>RCWM02000227.1:0-1200000 GCA_003667255.2 Euschistus heros
TGTATCTTATAAGGCGAACGACGCACATGTAACTCACAGATTTGAATGCCGATTACTTTCTGTGTGTGTAGTCGGACCTATACTAGTGCAAAAATTATAGCCTATATTATAGCCGCCACTAGGCGGTTGGGAGCGATAAAAAATAAAATATGAAATTATATTTGATTTTTTCTCCCAGCTCTCAGTCAAAATAGAGAAATATTCTTTCCACGACTCGTAGTTTTGTTTGCTCACCATATTGCAATCAAAATACTTTCGGAAGAATCACGATACGATTCGGCCGTACAGGGTGCTCAAAAACTCAACCAAAATGAACAAAATTGCCAATTAATTCTCGCCTGCTATATCAAGTGTAAATTTATTTTCATGATTAAACACTGACCTCAAATTTCGATTTGACACGCGCCAAACAAAACACACCAAAAAATATTGAGTCTTATTTACATTTTTCGAGGAAAAACGTTTGAAGACTTTTGAGATTTTCATCAATACCTTCCAAACGGCTATAACAACTGCTTTGCTCAACAGATCTGACGAATCGTTCTAATCATAAGCACAAGAATCAGCGTACTTCTGCTTTTTGTCCATGCATATAACATTGGGTTTACCTTTAGATTTTAGTGGACAAAACTGATGTGAATAAAAATTTCCGAGGTCAAAATATAACTTGAGATATCTCGATAAGGATAAATCTTGCGATCTTCTGATTTGACCTAAACTATACGTTTTACGGTTGCTAGATGCCTTCCATAATTTGGTTTCAAAAAAATTTTCCCTTACCTATATTTATAAAATAAACGTTTAAAAATGATCTGTTATTATTATTATTTTAATTCTTACACATAAACTTCAATAAGACCATTTTTTTTTAAAATATAGGTAAAAGTAATTTTTATTTCAAATAGATTTAAAACCCTTAGATTGAAGAATAATCTAAAATTAACATCAGGTTATAGTTTTAAAAAAAATCATTAAAAAACAATTAAAGACCAAATACAAATGGATTCCACGAAAAATTATACGGACATCCTAATACACTAATAAACAACATGCCACACAGAGAAGACTAAAAAGGAGCTGGATGAGAGAACTCCTAGACTAAAATAAAATAAAAATAAGACTGGAGGTCCCGCTGTCTTTCAAGCCATTTAATTATTTCAGCAAATTCATTGGTTGTCAAATTTTATTTGGCAGGTGTGAATAAATATCTAAAGTCAAAAAAAAAGAAGAAGTTTTATTATTGAGCAATATAAAATTATAGGCCAATATAACAAAAGCATATTAGAAATAGAAATTTAAGCTGAGCACTTCGGAGATACCAAACGAACTTTCTCTTTTTTTTTTTTTTTTTTTGTTTTTAGGCAAGCCGATATCATATACTAGTAGAACTTGTCAAGAAACGGTTCTATCAAGTACTGCAACGTGGATTTAGAATTCTGGACAATGAATCTGTTTGAAATCCTGTTCCTGCATGGATTAGATTAATATTGAAATGCGGTAGACAACATATAATTGCTAAACTCCAGAAATATATATATTTTTTTTAATTTATGGTGATAAAGAGGTGTTGCTCGTGGATTAAATCTAGAAAATAAAGATTAGGATGCGTTAAATAATTATGTAAAAATAGTCGAACAGTATTCTGTATTGAATGTTACAACTATATTTTGTGAGCAATGTTACGAGTGGTTTCACTGTGCCAGTTTGGGTGATCTTTACAAACACCTTTGCTCTGACTTAGGGCAAGGCATCTGAATTTAAAAAAATCTTGTAATGTGAAGACAATGCTCATAATACGGGTGTGGATTGCTGAAGAAATGTTTATTTAGAACGTCCCGAGGCCATCATCTTTTCAGAGACCTCGGGAGAGTTGTGGGGTATAGAAGGGAAGCTAGTTTAGTGATATTAGTTGGATTTAAGTGGTTATTGAGTTTACGGTAAAAGGATAAGTATCTGCTTTGCCTAAGCAATATATGGTAAATTAAGATCTTGAAGAATAAGTTTGTTTGTGACCAATTATGAGCATTGAGGAATTTCGAAGAATTTTAAGGATTAGATATTTGACGAACTTGGATGGTTTAGTGGAACCCCAAACCTCAACTCCATATGTTTCAATAGGTCTAATTGCTGTCCATGTAAATTATTCTTTTGTAATTAATCGGAAGATTTGAACGTTTGTTTCGTATATGTTAAAGAAATCAAAAACGACGGGGCAGTTCTTGTAGTCCTACGGATTTTTAAAATATTATTATCGCATTGTGTATCCATATAAAGTAAAGTAAAAAGGTATTTCAATTATTGGTTTTTCTACACCTCCAACATTTACTAGAAAAGCGTTCAAATCTCCAAATAAATTACAAAGGACTTTCGTAAGTAATGTAAATACATGACAGAAATTAGACCAATTTGGATATACGGAATCGAGGATTGGGGCTGCATCAAACCTTTTAATTTTTTTTTTTGTATACAATCCTTATAAACCAAAATCCATCGTAAAGTCCTCAATGCTCCTTATTATGTCACAAACAAACTATCCATAAAGATCTTAATGTTCCATATGTTGCAGATTTTGGCCCAAACCAGATACCTGTCCTTTCATAGTAAAATCCATACTCAGTCCAATCCACTTGTTTTCAACTTGCTTCACATTCAATTCCTGATAATCGTCCAAGGCATCTGATAATAAGATGACCCTAGAGACCTTCCAATGTAGAACTAATGTAGAAAGTGCTACTTGTGAGTCGTTCTCAACATGTTATCGACATGTCATTGTAATCATTATTCTCAAATTCACTTATTTTATATAACGTATACAGTTGTAAATATCCATGAATAGTTAATAAAATAAATAAAACCTATTTCTTTCTGTCTAAAATTATTGGCGTCCACGTACGACCGAGACAAAAAGTTAGGTATATATTTTTTATTAATTTTTAAATTCGATATTACAAATAGTTTTTTTCTGAAAGCGTATAGCTGATTAAAATTTGTTCCTCTTATTTTTCTGGATAGTAATTTGTTCATTATTTTAAGACTTTGATTACTACACTTTAAGCAGTTGTATATATCGATAAATTCGAAAAAAAAAATCTCGAACCTGACGAATAGTCCAGGCAATGAGTGCTGAAATGAGAGGTATGGAGTGCATGAAATATGCGATCATTTTTTGACTTCCATAGCATCGTTAAGGAATAATTAGAGGGTAAACATACTCAAAGTCCCCGCCGCTGCACAGTGGGCTGAATAGCACTTCTAACAGGAAAAAAATGTTTTATTCCCATTTTCTATCGATTTTTTTTTTAGTCGCAGTGTTTAGGAAAAATGTTTAAAACATTTTAGGACAACGAATTTCCAATATTTTGGAAAAATAATGGTATTTTGTAAAAAAAAAAAAAAATTAATTTTTTAAAACATCTCCTATGAACTTCTACACATTACAATAAAATAAAATAAGCCACGAATCAATAATCCGGACAAATAATCTCGATTTATCGTCGTCAACAAATTATTAAATTTAAAAAAATTCATTATTTGCATAAATATTTAAATTAATCTGGGATGATACCTAAATACTTCGGTATGCTTTTTTTTTTTACATTGGGATGTATTCACAAAAATTAGCAGTTTTGTGGTAAAACGATTATTTTATATTTATTAACAGAATCAGAGTGAGAATTTTCTATTTATTAAGTTCTATTAACAGTCTCTGTGCCATGGAATAGTAACTTTGCACTGTTACAGGCTTATAAAACCAAGGATAGAGGTTAAGGTACAAATCTATTGTCACTTCCAGATATGATTCGAATTTGTCAAAATCTAAATCTGCAGGAGCTGCAAAGCGATTAAGCTAATAATATTAATGGAATCCTTTAATTGAATATCATTCTTATTAACAGTGAACCGAAATTGATGATTCGTTGATATGACTTTTTTCCACTTAGAAACGTTATTCGTTCCACTATGCGCTGGGGGGTGAGATAAGGGTGAGGGGGAGGGGAGAATTTTTTTTTTTTTGATTTTTCGAAGATATTTCTAAAACGGTTGACTCTAGAAAAATATGTTTCAAATAAACATAAAGGCTGATTATATTCCTATAAAATTGATTTCATATAAATATGTCGTAATTGTAACCGTTTACGAGATATTCGTTATTGAAAATTGGTGATTTTAGAAATTAAAAAATGTTTACCTCACTTTTTGATAAACATTTGCTTTATATACCAAAAACGAATATATGAAATTAAAGTAAATTAAATGTTCTACAATTTTGATTCTGACGTTTTTTCTGAGAAACGATTGTGGAAGGTACAACAAGCAAAAGTATGACAAAAAGTGAGGTGACATTTGTTTTTCCCGAAAATCACCAATTTTCAATAAGGAATATCTCGTAAACGGTTACAATTACGACAAATTTATATGGTAATCAGTTTATAGGAAATATAAAGCTTTTATGTTTATTTGAAACACATTTTTCTATAGTCCACCGTTTTCGAGATATAATTGAAAAACACAAATTTGGACCTTCTCCCCCCCCCCCCCTTAGCTCACCCCCCAGGGGCGGGGACTTTTAGTATGTTTACCTCCTAACTACATCTAACGAAGCTGTGAAGTCAAAAATGATCGCATATTTCATGCACTCTATAATGTGTTTATTGACTGGACTAAATGTATATACTTTAATATATTTAATTAACTGAAAATTAATATATTTTAATTTCAAGAAATCATAATATCATATTCATCAGAGGCAGAAAAGAAAATCCGTTGCTTGGAATCATAATATTGAATAACGGAGACATTGGCACGATGTATTAATCAAAATACAACAGTATCAAAAGGATAATGGATTAGCAACGCAAAAATTAACAATAAACAGATAGTAAATGGAGATTTTAATAATAATATATTTCTTTACCTATTTGTGCTAATGCTTATCAATGAAATAAAATACTCATTTATATCTTGAAATGATTTTAAGTACAATAAACTAATCCTGAAGGTGTAACATAAAGCAAACACTAAATTTAATTTATTAAATATGTGATTTTAATTACTTTTCAATGATTTATCTAATAATGGTATTGTGTAACAAAAAACTACGCTGCTGCATTTCTAGTTCATTATGTAATTTTTGTGTCTTTACTTGTCAATTAACATAGTTACAGAACAACTAAGGTGGTGCTGGGTGGTGGGATGGCGTTTTCTAGGTAGGGTGCTAGGTCTGGCTTTTAATATAAAAACTGACCATGACAAGAGTTGAACAGTCCTCTGATAAACTCGTAACAAGTGTTACCTACAATACTAAGATGCATAAATTGGTATCTACAATATTCCTTTTTTTCAAATTATATGATTAATCTTTATTACTTAATATGATCAATAATTGAAGATTGATATTTTTTTCTAATTATTTAATTTAATTAAAAATTCTGCAAAACATTTGAAAACCTACATGTTATTATTTTTATTTTCAGCACAAAATTTTCATCACCCTATCATTAGCCATGTCAATTGAAGTAGCTGCTGAAGGAATTAAAACACAGGAAAAAACGAGGTATCCTGGGTGGTATAGATCTAGGAACAAGCCACGTGCCAGCTATCTCCGGACTCAGTCTGGCATCAGGAAATACTCTTGCGACTGGACTCAACTTACCAATCGAAACTAGTATTCTTTCTGGAATTAATACAGCTGCAGGAACAAACCATCTTGTAGGTCTAACTTTAGGTTCAGGAAGCACTATTTCATCTGGTTTGAACCTTAATTCTCTGATAGGTTTGCAATCAGGACAAGCCATTTCAGCACTTCCTTTGGGTATCAGCCAGTCTTTAGGAACAAACCCTATCTTCCGGAACATTAATTTCTTCTGGATTAGATTTGAAATCTGCCCCAGTTATTTCAACTCCACAAACAATAGCTGTTAAAGTAGATCGCCCAGTGTACGTCGCTGTTCCCCAGCAAGTTCCTGTTGCCGTCGACAGGCCAGTACCTGTTGCAGTGAACCGAGACGTTGCTGTTCCAGTAGACCGTCCCGTTCCAGTAGCAGTGGACAGGCTAGTACCTGTAGCAGTACCTCAACCAGTCGCTGTTCCAGTATCACAACAGGTACCAGTACCAGTGGCATCGCCTGTTCCGGTCCCAGTCGTCAATAATGTTGCTGTTCCAGTCTCATTACCTTTTCCTGTCGTGAAGACTATCCCAGTTCCTGTTGGAGCTGTTCCTAATGGTAAGAGTACCAGTCAATATTATATTATGAGTTCATGGAATTGACGAATGAAAATAATTAATCTTTTGAAACCTTATTTTAGGAGGACTTGGATCCGGGATATCACTGGGTTCAAACATAGGCATAGGCTCTGGAATTTCCCTTCCTTTCGGGTTAGGAAGTAAATTTGGTGCCTATGGACATTAAATTTATTATATAATGGATATTACATGTATACTTGCTATCTACTTTTAGTAGAACATTTTTTTAGTTTTATTAGAAGCTAGATGTGGTTCAACGAATATTTCAACTGTTTGCATCATAAGACTGTCATTTTAATGTTAATTTAATTAATTTTTGTGTTTCATATTTGTTGTACAAATAAATTTATCTTATAAAATATAAAACAATGTGTGATCTATTTATTTAAAATTGAATAACCTGATTTTCAAAGTGATAATTAAAATCTAAAATACCTATAATTATTGCATTGACTATTTTTCTTACCAATATTGTTCGATCGGGTGTATAAAGTATGTAAACTGCAAAAATGAAATTTAATAAAAAAATAATTTTAAAATATTTGGTTAATATCTCTAACATTCTTAGGGGAATTTTTTTTTTTTTTTTTTCAAATTATTTTTATTGAGAAGTAATACAATGAGCCAGAATGTAGGGTATTAAGCAATAATATTATATTATTATTACAAAGTACCCTACATGTACATTATACATTATTAATTAATGATTGCTTTTTGATTTCATGGAGAAATTCAATTTAAAACCGGAATAACATGGTGTTTTAATTTGCCATATAAATCAGGAAATTGGGTAAATAAAACATTATAAAAATCTGTATTTCAAACAAAATAAACTCTTCATTGGAGCAAAAAGCAAAGAAAAAGATTCTTAACATGAAATCATCAATTTGATTATATCATACGAAAGCTAGTTAAATATGCAAGTTTTTGTGATATTTGGAGTTTTGTGGAATGTTTTTTTTGAAAAAACGCTCAGCATTGAATTAATATAAGAAGTTGTAACTTTCCTAAATAATTTAAAGATCAAGCTGTTCTTTAGGTTGTAAACTCTGTTTTATAGGCTATATCCGTAAATGTGGTCAAAATTTGAAACATCTTTGAGCCAAGCGGAGATATTACAGCTTTTATTATACATGCGTGTGTGTATGTATATTTTACCATATTACCATAATGTGTGTGTGTGTGTGTGTGTGGTGTGTGTGTGTGTGTGTATAGTATATATATAATTATTAATATTATTTCTTTATGTTTACAACTGTCAAAAAAAAAATACATATAATAATTTCTTGTAATGTTGAGATCTATAAGTCACCGAGACCGTCATATTTTCAGACACCTTGAAAGGAATAATATGGAAAGCAAGCCGAGAAATAAACAGAATTTGAGTGGTTATGTATTTTACTATGAAAGGATAATTATATGAGTTGTGTTTAATCAGCAGCATAGAGAAAATTATGACCTTTATAGATAAGTTTATACACACGTTAATGAGCATTGCAGATTTTTCCGAAATACAAGCACATACAAATCAAAGAACTTTTTAGCCTCATGTTACTCATTTACCTACATTAAACTTTAGGAAGCTCTTTCTTCATCCTCTAATTTACATAATGAACGAGTGGCCACTTCTTCTGAAAACTGTTTCCAATTATGAACCAAAATTACAAGAATACGTCTTTTACCGTCGTTATAGACAAAGGAAAGCTGAAGAAGTACGGAGCCTGGATAGAAGGCATACTGTTTATGTGCTGTAAATGATGCAGAATGGATCAAACATAAACTGCTTGAAGTAATTCATAGCTTTCGAATGTTAATAAAAGATGAATCACTATTCAAAATTTCAACATAAATTACAAGGTCAGTTTTTCTGACTTTTTTAATTATAAAAAAAGAAGCATTTTATAAAATTAAAAAAAAAATATATTTTGAAGAATAATCAAATTAACTTCCTTCATAGGTTAAACAAGTCATTAAACTTAAAAATTGGGTGTTTGATCTGATTTTTTTTTTTTTTTTTTTTTTTTTTTTTTTTTTTTTTTTTTTTTTTTTTTTTGTGTGTTACAATAAACATATTCTAAAATACGAAAATTGATACTCAAATGTACATTCTTGACGTTATCTCATGCAGTAAGCTTCAAAAGAGTTCAATTTTTGTTTTGAAATATCTTAGTTCCTCTCAAAAACTTCAATTTACTTGAAAAAATCACCTACAAATTATTCGAACAAAATAATTAGAAAAGATCTACGTTTCATTACCTTTCAAATGAGGTATAAAAGTCACAAATCACAAGGTTAAGAATAGGCAGAAATATGACTATTAAAGAGGAGGATGGAAAACGCAATAAAATACTACAAATATAAAATCATACTTTAATATAACATTATTTGTTTGAAACTACATTTTTTATTTTTATGATTCATTTTCAATGTGGCACCTTCTATTTCTAATGCTCATACGTGCTCATCTTATTACAGCTGATTTTACAACTGCCGAATTCTTAAAAGAGGCTCAAATTTCTTGTACTGCATGTATTATCCTGTTTCTGAGGTCTTCTATTGTGGTTACAGAGTTTCGATCAGATACATATGTTTTTCTTGCAAACCCCACACAAATTTTTTTTTAAGTTTATGACTTGTTTATCGTATGAAGGACGTAAATTTTATAAAATCTTAAAAAATTAGTATAACTCGAAAACGGCTAATTTTCGGACAGTAGTTCTCATAGTAAAATCAATTCAGATAAGCCGGTACTATCTCCCCCTACCGGCCCCGAATCTATTTTATAGTCACCCTGTGTATCAATCCTATTTTTATTGATCTTTATATACCATCATGCGTTCCAGCAATATAGAGTGGAGAGATCTTGTTTATAAATATGCGTTAGTAGGTATTAAATCTGAAATAAATATTTAATTTCACTAAGTTCGTTCTGATCCTGTACTTTGATTAGAACATAAATTTTACGCAGTAATTCCCTCTCCCATACTTTTACATACTTCTCTCTTATTCTCTTACATACTTTTACTTTCTTTAGTCAGGGACCACTTCTCACATAAATATGTAACTATTGGTCTCACTATTGTTTTATGTAGGAAACATTTTACTTTTCTAGATGAACTTTTGCAGTTCAACAGTTTCTGCTTACCAAAAAGACAATTGTTTCTGTTTGTATCTTTATCCATTCTATTTTTCATGTTTATCACTTTACATAGGTACTTAAATTCTTCACCGTTTTGATGGCCTAAATTTCAATCTGTATTTTTTTGCAACTGTCATATAGCTTGATTTCGTTATCCTCAAGCACATGTTTACTAACATTAATTTCCAAGCCTCTAGATCCTCCACTTCCCAAAGGAATTTTTCTAGGGCTCCTCCCAATGTTAATATTCATAGTGTTCGATAAAATTTTATAATTATCAAAACTAAGCCGTTACTTCACGTAAAGGGCTGATGAATGTCGTTTCTAGCTCAAAAACCTAATAGTTTTTCGTTGAAAATTTATTTAATTAATCCTTCAATTTAGCACTTCAAAAAAATTTCTATAAAATTGTGAACGCTTGTGACATTTGACACTCAGTCAAAACGGTCTCATAGATAATCCACAAAGGTCTCGCAATTTATTCGCAATGAGAAATTCAAATAATTAGATTGTAAAAATCGTATTAAATAACGGAATATTTAAAATATGCACCTATCTTTAGATAATGTAAACATTTAGAGCAAAATTCTCATCTTCAAATCTTTGATTTTTTTTAACCCATAAGTTTTCTTTCGCACATACCAATCGTATTCCACTACCCATAGCAGACACAGGACGGTATCTTGGATTCTACCAAGACAAACATGGAACCCTTACACAAGACTTAAAAGGCAAGAACTTAAGAGACGCTTCAATTTCATAATCTATTTAATAGGGCATCTCATTTTTTTTCATTGGAAACAAACTTCTCATATACAAAACCGATTTGGACCTATGGACTTGATCTGTGGGAAACAGCAAAGCAACCGAATATCAAACGAATTCAAGCCTATCAATCTAAATTCCTTCGTAGTAATGGAAATGCTCCATATTGTCTCAAATAAAAAAAATAAAACCTTACATAACGATCTCAATATACCTTTTGTCCTTGACCACATACCCCTTATATTTTCAAAATTCCATCATAACCTATCCAACCACCACAACCCGCTGGCTCATTCGTTATCCAACTCCACACACCCTTATAACCCTCCTCGCAGATTAAAACGGCAATGACCCCAAGACCTATTGCAATAAATGTATATTACTGGAGTTCTGGTATTGGCCAGCTTCATCATTCCTACATTTTTTTTTTTTTTTTCAATGATTAAAGGTTATAATAAACATTATATTAAATATGCCAATATGGTTTTTATATAATGGTGCAACTATAAAAAAAACAAACCAAAAATATATTTTTGTAGAATGATCTAACAAAACACTTAAAGAACATGTAGGCCAGTAACCATCTGTATCTCCTCCTGACATAATTTTAGATTTATTTTTTTATTTATTTATTTTTACTGAAGGATGTCCTATGTTTTCTGTGATTCTGTTTGAGGTGAACTATTCTGTATTTTGTTTTAATGTGGTGCAGTACAGTGGGTATGTGTAGTTCTGTATGCAGTGTTCTATTACTTATGTATCATGAAGATCGTCCATATTATCTAATTCTTTTTTAGATATAAATATTTGATATTATTGGATGTCATTACAATTAAAAAACTGTTTGTATCTGTTACGAGAAAACAAGAGCATATTCTGAATTAGTACTTTCAAAACAAATTCAACTTGAAATTAAATTAAATTTATTAAATTGACAAATTTATTTTTAATTAAGTAGTCCCTTATTAAATCAATAACTTTCTATGACAATATATATATATATATATATATATATATATATATATATATATATATATATATATTTTAATATTTTGCAAGGATTTTTTTTCTGATGTTAGGCATAAACTAATTATTATTATTAGTTTACTAAACATTGTTTTTATTAAAAATGAAAATATTTTTATGAAACCAAAATATCTTAATAAAATAGTACTTCAAACCCTTGATTCCAAATCTCATTTATCTCTTTTTTTTTTTTTTTTAAACGTCGGAATTTTCTAGAAATAATCGAAAGCTAATGTTAATTGTATAATAAAAGTTTAACAAAATGATAAAATGTATGAATACAAAGCATTTTTAAACTAATAATCTTCTTTAAACTATTGAGTGAATTTTTATTAAAGTTTTATTAATAATTATTCTTCTCTAATTTTTAATTTATTTTTAAAATAATAACACTATCTATTACAGCTGTATATTGAATCTATGCTTTGTGCAAACTTCTTAAAATTTTATATGGATTAGTCAATTAAATTACTTCCTTTACGTAATTATAAAATGACTCGTTAGGGTGGTTCGATCAGGAACTGTTCTATTCCAGTCTAAGCATATATAAGCCGCCTAGGCTCTAAAGTGGTCAGTCGTTGGGACAACTATCTCAAGCAACAATCCAGTATATGAGAATGGCTAAGTTGGTAAGTTTGTATTAATTGAAAATTCACAAAATAAATCTGAATGCAGTCTTAAAATAATAAATTTAGCCTTTATTTTTTTCGTAATACAATATGGATTTCCGTGGTAGGTGGTTTTGATAATTATCGTCCTATTAAATCTTATTGAAATTTATTGATTAAAACATGCAATTTTTCAGAACACGTATTTGGTATGTCTTTCACTGGTATGTTCGTCGGTAGTGAGAGCAGAAGATAAGAAAAAATAACGAAAAGAGAGGTATACTCGGAGGCCTTATCGGATCTGGACTAAACTATGGGTATGGACTAGGTTCTGGTATCACATCCGGAATAACTCATCCAGGAGCCCTCTCTGTCACATCTGGTTCAGCTATAAACTATGGAATAAACCTTCCTTCAGGTATTGGTCTGGGGATTGGAACTGGACTTAAAAATGGAATAAGCTTACCTTCCAGTATTAACTTCTCACCTAGAACCAACTTACAATCCTTAAGCCTTACGTCTACTGGAGGTAGCCTTAGTTCAGGAATAAGTTCATATTCTGCAGCCGGTCTATCTGAAATTAACTTAGCTTCTGCATCAAAACTCCCTTCTGTTGTTAATCTGGTTTCTGGAGGAGGCCAGGTCGCAGCTCCCGCCCCTCAAATCATTACGGTTCCTGTTGACCGTTTAGTACCTGTCAAAATATCTCAAGCAGTTCCTGTTCCAGTCGATAGAGCAGTACCGGTAACGGTTAACCGCGCAATTGCTGTACCTGTAGATCGGCCTGTCGCTGTTACAATTGATAGACCAGTCGCTGTAGGTGTTCCACAACCAGTATCAGTACCAGTGCAACAACCTGTGCCAGTTCCTGTACCGTCCCCAGTACCTGTAAATGTTATAAACAAAGTTCTTGTTCCTGTTCCACAACCATACACCGTAGTCAAAGCTATACCCGTTCCTGTGAGCAGTCCCCAAATTCGTAAGTTATTAAAATAAAATAAAATAATACAATTTAATCAGTTTTTTTATATTATTACAATTATAATATTAATAAATGACAGCTGCAGAAGGACTATATCCGGGGATTTCTCACATCAACGGCTTGAACCTGGGTTCCAATGCTGTTGCTGCAAGCTCTGGTTTATATAGCGGCGGTGCTGTCCTTGGTCGGCACGAAGTAGGTTCTCTCTACGCCGGCGCTTATTCTCCAGGAATATCACTTCTGGGAGCGAAAGCTATATATGGAAAATAATGTATATTTATTACAGTAATTGGTTTTATAGTGATATTGTTGTTGTTTTTTTGTTAAATTGTAAATAAATGTTATTAATATTTTATGCTATTGAAAACAACTTCTTTCCCCTTCGATCAGATATATTGTTTAATAATCTGCCAGAAAATAAGTAATAGCTTTTAGATTCAAATTTATTTTATTTAATTATTTAATATCATTATTGAAGATAATTGAATGAATAACTATATTGTTCATCTAATCTTACCATGATTATTATATTCGACTTGTTAGTTGAATAATAATCCTTGCTCCAGAGATTATAAGACATCTCCTTTTATATCATTAAAAGGTAAACACTAAATGAACTATTGATGTGCATTCAATTCTAAACTTTGTCATGCAGAAATTTAATGTATACAGTTATTGATTTTCATAATTCCTATATAATGAGTTCAAATTGAATTATGATTGGCAATAATACGAAACCGCCATGAATAGAAGAAAAACCTATTATAAAACAGAATATTTGTGATAAATAATCGGTATTTTAGATTCAAATTTACATGTAGCAATAGTTCCTTATCAAATTTTGTACAAATTACTACAAACTGCATTTCATCCGAGACTGGATTCGCCAAAAGGAAGTTGAATGAGATCTTAAACATAAAACTATTATTACACTGTTTTTATATGCTTGGTAATGTGTGCATTAGCTTTATATCATTTTATGTTAATTTTTTGGATAAATAATATTGACAGGAGTTAATGCTAATACTTGTATAATTTTTATCATTGTAACTATAGTTTAAGTTCATTTGTAATAAAGACAAAGAAACGCAACTAAACAACAATTATAACTCTTTAATAAATACATAAATAAGTAATAAATAAATGGAATGATATAAAATTAAAGATAATACTTTCATATTTTAAATAAACTTTAACAGTATATCCAATTATTGTTAAATTTTACACTAGTATGAATAAATAAAAGTTTTGACAGATTGACTAAAACGTGTTATAACAGTCAGTTAAAATTATTGATACTACTACTATACCTTTAAACTGGGCATCTGAAATCAGAGATTTATTTTCTATCATTGGTTAGGGATGGTGATGACGTCTGGGAAGCGCGAGATATAGAACATTAAATTCTCTGGAGAAATCATTGAGTCTTTGAAAACTCAACTATTGAGACCAGATATTGATGGAGTAGTTACCTAACTATAGTTATAAAAAAATTTTTACTATAGGAAAATCAGTAATTAATATCCGCCTGAACAGCTTTTGTTTTTTCCCTTATCTCTTTATAAATATAACGAGAGATGAGGTTCATTAACTCACAACGAGTAAAAAAGCAGTATTGCAGTTATAGGCAAAACTAGAAAATTCCTGTTATTTTTTTTGTGTAAATTTCCTTTTTAAAATCTCATATATGCTAAAGATAAAATAATTCATTATCCACTGTGCCTAGCTTTTCCCATTCAAGTACATTTTTATCGCGATATATGTTATATACTGGGAAGCAGTCAGGAGAAAGAAATGACTCGTTCAAAAAAAAGTTTTTATTAAGCTGTGTGTCGTTTTTTATTCTTTCTCCAGACTGCTCGGAGAATGTTATCTCAGATCATCTTTTTCATATATACTTCTTACAGTCTACTATACTAATTTAAGTACAGTATTTAATAATATTGCTGTTGAAACTTAACAGTTATTAAGAAGATAGGAATTTATCTATTTTTTTTCTATAGTTATATCGATAAATTTAGTTTTTGTATGTACATTCCAAAAGGAGGGGTGATAGCTCAGTTTTTTTTTTTTCCCCCTAACTCTAAATATCATTGAACTTAAAGAGGAAATGAAAAATATTTATTCATTAGGATTGATATGTTACTCGTTAATCGTACTTCTGTATGAAATAGCAGTGTTTTGTGATCACTTCCTAAATCTTCACAAAGAGTTTTAAAAAGTCGATTATTCAACGCACTGTTTTTTTTTATGTAATTCACTACTTTAAAGCATAACTTTAAGACAGCATTGAGTTCATTTAGAAGGGTTTTTTGCTGCAAAGACTTGTCGATGTATAAAACAATGTATCCCAGTCACATCATCATTTTTCTCTCTTACTAAATGCACAAAGCCTGAGCGAGAACCAAGCATTGAAGTTGCGCATTGTATGCATCCGAACATACACCGATCAGTTTTTTGCCAAGAGAGAGTTCATGTTTGTAAAAAAGTCGGTCACTGCTTTCATAACATCAATTGCTTTTGTCGTGGGCTCCAACTCTGTAGAAAAGAGTAGCTCGTCTTTCATTATTTCGTTTTCAATATACCGAACATAAACAATTAACTAAGAACATTGTACTATGTCTTTTAAAATTTAGAATTTTAGAAAGACTACCAAAATTTAATTTAATGTTCAACTTATCTCGCGTCCCACCTGACATGTCCTCACGCCCTCCAGTTTGGGAACCAATGCTCTAAACGGTGTATTCAGCTGACATCCCAACTCATCTTACAATTGTCCTCACCACTTATGCTGATGACACATGTTTATTATCAGTAAACAATGATCCCTTCATTGCCTCCCAATCACTTAAATCCCATATCCTAAACATTCAAGAATGGTGTCAAAAATGGAGAATCAAAATAAACCCAAACAAATCTCACCAAATAACCTTTACCCTTTGTCATAAACCTACGACTTCCTGTCCTTCAGAATCCTTCAATGATATTCTACTAATTCCTGTTAAACAGATCCGCTATCTAGGACTCCACTTGGTCAAACGTCTTACTTGGAACATACAAGACTAAAGCGACAAGAAACTGCTCGTCATTACAGACTACTTTAACGTTTACTAGACAAACGATCAAAGCTCCCAATTCATTACAAAAGACTTATTTACATGACTGTGATTAGACCTATTTGGACGTACGGAGTTGAGCTTTGGGACTCTACTAAATTATCCAGTTCATCTCGTATCTAATCCTTACCATCCAAAATCCTTCAAAACATCCCAAATGCTTCTTACTTTGTCACCGATAAATTTATCCATAAAGACCTTAACGCTCCATATGTTGCTGAGGTAGACCAAACCAGATAACTATCCTTTCATCATAGTAAGCTCCATAACCACTCATATCTATTAGTTTCTTAACTTGTTTCCCACTCCATTCCCGATAATCCTCCGAGGCGTCTGAAAAGAAGATGTCCCAGAGATCTTCTAGTGTAGAATTTTTGATTGAAGTCCTACTGATGAGTACTTCTTTTCAAGATTTGACATGTCATTGTAATCGTTATTAGTTCATTTACTTGATGTACATCTTTATACAGTTGTAAAGTTCAATGAATTTCAATATAAAAATAAAATAAATTAACATCATGAAGGAAAATGATTTTTTAAGCGTAATATTTTTTTTTCTCCTTTAGCTCTATTGGAACTCTAACAGCCCAATAACATTTTGAATTTTTCTTATTTTTATATTAGGATAAAAAATTATTCTATCTATTAACATTGGGATTGTTTTTATGTCAATAATATTTCCAGAAAAATAATGTTTTCTCGGACGCATATTGTGCATACCATCACTCTTCTGGTGGTTTAAAATCCATCCTAATATTCACTAAAGCAGAACTTACCTAAAAAGTTATAAAAAAATCAAATGATAATAGAATATAAATTGTAATTCTATCTAAAGATTGGGTTTGAAATAACTTAGGTTTGAAAAAAAAAAAAAAAAAAAATAGAGTTCGCTTTGAATGTAATTGTGATATATTTTTGTTTCTAAAATCTACCTTACATTATTCATAAATCACTAAATTAAAAAAATAAAACCATTGGATTCAACCCCACCTCTAGCTATGACTGACTTATTAACATGTTCACACTAAGCTACTGTCCTATTATTAAGTAGAATAATCATTTTTATACCATCAGTATGGCAGATCGGGGAATGCGACACGGCTGCTTGGGCTAGTTATGCTCCAAACCTCGTGGGGATGTGGACTTTTCCATATAGAATAAATGTAAATGGTTTTTGTCTACATTCCACAAACTGGATATATATACAGATAAGCAATATTCTGAACCCAAGAAATGTTTTTCGCTAATTGGCAATAACATGGGAAGCAGAGATTCACCTAGCGTTCATGAAATAAATTAACTGTTCACAGAACACTCCGACTTATAGAATTCCAAATACAAAGTATTAGTTTTATACGTACAATATAATCGAAGTGGAACTATCAACAATAGTTTGGATAATACTTTGCAGTTTTAAAAATACAACTCAACGATTAAGGATGGTTTATTTTTCAATCCCGAAAAATCGTTTGCCTATAATCTTGCGACAAGCATAAATGCTTCTATTTAAAAGGCCTGGAGTCCATTACGTTGGCAAGGTTGTACTGTTACTAGACCACGTTTTGAATGGAGGACATGTCTCTGGAATTACGCTCAACCTGGTTTTTACCCTCATTATGAGTACGTACTTTAGAGAGGCTGGATGTGCAGGCTCCTAGGGCTAGAGCTTGCCGAAGTCGAGTTGCGGATGAAACACCAGAAATAAATTATCTGCTTTTTAATATTATGCATTAGCTATTATATTTTTACATCTACTGGAAAAGATAACTACAGTTAATTAATGCTCAATTAATTAATGACAATAGAATATTAACTCTCAATGATTATAATGACTGTAACAATAAGAAAAGTAAATAAATCAACTAATAAAAAAAAAAAAATAAGAATGATAATAGCTTCTTTTTCTCTAATTCTTCACATTACATTTAATTTGTCATAGTTTTTCATATTACGTTCTCATTCCTAATAATAATTATTCTATTATATTATAGTGTAATAAATCTCTTCATCTTCCTACATGTTGTGAGGTTATATTATTTTAATATTAGGATTAATTATCAACTTATTATATTAACCATTGACGTCTCATTTTAATGAACATAATGATCTCATAGAATTGATTTCATTATATTTTTTGTTTATGAAATTCATTAGTTAATTATTTATAATGGTTGTGGTTTTTGATAATTATAATAAATAGTTTTTCATATTACGTTCTCATTCTTAATTTTTATATAATACTTCCGTATGACACTGCTGCATATCTAGTTTTTTATGTAATTATTTTATCTGAATAATTACTTACTAGTTTATAGAACAGCCGTGTGAGAGTGGTGGGTGATTTAATGAATACATGATCAGGTCAAGTTCTTATATATAAAACCTACTAGAGCGTAAAGTCGAACAGTCGACAAAAGAAACTCAATGGAATATTGTAAATAAATATTAATATGAACAAATCGGTAACTATATTTAGCTATATTTATTGTCAAGTTATATTACTTTGTCTAATAATTATTCTATTATATTATAGTCTAATAAATCTCTTCAACTTCCTACATGTTGTGAGGTTATATTATTTTAATATTAGGATTAATTATCAACTTATTATATTAACCATTAACGTCTCATTTTAATGAACATAATGATCTCAGAGAATTGATTTCATTATATTTTGTTTTGAAATTCATTGGTTAATTATTTATATCAGTTGTGGTGTTTGATAATTATAATAAATTATATTGTTATAGTAGATACTGGACTTAATACAAACTTTTCAGGCCAAACATTTTAGGACAATTATACAAGCATCTTTGTTCGTTAGTAACTCAAACCAAAGAACTCATACTGACCTGCTATGAAATATTAAACTTTAGACGACACTATATTTTTAGGGCTTTAAATATCAGTGAAGAAATTTTTCAATAATCATTACTTTGCAAAAAAATTAATATTTTTAAAATTATCCTATGTTTTTTTTTTTTTTTTTTTTTTCTTTATTTCTTATATAATTAGTATTTACAATTCACAAAATTATATGCTGTACCTAGAAAATAAACCAGACTTAACTTAAATATATATAATCAACTTATATATGATGTAATCATAATATTTATACTGAAAGAAAATATATATATATATATATAATATATATATATATATATATATATATATATATACATACTACATACATACACACACACATATATATATATTCACACATACATACTCATGCAATTATTTATACATATACATACTACAAGCATATTTAAAATAACAATAAATAATTTAGATTGATATATTACAATAATAAATGCTTAGTTCTTTTATGTACATATCGCTTTGTACTATTTTTTGTGTAGTTCCCTATATTTTTTATAAGTGGGTTTTTATTGTTTTTACACTTAATAAAAAATTGTTTCCATATTTCTCAATGAACACTTTAATATAAGGTATACACAGTTCTTTGTGAAAAATCTCAATTTTTGTGTAGAATGCATAGTTTCCTGTGATTCTAAGGCATTTGTTTTGGAATACTTGTAGTTTTTTATAATTTGTTTTAGACATGGAACTAAATATAGGGCTTGCGTATGTTAAAATAGATCTTAAGCAAGCTTTGTATTATAATAGTTTATTATCTGCGCTTAGTTTCGATTTCCTGTTAAAGTATGACAATTATACAAGCATCTTCGTAAGTAACTCAAACCAAAGAACACATACTGACATGCTATGAAATATTTCACATTAGACGACACTATATTTCTAGTGCTTTAAATATCAAGGAAGAAATTCTTCAATAATCATTGCTTTGCAAAAAAATTAATATTTTTAAAATTATCCTATGAATATAAAATAGATAATGTACAATGTTTAAGAATAATTCTCAAAATATGTTAACTACCTCATGTGTCTAATATGCTATAAAAATTAGTATATAAACATAAATAATATAATATTAGTTCACATGTTTTCAGTACACTGCAGTTATATGCTTGCCATTGTTGATTTCAATGGCAGCTACAGCAGGTGTAAAGAAAACTCCAGAAAAACGAGAGGTTCTGGGCCTTATTAATTTAACAGGCCTGGCTCCAGCCTTCTCAGGGATCGCTCTTACTTCGGGAAATAGTCTAGCTAAAGGATCCAATTTAACCACTGACAGTATTCCTTCTGGAATAAATCTTTCTGGACTTAATCTAGCTCCTAGTACAAACCTTCCAGCTGCTTTGGAACTTATCTCATTACTTAATTTGCAATCAGCCCCTTCCTCTGGGATCTTTTTTTTTTTTTTTTTTTTTTTTTTTTTTTTTTTTTTTTTTTTTTTTTTTTTTTCCCCTACCAAGCTTTTCAGGCATACGGGGTAATTCGTAATCCCTTCCTCTGGGATCAACCAGTCTCTTGGAGTAACCCTACCCTCCGGCACAGATCTTACATCTGGACTAGATTTGAAATAGGACAAGCAGTATCGTCCCCTCAGCCAATAACGGTTCAAGTGAACCGTCCTATACTTGTCACTGTTGCTCAGAAAGTTCCTGTTCCAGTCGATAGGCCAGTACTGGTTACAGTAAACAGGGCCGATCCTGTGCCAGTTGACCGCCCAGTTGCAGTTGCAGTAGACAGGCCGGTAGCAGTAGCAGTCCCTCAGACAGTCGCCGTTCCAGTACGACAACAAGTACCAGTACCAGTAGTATCACCAGTTCCCGTTCCAGTCGTTAATAACGTAGCTGTTCCGGTTCCGTTTCCAGTTACTGTTGTGAAGACTGTTCCAGTTTCTATTGATGCTACACCCTATGGTAATAATACAAGATAAACTTTTGAACCTGTATTTAATAAATAAAACAATGAAAAATAAAATTATTTTTTAATATAATATATTTTAGGAGGATCTGGACAAGGAATATCATTAATTTCAAACATAGGCTTTGGCTCCGAAGCATCTCTTCTCCCAAACAAATTTGGTAACTTTCGCCGTTAGTTTTATTCTTTTTGTAAAAATTTACAACTTATTATTTGTAGTAAACTGTATTGTACATTTGTAAATATCACAAGTAAATGATGATGATTTTTACTCTTCACATCGATCACGAAGACTGCCATTTATTGTTGTTATTATTATGTTTTGTTTTTGTTTATAAGGAAGTAATTTTATAAGGAGTATGAGGTTTATTGATCATTTTTTACCATAATAAATATACCTTTTATATATCTACATCTAAAAGGTTACCAGTTAAGTTTTAAATTATAATGTAGACTATAAATAAACTACCAATTTTTTAAATTATTAGTTCTTTAATGTTCAAAGGGATCACAAATATATCCCTACCATTTGTCAAACCTGATACACAATGTATGCTTGAGAGGGAGTTCACAAAATTTAAGGAATATTTTAAGAAGTTTGTTAGTACGAGATTTTTCATCGAAACAATCTTCAATAAAGCATCTCTTTTCTCATTTTATATTTCTAATTTAATGCACTTCAAGAATGTTTTTGGAATATAATTCAATTCCGATACAAATTAATAATTTTATTATTCCAAAAAATAGCCGGATGAGGAGTGAGTTGGATAAGATAAATATGTTGTTGTTATGAATATGATGAATTGTTCAGGGAATATGAACCTACAGTAAAACAAATAAAGATGCTTACATAATCCTAGTACCGAAACAACACTTAAAAAATAGTTTAAAAAATCTTGACTGCTATAAAAAATCTTCACTGAGTTTAGACTGCATGGGCCTAACATACAAAAAATGAAACTAACTAAACAATTGCAATTACTTCTGCTTTATTTACTAAAGATTTAACATCAGGGCATGAAATTGATGGTGTACAAAACCATATAAAACCTGTTCTAAGGTATGACTATACACCAGATCTTTGTCCGGCATGTAGTTAAGTGCAAGAGAGATTTGAAAGAAGTCTTCCGCATAATTTCTGAAACTACCTGGAAAAGAGCTAAAATCTTATAACTCCAATATCATGAAAAAAAAAAAAAAAACAAAAAACACATTAAGCTTGTAGTGCTTAATTGGATCGCACGAGGAGACATTTTATCTCCAAGCTTAAAATTGTATTAAAAAAGGATATTAATGTTGCATACTCCTTTTGATCAGGAAAAACCCGATGATTCTGATTTCGGGCAGGTTATTTATCATAGTCACAATATATTCGTTTACATTAAATAATAAAGTCGTAACTATACGGCTTGATAAAAACGTTTTTATCCCAACAGTTTCCTCGTTTTCTACTAGGATTTTGTTTGTTGTATTTTTCCATTGTTTTATCCTAAAGCTACGGTACACGTACGATATTTAATCAAATGTTTTCCTATCACACCAAAGCTATGTAGATGACTAGAGACTGAAAATTTACATCTATATCAGTTATGTCTATTCAAAAAAAAAAAAAAAAAAAAAATGTATATATCATTTTCTATCTTTGTGTATATATCATTCCTGGACTGTATACCATATGTCTCTCCCATATTATCTTCCACTTACTTTTATTATGCTTTACTATTATGGTGAATAAACTTCCGTTGTGACAGCCGATAGAGTTTAGCGGAAACCTTTTACCAGTAACGACCATCTATTATAAGCTTAAAATATATCAAGATAAAAAAGGTAAGAAACCAAATATTGTACTATTTTATAGACAAACACACACACACACACACACACACATATACATTTTATTTTTTTTCGTAATAAACAGGAAAAATGAAAGAATAAAAAAAAAGTATTATGCCACCAGAAAAAATACCATTGATTTATTTTTTACTTTGCAATGTTTTGACATTTAGTTCTGACTAATGGTTCTCTTTATTAATCAGAGGTATTTTCAGATTTTTTTTTAAATTATGACCAGTTAGTACAAGACCCTTAAATTCTTTTTTGATTCTTGATTCTGTATAAAAGATTTTTGTATTGCATTTTTAAAATTTTTTATTTTGTCGATTGGCAACTATACATTGGCAATGAACAACTTTAAAAACTATAAAATGCAATATATATATATATATATATATATATATATATATATATATATATATATATATATATATATTATATTTTATTATAAAGAATATGAGATTGTTGTTACAACAATCAAAAAAGAAAAAAAATAGGACCTTACTGTAACTGGTCATATTAAAAAAAAATTACTGAACATACTTTATTGGCAACAAACAACTAAAATATATAAATATCGCTGCTTGGGCTAGTTTTGCTCCAAACCTCGTGTGGATGTAGACTTTTCTATATAGAATAAATGTAAATGGTTTTTATCTACATTCCACAAATGAGCTTTGTATTAAAAAAAAATTTCCTTCTCGGCGAGTGCGACTCGTCTCTCCTTGGGGCGCGCCCTATCCGCAGCACCCATTAAGGGCCAAATTATAAATAGAATTAATCAAAATTACGCAGGCATTGAGGACCTTAGGGTTTTATGCCTATAAGCCCAAACAAACAAACAAGCAAACAACTTCTTTTAACAATTTGAACAAATAGTTGAGCCATTTTCTTACTTATTGAGATCTTGTAATTTAATTCCTAAGATCGTTAAAACGTGATTTATTCAATGAAAGTAAAGAATTAAATTACACGTAAATTAAACATCCAACAACAATTAAAATAGGTTAATGAAGGTTAAGATAAAGTAATAAAAACAGATAATAAATAATAAACAGATGATAAATAATTAACAGATGATTGAAGGTTGCTCAACCTTACACACATATATATATATTTTATTATAAAGAAGATGAGATTGTTGTTACAACAATAATAAAAGAAATTAAGGACCTTACATTAACTGGTCATATTAAAAAAAAAAAGATACTGAACATACTTGATTGGCAACAAACAACTTAAAAATATTTATAATTGATTAGTCGCCATAAATGTCGCAGAAAATCAATAATATATAATAAAATTTATTATAAAATCTGCTTGTTGTGGATAAACTATAATGATTAATTAAATACGAGTTATTTGCTTCTATGTATTGTATTACCATTGTGATAGACCAGGATATAAAATAATGAGGGAAAAGAACCGTCTTACATAACATAATTGGTGAATCAATTAAAAATATTTGTAGATAAAATTATAGCTTTATTAAAAATAATAACTATTAAGTATTATAAACTTATGAACTGTTCAGTTGAAGATCAATTACAATTTTACATATATTTTACCTTTACGTAAGAAGAGGATGGTCAGCAAGAGGAGAAGCCTGCTGGCCGTGCTAAATGTCAGGACCCAGCCCAGATATATAAAGACAATTCGGCCCCTCGGTCATCAGTAGTCTGAGAACCTCCAAACCAGCATGAACCCACTGGTAAATAATTCTTATAACTATCATATCAGAAACATTTTTATTAATTATTTAACATAATGCTCAGTTAATTTAAATTTTTTAATCACGCGAACTGGCTGTTCCTCAAAAAAAAAAAAAGTAACGTTTAGAATGTAACATTTAAATATATTTATGCAACAATAATTTAAAAATTGACTACATTTATAAAAGAAAATAAGTTCTGGCTTTTGATTTGAAGCAGAAAATAAAAAAGTAAAAATAATTAAATAAATAAATAAAAAAAATTGATAGAATATAATTTTTGAATATTAAGAATTTTGACATCAAAGGACAACGATAGTGAAGTTAATGTGATATGTATTGTTCGTTAATCACTAAATAAGGAACAATGTATTAAGTAGAGTACTTGGATTAAAAATAAAATATACAGCCATGTCGATCCATTTTATAAATAAGTTATTATTTTAAATTATTTTCTGAAATCATTAAATATCCGGTGTAATTTATTTAATGTTTTACTATCAAAATTACCTTACGAGTACTTAAAAGAAATATTAACATCAGTATGTGTTTTACAGAGTTTATTCTTCTTTTGTGGCTTAATTGCCTGTTCCTTGGCAGAAGTAGAAAATAAGAAGAAGGAAAAGAGAGGAGTACTGAGCGGTGGTATAGGACTAGGATCTGGCCTCTATGGTGGAGGTTATGGATACGGCGGAGGCTATGGTTATGGAGGTGGATACGGATATGGATCTGGACTTGGCCTTGGATATGGATCAGGAATCGGTCTATCAGGAATTAGTTCAGGAATAGGACTAGCTTCTGGAATTGGCCTAGGTTCTGGAATTGGCCTAGGATCTGGAGTCGGTTTAGGTTCAAGTATTGGATTAGGTACTGGACTTGGTTATGGTGGTGGGGTCACTACCAGCCATGTCACTGTTCCAGTCCCAGTACCTCAACCTGTCAGTGTTCCTGTAGATCGACCCAGTCCCAGTTCCAGTATCGCGCCCAGTTCCAGTCCCAGTTGATAGGCCAGTACCTGTTCCAGTGAGCCGCCCATATCCAGTTCCTGTTGAAAGGCCATATCCAGTGCCAGTTGAAAGACCAGTACCCGTTCCAGTCCCACACCCAATTTCAGTTCCTGTATCTAGACCTGTTCCAGTTCCAGTACCATCTCCAGTCCCAGTACCAGTAGTCACTAATGTACCTGTTCCAGTACCACAGGCAGTACCTGTTAGTGTTGGAGCTTCTACAATCGGTAAGGAATAATTTTATATAAAGATGTTAAACAATTTTTATGTTAAACATTTGATATTAAAGATTTTTTACTGGATAGCTGTCGGTTCCGGCATTGGATTGGGCTCTGGGATCGGCTTGGTTCTGGTATCGGACTTGGATTAGGTTCTGGTTATGGATTAGGCTCAGGCTACGGAGTAGGCTCTGGTATCATCGCCGGTGGGTCCAGCCTCTACGGCAGCAGTATCGGTGGCCTCTATGGTAGTGGCCTCAGTTCTGGACTGTACGCAGGAGGTCTCAGCTCAGGGCTGTATGGAAGTTTCTCATGGACTAGGAAGCTCCTTCCTTGCTCACAAAGCCGCTGCTCACGCTACCCTTGGTCACTAACGTACAAGGTAATTTATGAGATTTTTAATGAAACAAAGTTAACTTCACCCATTTTTGCTTTCTAGGCTTATTTTTAAAGGTAACAGTTTTTTTTTTATATATATTTTCTACATTTTATTTTATTTATTTTTCAGATGGGTTGCTGATTTCAGTCACTACATAAACTGCAACTTGAAGTCAACTTTTTATGTTGTTGTACATTTTTTGTTGATACTGTTGATTGTAAATACCACGTTTTGTATTAGTTGTTAATAAATATTTTTACTTTTCTAAATAATTTAAAATATCTTATTGCCCTTGTAATTCTTATTATTTACTTGTTCCATATAATGATCAAAAAACCATATTAATTTGATTCCATTGAATAGAAATTTTTCTATTGATGTGTTGTGGATATAATATAATTTTGTAAAGGCGGTGATTGTACTTCCTGTAGATTCTTGATCAAAGGGTCACACTAAGCAGAAACCTTTTTAATGTACTGAAGTGTGATAACAAATAAGAGAGATGGAGAGGTGGTACATGCCCTATTTCCTTATACTTAATCATCACTAAGTACAGAAAACACAAATTAAATGAGTAAGATCTTTGTCTCAAATTGTTCGGTTTTTATCTTGTGAGAGTTTCTCTGCAGGAAACGTCTTACAGGAAAAAAAAAAACAAAAACAAAACAAGATGTAAATTTAAAGATATATAGAAAATTACAAATAAAATAGTACACTAAATGCAAAGGCACTATATGTTTAGGCCTTGACAGGAGAAAAATAAATACAACTAACCTTTTTTAAAAAAATATCAGCTCAACATAGGTTTTTATTTTTTTATATATTTATTTTTTTTTGTAACTGGAATTTCACTCGAGACAGTTATATGATTTTAGCGATCAAATATAAAATCATGTACTTATTTAAAAGATTACAAAGGGATATTGTCTGCTTTTAGAACACTTTGTTAAAATTTCTAAACGAGCTAATTTCGTTAGTTTAGTTTGAGTGACAAAACCACCAACTATAGAATTATATCCAGTACCTGATATATCTAGTTTGAGGGTTTCACGACATTCATATTTGTTTTAATTTTAAAGTTCAATTCTAGTTTGTTATACTTGTTTTTATTGAGCTTATTCAACAGAATGGTAAAAAGGCTAAACAATGGAATAAAATATATTTAGTTCAATGATTCTAATTACAGCCATAATGTCTAATAATGCATTATACTGATTGATAAGGCATTAATTTTTATTTTTATTAAAAAATCCCATATAAACAAATTGAAGTGGGCCACTCATCAAAAGTTAGCTAACACTCTTCTTAACATTATAATTTTCTGTTTTTTTTTAATTATTTTTGTTAATAGTACCTTATTTATGCATTGATAATGGTATTTGTTTCGCCAATGCCTTCTACTTTGAATTAATGTTTTGCATCGGCGGTTTTATACACCCTATTAAGCTCAATATGTAATGTTGAGGTAAAGAAGCATATCTTTAATTAAAGCGTCAGAAAGTTCATCCAAGTTATCTGGACTAGGCGAACACATGTGTAATTGGCGTTGGAGTTTGTTCCACATATGTTCAATTCGATTCGTATTATCAATAAAGTAAATAAAATTATAAATATCTTGAATTTCTTAAGTGATCCACTTCATTTGTGAGCAGTTTATCAAATAAAGATTCGAATCAGAAAAAAAAAAATCATAAAAAAGATTTTTCAATTGGTTTTTATAATCCTGGATTAAATGTTAACAAATATAAAAAGTTAAATACAAGGAAAGAAAAGTAGAAGCCTGTAGCTATTTTGTAAAACTATCTCTATTCTGTGCAGCAGCCATCCAGTCTGGTGTTCCAAGGATGTTCCTGACATCTGCAACGACGCTATCCATCCTTCTCATTTTGGGTCGTCCGACCCTTCTAGTTTGATAAATCGCTTCGATAGTTAATTTTTTTGGAATCTCGTTCTCATTTATCCTGGCGATGTGCCCTGCCCATCCGAGCTTCCTCACACTGACCCACCTGTCTGTCTGTGCCCTTGAAGAGTGCGTAAATTTCTTGGATTTTTTTCTTCTTCTCCAGACATCACCTTTCCGGATCGGACCAAACATTATTCTCAAGATCTTTCTTTCAAAGATTAGCAGCCTATTTTTATCAACTTTAGTCCATGTCCATGCTTCAGATCCATATGCGAGGACCGGACGTACAAGGTCTTTGTATAGCCTCACTTTAGTCTTGGTTAAAAATCTACTTTTAAATTGCTTAGCAAGGCCAAGACAACACCTGTTTGCTCCGTTCCGTCGTATAACATCCTTAGTCACATCGTTTTTTGAATTAATCACCGACCCCAAATGTACGAAATGTTGAACCCTCCTAAACTTGTATTTTCCAATCTCAATATGCTCTTCCTACAAACGCTCTGGTCCAGCTATCATATATTTAGTTTTTCCTTCATTTATCACCAAACCAAACTTCTTAGCTGACTACTTTTTCAGCTTAAGAGATGCGTCCTTCAATGCTGATTAAGATCTGGCAACGATGTCAAGATCGTCAGCGTATCTTAATATCTGCCTCATTTCTATTTAAAATTGTGCCTGATGTTTGTATTTCAGATTCCCTTACTGCTCTTTCTTCAGCCAGATTAAAAACAGGCAGGCTAGCGCATCTCCTTGCATTATTCCAGTACTGGATTCAAATTCTTCTGACATGCCTGATCCAATCTGCACCAAGCATTTTGTCTTTTCCATCGTATTTTTGGCAAGCCGGATTTGTTTGGCAGGCATATTTAGGTCATATACCGCTTGATACAGTTCTCGTCGATCAACACTGTCATAGGCCTACTTGAAGTCAATAAATAGATGATGTGTCGTGATTCCATACTCACGTGCCTTTTTTAAGGATCAATCTAAGAGAGAAGATCTGGTGAGTGGTGGATCGTCTTTTCCTGAAGCCAGCCTGGTATTTCCCGAGTACTCCTTCTGCATGGGGGACAAGTCTGCAAAAGATGATAATAGAAAAGCCCTTGTAAGCACAGGGCAGTAGCGTGATGTCCCTGTAATTATTAAAATCAGGCTGTTCTCCTTTTTTGTGAATAGGGACAGCATTCTTTTCAGTTAGGAGCATACCATCTTTTCCTTTACACGATTTTTTTTTCTTGGTTTAAAGGCTGCTCTTCCTTCATTTACTCGCTGGAAGAACAACAGTGTATCATTAGATGCTCTAAGATGCTCTATATTCTCCATCTTCTTGCTCTTCCAGGCTCTCTTTTTTCTTTGATGGATCCTCCTCTCGGTTCTTCTGTACTTCTAGTATGTTTCGCAAGACTGTCTGGTGCGTCTCTGGATCATCTTTCTAGAAAATTCATTTTTCATAGATGTTACTTGGCAATATTCTTCATCGAACCAGCCCTTATTAGACTCTCTTGTTACAAGGCCCAGTATTTTTCGAGCAGTGCTGTTAATAACATGCGAGCATGCTTCCCACCCGTCGCACAGTGGAAAATATGACCAATTAAGGTGGACAAAATTCTGAAACTTGTTTATATTTAACCTTTGTGGTCCCAGATTACGGAAAAAATTATTTAAAAAATCTAATTAATTTTTACACGATTGGCTAGCTCACAGTGGTAAAAAATCTAATTTATTTGTTAAAATCTAAAACTCCCCTACATTTACAATCCCAGAAACGGGATAAATAATACAACAAATCTAATTATCGGCTCGAAGTGGCGTAAACCTGCTTATAGATGTATTTTAAATTATTTAGGAAAGTCTTCAAATAATAGATTGTAGAACTTTAATCAATTTATTATTTTTTTTTTTTTTAAATAACCAATGTACATTAAATAGAATTTAAAACAATTACAGAAATAAAATTAGGCATAATTTATATTAATTAATAAACGTAATTAAGCACAGGTAAATAAATATAAAAAAAATATGAATATTAAACAACTAATTATTTTCTTCACTCGTATTATAATGTGATGATCCAGATTGATCTGATAACTCTGGCTCTGACATGTCATCATTTGGTTTTCAAGATTTAAGTTTGATAAGGATAATTGTTCGTTCGGAGTACTTTAGTAAATATAGCACATCTGAATTTAACAGTATTTCATTTTTTTTTTGACAGGTTTTCGTAGTGAAGCAACAATATGGTCTGATGAAACTAATATCATTGTCAACAAATCACTATTTGTTGCTATTCATGAAATTTTCTTATAGAAGAAGATGGCTGTTATGAGGTAGATGCCTCTTTCACAACTTTGGAAGAACCATGCTTACCAAAAACATAAAGCGCGTGCTGTGCAGCGAAAGTCAATTTTTCACAGTCAACCTTCGATAACTCGCTGACTTTTCTTTTTTTGTTTTCTCACTAGAACATTCGAAACATTTTTCAGGGCGTTTTGAGCGTTGACAAGTAGGCTGAATAACTGAAATACTAAAATCCAATTCATCGGAATCACGCCAACTAGAGTATTCATTAAATAAATATTCCAATTTTCTGTGACATTGAAATTTTGTCGGAAAGACGGGAAATTTTAATCTTCAAAGGTCTAATCTCCACATTTTCATGATTGTTAATATGAGCGGAAGTTAGAATAAATTTTAGCAAGTGGTCTTGGCGGTTTTTTTTGGGAAACTTAACCCACTCTTCAAAACATTTCCTCCTCGTGATTTGCAGTGTTGTGTCTGAAAAAGATTATCTATCACCCAAAACGCAAAAAATCGCAAAAATTTAAATTCATCATTTAAAGACTAGAAGAATGGATGAAACAAATCCCTCAAACGAATCCTTGGGGTAACTTGGGGGTCATATAGTTTTTTCGTGAATCAGCATTCGCCCCTCTGTAGGTCCGTAAGTCAATCAAATCTGACTTGTGAATTGTGCTTATTAGAAGGTGGTCAATTTGGCTCGTGGTCCTTCCACTGGACAGAACCCACGTGGTCTGATGCATCGTTTTCTTCTTGAAAAAAGAAGCAGACAAAAAAATTAAAATAAGAAATAAGTAAAACGTGGTTTTAATTTGTTTTGTGTTCTTAACAAAATTTTTTTGTTTTATTTTAACCAATTTTTTTTTTATGTTACAATTATTTGTTAAGAAAAGATGGTGGATACATTTAAGACACAGAAGAATCCATATCTTAAAATAATGATCGAAAATACAAATAATTTCTTTTTTGCTCTTTTTGATTTTAATCTAAAATTGAAGTATTGATCCAAAAAAGAGTAAAGAAAAACAAAAAAAAAAAGAATCGTGTTTAGCATTTTTAAAACTAGAGTAGAAATAAATAAGAGCTTCAAAAGACTTCATTTATTATCTTGTAGTTATTATGACCCAATGGACGAAACTCATAAATATTAATGTATTCTATTTTTCGATGTTGAATAAAAAATTAAAATCGGTGACTGACAGTCTGGAAGGCACCTCCTCAGCGCGCTTTAAAGAACTTAAAAAACTCCTAAATGACTCGAGTAATGAACTATCTTCTTCAGTGATTAATGTTATTACTGTTTAAGTTTTTTTTTATCAATTATTTCTTTCCTTTTAGATTTGTTTTTTTATATCGTAAATTTTATCACCTTCCATTATAATTTTGATTTATTTTTAGTTAAATTTCTTTAAAAACAAACATTATAAATTGTTGTTCTATCAAAACAGTTTTAGAATTCTAGTTTTATTTAATTTTATTCGTTTTGTATTCAGCATCATCGTTCGTATACTACACACTAATATTTGTTAAATTATAAAATATTTATCATTTATTATGACTTCTTTCCATTTATTATATTTCAAGTTTATATTTCAATATCTTCTTATTTTAAACAATTTTCACTGTTTTCCAAGGAAGGTGTTTTAGGATATAGGATGTGATAATGTCATGTCCAGGGGCTTTCTTGGTGGGCAATCTTTGGATGATACTTGATATTTCTGAGGGATGGAATTCTTTAGGAGGAGGGGACATTTGAAGTGGGATATTTAATTCTGTTTCAATTCTTTCAAGGTGATTTGCGTAAAGGATATCAGAATGGGGTTTAAAGGTATTGTAAAGGTGCTGACCAAAAATTTGAGATTTTTCATCGTTAGATCTTGACCACGTTTTGGATTCAGTTAGAAGAGGGTAATTACAATTTTTATTAGTCCATAGTAGTCCATTCGCATTCCATAAAATGATAGTCAGGGGCTTTGTGCTCATTGTGAAATATTGAATGGGACTTGATAAAGGACTCTGGTGAGGAGTGAAATGAGAGGTGCGATTGTTTCTTTTAGCTCGGATAGGAAGGATGTAAGGATGTTATTGATATCTGCTGGATTTGTGGCAAGATTTGATTCGGGGAGCTGTGATGGAGGATTATATCTAGGAATGCTAGCTGGGATTTGGACCCGTCTTGGAATATTAGGAACATTGTCATCTTTTGATAATAATTGGGTTGGGAGGTTCACTATTGAAGATGTTTTGATGGGAACTGGATGTAGTGGCAGTTTTACACGGAGGGGTTCATGATATGGGGGAATGTTCTGACTAGGACGTTGAGGAGGAGGTGCAGTTTTAGAAGGATCAGGTTGCGGTTGGGAGGTTTGAAGCGCCTGATGTCGAGCCTGACTATTTCCTATTATGTCTGAGTATGATGATCTATTTCTCTTTTGAGGAGGATTGATAGTTGATGAACAAGACGGTTGGGGTCCGTGGTGAAAAGTTGATCTTCGTGGCCTTAATGGAGAGTTTTTGGAGGAACTAAATGTTCTGTTTCAACTTCATGTGAGTTGTGTCGTCGATTTTTAAGGCTGCTTAGTGATATCTTTGCTTTTGTATGGTTTTGTGTATTACGCACCCTCCGTAATTTGCTGGGTGATCTTCACCGCAGAGGACAAACTTTGCGTGTGTTTCCCTGGTCTTCAGGCATGTTCCTGTGGCATGTGATCCAGCACATTTGACGCACCTGGATGGTGGCAATAAGATTTTGTGTGTCCTAGAGTTTGACATCTAGTACATTGCACAATCGCAGGTTTTTGCTTTGGCTCATCAAATCGCACAACTGAGTAGCACAATCTGTTAATCATAAATATTTTATGTTGTTGCTTGCGGGTTCTAAGTCGACATAAAATAACGGTAGAGGAATCTTTTGCGTAGGGTGGAGCACGCACAAGTTGTTTGAGTGGTGTTGATTTTAATGTTTCTAACACAAGAAAAACATTTGAAGTTCGTCTGACCAATTAGATTTTCTAATTCTTGACAGAGCGGCTAGAACTCCTGTATATTGGCGACAAAAAACTGGTGGTGGAGGAGGTTCGGAAAATTCTTTATTTTGTTAAGCTGGCTCGGTAGGATGTTCGTTCAGAGCTAAAAATTTATTGCTAGTGGGAATTGTGATTATTGATTGGTCTATTTTTGTGTTCGCAGTGGTTTTACTGCGAGTTGTAGGAGGTGTTAGTTGTTTCCCTTTTGTTTTTTTTTTGTTGTTTGGGGAATTTCCGGCAGATCCAGGGGCAGCGTTCCGGTGACGTTTTCGTAACATTCTTTGAGATAGATATTGTGAGTCTGACTTGCTAATTTCAGACATTGGTGTCTCTTCCTCCGATTCAGAATTAACAATCTCCATTTTATAATAAAAAATAAAAATGAAGTGATATAATTAAAATTAAAATTATTATAACTAAAAAAAAAAGAGATATAAAATGCAGCAAAACCTAAACATTTTTTAAAGAGAGAAAAAAATAAATGTCGGTAGTTTAAAAAAAAAAATCTTCTTGCCGTATTTCCGTCATTCGAGGTCCCAAAACCAGGTTTTGGACTATGAACTTTTCCTATCTACAACTAACCCAATTTGTCTTTTAAAATATAATTGAATTTCTTCTTAACTTTTTTAATTTCTGGCGGTCTGACCGGTAGTTAGTTTTTTCTTTTTAATATTTGCAGTGTCTGGCTTTCCACATGATCGCACGGCAACCTCAGCTGCAAATGTGATTTTTGAGTACCGGAAAAGGAAAATCCATAAATCGTTAACATAGCAGACTATTGTGCTGGTAAAGTTAGTATACAATACAAGTGTTAGTTAACAACAATTATGGTACCGGGGACATGCGGTGTCATGTTAAAAATATTGTTATGATATTAAAATTACACTTTAAATTGATTTATTTAAAAAAATAAAATCCAGTAAATAAAATCTGGGTTCCAATGCTGTTGCTGCAAGCTCTGGTTTATACAGCGGTGGTGCTGTCCTTGGTCGGCACGAAGTAGTTTTCTCTCTACGCCGGCGCTTATTCTCCAGGAATATCACTTCTGGGAGCGAAAGCAATATATGGAAAATAATGTATATTTATTACAGTATCTGGTTTTATAGCGATATTGTTATTGTTTTTATTTTAAATTGTAAATAAATGTTAATAATATTTTATGCTATTGAAAACAACTTCTTTCCTCTTCAATCAGATATATTGTTTAATAATATACCAGAAAATAACTAATAGCTTTTAGATTCAGATTTATTTTATTCAATTACGTAAACGTCACATATTATTATTCAAGTTAATTGGATGAATAACTATATAATGGTTATTGTTCATCTAATCTTACCATGATTATTATATTCGACTTGTTAGTTGAATAATAATCCTTGCTCCAGAGATTATAAGACATTTCCTTTTATATCATTAAAAGGTAAACACTAAATGAACTATTGATGTGCATTCAATTCTAAACTTTGTCATGCAGTATACAAATTTAATGTATATACAGTTATTGATTTTCATAATTCCTATATAATGAGTTCAAATTGAATTATGATTGGCAATAATACGAAACCGCCATGAATAGAAGAAAAACCTATTATAAAACAGAATATTTGTGATAAATAATCGGTATTTTAGATTCAAATTTACATGTAGCAATAGTTCCTTATCAAATTTTGTACAAATTACTACAAACTGCATTTCATCCGAGACTGGATTCGCCAAAAGGAAGTTGAATGAGATCTTAAACATAAAACTATTATTACACTGTTTTTATATGCTTGGTAATGTGTGCATTAGCTTTATATCATTTTATGTTAATTTTTTGGATAAATAATATTGACAGGAGTTAATGCTAATACTTGTATAATTTTTTTATCATTATAACTATAGTTTAAGTTCATTTGTAATAAAAACAAAGAAATGCAACTAAACAACAATTATAATTCTTTAATAAGTAATAAATAAATGGAATAATATAAAATTAAAGATAATACTCCTTTCATATTTTAAATAAACTTTAACAGTATATCCAATTATTGTTAAATTTTACACTAGTATGAATAAATAAAAGTTTTGACAGATTGACTAAAACGTGTTATAACAGTTGCTCGGAGATTGCTATCTCAGATCACCTTTTTCATATATACTTCTTACAGTCAACTATACTAATTTAAGTACAGTATTTAATAATATTGCTGTTGAGACTTAACAGTTATTATGAAGATAGGAATTTATCTATTTTTTTTCTATAGTTATATCGATAAATTTAGTTTTTGTATGTACATTCCAAAAGGAGGGGTGATAGCTCAGTTTTTTTTCCCCCTAACTCTAAATATCATTGAACTTAAAGAGGAAATGAAAAATATTTATTCATTAGGATTGATATGTTACTCGTTAATCGTACTTCTGTATGAAATAGCAGTGTTTTGTGATCACTTCCTAAATCTTCACAAAGAGTTTTAAAAAGTCGATTATTCAACGCACTGTTTTTTATGTAATTCACTACTTTAAAGCATAACTTTAAGACAGCATTGAGTTCATTTAGAAGGGTTTTTTGCTGCAAAGACTTGTCGATGTATAAAACAATGTGTCCCAGTCACATTATCATTTTTCTCTCTTACTAAATGCACAAAGCCTGAGCGAGAACCAAGCATTGAAGGTGCGCATTGTATGCATCCGAACATACACTGATCAGTGTATGTTCTTTTTGCCAAGAGAGTTCATGTTTGTAAAAAAGTCGGTCACTGCTTTCATAACATCAATTGCTTTTGTCGTGGGCTCCAACTCTGTAGAAAAGAGTAGCTCGTCTTTCATTATTTCGATTTCAATATACCGAACATAAACAATTAACTAAGAACATTGTACTATGTCTTTTAAAATTTAGAATTTTAGAAAGACTACCAAAATTTAATTTAATGTTCAACTTATCTCGCGTCCCACCTGACATGTCCTCACGCCCTCCAGTTTGGGAACCAATGCTCTAAACGGTGTATTCAGCTGACATCCCAACTCATCTTACAATTGTCCTCACCACTTATGCTGATGACACATGTTTTATATTAGTAAACAATGATCCCTTCATTGCCTCCCAATCACTCCAATCCCATATCCTAAACATTCAAGAATGATGTCAAAAATGGAGAATCAAAATAAACCCAAACTCTCATTTATATATAAAAATAAAATAAATTAACATCATGAAGGAAAATGATTTTTTAAGCGTAATATTTTTTTTCTCCTTTAGCTCTATTGGAACTCTAACGGCCCAATAACATTTTGAATTTTTCTTATTTTTATATTAGGATGAAAAATTGCTCTGTCTATTCACATTGTGATTGTTTTTATGTCAATAATATTTCCAGAAAAATAATGTTTTCTCGGACGCATATTGTGCATACCATCACTCTTCTGGTGGTCTAAAATCCATCCTAATATTCACTAATGCAGAACTTACCTAAAAAGTTATAAAAAAATCAAATGATAATAGATTATAAATTGTAATTCTATCTAAAGATTGGGTTTGAAATGACTTAGGTTTGAAAAAAAATGAATAGAGTTCGCTTTGAATGTAATCGTGATATATTTTGTTTATAAAATCTATCTTAAATTATTCATAAAACACTAAATTAAAAAATAAAACCATTGGATTCAACGCTACGTATAGCTATGACTGACTTATTAACATGTTCACACCATCAGTATTTTACAAATTAAACCAATCAATAGTTAAACGGATTTATTTACACATTAAAAACGATTCACTTTTATAATTTCACAAGCATTGAAGCGTAATTCGAAAGGCCTTAGCAATTCCTAGTACGTCCTCTTCTGGCACATAGAGGAAAATGATGATCAATGGAAAACTTTCTATTAGAGCCCAAGAAATGTTTTTCGCTAGTTGGCAATAACATGGGAAACAGAGATTCACCTAGCGTTCATGATATAAACCAACTGTTCACAGAACACTCCGACACGGCTGCTTGGGCTAGTTATGCTCCAAACCTCGTGGGGATGTGGACTTTTCCATATAGAATAAATGTAAATGGTTTTTATCTACATTCCACAAACTGGATATATATACAGATAAGCAATCTGTGGCGTTTTTCCTTTTTGGCGGATACGACTCGTCTCTCCTTGAGGCGTGCCTCTATCCGCAGCACCCATTCCGGGCCAAATTATAAATAGAATTACTCAAAATTACACAGGCATTGATGACCTTAGGGTTTCATGCCTATAAGCCCAAACCAACTATCAGTATTTTCCAAATTAAAACCAATCAATAGTTAAACTAATTTATTTACAAATTTAATCGATTCACTTTTATAATTTCACAAGTTTAATTTGAAAGGCCTTAACAATTCCTAGTACGTCCTCTTCTGGCACACAGAGGAAAATGATGATCAATGGAAAATTTTCAATTAGAGCCCAAGAAATGTTTTTCGCTAATTGGTAATAACATGGGAAGCAGAGATTCACCTAGCGTTCATGATATAAATTAACTGTTCACAGAACACTCCGACTTATAGAATTCCAAAAACAAAGTATTAGTTTTATACGTACAATATAATCGAAGTAAAACTATCAACAATAGTTTGGATAATACTTTGCAGTTTTAAAAATAAAACTCAACGATTAAGGTTTATTTTCAATCCCGAAAAATCGTTTGCCTATAATCTTGCGACAAGCATAAATGCTTCTATTTAAAAGGCCTGGAGTCCATTACGTTGGCAAGGTTGTACTGTTACTAGACCACGTTTTGAATGGAGGACATGTCTCTGGAATTACGCTCAACCACCTGGTTTTTACCCTCATTATGAGTACGTACTTTAGAGAGGCTGGATGTGCAGGCTCCTAGGGCTAGAGCTTGCCGAAGTCGAGTTGCGGATGAAACACCAGAAATAAATTATCTGCCTTTTAATATTATGCATTAGCTATTATATTTTTACATCTACTGGATAAGATAACTACAGTTAATTAATGCCAATTAATTAATAACAATAGAATATTAACTCTCAATGATTATAATGACTGTAACAATAAGAAAAGTAAATAAATCAACTAATACAAAAAAAAAAAAAAAAATTGCTATATTATTGCTTCTACTCGTAAAGCTAATAATATAATTTTGGTCCATATAGCCTAGTTTTTCTACATCAATTTTTTTTTATATATATATATTGTATATTATATTGTATGTATTGTAAATAAATGGAGGATTGGAAAAAAAACAAAAAAAAAACATCAATTTTTTGTTGTGGCCTGGACAACCACTTCCATCAACCCACTTTTTAGGTCCTCCGTTACTTCAAAAAGACCACTGAAGAATAAACGTGGTGAGATGGCGTCTTCCAACATGGTGTTGGGAGACGAAGACAGCGACCCAGGACCGGACCAAAACACTGACAAGCGCGCCCTAGCGGGGGGATTCCAACCTGCCCCGAAGAAACTAACTTTCAAGCCCAGGCCTGAAGTAAGTAGACCAGCTGTTGAAGTAAACAACAGATTCACCCAGCTGCCAGTAGAGGTGGTAGAGGCGCCTCGACCAAAGCCACCAGCACCAATCATAATCTCCCCCCCTATATCACTGACAAACCTCAGGATGAGATTAAGGGCAATCGGTATCACTAATTTTTCGGCTAACAATTCAAAAAAAAAGAAACCAGGCTCTACTGCAACACAGAAATGGACCATGGCAAAGCCACCCTTCTCCTTCGGACCGATGTAGCCGTACAATTTCACTCCTTCGCTCCAAGGGGGACCAAACGGTCCAATAAGTACGTGCTACACGGCTACGACATTGATCACCCTGTCGACGAAATAGCTGAGGAATTAAAAAGCCGCCTGCCCGGATTCAAACTGGCGAGAAGGCTTACCAGAAGAGAGGGCAACAACGAACCTTATCTCGTTGAGGGAATACAGATTGTTATTGAACATACCACTAAACTGGAAGACATCCAGAAGCTTAGAGTAGTGAACCAGATTCGCTTCAGAGCTTCAACTTTCAAGGAAGACGGTGGACCAGTGCAGTGCCGACAATGTCAGCAGTTCGGTCACACTATGAAATATTGAGGCCGTACATGTAGATGTCCCTGGTGTGGTGACCCCCACCTCTTTGAGCAATGCCCTAAGCGAGTGAATACTACGCCTAAATGTCCTAATTGCGAGGGCTCTCACTCAGCCTCCTCTAGAGATTGTCCGTACCGCCAGAGTCTCCTTGCCCAGCGAAGGCAAAAGACGGTTACAACAATTCCAGCATCTGCTCCGGTTCCGGAATTAAATGATATAAACTTCCCAGCAGCCCGCCCAACCCGAGCTAACTTCAGCTTCTTTCAGGCGTCTGATGGTGTAGTACCTCAACGGAAGGAAATAGCAGCCCGCATAACCCAACAGAATTTTTACTCCCAGCAATCTAGTGGAGCACATCCTCAACCCAAGCTACCTATTCAGCAGTCTCAGCTGATACAGTCATCACAGCCAGCCCATTGTTTTCCGCCTTGGGACTCGATCAGCGAGGGAATTAACAATCTAACCTCCCGCTTTGACTCAATGATGAGCACGGTTCAGAACTTGCTGTCCCTGGTGACCAGACTGCTTGTAAAATTCGATGCTTGAACACTTAGTACTAAATTACAATACCCGAGGCCTCAATTCAAAGCAGGCGGAGCTAGAGATTCTACTACGGCAGCACCGGCCAGCGGTCGTGGCTTTGACTGATATCATGATCTCTCCCGCCACCCGAAATATTTTTTCCAGGATACGTTATGTATAGAGAAACTACGCATCATGGTACCCCTGCTGGAGTAGCAATTCTCGTAAGAAGAGACATACCATCACGCCTTATTCCGAACCCAGTGGATTTTTTGCGAGGGTACCCACATAATCACAGTTGATGTCCATTTGAAACACCGTTACAGGTTCAGTTGTGTCTACAGGAGACCACAAGCAAATCATACGACGGTACGCAACCTGTTGTTCCATGCTCAGACGCAGAGCAGGTATGTCGTCCTTGGAGACCTCAACGCCCGTCATACAGCTTGGCTCTGCCCTAGCAATAATCCACTGGGTACTATCATTACGAAGATGCGTCTGGTCGTCTTCCACCCGGGTGTGCACACATTCAGGCATATGTCCAACTCATCGTGGACCTCAACGCTGGACCTACTCCTTACCAGAGACCTCCACACCATTACAGACTGCCAGGCACTGCCATTTGAACCGTCGGATCATCGACCTGTGATTTACAAATTTGAAGGGTCACCAGTCACGCCACCGGCAACAAAGTATCTTCTGCATAAGGCGAATTGGAAGGGATACAAAGCAAGCCTAGATGAAACGCTCACTCAAGTTAAATCTTGTCTGACACCTGCCGAGGTTGATGCAGCGGTGGATACCATCACTACGTCTATAATAGAAGCTACGGACCAAAATATTCCAAAATTTTCACCACTTCCCAACTCTCAGCGGCCCCCACCGCCACATATTTTGGCACTGATTGCTCAAAGGAACAACATTCGAAATATATTTAACCGCACCAAGGACTACACCCTTAAGCCCGCAATCAACGCTATGACACGCCAAATTGCAAGCCTCATGAGCGACTGGAAGACAGCCTTATGGCATGAACAGTTACGGCGGACGCACAATGACTATCGTCAGTTCTGGAGGTTAATTCGGACATTAACCTCAAAGCTTTGTGACATTACTCACACACACATATATATATATTCACACATACATACTCATGCAATTATTTATACATATACATACTACAAGCATATTTAAAATAACAATAAATAATTTAGATTGATATATTACAATAATAAATGCTTAGTTCTTTTATGTACATATCGCTTTGTACTATTTTTTGTGTAGTTCCCTATATTTTTTATAAGTGTTTTTAATTGTTTTTACACTTAATAAAAAATTGTTTCCATATTTTCTCAATGAACACTTTAATATAAGGTATACACAGTTCTTTGTGTAAAATCTCAATTTTTGTGTAGAATGCATAGTTTCCTGTGATTCTAAGGCATTTGTTTTGGAATACTTGTAGTTTTTTATAATTTGTTTTAGACATGGAACTAAATATAGGGCTTGCGTATGTTAAAATAGATCTTAAGCAAGCTTTGTATTATAATAGTTTATTACCTGCGCTTAGTTTTGATTTCCTGTTAAAGTATGGGTATATAGTACACAAAGCCCTGTTTGCTTTATTACACACATAATCAGTGTGTGAAGTAAACGTCAGTCCTTTATCCATCTTGAGTCCTAAATATTTGATTTGATAGATATATATATTTAGATATATATATCCGTGTGGACCAAGGTACAGGCGTTCTGTTTACAATAAGTTGGGGAATATTGCTTGGCCGTCTCTTTGTAAATATTATTGCTTGTGTTTTTTCCTGGTTTATTTTTATTTTCCATTTATTGTAAAATCTCTCTATTTTTTTTTTAGTGCTGTAGTCAGTCTATTAGTGATTGTGTCCGGTCTATAACTTGAAGTATAAATAGCCGTATCATCGGCAAACAGAGATTTTTGTACTTTGGATGAGTTAGGTATGTCATTTATGTAAATACTGTAAAGTGAGATAAAACCCCGCCCTGAGGGAGACCGGCGGAAAGTGTACGTTCTGTGGAGTAGTGACCATCTATAGATACTTTTATCGTGCGATTTGCTAAATATGGTTTTATAAGTGCTATTAAATAAGGTGGAAAATTGTAAAGCGTCAGTTTGAATATTAGCCCGTTATGCCAGATACTGTCAAAAGCTCTTTGCACGCCGAGTAATACCACACCTGTGTTGTTTGTTATTAAATCCCTCGGTGATGTGGTCGGTCAACCTGCCTAATTGGGCTATAGCAGAATGCTGATGTCTGAAACCGAATCGTTCGTTTATAAATATTTTGTTATTTTTAATATATGAATTTAGTCTATGAAATATTATTTTTTCTGCTATTTTGCCTATAACGCACAATAGACTTATGGGTCTATAGTTTTCAACAAGTTTTTTATCTTTGTTTGGTTTCGGAATCGCTTTAATTATAGCCATTTTCCATAGTTGTGGTTAATATTTCAATTTTAGCATTGAATTTATCAATTGTACCAATCGTGTAATTTCTGCGGGTGGTAATTTTTTTAAATATATTGGGAATATTGCGTCGTGTCTAGGTGTTTTTTTCGTATTAGGTTTTTTCAATATTTTGTAAATTTCGGAATAATTACAGAGTGCATTTTGGGGAGTATCTATATTTTCGTTTAATGTTCTTTTTACTTCTTTGTTTATTCTTGTGGTGTGATTTTTGGTTCCTAAATTATTATTTTGATTACTTATTTTTACTAAATGGTCAGCTATCAGATTGGCTTTACCAGAAGGAGAAAATTCGGTTCTATTTAAATAGGTAAGAGGTGGGTACTGGTATGTTATGCCTTTTTTAAAAATTCCATGTATTGACCAGAGTTTATCGGTTGTTTTGACTTTACTAAGCTAATTTCGATTTTTTTGAATGTTTTGATTAGGTATTGTTGGTGTTTACGTCTGACCATATTCTTTAGTTTGATTAAAAAATGAATATATGGGTTTTTAGTATTACTATTTCTTTTAAAATTTAATCGGTTAAAGCTTTGCTGTGTAGATTCGACTATTGATGTCTGTATACACTTTTGAAAATGTTCCACTGCTTTTTCAAAATCAGTTTTTGTTACTAAGTGAAGTTCGTTTTCAAGTTTTTTGTTTATTATTTCTTTATATTGTTTCCAGTTTATTTCTGTATTGGATTGTTTATTATTATTGTAATGTTTTAATTGGAATTTGATCTGGTACGCTAGAGGGTTGTGATCGGAGGTTAGTTCCGGCACTGAGTGAATTTTATTTATTGTTGTTATATTTTTGGTTAAAACTAAGTCTATAATGCTTGGTTTCCTGGAGCTATCAGTGGGATAATAAGTTGGTTTATCCGGTGCATTTATTTTTATATTATGTTGAAGGCAATAGTCCAGTAATTTTGTGCCATCCCGATTATTATTAAAACAATTCCATGCGAAATGTTTTGAATTAAAATCCCCGATGGCAACTAATCTCCTATTCAATTTAAAAATACTGTCCAAGTCTCTTAATTTTAATTTCTTGTTTGGTGGTTTGTAACATGAAACTATTGTCGTTGGATACATATCATGTTCGATTTCTACTGCTATAGCCTCTAGGTTTTGTATATTAGAAATTTTAATACGGTGGTGTTTAATGGATTTGTGAATAATTGGGGCCACTCCTTCACCATGGCTATTTCTATCTGCTCTGTGTACTGTATACCCCTCAATAATTAAGGAACTAGCATCACTTTTTTTTTTTTTTTAATTTACGACTGTATATACAAAAAATAAAATACATCAAGTAAATGTGATGAAATAGATAGAAATGACACGTCACTTGTTTTTAAAGCAGCTACCCATTGGTAGCACTTATTAAGGTTCTACATGATAAAGCACTACCTATATTAGAAGGTCCCGAGGCCATCTTCTATTCAGGCGCCTCGGAGGGTTATCTGGAATGGAATGAGATGCAAGTTGTGATACTAATGGATTTAAATAGTTGTGGAGTTTGCTGTGAAAGGATTGATATCTGGTTTGAGCTAAGTCAGAAACGTAAGGTATATTAAGATCTTTGTGGATAAGTTTATTTGTGACAAAGTAAGGATCATTTAGGATTTTTCTAAGGATTTTGGATTGTAAGGATTGGATACAAGATAAATTGGATGGTTTAGTGGAGCCCCAAAGCTCAACTCCGTATGTCCAAATTGGTCTAATTATTGTCATGTAAATGAGTCTTTTGTAATTAATTGGAAGGTTGGAGCGTTTGTCAAGTAAATGTTGAAGTAGTCGAAAGCGACGGGCAGTTTTTCTTGTCGTTTTAGTCTTGTATGTGGATTCCAAGTAAGACGTTTGTCCAGATGGAGTCCTAGGTAGCGGATCTGTTCAACGGGGATTAGCGGAACATCGTTAAAGGATATTGTAGGACAGGAAGTCATGGGTTTTACGACGGAGGGTGAAGGTTATTTGATGGGATTTATTTATCGTTTTTGATTCTCCATTTTTGACACCATTCTTGAAGTTTTATGATATGGGATTGGAGTGTCTGGGAGGCAATGAAGGGATTATTGTTTACTGATAACACACACGTGTTATCAGCATACGTGGTGAGGATGGAGCTAGGATACGTCGGGATGTCAGCTGTATACACCGTGTAGAGGATTGGACCTAGGATACTTCCTTGAGGAACACCTGCAGATTGGGTAAAGAGAGAGGAGTAGGAAAAGTTATGATTAACTTTGAAGGTTCTATCACTAAGATAGGAACGGATGATAAGGAAGTATGTAGGAGGTAGTTTGTACAGCAGTCCCGGGTGCCAGACTCGGTCAAAAGCTTGTTCTACATCGAGAAAGGCTCCCGTGCAGTACATTCCGCGCTCCAATGCGCAGGAGACAACGTCCACCACACGATGACATTGCTGGATTGTGGAATGTGATGTTCGGAATCCAAACTGGTGGTCTGGGATTATGTGATTGGAATCTAGGATAGGATACAAGCGTTTTAAGATGAGTTTTTTCCAGGATTTTACCCATAATTGGCAAGAGAGAGATAGGACGATAAGAGGAAGGGTGTTCCGGTGGCTTTTTGGGCTTGGGTATCATTTTGACTATGGATGCTTTCCAAGGATCAGGAAAATATGTTGTTCGGAGTACAGCGTTATATATGAATGTTAGGAGCAGGATGGCTTTCCAAGGAAGGTAGCAGTAGCAGTCCCTCAGCCAGTCGCCGCACAGTGGGACGAAACGCTGTTTTCTCTAGACATCGCAATTTGAGCCGCTAAAAAGTGCATAAGGGTATGTTTTCAAGGGTGTAGAATTCGAACCTGAATTCTGTTTTTGCCCATCGTTTCAAGATATTGCTCTGTTAACCAATAGTGTGTCCAAAAAATCCAATTTTCGTTTGTTCGTGTTTTGATTTGAGGGATATTATTTTCTATGATTTTCGATGTGCCCTATCGAATTTAAAAAATCTGCAAATCAATCAGTTTACCCTTATGTGAGTTATACGTGTTGTATGCCTTTTTCGTCGATCGGACTTTTTAAATATTTAAGAAATCAGGGTCTGTCGACATTTAAATGTAAAAAAGACAAAAAAAAAACTAACCTGTTATAGTTAATCAAACCCGACATCCCGCGATAATTAAGTAAGTGATGATTTAAAAAAAAAAGTTGACTATTGCTTCAAGCTATCAAAACATGTATCTGGATACAGACTGATGGGTCAGTTGCTGTTTTTATGGCTATTGTTGTCATTTGTTAACAACAAACGACTATACAATAACAAAGACTATTTGTGAATCACGTTGAAATCATGGAGCGCAACGAATAAACTGTCTATATAATTTTACCTACTCCTAAGAATATATATACTTTTTTTTCTTCTATTTTTTCTCTTTTTTATTCATTTATATATCTTTTTATTCAATTATTTTTTATCTCCAATCTTTATTCTATTCATCAATTAGCGTATAAATTCATTTGATAATTATTGCTTAAATTTCATTTTAACTCAATTATTTTAAATTAAAGTTAAATTATTTTAGTATTATTCTAAAAATATTTTATGTATTATTATAAAAATAGTTTCTATAAATAGTTATTTAAATATGCGTTATGTCTAGAAATATATGCATGAGAACACGTAGAAATGTATGCACCCATTGCAGTGCGCCTATTACCATTACTGCAATGTGGAAAATTTAAGAAAACAAAATAACTAACACTAAACATTTTGAAATTAACAAAATACAATTCTAAACAATAAATTACAAATATTGTTTTGTTTTTTCATAACTGGGAAAGATACAAATAAAAATAAAGAAAGGTTGATGGTTTAATTAGGTCGAATTACAGCATTAGAAATATATAAACTATGCTTAACCACGGGTTAATTCAGCCATATTCGGAAAATAATGGAACGTATTTATCACATTAAATACCTAAGGTAAAAGTCTATGAAGTCCATTTTTTGGACAAATTTGGACGTTTTCTTCAACACACAATAATGTACTCGAAACACCCTGAAAGTTACTCCACATGTCATTGTTTTATAAAAATCCTAATTCTTTCTAATGATAAAACCATCACTACTATTTTTTTTTTAGTTTGAATAGACTAGTAGGAAATAGAAAGTAATTTTTTATTTGAGATAATGAGGTACAATCATCAGTCAAATTTAAAAAGTTATAGTATTTTTAAAAAAAAAGTCAATTTTCATTACCTTTTTATTTTAAAAACAGCATTTTCACTACGTATTTCTGAAAAAATTCCACACTTTCTTATTCCTAAGATGTTAGAAGATGGTGCAAAGTGGTCGGAGATTGCAATAAAATAGTTTCAATTTTTAGTGCATGTCTGGAAATTTGGGCCATTCGTCCCACTGTACGCCGTTCCCGTACCACTAGTACCGGTACCAGTAGTATCACCAGTTCCCGTTCCAGTCGTTAGTAACGTAGCTGTTCCGGTTACGTTTCCAGTTACTGTTGTAAAGACTGTTCCAGTTTCTATTGATGCTGCACCCTATGGTAATATTACAAGATAAACATTTGAACCTGAATTTAATAAATTAAACAATGAAAAATAAAATTATTTTTTAATATGATATATTTTAGGAGGATCTGGACTAGGAATATCATTAATTTCAAACATTGGCTTTGGCTCCGGAGCATCTCTTCTCCCAAACAAATTTGGTAACTTTGGCCGTTAGTTTTATTCTTTTAGTAAAAATTTACACCTTGATATTTGTAGTAAACTGTATTGTATATTTGTAAATATCACAAGTAAATGATGATGATTTTTACTCTTCACATCAATCACGAAGACAGCCATTTATTGTTATTATTATGTTTTGTTTTTGTCCTAATAAAGTAATTTTATTGGGAGTATGAGGTTTATTTGATCATTTTTTACCATAGTAAATGTACCTTTTATATATTTACATCTTAGAGGTTACCAGTTAAGTTTTAAATTATAATGTAGATAATAAATAAACTACCAAATTTTTGAATTATTAGTTCTTTAATGTTCAAAGGGATTACAAATATATCCCTACCATTTGTCAAACCTGATACACAATGTCTGCTTGAGAGGGATTTCACAAAATTTAAGGAATATTTTAAGAAGTTTGTTAGTACGAGATTTTGCATCGAATCAATTTTCAGTAAAGCATCTCTTTTCTCATTTTATATTTCTAATTTAATGCACTTCAAGAATGTTTTTGGCCTGTAATTCATTTCCGATACAAATTAATAATTTTATTATTCCAAAAAATAGCTGGATGAGGAGTAAGTTGGATAAGATAAATATGTTGTTGTTATGAATACGATGAATTGTTTAGGGAATATGAACTTACAGTAAAACAAATAAAGATGCTTACATAATTCTAGTACCGAAACAACACTTATGAAATTTTTTTTTTTAATATATTTTTTATTTTTGAAGAGAAAAGATTTGACCCGGTTGGGATTCGAACCCAATTCAATAATATGAATTATTTCATATTTATAATATATATGACGTATGTCAATAGATCCATTTAACAGTAATGTTCAAATGAACATTCATCCCCGATTTGTACATCGCAATTGCGAGTGCCCGGGGATATGGATCAGTCAAGAGAAAGGATTTCCCTGGTTCGGATACGAGCTCGGTGGCCTAGTGGATAAGGCACCACGCTAGAGAAGTGGAGACTTGGGTTCGAATCCCAACCGGGTCAAATCTTTTCTCTTCAAAAATAAAAAATATATTTAAAAAAAAAAAGAATTATTTCATACTTATAAAAATAGTTTTAAAAATCTTGGCTACTGAAAAAATCTTCACTGAGTTAAGACTGCATGGGCTTAGCATACAAAAAATAAAAAACTAACTAAACAATTGTAATTGCTTCTGCTTTATGTACTAAAGATTTAACATCAGGACATGAAATTGATGGTGTACAAAACCATATAAAGCCTGTTCTAAGGTATGACTATAGACCAGATCTTTGTCCGGTATGTAGTTAAGTGCAAGAGAGATTCGAAAGAAGTCATTCACATCATTTCTGAAACTACCTGGAAAAGAGCTAAAATCTTGTAACTCCAATATCATGAAAAAAAAAAAAAAAACAACAAAAAACACATTAAGCCTGTAGTGCTTAATTGGATCGCACGAGGAGCCTATTTATCTCCTAGCTTAAAATTGTATTTAAAAAGGATATTAACGTTGCATACTCCTTTTGATCAGGAAAAACTTGATGATTCTGATTTCGGGCAGGTTATTTATCATAGTCAAAATATATTCGTTTACTTTAAATAATGAAGTCGTAACTATACGGCTTGATAAAAACGTTTTTATCACAACAGTTTCCTCGTTTTCTACTAGGATTTTTGTTTGTTGTATTTTTCCATTGTTCTATCCTAAAGCTACGGTACACGTACAATATTCAATCAAAAGTTTTCCTATCACACCTTAGCTATGTAGGTGACTAGAGACTATGAAAATATACATCTAGATCAATTATGTCTATTCTAAAAAAAAAAAAAAATGTATAGATCATTTTCTATCATTGTGTATATATTATTCCTAGACTGTATATGTCTCTCCCATATTATCTTCCACTTACTTTTATTATGCTTTACTATTATGGTGAATAAACTTCCGTTGTGACAGCCGATAGAGTTTAGCGGAAACCTTTTAGCAGTAACAACCATCTATTTTAAGTTTAAAATATATCAAGATAAAAAAGGTAGGAAACCAAATATTGTACTATTTTATAGACAAACACAAACACACAAATACATTTTTTTTTTTTTTTTTTGAATAAACAGGAAAAAGAATGAATAAAAAAAAGTATTATTCCACCAGAAAAAATACCATTGCTTTATTTTTTACTTTGCAATGTTTTGAAATTTAGTTCTGACTAATGGTTCTCTTTATTAATCAGAGGTATTTTAAGTATTTTTTTTTAAATTATGACCAGTTAGTATAAGGCCCTTAAATTCTTTTTTGATTCTTGATTCTGTATAAAAGATTTTTTTATTGCATTTTTAAAATTTCTTATTTTGTCGATTGGCAACTATGCATTGGCAATAAACAACTTTAAAAACTAGAAAATGCAATATATATTTATTTTTTTTATTATAAAGAATATGAGATTGTTGTTACAACAATCAAAAAAGAAAAAATTTAGGACCTTACTGTAACTGGTCATATTAAAAAAAAAATTACTGAACATACTTTATTAGCAACAAACAACTTAAATATATAAATATCGCAAAAAATCAGTAATATATACTAACATTTATTATAAAATCTGCTTGTAGTAGATAAACTATAATGATTAATTAAATACGAGTTATTAGCTTCTATGTATTGTATATCCATTGTGACAGACCAGGATATAAAATAATGAGGGAAAAGAACCGTCTTAAACGGGTGAGTAACTTCGAAGGCGTCTAGAAAGCAATGTAAATAAAACGAAGAAGGTTGGTGAACACCTACTAACAGATGAAAGAATGGAAGAAGACAATAACAGAAGCCTAAGTTCATTAAAGACTATAACAGTGAATGAACTAATATCTTTTATATATCAGAATATTGAATACTATACGAGTATGTCAACTTCTTTATTTCCAAGTGTCCTAAGCTTTTGGAAAGTCACTTATCAAACAGTAATATTCTTAAATAGAAAAAAAAAAAACTGTCTATTAAATGATACATAACATAATAGGTGAATCAACTAAAAATATTTGTAGATAAAATTATAGCTTTATTAAAAATAATAACTATTAAGTACTACAAACTTATGAACTGTTCAGTTGAAGATCGATTACAATTTTACATAATTTTTACCTTTACGTAAGTAGAGGATGGTCAGCAAGAGGAGAAGCCTGCTGGCCGTGCTAAATGTCAGGACCCAGCCCAGATATAAAAAGACAATTCGGCCCCTCGGTCATCAGTAGTCTGAGAACCTCTGAACCAGCATGAACCCACTGGTAAATAATGCTTATAACTATCCTATCAAAAACATTTTTATTAATTATTTAACATAATGCTCAGTTAAATTAAATTTTTTAATAATGCGAACTGGCTGTTCCTAAAAAAAAAAGTAACGTTTAAAATGTAATATTTAAATATATTTATGCAACAATAATTTAAAAATTTACTACATTTATAAAAGGAAATAAGTTCTTACTTTTAACTTGAAGCAGAAAATAAAAAAGTAATAATAAATAAATAGAAAAATTGATACAATATAATTTTTGAATTAAAAAAATTTTGATATCAAAGGACAACGATAGTGAAGTTAATGTGATATGTATTGACTAAGGTTCGGTAATCACTAAATATGGAACAATGTATTAAGTAGAGAACTTGGATTAAAAATAAAATATACAGCCATGTCGATCCATTTTATAAATAAGTTATTATTTTAAATTATTTTCTGAAATAATTAAAGATCCAGTGTAATTTATTTTATGTTTCACTATCAAAATTAGCTTACGTGTACTTAAAAAAAATATTAACATCAGTATGTGTTTTTCAGAGTTTATTCTTCTTTTGTGGCTTGATTGCCTGTTCCTTGGCAGAAGTAGAAGATAAGAAGAAGGAAAAGAGAGGAGTACTGAGCGGTGGTATAGGACTAGGATCTGGCCTCTATGGTGGAGGTTATGGATACGGCGGAGGCTATGGCTATGGAGGTGGATATGGATATGGATCTGGACTTGGCCTTGGATATGGATCAGGAATTGGTCTATCAGGAATTAATTCAGGAATAGGACTAGCTTCTGGAATTGGCATAGGTTCTGGAATTGGCCTAGGATCTGGATTCGGTTTAGGTTCAAGTATTGGATTAGGTACTGGACTCGGTTATGGTGGTGGGGTCACTACCAGCCATGTCACTGTCCCAGTCCCAGTACCTCAACCTGTCAGTGTTCCTGTAGATCGACCAGTCCCAGTTCCAGTATCGCGCCCAGTTCCAGTCCCAGTTGATAGGCCAGTACCTGTTCCAGTGAGCCGTCCATATCCAGTTCCTGTTGAAAGGCCTTATCCAGTGCCAGTTGAAAGACCTGTACCCGTTCCTGTCCCACACCCAGTTTCAGTTCCAGTATCTAGACCTGTTCCAGTTCCAGTACCATCTCCAGTCCCAGTACCAGTAGTCACTAATGTACCTGTTCCAGTACCACAGGCAGTACCTGTTAGTGTTGGAGCTTCTCCAATCGGTAAGGAATAATTTCATATAAAGATGTTAAACTATTTTTATGTTAAACATTTGATATTAAAGATTTTTTACTGGATAGCTGTCGGTTCCGGCATTGGATTGGGCTCTGGGATCGGGCTTGGTTCTGGTATCGGACTTGGATTAGGTTCTGGTTATGGATTAGGCTCAGGCTACGGAGTAGGCTCTGGTATCATCGCCGGTGGGTCCAGCCTCTACGGCAGCAGTATCGGTGGCCTCTATGGTAGTGGACTCAGTTCTGGACTGTACGCAGGAGGTCTCAGCTCAGGGCTGTATGGAAGCTCTCATGGACTAGGAAGCTCCTTCCTTGCTCACAAAGCCGCTGCTCACGCTGCCCTTGGTCACTAACGTACAAGGTAATTTATGAGATTTTTAAAGGTAAAAGTTTTTTTTTTAATATATATTTTCTACATTTTATTTTATTTATTTTGCAGATGGGTTGCTGATTTCAGTCACTACATAAACTGCAAGTTGAAGTCAACTTTTTATGTTGTTGTACATTTTTTGTTGATACTGTTGATTATAAATACTACGTTTTGTACTTAGTTGTTAATAAATATTTTTACTTTTCTAAATCAGTTTAAAATATCTTATTGCCCTTGTTATTCTTATTATTTACTTGTTTCATATAATGATAAATAACCATATTATTTTGATTCCATTTAATAGAAATTTTTCCAATCATGTGTTGTGGATATAATATATAATATTTATGGATATAATTTTGTAAAGGCGGATATAGTACTTCCTGTAGATTCTTGATCAAAGAGTCACACTAAGCAGGAAACTTTTTAATGTACTGGAGTGTGATAACAAATAAGAGAGATGGAGAGGTGGTACATGCCCTATTTCCTTATACTTAATCATCACTAAGCCAGTTATATGATTTTAGCGATCAAATATACAAAGAGATAATGTCTGCTTTTAGAACACTTTGTTAAAATTTCTATACCAGCTAATTTCATTAGTTTAGTTTGAGTGACAAAACCACCAACTATAGAATTATATCCAGTACCTGATATATTTAATTTGAGGGTTTCACAACATACAACATGTTTTAATTTTAAAGTTCAATTCTAGTTTATTATACTTGTTTTTATTGAGCTTATTTAACAGAAGGGTAAAAAGGCTAAACAATGGGGAAAATAGTTTGTGCCATAAATATTTTTTTAATTATACGTTTTATGATTTTTTTTTTCTTTAGATTTTTAATAAATAAATTTTCAAAAATAAACATAACCCTTTTTAATAAACATAAAACTACTGAATAAAATATATTTAATTTACTGATTCTAATTACAGCTATAATGTCTAATAACGCATTAAACTGATTGATAAGGCGTTAATTTTTATTTTTATTAAAATAGCCTATATAAACAAATTGAAGTGGGCCACTCATCAAAAGTTAGCTAACACTCCTTTTAACATTATAATTTTCTGTTTTTTTTTGTTTTTTTTATTTCTTTGTGTTAATAGTACCTTATTTATGTATTGATAGTGGTATTTGTTTAACAAAAAAAATAATAATAAACCAAACAAAATTTAAGAATAATGCATTTTTTTAAATTAAAAAAAAAAGTAATAAACTTTTCAATTTTTACAAACTCTAAAACATATTGTGTTTTTTTTTCACATTAACTTTATTCAGTAGGTTGTTGAACCCCTTCTACTTTGAATTAATGTTTTATATCGGCGGTTTATACACCCTATTAAGCTCAATATGTATTGTTGAGGTAAAGAAGCATATCTTCAATTAAAGCGTCAGAAAGTTCATCCAAGTTATCTGGACTAGGCGAACACATGTGTAATTGGCGTTGGAGTTTGTCCCACATATGTTCAATTCGATTCGTATTATCAATAAAGTAAACAAAATTATAAATATCTTGAATTTATTAAGTGATCCACTTCATTTGTGAGCAGTTTATATATCGAATAAAGATTCAAACCAGAAAAAAAAAATCATAAAAAAGATTTTTCAATTGGTTTTTATGATCCTTGATTAAATGTTAACAAATATAAAAAAGGAAAGAAAAGTAGAAGTCTATAGCTATTTTGTAAAACTATCTCTATTCTGTGCAGCAGCCATCCAGTCTGGTGTTCCAAGGATGTTCCTGGCATCTGCAACGACGCTATCCATCCTTCTCATTTTGGGTCGTCCTACCCTTCTAGTTTGATAAATCGCTTCGATAGTTAATTTTTTTGGAATCTCATTCTCATTCATCCTGGCGATGTGCCCTGCCCATCCGAGCTTCCTCACACTAACCCACCTGTCTGTCTGTGCCCTTGAAGAGTGCGTAAATTTCTTGTTTTTTTCTTCTTCTCCAGACATCACCTTTCCGGATCGGACCAAACATTATTCTCAAGATCTTTCTTTCAAAGATTAGCAGCCTATTTTTATCAACTTTAGTCCATGTCCATGCTTCATGATACAGTTCTCGCCGATTAACACTGTCATAGGCCTATTTGAAGTCAATAAATAGATAATGCATCGTGATTCCATACTCACGTGCCTTTTCAAGGATCAATCTAAGATAGAAGTGGTGGATCTAAGGTGGGTGGTGGATTGTCTTATCCTGAAGCCAGCCTGGTATTTCCCGAGTACTCCTTCTGCATGGGGGACAAGTCTGCAAAAGTTGATAATAGCCCTTGTAAGCACAGGGTAGTAGCCTGATGTCCCTGTAATTATTACAATCAGCCTGTTCTATTTTTTCGTGAATGCGGACAGCATTCTTTTCAGTTAAGAGCATACCATCTTCTCCTTGACACGATTTTGTTCTCGGTTTACTTCATTTACTCGCTGGAAGAACAACAGTGTCTCATTATATGCTGTAAGATGCTCTATATTCCCCATCTTAATGCTCTTCCAGGCTCTCTTTTTTTCTTTGATAGATCCTCCTCTCAGTTCTTCTGTACTTCTAGTATGTTTCGCAAGACTGTCTGGTGCGTCTCTGGATCATCTTTCTAGAAGATTCATTTTTCATAGATGTTACTTGGCAATATTCTTCATCGAACCAGCCCTTATTAGACTCTCTTGTTACAAGGCCCAGTATTTTTCGAGCAGTGCTGTTTATAACATGCGAGCATGCTTCCCACCCGTCGCACAGTGGAAAATATGACCAATTTAGGTGGACAAAATTCTGAAACTTGTCTATATTTAACCTTTGTGGTCCCAGATTACGGAAAGAATTATTTAAAAAATCTAATTAATTTTTTTAACACGATTGGCTAGCGTACAGTGGTAAAAAATCTAATTTATTTGCTAAAATCTAAAACTCTCCTACATTTACAGTCCCAGAAACGGGATAAATAATACAGCAAATCTAATTATCGGCTCGGAGTGGCGTAAACCTGCTAATAGATGTATTATAAATCATTTAGGAAAGTCTTCAAATTATAGATTGTAAAACTTTAATCAATTTATTTTTATTTTTTTAAATAATCAATGTACATTAAATAGAATTTAAATCAATTTCAGAAATAAAATTAGGCATAATATATAATAATTAATAAACGTAATTAAGCACAGGTAGATAAAAAAAATATCATATAAAAAAAATATCATATAAAAAAATATCATATAAAAAAAATATGAATATTAAACAACTTATTATTTTCTTCACTTATAACATAATATGATGATCCAGATTGATCTGATAACTCTGGCTCTGATATGTCATCATTTGGTTTTCAAAATTTAAGTTTGATAAGGATAATTGTTCGTTCGGAGTACCTTAGTAAATATAGCATATCTGAATTTATCAGTATTTTATTTTTTTTGACAGGTTTTCGTAGTGAAGCAACAATAGGGTCCGATGAAACTAATATCATTGTCAACAAATCACTATTTGTTGCTATTCATGAAATTTTCTTACAGAAGAAGATGGATGTTAAGCGGTAGATGCCTCTTTCACAACCGTTCTTACCAGAAACATAAGGCGCGTGCTGTGCAGCGAATGTCAATCATTCACAGTCAACCTTTAATAACTCGCTGACTTTTCTTTTTTTTGTTTTCTCACTAGAACATTCGAAACATTTTTCAGGGTGTTTTGTGCGTTGACAAGTAGGCTGAATAAATAAAATCCTAAATTCCAAGTCATCGGAATCAAGCCAACTAGAATATTTATTGAAAAAATCTTCCAGTTTTCTGTGACATTGAAATTTTGTCGGAAAGATGGGAAATTCTAATTTTCAAAGGCCTAATCTCCACATTTTCTTCATTGTTAATATGAGCGGAAGTTAGAATAAATTTTAGCAAGTGGTCTTGGCGGTTTTTTTTGGGAAACTTAACCCACTCTTCAAAAAAATTCCTCCTCGTGATACGGAGTGTTGTGTCTGAAAAAAATTATCTATCACCCAAAACTCAAAAAATCGCAAAAATTCTTTGCATCATTTAAAGACTAGAAGGATTGATGAAACAAATCCCCAAACGAATCCTTGGGGTAACTTAGGGGTCATATAGTTTTTCGTTAATGAATATTGAATATTGAATAGCATACATTTATAAATTGCAAAATTAACTCTACAGGCAGATTCCAATGTAAATTCAATAGCGAGTGTGGAAATACAATGTCTTACCTGCCTCAGCAATGTCCATTGTTAAATAAAAGCAAAAAGACTTTGCGCTACACACACCTTGAACATAATAAATGGCCATCGAATAAAGATAATCCTACTGCTGGTTATTAGGCACTTGTGTAAACAGGAATCATTCACTCGTTTACTATTTATTTGTAAACACGGTATGGTGGGAAATATTAGTATTAAGCGTCTTACCAACTAATGATAAAAAGGTCAAGCACTCGGAAATTCCAAAGTTTTGACTTGACTTTTGTCCACCTAAATTGGTGATTTTGCCCAGTGTCGTCTATGCTGCCACCGCTGTTACTGAGTGCATTCATCGTATCCAGCTTTACTTGATATGCATCTCGTACCTCGGAGTCCTTTAACTTATCAGTCTTCGGCACTTTGTTTTCATAATTTTTACTATCGAAATCCTGGCTCTGATCTTTGTCATACTCATATAATGATCTGAATCAGCATTCGCCCCTCTGTTGGTCCGTAAGTCAATCAAATCTGACTTGTGGATCGCGCTTATTAGAAGGTGATCGATTTGGCAATACCCACGTGGCCTGATGGATCCTTTTCTTCTTGAAAAAAGAAGCAGACAAAAAAATTAAAATAATAAATAAGTAAAACGTGGTTTTAATTTGTTATTTGTTCTTTTCAACATTTTTTTTAAACTCTAGTTTAGTTTAGGTTGAAAACGTAAAGATACAAAAAAAAATTTTGTTCTATTTTAAACAGTTTTTTTTTTTTTATGTAACAATTATTCGTTAAGAATAGATGAAGAAGAATCCATATCTTAAATGATGATCGAAAATACAAATCATTTCTTTGTTGCTCTTTTGACTTTCTTTTAATCTAAAATTGAAGTATTGAAACAAAAAAGAATAAAGAAAAACAAAAAAACAAAAAAAAAGTCGTATTTAGCATTTTTAAAACTCGAGTTAAGAAATAAGAGTTTCAATAGACTTCATTTATTTGTTTGTAGTTATTATGACCCAATGGACGAAACTCATAACTATTAATGTATTCTATTTTTCAATGTTAAATAAAAAAATAAAATCGGTGACTATCAGTCTGGAAGGCACCTCCTCAGCGCGCTTTAAAAAACTTAAAAAACTTCTAAATGACTCGAGTAATGAGCTATCTTCTTCAGTGATTAATGTTATTACTGTTTAAGTTTTTTATTTATCAATTATTTCTTTCCTTTTAGATTTGTGTTTTATATCGTAAATTTTATCACCGACCATTTTGATTTTGATTTATTTTTAGTTAAATTACTTTGAAAAAAAAAAAAAAACATTATAAATTGTTATTCTATCAAAACAGTTTAGAATTCTGGTTTTATTAAAATTTTATTCGTTTTGTATTCAGCATCATCGTTCGTACACTACACTCTTATGTTTGTTAAATTATAAAATATTTATCATTTATTATGACTTCTATCCATTTATTATATTTCAAGTCTATATTTCAATTTCTTCTTATTTTAAACAATTTTCACTGTTTTAGGATATAGGATGTGATAAGGTCATGTCCAGGGGCTTTCTTGGTGGGCAATCTTTGGATGATACTTGATATTTCTGAGGGATGGAATTCTATAGGAGGAGGGGACATTTGAAGTGGGATATTTAATTCTGTTTCAATTCTTTCAAGGTGATTTGGGTAAAGGATATCAGAATGGGGTTTAAAGGTATTGTAAAGGTGCTGACCAAAAATTTGAGATTTTTCATCGTTAGATCTTGACCACGTTTTGGATTCAGTTAGAAGAGGGTAATTACAATTTTTATTAGTCCATAGTAGTCCATTCGCATTCCATAAAATGATAGTCAGGGGCTTTGTGCTCATTGTGAAATATTGAATGGGACTTGATAAATGACTCTGGTGAGGAGTGAAATGAGAGGTGCGATTGTTTCTTTTAGCTCGGATAGGAAGGATGTAAGGATGTTATTGATATCTGCTGGATTTGTGGCAAGATTTGATTCGGGGAGCTGTGATGGAGGATTATATCTAGGAATGCTAGCTGGGATTTGGACCCGTCTTGGAATATTAGGAACATTGTCATCTTTTGATAATAATTGGGTTGGGAGGTTCACTATTGAAGATATTTGGATGGGAACTGGATGTAGTGGTAGTTTTACACGGAGGGGTATATGATATGGGGGAATGTCCTGACTAGGACGTTGAGGAGGAGGATGAGTTTTAGAAGGACCAGGTTTCGGTTGGGAGGTTTGAGGCGCCTGATGTCGAGCCTGACTATTTCCTATTATGCCTGAGTATGATGATCTATTTCTCTTCTGAGGAGGATTGATAGTTGATGAACAAGACGGTTGGGGTCCGGTGGTGAAAAGTTGATCTTCGAGGCCTTAATGGAGAGTTTTTGGAGGAACTAAATGTTCTGTTTCAACTTCATGTGAGTTGTGTCGTCGATTTTTAAGGCTGCTTATTGATATCTTTGCTTTTGTAGGCTTTTGTGCACTACGCACCCTCTGTAATTTTCTGGGCGATCTTCACCGCTGAGGACGCACTTTTCGGGTGTTTCCCTGGTCTTCAGGCATATTCCTGTGGCATGTGATCCAGCACATTTGACGCACCTGGATGGTGGCAATACGATTTTGTGTGTCCTAGAGTTTGACATCTAGTACACTGCGCAAACGCAGGTTTTTGCTTTGGCTCTTCAAATCGCACAACTAAGTAGCACAATCTGTTAATTTTAAATATTTCTATGTTGTTGCTTGCGGGTTCTAAGTCGACATAAAATAACGGTAGACGAATCTTTTGCGTAGGGTGGAGCACGCACGAGATGTTTCTCGCGTTGTGGCCAATCTCTTCTATGTCGTTCTTGATTGCTTCGGTGGGAGTGGAATTATATAGTTCCTTAAGACCACTCGGTAGGCTTTGTCTTCTTTGAACTGATAAGAATGAAAGTTGTAGTCTTTGGTTGATAAAGAGTTAATCAGTTTTTTATAATTATCATTATTAGTGGTGTTGATTTTAATGTTTCTAACACAAGAAAAACATTTGAAGTTCGTCTGACCAATTAGATTTGCTAATTCTTGACAGAACGGCCAGAACTCCTGTTCATTGGCGACAAACACTGGTGGTGGAGGAGGTTCGGAAAATTCTTTATTTTGTTAAGCTGGCTCGGTAGGATGTTCGTTCAGGGCTAAAAATTTATTGCTAGTGGGAATTGTGATTATTGATTGGTCTATTTTTGTGTTCGCAGTGGTTTTACTGCGAGTTGTAGGAGGTGATAGTTGTTTCCCTTTGTTGTTTTTTTTTGTTTGGGGAATTTCCGGCAGATCCAGGGGCAGCGTTCCGGTGACGTTTTTGTAACATTCTTTGAGATAGAGTGAGTCTGACTTGCTAATTTCAGACATTGGTGTCTCTTCCTCCGATTCAGAATTAACAATCTCCATTTTATAATAAAAAATTAAAATAAAGTGATATAATTAAAATTAAAATTATTCTAACTAAAAAAAAACGAAAAGATGTAATGCAGTAAAACCTAAACATTTTTTAAAGAGAGAAGAAAAAAAAAAGGCCGTAATTTAAAAAAAAAAAAATCTTGCCGTATTTCCGTCATTCGAGGTCCCAAAACCAGGTTTTGGACTATGAACTTTTCCTATCCCCAACTAACCCAATTTGTCTCTTAAAATATAATTGAATTTCTCCTTAACTTATTATTATTGAAGTTAATTGGATGAATAACTATATAATGGTTATTGTTCATCTAATCTCACCATGATTATTATATTCGACTTGGTAGTTGAATAATAATCCTTGCTCCAGAGATTATAAGACATCTCCTTTTATATCATTAAAAGGTAAACACTAAATGAACTATTGATGTGCATTCAATTCTAAACTTTGTCATACAGAAATTTCATGTATACGGTCATTGATTTTCATAATTCCTATATAATGAGTTCAAATTGAATTATGATTGGCAACCATACGAAACCGCCATAAATAGAAGAAAAACCTATTATAAAAAAGGAAATTTGTTATAAATAATCGGTATTTTAGATTCAAATTTACATGTAGCAATAGTTTCTTATCAAATTTGCACAAATTACTACAAACTGCATTTCTTCCGAGACTGGATTCGCCAAAAGGAAGTTGAATGAGATCTTAAACATAAAACTATTATTACACTGTTTTTATATGCTTGGTAATGTGTGCATTAGCTTTATATCATTTTATGTTAATTTTTTGGATAAATAATATTGACAGGAGTTAATGCTAATACTTGTATAATTGTTATCATTCATTATAACTATAGTTTAAGTACATTTGCAATAAAAACAAAGAATCGCAACTAAACAACAACTATAACTCTTTAATAAATACATAAATAAGTAATAAATAAATGAAATAATATAAAATTAAAGATAATACTCCTTTCATATTTTAAATAAACTTTAACAGTATATTCAATTAATGTTAAATTTTACACTAGTATGAATAAATAAAAGTTTTGACAGATCGACTAAAACGTGTTATAACAGTTGCTCGGAGAATGCTATCTTAGATCATCTTTTTCATATACACTTCTTACAGTCAACTATACTAATTTTAGTTCAGTATTTAATAATATTGTTTTTGAAACAATAGTTGTTAAGAAGATAGGAATTTATCTATTTTTTTTCTACAGTTACATCGATAAATTTTGTTTTGGTGTGTACATTCCAAAAGGAGGGGTGATAGCTTAGTTTTTTTCCCCCTAACTCTAAATATCATTGAACTTAAAGAGAAAATGAAGAATATTTATTCATTAGGATTGATATGTTACTCGTTAATCGTACTTCTGTGTGAAATAGCAGTGTTTTGTGATCACTTCCTAAATCTTTACAAAGTGTTATTATAAACAGTCGAGTATTCAACGCACTGTTTTTTATGTAATTCACTACTTTAAAGCATAACTTTAAGACAGCATTGAGTTCATTTGGAAAGGTTTTTGCTGCCAAGACTTGTCGATGTATAAAACAATCGATCCCAGTCACATCATCATTTTTCTCTCTTAGTAATTGCACAAAGCCTGAGCGAGAACCAAGCATTGAAGGTGCGCCATCCGAAAATACCCCGATCAGTTTTTGCCAAGAGAGTTCATGTTTGTAAAAAAGTCTGACACTGCTTTCATAACATCAATAGCTTTTGTCGTGGGCTCCAACTCTGTAGAAAAGAGTAGCTAGTCTTTCATTCTTTCGTTTTCAATATACCGAACATAAACAATTAACTAAGAACATTGTACTATGTCTTTTAAAATTTAGAATTTTAGAAAGACTACCATAATTTTATTTAATGTTCAACTTATCTCGCGACCCCCCCAGACATGTCCTCATGCTCTCCAGGTGGGGCGCGCCCCCCAGTTTGGGAACCAATGCTCTAAACGGTGTATTCAGCTGTCATCCCAACTCATCTTACCATTGTTCTCACCACTTATGCTGATGACACATAATTATTATCGGTAAAGAATGATCCCTTCATTGCCTCCTAATCACTGCAATCCCATATCCTAAACATTCAAGAATGATGTCAAAAATGGATAATCGAAATAAACCCAAACTCTCGTTTATATATAAAAATAAAATATATTAACATCATGAAGGAAAACGATTTTTTAAGCTTAAAATTTTTTTCTCCTTTAGCTCTATTGGAACTCTAATAGCCCAATAACATTTTGGATTTTTCTTATTTTTATATTAGGATGAAAAATTATTCTGTGTATTTACATTGTGATTGTTTGTATATCAATAATATTTCCAGAAAAATAATGTTTTTTCGGACGCATATTGTGCATACCATCACTCTTCTGGCAGATTAAAATCCATCCTAATATTCACTAAAGCAGAACTTACCTAAAAAGTTATAAAAAAATCAAATGATATATAAATTGTAATTCGATCTAATCGCTTTTTTTTCTCTAATTCTTCACATTACATTTAATTTGTTATAGTTTTTCATATTACGTTCTCATTCCTAATTTTTATATAATACTTCCGTATGACACTGCTGCATATCTAGTTTTTTATGTAATTATTTTATCTGAATAATTATTTACTAGTTTATAGAACAACCATGTGGGAGTGGTGGGTGATTTAATGAATATATGATCAGGTCCAGTTCTTATATACGAGTATAAAACCTACTAGAGCGTAAAGTCGAACAGTCGACAAAAGAAACTCAATGGAATATTGTAAATAATATTAATATGAACAAATCGGTAACTATATTTAGCTATATTTTTTGTCAAGTTATATTACTTTGTCTAATAATTATTCTATTATATTATAGTCTAATAAATCTCTTCAACTTCCTACATGTTGTGAGGTTATATTATTTTAATATTAGGATTAATTATCAACTTATTATATTAAACATTAACGTCTCATTTTAATGAACATAATGATCTCAGAGAATTGATTTCATTATATTTTTTTTAATGAAATTCATTAGTTAATTATTTATATTGGTTGTGGTTTTTTATAATTATATTAAATTATATTGTTAGATACTGGACTTAATACAAACTTTTCAGGCCAAAAATCTTAGGACAATTATACAACCATCTTTGTTCGTAAGTAACTCATACCAAAGAACACATACTGACCTGCTATGAAATATTTCACATTACACGACACTATATTTTTAGTGCTTTAAATATCACTAATATCAAAGAACTTTTTCAATTATCATTACTTTGCAAAAAAATTAATATTTTTAAAATTATCCTATGAATATAAAATAGATTATATGCATGAATGTGTCTAATATGCTATAAAAATTAGTATATGAACATAAATAATATAATATTAGTTCGCTGGTTTTCAGTACACTGTAGTCATATGCTTGTCATTGTTGATGTCAATGGCAGCTACAGCAGGTGAAAAAAGAAAAACTCCATAAAAACGAGAGGTTCTGGGCATTATTAATTTAACAGGCCTGGCTCCAGCCTTCTCAGGGATCGCTCTTACTTCGGGAAATAATCTAGCTTAAGGACCCAATTTAACCACTGACAGTATTCCTTCTGGAATAAATCTTTCTGGACTTAATCTAGCTCCTAGTCTAAACCTTCCAGCTGCTTTGGTACTTAATTCATTACTTAATTTGCAATCAGCCCCTTCCTCTTGGATCAACCAGTCTCTTGGACTAACCCTACCCTCCGGCATAGATCTTACATCTGGACTAGATTTGAAAATAGGAGAAGCAGTATCGTCCCCTCAGCCATTAACGGTTCAAGTGAACCGTCCTATAATTTTCGCTGTTTCCCAGAAAGATCCTGTTCCAGTCAATAGGCCAGTACTAGTTACAGTGAAAAGGGCCGTTACTGTGCCAGTTGACCGTCCAGTTGCAGTTGCAGTAGACAGGCCGGTAGCAGTAGCAGTCCCTCAGCCAGTCGCCGTTCCCGTACCACAACAAGTACCGGTACCAGTAGTATCACCAGTTCCCGTTCCAGTCGTTAGTAACCTAGCTGTTCCGGTTCCGTTTCCAGTTACTGTTGTAAAGACTGTTCCAGTTTCAATTGATGCTGCACCCTATGGTAATATTACAAGATAAACATTTGAACCTGAATTTAATAAATTAAACGATGAAAAATAAAATTATTTTTTAATATGATATATTTTAGGAGGATCTGGACTAGGAATATCATTAATTTCAAACATAGGCTTTGGCTCCGGAGCATCTCTTCTCCCAAACAAATTTGGTAACTTTGGCCGTTAGTTTTATTCTTTTAGTAAAAATTTGCACCTTGATATTTTTAGTAAACTGTATTGTATATTTGTAAATATCACAAGTAAATGATGATGATTTTTTCTCTTCACATCAATCACGAAGACAGCCATTTATTGTTATTATTATGTTTTGTTTTTGTCCTAATAAAGTAATTTTATTGGGAGTATGAGGTTTATTTGATCATTTTTTACCATAGTAAATGTACCTTTTATATATTTACATCTTAGAGGTTACCAGTTAAGTTTTAAATTATAATGTAGATAATAAATAAACTACCAAATTTTTTAATTATTAGTTCTTTAATGTTCAAAGGGATTACAAACATATCCCTACCATTTGTCAAACCTGATACACAATGTCTGCTTGAGAGGGATTTCACAAAATTTAAGGAATATTTTAAGAAGTTTGTTAGTACGAGATTTTTCATCGAAACAATTTTCATTAAAGCATCTCTTTTCTCATTTTATATTTCTAATTCAATGCACTTCAAGAATGTTTTTGGCCTGTAATTCATTTCCAATACAAATTAATAATTTTATTATTCCAACAAATAGCCGGATGAGGAGTGAGTTGGATAAGATAAATATGTTGTTTTTATGAATACGTTGAATTGTTTAGGGAATAAGAACCTACAGTAAAACAAATAAAGATGCTTACATAATTCTAGTACCGAAACAACACTTATAAAAATAGTTTTAAAAATCTTGGCTGCTGAAAAAATGTTCACTGAGTTAAGACTGCATGGGCCTAGGATACAAAAAATAAAACTTAATAAACAATTGTAATTGCTTCTGCTTTATGTACTAAAGATTTAACTTCAGGGCATGAAATTGATGGTGTACAAAACCATATAAAGCCTGTTCTAAGGTATGACTATAGACCAGATCTTTGTCTGGCATGTAGTTAAGTGCAAGAGAGATTTGAAAAAAGTCTTCCGCATAATTTCTGAAACTACCTGGAAAAGAGCTAAAATCTTGTAACTTCAATATCATGAAAAAAAAAAACAAACAACAAAAAACACATTAAGCTTGTAGCGCTTAATTGGATCGCACGAGGAGCCTGTTTATCTCCAAGCTTAAAATTGTATTAAAAAGGATATTAATGTTGCATACTCCTTTTGATCAGGAAAAACCCGATGATTCTGATTTCGGGCAAATTAGTGTATTTATTATAGTCACAATATATTTGTTTACTTTAAATAATGAAGTCGTAACTATACGACTTGATTAAAACGTTTTTATCACAACAGTTTCCTCGTTTTCTTCTAGGATTTTTGATTGTTGTATTTTTCCATTGTTCTATCCTAAAGCTACGGTACACGTACGATATTCAATCAAAAGTTTTCCTATCACACCAAAGCTATGTAGGTGGCTAGGGACTGTGAAAATTTACATCTAGATCAGTTATGTCTATTTAAAAAAAAAAAAAAATGTATATATCATTTTCTATCATTGTGTATATATTATTCCTAGGCTGTATATGTCTCTCCCATATTATCTTCCACTTACTCTTATTATGCTTTACTATTATGGTGAATAAACTTCCGTTGTGACAGTCGATTGAGTTTAGCGGAAACCTTTCACCAGTAACGACCATCTATTATAAGCTTAAAATGTATCAAGATAAAAAAGGTAAGAAACCAAATATTGTACTATTTTATAGACACACACACACTCACACATATAGATTTTTTTTTTTTTTTCGTAATAAACAGGAAAAAATGAATGAATAAAAAAAATGTATTATACCACCAGAAAAAATACCTTTGCTTTATTATTTTTTTTTTTTTTGCAATGTTTTGACATTTAGTTGTGACTTGTCAGTGGACCAGTTGTAAATTGTTCTCTTTATTAATCAGAGGTATTTTCTGTATTTTTTTTTTAAATTATGACCAGTTAGTGTATTGTCCTTAAATTCTTTTTTTATTGTTGATTCTGTATAAAAGAATTTTGTATTCCATTTTTAAAATTTTTTATTTTGTCGATTTGCAACTATGCATTGTCAATGAACAACTTTAAAAACTAGAAAATGCAATATATATATATATATATATATATATATATATATATATATATATATATATATATATATATATATATATGTATAAGATTGTTAATACGTGATTTATTCAATGAAAGTAAAGAATTAAATTACACGTAAATACAACAGTAAGTTACAGCAAGCAACAATTAAAATAGGTTAATGAAGGTTAAGATAAAGTAATAAACACAGATGATAAATAATTAAAAGATGATTGAAGGTTGCTTAACCTTACACCTCCCCTCTTAAGGTCTCTTTTTGAGGCGGCGGAAAGTAAGGAAGGAGCTTGCTGGAGTGGAACAAGTTGGAGATCTTCTTCCTGTTACCACTGGCTACTTCGTAGTAAGACGAGGAAATCTGTCTGACGACTGGGAATGGTCCGATTCGAACTGGATCAAGCTTTTTTCAATTCAACTTATTTCCATTTTCGACATATACCAAGGCACCAACGTTGAAATTATGCTCTTGTCTATTCTTATCAACCCGTTTCTTATTGATGTTGAAGCTCTTTGTTGAATTTTGGAAGGCTATCTTGCGGTCTTCTTCTAAAGAAGATGGAGTATTCCCATCATGTGGAGATAGATAAGATGGTGCAAAATAGGTAGAACTGTGGATAGTATTATTATATTCCTTTACACATCCTTCTGCCAAGTTTGACCATGCTCTTCTAGTATTATCGTTTATTTTACATCGCTGTCGATTAACTAATGCGGGATTCTAATGCACGTGAAAACGATCTGAGTTCCAACTCTTTTCAAATACTTGAGAAATTGGGATGGGTTTATACCTGTATATTGGTCTGTCAGTAGAATTAAGATATTACTTTGTTTAACTATGGGATTAAGTAAGTTTATGAAATCTTTAGCAGTTTGAACCTTTGTTGTTGAGATCCATGCATATCTTGTGAAGTGGTCAAAGAGGATATGGATGTACCGTTTGGAAGAGCGGTTCCCTCCAAAACCACCGACACTGTCAAGCGACATGATCTGGAAAGATTCTGTGGCTGGACCGAGAGGGGATAGGAGGCCGATCGCACGACTCCGACGTACTTTGTTCTCAATACAAACCTTGCAGCTCTTACAGAAATCATGAATTGCTTAATCAAGATCCTTGAAGTAGTAATACGGTCTTATGGTTGCTATCATGTGAGCTGGACCGATATGGCAATAATGCTGATGAATAATTTTAATAATTTCTTTTCCAAATGCTTGTGATAAAAAATTCTTGGTTTCTTTTTAAATTTTCTTAAAATTATTCCTTGCTTGGATTCAATCTGTTCAGCTGCTTTCAGTTCTGAAAGATTCTCGGCTTGATCTTTTTTAAAGGCTGACAAGTCTATTAAATTGATGATCTGGATAGCATCTTCATTCTCCAAGTATTCGAGGACTGGATTTCTGGAGAGTAGATCAGCCAGAACGTTTTCTTTTTCTTTTTTGTAGATAATATTGAAATTAAAACTGGGATAAATAAAGAATCAAATTTCCCAAAATCTCATCAGATCTGGCTTTCGTCTTTAGGTTTTCTAAGGGTTTGTGATCACTGCAAACCGTGAAGTAATGTCCAATTAAGTTGTATTGTCAAAACGTAATCGCTTCTTTAATAGATTTACATTCTAAGTGGATGACATCTAAACTTTTCTCTCGTTCTGAAAGTTTACGTGAGTAATAAGCGACAGGATGAAGTAGGCCGTCTTCTTGTGGCTGCTTGAGGGTCGCTCCGATACCTTTTAAACTTGCATCGGTCTCTATGAAGACAGGCTTGTCAATGTCGTATATAGCTAGAATCGGGGAACTACACAAACAGTTCTTGATCATATTGAAAGTTTGTTCACATTCATCTTACCACTCGAATTTAACATCTTTCTTAAATAAACGATGCAGTGGTTCCAGTTTTACAGCACTCTTTTCTATGTACTTCAAATAAAAATTTATGGAGCCTAAAATACTCCGAACACCTGATTTATCTGAGGGCCTCTGGAGTTTCTGAATCGAAATAAAATTATCTTGGGTGGGTGATACTTTATTTTTCAAAAACTTGTGTCCTAGATACTTTACTGACTTCGCAACAAACAAACATTTTTCTAGTTTCAGTTTGAATCCTTCAGCGTTCAGAACTTTTAAAAGTCGGCCAACATGCTGAAGATGATCTTCCCAGTCCCTAGAAAAAATTAAAATATCATCAATGTAATTGATGCAGAAATCATCCAGGTTATTTCTTCGAATAATGTTCGACAATATTCTCCGGAATATGGCAGAAGCATTTTTAAGACCAAACGGAATAACTTTAAACATAAATTTACCATGTTTTGTTACAAAAGAGGTCTTTTCCCGATTTTGCTCACGAAGCGATATGCCCCAAAATGCAGAATTGATGTCCAAAACGGTCAAAAACTCACAATTAGCTGCTTTATCTGAAATGTGAAATGGAAAACATTCAGGGACTACTAATTTGTTAAGCTTCCTGAAATCTATACAGAGTCGAGATTTCTTCTTCTCTTCTTTCTTGTAGGCCAGTGTAACGGGCGAAGCAAACAGTGAGTCTGACTATTCGATGATACCAGCCTGCAAGAGTCCTTTTATTTGGCTTCTTATTTCTTCTTCATCTGGGATAGAACATTTATAGGGACTAGACGTGACAAATTCATCTCTGATTAGTTTTATTTCTGCTTCACGTAAGTGAACTTGTCCTATGTCGAACTTGTCTTTAGCAAACATGTGCTTGTACTTTTTAAGTAGAAGAAAAATCTCTTGTTTGTGTTCCTCTTGTTCAATATGTTACAAATTAAAATCAAATTTACTAAAGTTAAAATATTCTTTGTAATCACTTCCAAAGTAGTTGTAGTCTGCTTCTGATGAGGACTGGATGTCTCAATCTGATCGAGTTTCGATCGTGTTAAGTTTATATTTTGATTACTACTAGCTAGATCTTCTGATGCTATGATTTTTGTGTTACTGGTACGTTGAAAAATTTTCAAATTTTCATCTTGTATTAATTTAAATTTCTTGATGGCATCTATACCTAGTAACAAATCATAAGAGAAATTATTATTCTTGGCTACATAGGTTGTAATGTAATCAGTAATGTTTCCAATACGGAGTCTAATTTTAGCCCGGGCTGAGGTGAAATTAAGTCCGCTGATAGTTTTTAGCACCGCTCTTTGTTTAATTAAATTCAACTCCAGCAAGTCAGCAATTCGTTGATTTATTGATGTCACATTGGAGCCACTATCATAAATAGCCTTTATTTTAATATTGTCATTTATAACAACATTTAGTTTAATCAGCGGATCTAACTTCGCCCGGCTTTCTAGTTTAAATGTTCGGAATCAAGATCGATTTCGCATAAATCGAGATCAGTTGCATTTATTTTCAGTCTATTAGGAGTTTTATTTTTGTTACGACATTCAGATACTAAATGATAACGATTGTGAAAACCGAGGGTTACTCAGTGAGAACATGGTTTTACACAAGCGGACTTTTTACTGAATTTTGGACTTGACAGTTTTTCTTTCTTTTTTTTCATAAAGGCATTTTCTAATTTTCGAAGTTCAGAGTACAATTTATCGAGAGTAAAAATCTCTTCTCTATCGAGTTTCTCCTGAGCTTCATTTGGTAAACCGAAAACAATTAGGTTTATACGGGAGATTTTGGTACCTTTAGGTTCTACGTCAAGACAGTTTTTCTTTCGTTAGGGCGTAGTCGACAAGGGATCCGCCTAAATATTTGTAGCCAAGAGCTTTTTTAACAAGAGACCACCCTTTATCAACAAAAATATTTAGAAAAGAGTCCTTCCATATGTCCCATGAATCGTTCAAATCGATCTTTTTTAAATTAATCTCGTACCAATCTTTAGCCGGACCATCGATAAGATAAAAACTTAATATAATAAAAACTTAACGCTTGAATTCGGAAATTATCGGATTTTATCTTAAATCTAACACATTCTTCTTTGAACCTACGTAGCCATACTATAAGTACTGACTGTTTTTTATCAAATCGTTCTAAAATAAATTTTTTTTCAATATGATTTAGTTTAATTTAATTTTGTTCTGAATTTAGTTTTAGTTGTGTCTCTAATTGTTTGATACGATCTTCTAATCCTGTCTGAATCTCTACAGGTCTAGAAGGAACTGTTTTTGAAACCCATTCCTCTAATGGTAACTCCCGAAAACAAATATTAGAAGATTCATCAAAATATTCTCTTTGAATATCATCATCCATCTTAACAGCTACGGTTCTGTAACCATTAATGTTTTTGATAGCATTCTTAGCATTTATTATAGGTTTCTTACCTGATAGAAAGGAGTGGAACTTTAAGTCTTTGGATTCTTCAGGTAATAAGTACCAATTTTTCTTGTCGATGGAAATGCACTGAATCACAAAGTCTTGGTCACTTCTTTTTACTCAGTGTTTGTTTGGACTCCGAAGAGAGCAGAGCTCAGAGGATCACCAGAACAGATAAGATAAAACCAACTATTTCTATTACATTTCATTAATTATTTAATAAAATATCATTTGATTTATTATACTTTTTTTTTTATAAATAGGTATTTCATTTATTATTATTACTATTATTTTTTTTTTATATATAAATAATTTTAAAATTAAACAATGAATGGGACTGAACCTCCAAGTCCCAATGTAAAGCGTAGAAAAAGAGGGAGAATGAAATCGCCTGTCGATAATACCCCCATTTTTACAAACCAAAAGATTACCCCAACATATATAGTTTTGATAAGAAAAGACGAGGGAAACTTTAAAAATGTATCACCTTTTTTTATTAACAAATTCATAACAAATACGGTAGGTACTACAAAAAATATTAAAAAACTTAAAGACGGAAATTTGCTCATTGAAACAGTCAATGCAAAACAAAGTGAAACATTATTAGCAATCAATAATTTTGGTGGACAATTTTAAGTCGAAGCTAGTCCTCATAGATCACTGAACTATTCGAAGGGCGTATTAGATGTTACGACTTACAATTTGCTACTATTGAAGAAATAAAAGAAGAACTAAAAAATATCGTTTCCGATGTTACTAGAATAAAAAAAAACAAAAAAAAAAAAAAACCGAAACGAAATATATACCCATACGTATATTTTATCATTTAATACACCAAAACCCCCGAAGAAATTAAAATAGGATTTCTCACAGTAGACGTAAAACAATACATTCCGAAGCCGATGTGATGCTATAATTTTCTAAAAACTGGAAAAGATAAAAGGATCCCAAACAGCTATAGCCCTATATTTCTAACAAGTTGCCTCAGTAAGATTATGGAGCGCATGGTGAATAAAAGATTAATGTGGGTCATAGAAAACAACAATTTACTTCAACCATTTCAGTCCGGTTTCCGTAAGGGAAGATCCACTGTAGATCACCTGGTCATATTGGAAGCCGAAGCCCAATATTCATTTATCAATTCCCAGCATATGATTGCTATATTCTTTGATTTAAAAAAAGCCTTCAATAACATCAATCACAAAGTTATTCTAAATAAACTATCATCCATTGGAATCAGAGGACATTTTTTCACATATATTCAACAATTTCTATCAAATCGCCACTTTAGAGTCAGGATAGGATGCGAGCTTTCAGATATACATAAACAAAGCAACGGTATTCCTCATAGCCCAACTTTATTTTGCCTAGCAATAAACGACCTGGGACTAAATTTACCGAGAGGTGTCAAACCCCTATTGTTCGCTGATGACCTGGCTATAATTTGTCGCTCAGAAAACATCTACATTATACAAACAAAATTACAGGAAGCCATAAATAGGTTGCTCTGCTGGTCTTCATCCGTTGACCTACAATTCTCCTCCGAAAAATCTAATTGTTTGCACTTTAATCGTAAAAGAAACACTCCTCCCTCTCCTGAACTCCGATTAGGAAACTCCATAATTCCCTATACAAACCATCACAGATTTTTGGGCATGATCATCATCCACAAAAAGACTCAAAATATTAAAATATCTTAGTGGAACCTCCTGGGGTTCCGACAGGCACTCATTATTAAAAATCTATCGAGCTATAATATGTTCGAAATTGGACTATGGTTATTTTATCTATGTTTCTGCTCGACTCCAAATACTAAATAAAATTGATTCCATCCACCATGCTGGAATTCGTTTATCGACGGGAGCGTTTCGAACTAGTCCCATTCTTAGTTTATGTTGTGAATCAGGGATACCCCCACTATTGTTCAGAAGAAAATAGTTAGCAGTTAATTATATCTCCAAAATCCTACCTTATTCCGAACACCCAGCACATAATTACATTTTTAAATCAAAATTCGCTAAATTATATTCAAAAAAGCCGAACGCAACACTTCCTTTTTCAGAAAGAGTAAATTCAGCTATCAAATTCCTAAAAGAAATACCAATATATACACAAGAAGTACATAACCGTCCATGGACAAACAAACCTCCTGAAACACTGCTTCACTTAACCAGACTTCCTAAAAATAATACCCCTCCTTCTGTATACAAATCTGAATTTTTCTGTCTCCTTCAAAGTATACCAAAACCTTTTGAAATTTATACTGACGGATCTAAATCCGATTTCTCAACCGCATCTTCTTTTGTTACCCATAACTCCACTCATAAAATAAAACTACACAAACTATGCAATATATTTACGGCCGAGATCCATGCAATATCATCAGCACTCCACTACTCCATGTCAATAGATCAAAGCATCGTCGCAATAGTTACGGACTCGTTAAGCTCATTAAAAGGCATCAGCAACATGTACCCCAAACATCCGATTATTCTAAAAATCCATTACTACCTCAATATATTGGAAAACATGGGAAAGTCGGTATACTTTATCTGGATTCCGAGTCACACAGGGATTATTGGTAATGAACTCGCAGACATAGCAGCGAAACAAGCACTTACCCTCCCTGATCGTGGCGTGGCTATTTTAACACCACAAGAAATGAGCCATCCTCTCAAAAATAAAATTCTCCAAAATTGGAAATCACTTTCCTTTAATCATTATAGTTAATTTACAACAAGAAGATTTTATAATAAATGTTATTATATATTATTGATTTTCTGCGACATTTATGGCGACTAATCAATTATAAATATTTTTAAGTTGTTTGTTGCCAATCAAGTATGTTCAGTAACTTTTTTTTTTTAATATGACCAGTTAATGTAAGGTCCTTAATTTCTTTTATTATTGTTGTAACAACAATCTCATCTTCTATTATATATATATATATATATATATATATATATATATATATATATATATATATATATATATATATATATATATATATGTAAGGTTGAGCAACCTTCAATCATCTGTTAATTATTTATCATCTGTTTATTATTTATTGTCTGTTTTTATTACTTTATCTTAACCTTCATTAACCTATTTTAATTGTTGTTGGATGTTTAATTTACGTGTAATTTAATTCTTTACTTTCATTGAATAAATCACGTTTTAACGATCTTAGGAATTAAATTACAAGATCTCAATAAGTAAGAAAATGGCTCAACTATTTGTTCAAATTGTTAAAAAAGTTGTTTGTTTGTTTGTTTGTTTGGGCTTATAGGCATAAAACCCTAAGGTCCTCAATGCCTGCGTAATTTTGATTAATTCTATTTATAATTTGGCCCTTAATGGGTGCTGCGGATAGGGCGCGCCCCAAGGAGAGACGAGTCGCACTCGCCGAGAAGGAAATTTTTTTTTAATACAAAGCTCATTTGTGGAATGTAGATAAAAACCATTTACATTTATTCTATATAGAAAAGTCTACATCCCCACGAGGTTTGGAGCAAAACTAGCCCAAGCAGCCGTGTCGCATTCCCCGCCAAGCGGGACCGTTCCGCCTTCAAAGTATACCAAAACCTTTTGAAATTTATACTGACGGATCTAAATCCGATTTCTCAACCGCATCTTCTTTTGTTACCCATAACTCCACTCATAAAATAAAACTACACAAACTATGCAATATATTTACGGCCGAGATCCATGCAATATCATCAGCACTCCACTACTCCATGTCAATAGATCAAAGCATCGTCGCAATAGTTACGGACTCGTTAAGCTCATTAAAAGGCATCAGCAACATGTACCCCAAACATCCGATTATTCTAAAAATCCATTACTACCTCAATATATTAGAAAACATGGGAAAGTCGGTATACTTTATCTGGATTCCGAGTCACACAGGGATTATTGGTAATGAACTCGCAGACATAGCAGCGAAACAAGCACTTACCCTCCCTGGTCGTGGCGTGGCTATTTTAACACCACAAGAAATGAGCCATCCCCTCAAAAATAAAATTCTCCAAAATTGGAAAAATATGTATGTATACCAAGCAAACTAAAGGAAGTTAAAAAATCAGTAAAGCCATGGACCTCATCGAGTCATCAGAATCGTAGGGAGGAGGTAGCTATGGTAAGATTAAGGATCGGCCATACGAGGCTGACCCACTTACCATACATCTGATAACGAAGCAGCCACTGCCAAGGTGGCAACATTGCAATGACTCCCTAACTGTGAATCATATATATTTCAAGAAAGTGCTTTCTATCTCGCGAAATTAACTAGAATAGGACTTTCAACTAATATTTCGGACACCCTCGGAAATGATATATCTAAAGCCAAAACAGTTTTTAATTTTTTAAAAGAAAATGATCTACTTAACAATATTTAATTAATTGTCAACAAAATAATACTTATACAACAAATTTGATCTTAATTTATTTAATATATTATATAAATTAACATATTATATAATATATAATATGTATTCTCTTAATCAATTTTCTCAGGGGTACTGTAGGGCTGTGGCTGGGGGGCGGAACGGTCCCGCTTGGCGGGGAATGCGACACGGCTGCTTGGGCTAGTTTTGCTCCAAACCTCGTGGGGATGTAGACTTTTCTATATAGAATAAATGTAAATGGTTTTTATCTACATTCCACAAATGAGCTTTGTATTAAAAAAAAATTTCCTTCTCGGCGAGTGCGACTCGTCTCTCCTTGGGGCGCGCCCTATCCGCAGCACCCATTAAGGGCCAAATTATAAATAGAATTAATCAAAATTACGCAGGCATTGAGGACCTTAGGGTTTTATGCCTATAAGCCCAAACAAACAAACAAACAAACAACTTCTTTTAACAATTTGAACAAATAGTTGAGCCATTTTCTTACTTATTGAGATCTTGTAATTTAATTCCTAAGATCGTTAAAACGTGATTTATTCAATGAAAGTAAAGAATTAAATTACACGTAAATTAAACATCCAACAACAATTAAAATAGGTTAATGAAGGTTAAGATAAAGTAATAAAAACAGACAATAAATAATAAACAGATGATAAATAATTAACAGATGATTGAAGGTTGCTCAACCTTACATATATATATATATATATATATATATATATATATATATATATATATATATATATATATATATATTTTTATAAAGAAGATGAGATTGTTGTTACAACAATAATAAAAGAAATTAAGGACCTTACATTAACTGGTCATATTAAAAAAAAAAAGTTACTGAACATACTTGATTGGCAACAAACAACTTAAAAATATTTATAATTGATTAGTCGCCATAAATGTCGCAGAAAATCAATAATATATAATAACATTTATTATAAAATCTTCTTGTTGTAAATTAACTATAATGATTAAGCAAATACGAATTAATTGCTCTATGTATTGTATATCTATTGTGATAGACCAGGATGTAAAATAATGAGGGAATAGAACCGTCTTAAACGGCTAAGTAACTTCGAAGGCGTCTAGAAAGCAATGTAAATAAAACGCAGAAGGTTAGTGAACACCTACTAACAGACAAAAGAATGGAAGAAGACAATAACAGAAGCCATAGTTCATTAAAGACTATAACAGTATATGAATTAATATCTTTTATATATCAGAATATTGAATACTATACGAGTATGTCAACTTCTTTATTTCCAAGTGTCCTAAGCTTTTGGAAAGCCATTTATTAATCATTAATATTCTTAAATAGAAAAAAAAAACTGTCTATTAAATGATACATGACATAATAGGTGAATCAATTAAAAATATTTGTAGATAAAATTATAGCTTTATTAAAAATAATAACTATTAAGTATTATAAACTTATGAACTGTGCAGTTGAAGATCGATTACAATTTTACATAATTTTTACCTTTACGTAAGTAGAGGATGGTCAGCAAAAGCAGAAGCCTGCTGGCCGTGCTAAATGTCAGGACCCAGCCCAGATATATAAAGACAATTCGGCCCCTCGGTCATCAGTAGTCTGAGAACCTCCGAACCAGCATGAACCCACTGGTAAATAATGCTTATAACTATCATATAAAAAACTGTTTTATTTATTATTTAACATAATGCTCAGTTAATTTAAATTTTTTAATCACGCGAACTGGCTGTTCCTCAAAAAAAGTAACGTTTAAAATGTAACATTTAAATATATTTAAATGTAATAAATGTGTTTATGAAACAATAATTAAAAAATTTACTACATTTATAAAAGGAAATAAGTTCTTGCTTTTAATTTGAAGCAGAACATAAAAAAGTAAAAATAATTAAATAAATAAATAAAAAAATGATACAATATAATTTTTGAATAAAAAAAATTTTGATATCAAAGGACAACGATAGTGAAGTTAATGTAATATGTATTCACTAAGGTTCGGTTATAACTAAATAAGGAACAATGTATTAAGTAGAGTACTTGGATTAAAAATAAAATATACAGCCATGTCGATCTATTTTATAAATAAGATGTTATTTTAAATTATTTTCTGAAATAATTAAATATCCGGTGTAATTTATTTTATGTTTTACTTTCAAAATACAGCTTACGTGTACTTAAAAAAAATATTAACATCAATATGTGTTTTACAGAGTTTATTCTTCTTTTGTGGCTTAATTGCCTATTCCTTGGCAGAAGTAGAAGATAAGAAGAAGGAAAAGAGAGGAGTACTAAGCGGTGGTATAGGACTAGGATCTGGCCTCTATGGTGGAGGTTATGGATACGGCGGAGGCTATGGAGGTGGATATGGATATGGATCTGGACTTGGCCTTGGATATGGATCAGGAATTGGTCTATCAGGAATTAGTTCAGGAATAGGACTAGCTTCTGGAATTGGCCTAGGTTCTGGAATTGGCCTAGGATCTGGAGTCGGTTTAGGTTCAAGTATTGGATTAGGTACTGGACTTGGTTATGGTGGTGGGGTCACTACCAGCCATGTTACTGTCCCAGTCCCAGTACCTCAACCTGTCAGTGTTCCTGTAGATCGACCAGTCCCTGTTCCAGTATCGCGCCCAGTTCCAGTCCCAGTTGATAGGCCAGTACCTGTTCCAGTGAGCCGTCCATATCCAGTTCCTGTTGAAAGGCCTTATCCAGTGCCAGTTGAAAGACCTGTACCCGTTCCTGTCCCACACCCAGTTTCAGTTCCAGTATCTAGACCTGTTCCAGTTCCAGTACCATCTCCAGTCCCAGTACCAGTAGTCACTAATGTACCTGTTCCAGTACCACAGGCAGTACCTGTTAGTGTTGGAGCTTCTTCAATCGGTAAGGAATAATTTCATATAAAGATGTTAAACTATTTTTATGTAAAACATTTGATATTAAAGATTTTTTACTGGATAGCTGTCGGTTCTGGCATTGGATTGGGCTCTGGGATCGGGCTTGGTTCTGGTATCGGACTTGGATTAGGTTCTGGTTATGGATTAGGCTCAGGCTACGGAGTAGGCTCTGGTATCATCGCCGGTGGGTCCAGCCTCTACGGCAGCAGTATCGGTGGCCTCTATGGTAGTGGCCTCAGTTCTGGACTGTACGCAGGAGGTCTCAGCTCAGGGCTGTATGGAAGCTCCTTCCTTGCTCACAAAGCCGCTGCTCACGCTGCCCTTGGTCACTAACGTACAAGGTAATTTGTGAGATTTTTAATAAAACAAAGTTAAAACTTCACCCATTTTTGCTTTCTAGGCTTATTTTTAGAGGTAAAAGTTTTTTTTTTATATATATATTTTCTACATTTTATTTTATTTATTTTGCAGATGGGTTGCTGATTTCAGAATCTTCATAAACTGCAACTTGAAGTCAACTTTTTATGCTGTTGTACATCTTTTGTTGATAGTGTTGATTGTAAATACTACGTTTTGTACTTAGTTGATAATAAATATTTTTACTTTTCTAAATCAGTTTAAAATATCTTATTGCCCTTGTAATTCTTATTATTTACTTGTTTCATATAATGATCAATAACCATATTATTTTGATTCCATTAAATAGAAATTTTTCCATTGATGTGTTGTGGATATAATAAAATTTTGTAAAGGCGGTGATAATACTTCCTGTAGATTCTTGATCAAAGGGTCACACTAAGCAGAAACATTTTTAATTTACTGAAATATGATAACAAATAAGAGAGATGGAGAGGTGGTACATGCCCTATTTCCTCATACTTAATCATCACTAAGTACAGCAAACACAAATTCAATTAGTAAGATCTTCTTCTCAAATTGTTCGGTTTTTATCTTTTGAGAGTTTCTCAGGATGTAAATTTAAAAATATATAAAAAATTCCAAATAAAATAGTATACTAAATGCTAAGGTACTATATGTTTAGGCCTTGACAGGAGAAAAATAAATACGAATAACTTTTTTTTTTTTTAAATATCAGCTCAACATAGGTTTTTATTTCTTTATTTTATTTTATTTTTTTTTTTAATTGGAATTTTACTTGAGACAGTTATATGATTTTAGCGATCAAATATAAAATCATGTACTTATTTAAAAGATTACAAAGAGATATTGTCTGCTTTTACAACACTTTGTTATAATTTTTAAGTAATTCTAGTTAATTTAGTTTGAGTGACAAAACCACCAACTATAAAATTATATCCAATACCTGATTTAATAATTTGAGGGTTTCACGACATTCATATTAGTTTTGAATGTTAAAGTTCAATTCTAGTTTGTTATACTTGTTTTTATTGAGCTTATTTAACAGAAGGGTAAAAAGGCTAAACAATGGGGAAAATAGTTTGTGCTATAAATATATTTTTAATTATACGTTTTATGAATTTTTTTTCTTTAGATTTTTAATAAATAAATTTTCAAAAATAAATATAACGCTTTTTAATAATCATAAAACTACGGAATAAAATATATTGAATTTACTGATTTTAATCACAGCTATAATGTCTAATAATGCATTATACTGATTTATAAGGCGTTAATTTTTATTCTTATTAAAAAAGCCCATATAAACAAATTGAAGTGGGCCACTTATCAAAAGTTAGGTAACACTCTTTTTAACATTTTAATTTTCTGTTGTTTCTTTGTGTTAATAGTACCTTATTTATGCATCGATAATGGTATTTGTTTGACAAAAAAAATATAACAATAAACCAAACAAAATTTAAGAATAATGCATTATTTTAAATTAAAAAAAAAAAAAAAAATAAACTTTTCAATTTTTACAAACTCTAAAATATATTGTGTTTTTTTTCACATTAACTTTATTCAGTAGGTTGTTGAATCCCCTCTACTTTGAATTAATGTTTTACATCGGCGGTTTATACACCCTATTAAGCTCAATATGTACTGTTGAGGTAAAGAAGCATATCTTCAATTAAAGCGTCAGAAAGTTCATCCAAGTTATCTGGACTAGGCGAACACATGTGTAATTGGCGTTGGAGTTTGTCCCACATATGTTTAATTTGATTCGTATTATCAATCAACTAAACAAAATTATAAAATATCTTGAATTTCTTTAGTGATCCACTTCATTTGTGAGCAGTTTATATCGAATAAAGATTCAAACTAGAAAAAAAAAAAAGGAAAAAAGATTTTTCAATTGGTTTTTATGATCCTGGATGATGGGAAATGTTAACAAATATAAAAAGTTAAAAAATGAAAAAAAAAGGAGAAGTCTATAGCTATTTTGTAAAACTACCTAGCCATATAGACGTTTGTGTTTGTTATTTCTGTACATAAATAGTTGGATTTTAAAAAACAAACAACAAACACATAAACCATAAGATTTAATTACAGTTACTTTATTTTACGTACGCTTATCTGGGGAACTTCAAGTATGTCTCCAAAATTTTTCTATTAATACAACATTTGAAAACAAAAGTATTCATGTTTTGTCTAAAAGAAGCTGACTTATACATGCCTACATGCATATACGGCGCAACAATTCATTGCTGAATCAATGGTCCTCTCCAAAAGTTTTCGCTATCCATCACTATTCTTTGCAGCAGCCATCCAGTCTGGTGTTCCAAGGATGTTTCATGCATCTGCAACGACGCTATCCATCCTTCTCATTTTGGGTCGTCCGACCCTTCTAGTTTGATAAATCGCTTCGATAGTTAATTTTTTTGGAATCTCGTTCTCATTCATCCTGGCGATGTGCCCTGCACATCCGAGCTTCCTCACACTGACCCACCTGTCTGTCTGTGCCCTTGAAGAGTGCTAAATTTCTTGGTTTTTTTCTTCTTCTCCAGACATCACCCTCCCGGATCGGACCAAACATTCTTCTCAAGATCTTTCTTTCAAAGATTAGCAGCCTATTTTCATCAACTTTAGTCCATGTCCATGCTTCAGATTCATATGTGAGGACCGGATGTACAAGGTCTTTGTATAGCCTCACTTTAGTCTTGTTGGTTAAAAATCTACTCTTAAATTGCTTAGCAAGGCCAAGATAACACCTTTTTCCTCCGTTCAGAAGTATAACATCCTTAGTCACATCGTTTTTTGAATTAATCGCCGACTCCAAATGTACGAAATGTTGAACACTCTTAAACTTGTATTTTCCAATCTCAATATGATCTTCCTACAAACGCTTAGGTCCAGCTATCATATATTTAGTTTTTCCTTCATTAATCACTAAACCAAACTTCTTAGCTGAATTTTTTAGCTGGAGAGATGCGTCCTTCAATGATGATTAAGATCTGGCAACGATGTCGAGATCGTCAGCGTATCCTAATATCTGCCTCATTTCTAATTAAAATTGTGCCTGATGTTTGTATTCCAGATTCCCTTACTGCTCTTTCTATAGCCAGATTAAAAATCATGCAGGCTAGCACATCTCCTTGCCTTACTCCAGTACTGGTATGAAATTCTTCTGACATGCCTGATCCAATCTGCACCATGCATTTCGTCTTTCCCATCGTATTTTTGGCAAGCCGGATTTGTTTGGCAGGCATATTTAGGTCATATACTGCTTGATACAGTTCTCGTCGATCAACAATGTCATAGGCTTATTTGAAGTCAATAAATAGATGATGTGTCGTGATTCCATACTCACGGGCCTTTTCAAGGATCAATCTGAGAGAGAAGATCTGGTGAGTGGTGGATCGTCTTTTCCTGAAGGCAGCCTAGTATTTCCCGAGTACTCCTTCTGTTAATTATGCACAGGCAGATAAATATAAAAAAATTATGAATATTAAACAACTAATTATCTTCTTAACTTGGAACATAATATGATGATCCAGATTGATCTGATAACTCTGGCTTTGACATGTCATCATTTGGTTTTCAAGTTTTAAGTTTGATAAGGATAATTGTTCGTTCGGAGTACTTTAGTAAATATTGCATATCTGAATTTATCAGTATTTTATTTTTTTTGACAGGTTTTCGTAGTAAAGAAACAATAGGGTCTGATGAAACTAATATCATTGTCATTGTCAATATTGAATATTGAATAGCATACATTTATAAATTGCAAAATTAACTCTACAGGCAGATTCCAATGTATATTCAATAGCGAGTGTGGAAATACAATGTTTTACCTGCCTCAGCAAAGTCCATTGTTAAATAAAAGAAAATGACTTTGCGCTACACACACCTTGAATATGATAAATGGCCATCGAATAAAGATAATCCTACTGCTGGTTATTAGGCACTTGTGTAAACAGGAATCATTCAATCGTTTACTATTTATTTGTAAACACGGTATGGTGGGAAATATTAGTATTAAGCGTCTTACCAACTAATAATAAAAAGGTCAAGCACTCAGAAATTCCAAAGTTTTGACTTGACTTTTGTCCACCTAAATTGGTGATTTTGCCCAGTGTCGTCTATGCTGCCACCGCTGTTACTGAGTGCATTCATCGTATCCAGCTTTACTTGATATGCATCTCGTACCTCGGTGTCCTTTAACTTATCAGTCTTCGGCACTTTGTTTTCATAATTTTTACTATCGAAATCCTGGCTCTGATCTTTGTCATACTCAAATAATGACCTGAATCAGCATTCGCCCCTTTGTTGGTCCGTAAGTCAATCAAATCTGACTTGTGGATCACGCTTATTAGGTGATCAATTTGGCTTGTGACCTCCCACTGGACAATACCCACGTGGCCAGATGGATCCTTTTCTTCTTGAAAAAAGAAGCAGACAAAAAAATTAAAATAATAAATAAGTAAAACGTGGTGAAACTCTTATTTGATGCTGACATTTCGAAAAATACTATTTGTATTGTGTTCTTTCCAACATTTTTTTTTAAACTCTAGTTTAGTTTAAGTTGAAAACGTAAAGATACAAAAAAAAATTTTGTTTTATTTTAAAGTTTTTTTTTTTTTTTTTTTTTTTATGTTGCAATTATTCGTTAAGAATAGATGATGGATACATTTAAGACACAGAAGAATCCATATCTTAAAATGATGATTGAAAATACAAATAATTTCTTTTTTGCTCTTTTGACTTAAATCTAAAATTGAAGTATTGTAAATTGACTTAAAAAAAAGAGTGAAAAAAAAAAAAAAAAAAAAAAAAGAATCGTGTTTAGCATTTTTAAAACTAGAGTTAAGAAATAAGAGCTTCAATAGACTTCATTTATTTTCTTGTAGTTATTATGACCCAATGGACGAAACTCATAAATATTAATGTATTCTATTTTTCGATGTTAAATAAAAAAATAAAATCGGTGACTGACAGTCTGGAAGGAACCTCCTCAGCGCGCTTTAAAAAACTTAAAAAACTCCTAAATGACTCGAGTAATGAGCTATCTTCTTCAGTGATTATAGTTATTACTATAATAAAGTTTTTTTTTTTATCAATTATTTCTTTCCTTTTAGATTTGTTTTTATATCGTAAATTTTATCACCGTTAAATTTCTTTGAAAAAAAACGTTATAAATTGTTGTTCTATCAAAACAGTTTAGAATTCTAGTTTTATTTAATTTTATTCGTTTTGTATTCAGCATTATCGTTCGCACACTACACAATTATTTTTGTTTAATTATAAAATATTTATTATTTATTATGACTTCTATCCATTAATTATATTTCAAGTCTATATTTCAATATCTTCTTATTTTAAACTATTTTCACTGCCTTCCAAACATTTTTCCTATCTTTTCCGCTGAACTATTTTCAATCTACCTGTTGAAAATTTGGGTGGCTGAAAATTTTTAATTTGCGGTGACTCTGGAAAATTTCTTTCTTAGGATTTCTTTTAAAACAATCAAACTCTCAAGTAAAAGAAGATATCGGACATGTCCATAAATTGCCAACTGGTGAAAATAATATTCACTTATGGATGTTGAAGCCTGATAGAAGAGGGACTTAAATCTCTGCGAACTACAACATAAGGTACGAATTTGGCAATCAAGGTATGAATTTATAAATCAGGCACAATCAATAATAGTTAAATTGTATTAATATATCTTATTTTAACATATCAAGAACGGATTAGTATAAAATGTGTTTAAAAATCTCACGAAAACTTATTTCCTTTAATAAAAAAATACATATTATAGTCAACATTTAAATAAATAATTATCTGTTATAAAATATCAAAGGAATGATGACACATTTAAAAATTATTGCACTGTATATGTAACTAATTATTTTTTACCATTGACAACTTTTCTGTTCAACATTCAACCTGTTGTTATGTGTATTGGGGAAATTAATTAAGTTAAAATAGTTTTATTGCTTAGATATTGAAAAAAAAAAGTTTAATTAATAACATGAAATAATAATAATCAAACAATTGTAATAGAAAACAATAAATTTTAATTATGATGCTATAAGTGTCTAAATAAAGGAACAACACACTGCCTTTAAACCAGAATTATTTGAATAAATGAATTTTTAAATTATATGGAATATTGTTGTGCAAAAAATGAAAATGTTAGTTATACATGTTTATTAGAATTAGTTAATAATAGTAAGTTAAGTAATTGTAAATTGTTTAAAACTAAAACCGAACCTATGTTTATATATTGATGAAACAGGTCAATATTTAAAGCAATTAGAAATTAAAAAAAAATAAATAAATAAATCTTAGTTTATACTTAATGTTTATTTTTTATATACGTATTTTTTAAAAAATATTATATTATAGATAATTGTTTAATTTTATTAAGTAATGATATTTTGTATAATTAATCAACAATAACAATACTTTAACATAGGAATAAGATTTGATGGATGTATATGTCACAATTATTGTAATTTACATTTAGCTACAGCTATATTTTAAATGTTATAATTATGTGACAATAGTGTAAACCAAACTTCCATCCTTTAGAACTTTCCATCCAATCCTACACCTGAACATCCTTTTGCAATTAATGGTAGACCTCTGGAATAGTTTCATAGAATACAAAAAAAGGGAGAATCCATTCTAAAGATAAATTTTATGCTTCAGGGAGTTCGCAATTAAAGGGGGGAGGAGTTATAAGATTATAAATATTACTTATAATATTAATACAATCTTTAACATTACTTTTATTATTGAGAAACCCTTTTAGCACTTGACTAAGAGAAGGTATCCTTTTGACCTTCCAAGGGAAGAATATAAATTACATCTTGAACAACACATGTCATAAACAATCATAAAGTAAACTGCCTTGGGTCAAAGATCCCCAGCCACCCTATTTCCTCTCTTATTAGACCATATAACATCCTGTGTATATCAGTGTGACATGAGACAATTGACACCTACGCCGGACTAACCTTTCTCACGCCGATGCCTTCACCCTATTCCTTGGTCTTATCCCCACTCCAAACCTACATTCGACTTGTAACCACTATGCTGGAAGTCTTATATGTAACTATCAGTAAATAAAGTATCTTTTTCTAAGACTTCACTATTTGTGTTCGTTATCTCGCGTATTCCTTAAACAAAACACGTTTTTCTACCTTACCATTTGGCGTAGGAATCCTTGGTCAAATCTGGGATTGTCCTGAAAGACGGGGTTAGGAAAGAGGGGAAATCCCAACACAGCATAGGATCAAACAAACATTTCAGCTGCGTATCTGACAGATTCCCGCGACTAACGGAAGGTTCATTATATGTTTTTGTATTGTTTAATTGTTTCTATTCCAATAAAAAATGAATATTAATTATAATAATAAATTTATAAAAATTGAATTGTATTCGTATTCATTCTTATTACAAATCTTATTTATAACTAGTTCACTTATCACATTGTGTGTTTTTTGTGGGTGTATGCAAGCGTAATTAATTCCCACTAATTACAAGAGTTTAGATATGTGGATCCATCCACAACATATGTGGATGAGGATCTCTTGCTCAAAGCTTTTAAATTGCGAAAAACAATTAGGAACATGTTTAATAAACGTGAGAACGAGAGTGCATTTCACATTAACAACCACTTAATCGACGACGAAGTGAGGTTCAAATAATATTTATGACGTTTAAACTCTATAGTATAACTCGATATTATAACGTCCCACACACAGCTGTTGCAACTTACACCTTCATTTAATTTTTCATCCTTTTTAATTTAATCTATTTAATCTATCCTGCTTTGGGGAAAACCCACCTTAAGAACGAAAACTACTGAACCTATCTGTAACAAATATAAACCACATCATCCTTATAGTTCCAGGAAGGCTTAGCAATAATAAAACTCGACTAATTAATTTATTAATCAATTAATTAGTAATTAAAAAAACGATAAAAATATGGTTAACAGTAATGTTTGAAGATTGATCGATAGGTGGCGAGCAGCATTCTACATGAAACGTAACAAAGGTAAGGTGCTATAAAGAGCTTGAAATTTATATTAAAATTTAGTTATATTCAATTAAATTATTAAATAAGTTTTAAATATGTGGTGCGACATGTGGATCCTAGTCAAGTTTAAAAATTTCTGCAATACAGTTTAAAATGATGAAACTACTAAACCCATCTGTACCAAATTCAGCTACATAATTTCCATAGTTTTTTTCTTTCTTTTCTTTTCTTTTTACAATCTTCAGACTTTAATTAAAAATCAAAAGGAGAATGGATAAGGAATATTGGAAACTGGAGATAATGGTGTAATACACCTTGCGTCTCCTATCTACATATTCCTGTGTTTGTGTTTCTATCAAATAACACGCTCATTTTATGCGCTCTGATCCGAATCATACCGAACCATCTTCTAAAGCTATCAGAAAGACGGAAATCGTATAACTAACTGGTTTTAATACAATAAAGAGTAAGTGAAATTTCGTAACTGTAATTAGGATTTGAGAATTTTCAGGCCACTCCGTCCTATTGCCAAACTTAGAGAAGGTCAAGGAGCGGAAATTGGATTAAGGAAAAGTAGTGCAGCACTAAAATCGGATGAAAAATCATAAAGGGATTTCATTGTGAGATGGAATGAGGATATCTAGTAAACGATGAACATATCAAGGTCTTTAGGGATGTTGGCCAATAGATAGGGTTCTATGGAGAACTGATGGATTAGCTATTATTATATTATTCGAGAAGGGAAGCTGCCACGGAAGTTAGATATTAGACAACACAATATATTAAAAAATATTTTTACAGCCATATTCTATATTTGAATCTCAAATTTTATAATATAACTTTCAGTTGAAATTTTGCAATACGGTACTCTACTTCGGTATTGAGAGTCATATAGCAATCCTAATGAATTCCTTTTAGGATCATACGAAGACCACGGCACTTATCTAATAACAAGCGCTAAAAATGGTACTTGAGATCTTTCCATTTCCGTAGTACTGATAGACTCCAATAGTATATATGGCATCCCATCTACATTAATCACTAATTTGCTAAAGCTAAATGAAACATACAAAAACAAATTTAATAAACTGGAGAAATTGAGCGTTCAAATAACGAAAATTTTAATTATAATAAAGTCGAATTTTGCAAGTCTGGAGTGCAAAGAAGTACCAATTACACTATACTTTTACGAACCAGGGATGGTAACCAGTTTCTTATCTTGGTGGAGCTGGGGTAAAATCTTCAAAAGTAAAAAAAGAAAATGAACTTTAAGGAAATTAGTCTTCATAAATAGTACAGAAATGTAAGTTCTCATAGATGCTTCACGTGGAAATATATTAATATGAAATGCTAACTTCATTAAATCAATCTAAAAGTAATAAAACCTCAAAGAAATCTACAAATTGTTTCGTTGAAAATACTAGGATTAATCATAATTTTTACCTATTACCTTTATGTAAGGAGCGGATGGTCAGCAAGTTCGGACCTCCCCCCACTGGCAGTGCTAAATGTCAGGACCCAGCCCAGATATATAAAGACAATTCGGCCCCTCGTTCATCAGTCGTTTGGGCACCTCAGCATCAGCATGAACCGATTGGTGAGTAATATTATTGTCGATAATACGGTAAACTGTCTTATTACACACACACAAAAAAAATTGCGATTTTCTATTAAAATTATTTTAAGATTTAAAAGTTTAATGATGAAAATATACCTAATGCTGAAAAAAAAGAAAAAAGTTTACAACAAAATAATTAAATATTTTGATGCAAAGAAATGTATTTTTTACCAAAGATAATTTGGTCCGTCGGTCATCAGTCGTTGAGGCAACTCCACGGAGCAACCAACAGGCACCATGAACCGATTGGTGAGTTGAACTGTCCATCTTATAAGACTTCGTAATCGTGATTATCCGTTGGAATTATAAAATCCATTTATAATTTCAAGAACCTGATAATCTAAGTAGACAACTTTTATATCTAGTTTAATTTTTATGTTATTTTTAATTTTTTTAAAAGTTTATGTTTACGTTTAGCTTACAAGTCACATACTAACCCCTAAAAGAAGAAAAACATTCGCTTTTCTTTTTAGGAGGAAAAGAATAATAAACAATTGATATGAACTCCAATAAAAAATTAAAAACGATTTGATGTTGCGCTCTTCATAATCTCTTCGCCAACTTCCACTAAAGAGATGCTATTGTTAGAACTCGGAATAATGTGTTTGAAGATGTGGTTTCCAATCCTGCTTTAACGTAGTGGTTGAGAATTAGTTTACAAATATGATAGAATATCTTTCTTAAAAACGTTTCCGGAACTACCTATCAGAACCAATTTATTAAAGTTTCCATTATTTTATTTGTAATAAGTATTATTTTAAAAGTACCTATCAACAAAATAAATTAAAATTAAAATTTATTTTATTTGTATCAAATTTCATTCATTTATTGACAGCATATAAGAAAATTCATAAAATGATTAACAGAAGAAGCATATGTTTTACAGAATTTACTCTTCATTTGCGGCTTAATTGCCTGTTCATTGGCCGAAGTACAGGAGAAGAAGAAGGAAAAAAGAGGAGTACTGAGCGGTGGTATAGGACTAGGCTCTGGCCTCTATGGTGGAGGTTATGGATACGGCGGAGGCTATGGATATGGAGGTGGATATGGTTATGGATCTGGACTAGGACTTGGATATGGATCAGGAATCGGCCTGTCTGGAATCAGTTCAGGAATAGGATTAGCTTCTGGGGTCGGCTTAGGTTCTGGAACAGGCCTGAATTCTGGCATTGGTCTAGGCTCTGGAATCGGTTTAGGCTCAGGTATTGGATTAGGTTCTGGGCTTGGATATGGAGGTGGGGTCATATCCCGCCATGTTACAGTGCAACACCGGGTCGCAGTCCCAGTACCTCAACCTGTCAGTGTGCCTGTAGACCGACCTGTCCCATTTCCAGTATCTCACCCAGTTCCAGTTCCAGTCGATAGGCCAGTACCTGTTCCAGTAAACCGCCCATACCCAGTCCCCGTAGATAGGCCATACCCAGTGTCAGTTGAAAGACCAGTACCTGTTCCAGTTCCACACCCATTTACAGTCCCTGTGTCTAGACCTGTCCCAGTTCCAGTACCATCTCCAGTTCCAGTACCTGTAGTCAATAATGTTCCAGTCCCAGTACCACAACCCGTAGCTGTTGGAGCTGCTTCAATAGGTAAGAAACAGTCAATGTAATTACATTTCATCATTTTACAACATTTTATAAATCAAATTCTTTTGATTTATAAAATAGCTATTGGTTCTGGTCTTGGCCTTGGATCCGGCATTGGATTGGGCTCTGGTCTTGGACTGGGTTCCGGATATGGATTAGGACCTGGCTATGGAATAGGCGCTGGAATTGTCGCTGGTGGCTCCAGCCTCTACAGTGGCAGCCTCAGCTCTGGACTTTACGGAGGTGCTCTCAGTTCAGGCCTCTATGGCAGCTCTCATGGACTCGGCAGTTCCCTCCTTGCTCACAAAGCTGCTGCTCACGCTGCCCTTGGGCATTAATGTACAAGGTAAATTTGTAAGATTATTAGTGAAACTCAAAAGGGGAGGTTATGAAACTTCTATTTTTAGTGAAACTAATTTTTAAAATATTGAACAAGTTTACTTCAATAGGCCTCTGGAACATAGGGAAAAATCGGAATTTTCCTTTCAAAGAAATACATCAAAATTAGATTTATAAGGTCACACATAACACATTAATTAAAATGCATTGTAAATAATTAAATTTAGCGAAACCAAATATTCTTAAACGCTTATAAAGCCTATACGTTGAATGATGGCTTAACAAGTTCGTGTTATGCTGAAAAATACTCACTCTTTTATTGAATGAACACATTATATAATGAATTGTCTTTATTAACTACACAAGTGTTTATTTTTAATTTTTTGTTTTTTTTTTTTTTTCCAGATGAGGTGCAGATTTTAGTCATTTTTTAAACTACAATTTGAAGGCATATTTTAAATACGTTTTCTTGTTATGTTGTTATTGTGATTGTAAATAATTTTTTATACTCTAGCTGTTAATAAATGTTTTTACTTTTCTTAAACATTTTTTTACAATTTCATTTAAAAATTCCAGCAACTGTTTATTGATTAATTTCCAAGTATATGGTATACACCTATATCACCTAGTATGAAGTGTTCAAGGTTTTATGGTTGTATAATGATTTAATTTAGTAAAATTTAATCTTTTCAAAAATCATGTATGTAAGAAAACATAAATATCTAGAAAGAACTGTTCGATTTACAACCATTTATTGAACATAATCGATCAATGATTATACAAACTCAATTTCGATAAACGCCTTCTCATCATCTACATGATCTCTTGGATAATACAATCAGGTAAGCAGAAGTAGAGTTGGACTACCATAAACCACAAATCTCCCTGGATAGTATAATCCACCGCGGTTATCATCTCGACTCGTTCTTTCCAAATAATATTATTAGCTGCTTACTGTGTAAAGATAATCCCCTTTACCTGTAAACGTATTTCTACAATTCACAACAGTTGTAATCAATACCTTCTCTTTTCCCGTCACAATATCAACAGTCCCCCAAATAAGCCAATCTCCATTTCCCAGTTCAACACCCTCTTCAACTTAATAAGTCACCGATATCTCTTTGGTGCAGACTTAAGTGCTAAGCACCAGAGATGGGGTTCAGGAACTGCTAATACTCTTGGGCGTGCATTACAGTCTGCACTTGATTCCCGGAATTCCCAGTTCTACATAGTGGCCGACGGATCCTAACCGAAAATCCGACCTTTTATGGTTACTTACGTATTACGTATACTTCTACTGTTATAAATTAAAATCCAACCAGATGAAATCAATAGAATTATTTTTACCGAATAAAAATTATTACCAAATCAAAATATTGATCCTTTGCCTTTTGGTATTTTGTTTAAATGTATGATTTGTGGCCCCTTTTTTATAAGCAATGATAATGCAGAAGAAAAACATAAAATAGCATATTTTTGATTGCGGATTTAAGGATAAATACAGCCACTCCATAGATTTTGGTTTAGGTTAATTAAATTCTAATAAAATTATTAGATTTTCAAGCAAACTACCTCTATGTATTTTTTTTACACAAAAATTGACGTCAGATTCTAATTCAGCATCCTCAAAAACATTGAAAAACTTGTATTCAATAAAAACAAAAAATATCATTTTTTTTTCACCCTCTTCCAGGGGAATGAAATTTTTTAAACCGATTACTGGAAACTTTTCTTTAAATCGACATTACTTTGTTAAGCAATTGATTGATTGGTATCACTAGAAAGAGGAGAGCGTCATCGTTTTTTTAAATGTATATAAATGCAAAATTCGATGAACAAAAAAACTTTTCAAAAAAATTGAAAAAAATCCGAAAAACAATTTGATTTTTAACTTGGATTTGAAACCAGATAGGAACATGACACCAAAGTTATTTCAAGCGTACGTCCACTCTATATTTTAACTAAAAATATGAAATTGATACGTTTAACCGTTTAACCATCAATTCATGTTTTTTACCAATTTAAATAAAAATTGTCTTAAATAAAAAGACAAATTTTGAAGCTAACGCATTTTTATTTTCTCATAATATATAAATACAATAAAAATTAAATAAACAAAGTACCTCAAACTATACAATACATAAAGTGAAAAAATAATAATCATAATAATAAAAATAAAAAATCGAAATAAAATCTAAAACTGTTGAAAAAAAAATTATTTAATATAAAAAAGAAAAAGTTAACATAATTATTTTAAACTTTTTTAACTTAAGTTTTTGAAGGTGCTGAAATGGAACTCTTAGGATAAAAAAAATTTCTTTCACATTTTACGGTGTAAAAGCTAAATATTTTCAAGTGAAGTACGTTCAATATATTTTTTTTTTTCTTCACCAGAACCGACATCGCATTAAAGCATTAAAAAGAACCCTTAAATACGAAATTTTATACAAATAGAAAAATTGGATCGCCTTAATTTCTTTTTGAAGTTTAAAAACGGGACAATTCCTATCTAACGCATTGTGGCCCCCTTTACAATTTGAGCATTTAGTATCGTTTTCACATTTAGAGTTATTTGGGTGTTGTTTTTCACCACAATTAGAGCAAATTGATATTTTTTTACAATCCTTAGTTGGATGAGAAAACCCTAAGCAATTATAGGATCTCATCGGATTCGGAATGTATTGTTTTACGTCTACTGTGAGAAATCCTATTTTAATTTCTTCGGGGGGTTTTGGTGTATTAAATGATAAAATATACGTATGAGTATATAGTTCATTTCCGTTTTTTTTTTTTTTTTTTTTTTTATTCCTGTAACATCGGTCACGATATTTTTTAGTTCTTCTTTTATATCTTCAATAGTAGCAAATTGTAAGTCGTAACATCTAATTACGCCCTTCGAATAGTTCAGTGATCTATGAGGACTAGCTTCGACTTGAAATTGTCCACGAAAAATTATTGATTGCTAATAATGCATCACTTTGTTTTGCATTGACTGTTTCTATCAGCAAATTTCCGTCTTTAAGTGTTTTAATATTTTTTGTAGTATCTAGTTATGAATTTGTTTATAAAAAAAAAGGTGATACATTTTAAAGTTTCCCTCGTCTTTTCTTATCAAAACTATATATGTTGGGGTAATCTTTTGGTTTGTAAAAATGGGGGTATTATCGATAGGCGATTTCATTCTCCCTCTTTTTCTACGCTTTACATTGGGACTTGGAGGGTCAGTCCCATTCATTGTTTAATTTTAAAATTATTTATATATAAAAAAAATAATAGTAATAATAATAAATGAAATACCTATTTATAAAAAAAAAAAGTATAATAAATCAAAAGATATTTTATTAAATAATTAATGAAATGTAATAGAAATAGTTGGTTTTATCTTATCTGTTTTGGTGATCCTCTGAGCTCTGTTCTCTTCGGAGTCCAAACAAACACTGAGTAAAAAGAAGTGACCAAGACTTCGTGATTCAGTGCATTACCATCGACAAGAAAAATTGGTACTTATTACCTGAAGAATCCAAAGACTTAAAGTTCCACTCCTTTCTATCTATATGTTGGGGAAATTTTTTGGTTTGAAAAAATGGGGGTATTATCGATAGTAGGCGATTTCATTCTCCCTCTTTTTCTACGCTTTACATTGGGACTTGGTGGGTCAGTCCCATTCATTGTTTAATTTTAAAATTATTTATATAAAAAAATAATAATAATAAATGAAATAACTATTTATCAAAAAAAGTATAATAAATGAAATGATATTTTATCATATAATTAATAGTTAGATTAAATAATAGAAATAGTTGGTTTCAGCATATCTGTTCTAGTGATCCTCTGAGCTATGCTCTCTTCGGAGTCCAAACAAACACTGGTTTTGTGCTGCATGTTTATTTAGGATGGATAGAAGATTGGAAGTTAAGGATTCGATAAGGACGGTATGGAGTAGAAGGCGTTCCAGTCTATAGATTCGAGATCGGATTGGATCATTTCGAAAGTTATGGAATCTATATTGCGGTATGTTATGGTTCTAGGAGTGAAGGAAGGAACAGGGATATCATAGGAAATTGCTATTAAATCATGGGCGGAAAGAGAGGGTATTGGGTGTTGGAAGAGAGTCAGCATTGTTGCGGGACAGTCAATAGCCAAGTATCCGAGTGGGAAAGGTGATGGATGGCAGAATAGGGTACTACCAAGAGACCTAGGGATTGAAAGAGGTTATTAAAGTAATGTTTCTCGGGATTATCGTTTAAAAAATTTGCATTGAAATCTCCGGCGATAATAATGTGGTTAGAAGATGGAACTATGGAGAATAGGAAGGATTCAAGACTTGGATCGAAGGATACTTGTGGGGGGCGGTATATGACGGCGTACAGGATAGCTTGGGTGTTGACTGTAATTTCCGTAAATTGGTATTCTATGTGACGAGAACCTGGATTGGTCGAGGAGTAGAAGACACGGGATCTGAGTGATACATGAATGTAGAGTGCAACCCCACCACCAACTCGGTTAGCCCGATCATGGCGGAGGAGGTTATAGTGAGGTAATTGGACTGAGGACGAGGGAATAATAGGTTTGAGCCATGTTTCGGAAACCGCAATTACATGGTAAAAGTTCGGCTGGAAATGGAGTAGGTATTCATCATAATGGGCAGGGATAGATTGTGCATTAACATGACATGCCGTGGGTATATTATTCATAGTAAGGTTTAAGGAAGGATAGGGTCAATACAGGCTTAGTGGTAAGGGTAATTATAGGATTCGGTTTGGATAAGGCTATTAGTGGTAAGGTCACAATTATATAGTAATAAAGGATGTTGCAATAAGGGAAACACTGTATCCAATATAGCAAATATAGATGGATAATCCAAAAAATAAAATAAAAATAAAATAATAAAAAGTACAATTGAAAATAAGTGATGTCCTGGAAAAAGTTTTTAAGAAGAATAAAAAATGGATAGGAACATTCTTGTGAAGTAAAGAATAAAAATAAAAATTTGAAACCAAAAAGGAAAAATAAATAAAAAATCGTTTCCTTAATAAATCTTCGATTTGATAATGAGGATACTTAAGCTGAGATATCGATGGTAACAGAGTAGTTTTTCTCAAGAGAAAACATCTAAGCCCTCTTCCTGGTCAACCAGGACAACAGGGTGCCCGTTGTCTCGACGACATCGAACTCTGCCTCCGGCAAACCACACGAATTTCAACTTGCCGGCGGCCCTCTTCTGCCTCGCCAGCCAGTATAAGTGGCGGTTAACAGGAGTCATTTCTTCGCCCAGGAATATTTTTTCGTCACTTTTCCATCCTAGGTGCCTAGTCGAGAAGTCTCTTTTTATTTTTCGGAGCCTAATAAACTCATTCCTGACCAGCTGGCGGATAGAACGTACTACAATCGGTCCCGGTCTGGGATCTTCATCTGTAGATCTCTTTCTTTCCGCGAAATCTAAGTCTTCTGCTTTGAGTTTTATCCCCAAAGCTGAGCCTATGGTACAAATTATCCCCTCTGTTGTTTCTCCTTGCTTCTGGGGCACACCACTAATTTCTAATGAATTACTTAATTGTTTCTGCTCTACTTTGTTTAATCTTGTCTTGAGCTTAGTAATTTTCGTTTTTAGCGACTAATTTTCCGCTAGTAACTCTTCTATTAACCTTTCTTGATTTTTAGCGTGCTCTTCCAATTTTTTTAATTTTTCGGAGATATCAAAGGATATGTCGACCTGTTTATTAAGTGTTTCCTTAACTTCTCTGAATTCTCCCGATATTTTGCTTATTTCCATTAGGATTTCCTTTAAATCGGACTCCGATGAATCCCCTGATTTGGTTACTATTTGATCGTCTTTGTTAGACGGGTTTGTGATTTTTTTTTTTTATTGCACGAGGGGTCGCATTTCCAACTTTTAATGTCTCTTTCATCCTGTTCTTTTATTCCCGTAAATGGATAAGGTTTTTGTGGAAGGCATTTAAGGATTAGACATTTTTTGGAAGAGGAATCAGATGAGGGATAACATTTGTGAGGAGTGAAATGAGAAGGGTGATATGGGTTTTCAATTGAGAAAGAAAGGAATTAAATAAGGATGTGAGATCTGAGGTAGTAGGCGGAGGAGGAATATGGGAGATCTGATGATGGATATGTGGATTGGGTTGGATTAATGGAGCTGGGGTATATTGAATATTTTGCTGGGATTGAGATTGGAGCTGTTGCTGAGGTTGAGGGTTATAGGAATGAGGCTGTTGAGGTTGCGGCATGGCCCCTGTTTCATTCTGGCATCTTCTTCCTCCAAGCATTTCTGCAAATGATACAGACGATTTTGCGATTTTTGATGGTTGTCTTCCTCTTGTCTGATGTGCTACTTCATTCAGTGGCTGCGTCCTATGGAATCTGTTACGGAGGTTTTTGTATGTTTGACATCCTTTGTAGTTAGCAGGATGTTCTTGTTGACATAAGGCACACACTGCAGGAACTTCTCGTGACTTTGTACATTCTTCGGATCTGTGTGCTTGTCCCACACCTGACGCATCTTGGAATATGGTGACAGTAACTTTTTGTGTGGCCGTATGCTTGGCAGTTATGGCACTGCACAATATCTCGTTTAGGGTACGGTTTCTCTATCTTCATTTTTGTATAATAAATAGACGTGATATCGAAAAATTTTTCAACCCCTGGCATCGCACAGTGGAGTATTTACCATTAAATCATGGCCCATAATTCCCGTTCCAGTCGTTAATAACGTAGCTGTTCCAGTTCCATTTCCAGTTACTGTTGTGAAGACTGTTCCAGCTTCTATTGATGCTACACCTTATGGTAATAGTACAAGACAAATATATGAACCTGAATTTAATAAATTAAACAATGAAAAAATAAAATTATTTTTTAATATAATATATTTTAGGAGGATCTGGACAAGGAATATCATTAATTTCAAAAATAGGCTCTGGCTCAGAGCATCCCTTCTCCCAAACAAATTTAGTAGCTTTGGCCGTTAGTTTTTATTCTTTTAGTAAAAGTTTACTACTTAATATTTGTAGTAAACTGAATTGTACATTTGTAAATACCACATGTAAATTATGATGATTTTTACTCTTCACATCAATCACGAAGACTGCCATTTATTGTTGTTATTATTATATTATGTTTTTGTTCTAATAAAGTAATTTTATAGGGAGTATGAGGTTTATTTGATCATTTTTTACCATAGTAAATGTACCTTTTATATATTTACATCTTAAAGGTTACCAGTTAAGTTTTAAATTATAATGTAGACTATAAATAAACTACCAATTTTTTAAATTATTAGTTCTTTAATGTTCAAAGGGATCACAAATAAATCCCTACCACTTGTCAGATCTGATACACAATGTCTGCTTGAGAGGGATTTCACAAAATTTAAGGAATATTTTAAGAAGTTTATTAGTACGAAATTTTGCATCGAAACAATTTTCAGTAAAGCATCTCTTTTCTCATTTTATATTTCTAATTTAATGCACTTCAAGAATGTTTTTGGCCTGTAATTCATTTCCGATACAAATTAATAATTTTATTATTCCAACAAATAGCCGGATGAGGAGTGAGTTGGATAAGATAAATATGTTGTTGTTATGAATATAATGAATTGTTTAGAGAATATGAACCTACAATAAAACAAATAAAGATGCTTACATAATCCTAGTACCGAAACAACACTTATAAAAATAGTTTTAAAAATCTTGACTGCTGTAAAAAATCTTCACTAAGTTTAGACTGCATGGGCCTAGCATACAAAAAATGAAACTAACTTAACAATTCTAATTACTTCTGCTTTATGTACTAAAGATTTAACATCAGGACATGAAATTGATGGTGTACAAAACCATATAAGACCTGTTCTAAGGTATGACTATAGACCAGATCTTTGTCTGGCATGTAGTTAAGTGCAAGAGAGATTTGAAAGAAGTCTTCCGCATAATTTCTGAAACTATCTGGAAAAGAGCTAAAATCTTGTAACTCCAATATCATGAAAAAAAAAAACTCGACAAAAAACACATTAAGCTTTGTAGTGCTTCATTGGATCGCACGAGGAGCCTGTTTATCTCCAAGCTTAAAATTGTATTAAAAAAGGATATTAATGTTGCACACTCCATTTGATCAGGAAAAACCCCATGATTCTGATTTCGGACTGGTTATTTATCATAGTCACAATATATTCGGTTACTTTAAATAATGAAGTCGTAACTATACAGCTTGATAAAAACGTTTTTATCCCAACAGTTTCCTCGTTTTCTACAAGGATTTTTTTTTTGTTGTATTTTTTCATTGTTCTATCCTAAAGCTACGGTACACGTACGATTTTCTATCAAAAGTTTTCCTATCACACCAAAGCTATGTAGGTGACTAGAGACTGTGAAAATTTACATCTAGATCAGTCATGTCTATTCTAAAAAAAAAAAAAAAAATGTATATATCATTTTCTATCTTTCTGTATATATTATTCCTAGCTTGTATATGTCTCTCCCATATTATCTTCCACTTACTTTTATTATGCTTTACTATTATGGTGAATAAACTTCCGTTGTGACAGCCGATGGAGTTTAGCGGAAACCTTTTACCAGTAACGACCATCTATTATAAGCTTAAAATATATCAAGATAAAAAAGGTAAGAAACCAAATATTGTACTATTTTATAGACAAACACACACACACTCATATACATTTCATTTTTTTTTTCGTAATAAACAGGAAAAATGAATGAATAAAAAAAACGTATTATGACACCAGAAAAAATACCATTGCTTTATTTTTTACTTTGCAATGTTTTGACATTTAGTTCTGACTAATGGTTTTCTTCATTAATCAGAGGTATTTTCAGTATTTTTTTTTTAATTATGACCAGTTAGTATAAGGCCCTTAAATTCTTTTTTGATTCTTGATTCTGTATAAAAGATTTTTGTATTGCATTTTTAAAATTTTTTATTTTGTCGATTTGGAACTATGCATTGGCAATGAACAACTTTAAAAACTAGAAAATGCAAATATATATATATATATATATATATATATATATATATATATATATATATATATATATATAAATCAAGGTCCGAAGCAGCCTAGTATTAGGCTTAATCCTAGTTCCAGATACAACAAACAATGGACATGTATAAATACTGTAGCCTCAGAGCAATAAAGTCAGTTGATTTCCAACAGTCTATGAGTGTGTTACTTTGCCCTTTTTATCCTTTTTTTTTAGTTTCTTTTTGAGACTGAACTTAAGTGGTGCCGAAACCTGGGAGAACGAGGAGCGAGTGAGTTAGGAATTTTTTCTTTCTCAAGTGTTCGCTATGTAAGAGAGCAGCAGCATCTTAAGACCTCCGACGCTGCAGGTACCAAACAGTTTGCCAGAGTTACCACGGCAAACAATGGCAGAGGCTCACGCGAACACGTTAGCCTGGTTAAAGGTTAGAACGGCCACCGCTCAAGACCTGAGAAAAGCTGTCTCAGACATTGAGAGATTCACCGGAGAGATCGGTGAGTTGAATCATTTTATTAAAAGTGTAGACCGCGTGCTAACGCGCATCGAAGTCAAGAGGGCAGAGAACCTTCTAGATGCGCATGATGCGGAATCTCTGAGAGCCGATCTGACCTGCCGGATCAGGAGAAACATCCTAAATCTGATCCAAGCAGATGAGGAGACGCCGTGGGAGACGGTCAAGGATCGGCTGAAGAAGGCTTACGGTGGAGGCAGGTGGACACCGGAAGAGGACCTGTTTCAACTGTTTAGAGAAACGAGGCACCCGCGTCAGAGCTCGGGGCAATATGCCCGAAACCTTCTTGTCAAGTTCAACAAGGTCACTGACAAGATGAGGGAGACGGTGAGCGCACCGGAGGTGGAAGCAAGGATGGCCTTCATCTCAACCATCCTTAAGGTGCAGCTGGCGAGAGAGACGGGAAGAAAAGAGAGTTTCCCTCGCGAAAAATCCTTCATCGAGTGTGCACAGGACCTAGTAGATGCGAGCGCCCGTGATGAAGAGGTCAAGGCAACCAGGGAAGAACCCAGCTGGAGCCAAGTGGCGTACAGGAGACCACAGGAGTCTACCTGGCGTAGGCGGGAGACCTCAGATAGAACAGCTGAGAGAAGAAGACCAGGGTCAAGGATGTGGCAAGCCAGGGCACTTAGTAGCGCAGTGCCCCCGCACCAAATGTTTCGAGTGCGGCACTGAGGAGCACATTGCCAGGCAATGTCCCTATATCAGGAGAAGGGACAACTCCAAAGGTGAGTCTATGGAGGTAAATAGGCTCGTGAGGAGGCCAAGAAGGACATCTGAGGCCTCGAGATTGTCAGAAGCCTCAGTGGTATCATGCTCCGAGACAGAGAGAGAGGAGGAGCAGCGGAGACGAGAGGACCAGCAGCCGGGAGCGGAGCGGCCGGAGGAGAGCGGCACAGCCTGGACGTGTGGCAGCCTGAGAAGGGTGCCAGCAGAGAGGCGGCCGCGTACTAGAGAACAACAGCGTGAGGGCGAGGAGCGGCGGCCTGCCTATCATCAGGGTGGAGAAGGGAGTGCGGTGCCTGGTGGACACCGGCAGCTCGAGTACCATCCTGAGCCGGAGAGCTGCGGAGAGGATGCTGGGAGGAGACAACGGGACACTCCAGATAAAGGTATGTGACTGTAATCTTCATCACTCTGGGTGGCCCTTGTGCTGTGGAAGGAGAGATAGAGGTGGATTTGGACCGATGGTGAGATAATGGGGGAAAATTAGCCGTCCACATTATGGGTAAAATGAGTAGGTCATATGACGGAATAATCGGATGCGACCTTTTAGAGAGGGTGGGAACGCGGATCCGTAACAACAAGGGGAGTTGGACGGTAAGGATCGGCAAAAAGAAGTATAGGAGATGCGCGAGTATCAGAAGGGAGGTTACAGGGCAGATCGGGGCAGTTTCGAGGTCGGGAGAGTGGAGAGAGAGAATTAGGGACGACTTTCGGGACATATTTTTCAGAGAGGGGGATAAGTTAAGCGTCACGGGCAGAACGGTCCACGAGATCCCACTGAAAGAGGAGCGGGTGACCTATATAAAGGAGCGGAGCTACCCACAGGCGTTGAGGCAACATATACGGGAGGAGATTAGGAGCCTCAGGGAGCAAGGCATAATAAGGGACAGCACTTCGCCGTACAATAGCCCCTTATGGGCAGTCAGGAAAAAGAGCGCGCCGGGGGAGGAAAAGTATCGGGTGGTGGTAGATTACCGAAAGCTGAATGAGAATACTAGGGACGAGAGGTATCCAATCCCCAGATTCGAGGATATCCTAGACAGGCTTAGCGGGGCGGTGATATTCAGTACCCTAGATCTCAAGGCTGGTTACCACCAAATAAAAATGCACGCCAGGGACCAATGCAAAACAGCTTTTACGTTTGAACGCAGGCACTATGAATTTACACGTATGCCATTTGGACTTAAGAACGCGCCCGTGACGTTTCAAAAACTTATGGACGAGTTTTAACGGGGGGTCGACGAAAACATATGCCAGGTATACATGGACGACCTGTTAGTCTTCAGCAAGTCAGACACGTCGGACACTTGAGGGCGGTGTTCGAGAGAATTAGGCGTTTTGGACTGAAAGTGTCCCCCGAGAAATCGAAGCTTGGCGAGAGGGAAATAAGCTTCCTGGGACACACCATTTCGGAGGAAGGCGTGAAACCTGATAAAGGGAAGGTGGACACGATCGCGAGGATGGCGATTCCGAGGGATGTAAAGGGAATCCGATGCCTGATGGGATCACTTAACTATTACCGGCGGTTCGTACCGGAAATGGCACGATTCCTCGTACCCCTTAACGACTTATTAAAGAAGGGATAGAAAATCGTCATCACCCCGGTAATGGAGGATAACATTAGGCGGTGTCTAGAGGAGCTTAAGAAGGAGCCCGTACTGGCGTTTCCCGACTTCGAAAAGACATTTACGGTGACCACGGACGCAAGCGAGCACGCGCTGGGGGCTGTACTGTCTCAGGAGAGCGAACAAGGGGACCGACCGGTGGCGTACGCGAGCAGAAGATTGACCGACGCGGAGACCAGATACAGCGCGTTGGAACGGGAGCTACTCGGGATTTTATGGGCTGTGGAGCACTTCCGTCCGTATATCTTTGGGAGGAAATTTAGAGTCCATACGGACCTTAGACCCTTGCAGTGGGTTGGAAAGCTTAAAGAGTCCTCCGCAAGAGTTACGCGATGGAAGGAGTTCCTCAGTCAGTACAATCTCGAGATAGTGTACAAGCCGGGTAGGAAAAACGTGGTGGCAGACTGGCTTTCGCGAGCGATTACGGTCAATGCGGTCGAAGAGGAGGAAGCGGGGCCATCGGGGGATATCCGCCAGTTTTTGCGCGAATGGACGCCGGAGAGGGAGGGCAACGAGGGTACGCGAAGCGCCGAGAATGAACCCCAAGAAGATAATGAATCCCAAGAAGAAGAGAGTTCCGCTGACGAGAGACCCGCAGATATGGAGGAGATCGATGAGATGGTTAACGATAAGAAGCTCCAAATCATCTGGAAGACCAAGACTGAGGGTCTACCGAAAGCGGATTTCTCAGAGTATGGGAAGAGCAGCATCGTCACTATCTGGACAGAGCCAGGAATTAGGGAAGAACCACTGCTCAGGAATCTAAAAGGGACAACGAAACCCAAGAAGACATACAATATCTACGTGGGCAACCGGACGATATGGGGTAAGATAAGTAGGTTATGGAAAGAGGAAAAGCTCGGTTCAGACAGGACTTTTATTTGGTGCGCGAGATTAGTAGAGACGATTCAGGACACCGATAGACAGAAAGAGGTAACCTCATCGTACCACGTCGGGATCCAGGAAACGCTTCAGGCGTTAAGGAGGCGGTATTTTTGGTGGGGAATGAAGAACACGATACGGGAAGTCATAGGGTCGTGTGAGGTATGCCTGACCACCAAATACGATCGTCATCCCCCGGGTTGGATTCAGGAAGAAACACCCACGGCGGAGGCCCCATTAACCGATCTCCAGATCGACACCTTTACGTGGAGAGGGTACCGGTGGGTCACGATGTTCGACGTGTTCAGTAAGTTAGCCCTAGCACACCTGGTCCAAGACAAATCGGCGGAAGTGGTATTAGGGGCGCTCAGGATATGGTTCACGTTCTACGGTATACCGGATCGAATTACATCAGACGGTGGTCTCGAATTCGATAACGCGGCGGTCAGGGTGAAGGCCAAAGAGTTAGAGATCCGATGGCATATAAATACCCCAGGGCATCCCAAGGGCAGAGGGGGTATTGAGAGGCTGCACGGGACTCGTAGCGACCACCTTCGGATATACCAACTCGAGAAGGGGTTAGAGCCGGATGTCGCGATGGGTAAGGCGATTGTTGCCTACAACAATTCAATTCACGCGGCTACGGGATTCTCACTCCTAGAGATCATATTCGGGCTTCGAGAAAGACGGAGGGACGTTCGAGATACCGCATCGGATCAGGGAACCATAAACTTCGTGAGAAATCGCCGCGCGGAATTAGAAAAGATCAGGGAAAAGGCGCGAGACCGAATCGTAAGGGAAAAATCACGAAGAGTCGAGAGAGAGAATTTGAGGGTGCGTGACGTCACCGGGAAGATAAAGATCGGAATGATTGTATATCGGAAAAAGAGTTCCAACCGCGGGAAAGAGGTTTGTCGGTATGAAGGGCCATTCCGAGTGATAGCGATAAGAGAGCATAATGTGGTGACGCAGGAGAGCGTCAAGGAACCTAAAAAGCGAAGAAATGTTCACATTGAACAATTAAAGCTCCCGATAGAGGAGCAAGTAATTCTGTGAGTGTTCCGTTGTGAGCCACGGAGAAAGAAATTTTTATTTAAATTTTGTTGTAGAAAATTTGTATTACTGTATTTTGAGAATTTTTTTTTTTGTTGTTACTTTTGTAAAGATTAAAAGGAAAAATGTTTTTGTTAATTTGTATATAGATTTCAGTTAAAGCAATGTGTAAATTAGTGTGCGATAAAGAGAATTAATTAGTTTTGTACATAGAGAAGTTTTAGTTTTTATTTTGTGTGCGTGTGTGTGTGTGTGTGAGATTTTATTTTATGAAGAAGACTTTAATTTGAGTGTATATTAGTTGTAAGTTAGTTTTAAGAATAGTGTAAATATAAGTTTAAGAATAGCGTAGTTAAGTGTAAATAAATTTGGACTTTTGGACTATTAATGTTAGTTAAGGATTTTTAGAAGTAAAGTTTTATTTTTGTATGTTATCAAGAGACTTTGTACCATTTAGGATTAAGATACTGTTGTAGAATTAGATGATAAGACTTTGGACTGGGTAGGATTAAGGTATTTATGTATCTGCTTCGGCCTTTGACCATGAGGGAATTAGTCGCTGGACTCCTTAATACCGTATTGGTATTAAGTGCCCGAAGTTAAAGTTTATGAAAGATAATCATAAACTGGAGGGGGGAAGTCAAGGTCCGAAGCAGCCTAGTATTAGGCTTAATCCTAGTTCCAGACACAACAAACAATGGACATGTATAAATACAGTAACCTCAGAGCAATAAAGTCAGTTGATTTCCAACAGTCTATGAGTGTGTTACTTTGCCCTTTTTATCCTTTTTTTTAAGTTTCTTTTTGAGACTGAACTTAATATATATATATATATATATATATATATGGATAAATTTCTTGACTGTTATTATTAAATGTTTAGTGGGGTTCTTGAGGTTCAGTCATAAAATAAAAAACCAACTATTTTGGCGACGTTTCGAGACTATATTGTTCTCATAATCATGCCCTACAGTGAAAAAAAAACAGGTTACAATAAAATTATATAAGTTATACAAGTTATTTCAAAACATAAAGTTAGCTACAGTACAGGTAGGTGTACATGTGTAGGGTAATACAAATATATATAATTACAGAATATAGAGGAGTATGAAGCTACTTACAATGTTACTGGTGGATATGAATAGACTAATAATTCTAGTACACAACTAACCTAGGGGAGTGAGTTTAAACAGACATTTAACAAGGGTTAGTGGGGAAAACCCTATTTCTTAAAAATTAAGTTAAAAGGACTGTGTGGGTATTCCCAAAGATGCAGGTACAAAAATATTTCAGTGTAATATACTAATAAATGGAAGAATGGTTTGTCTGATGTATATAAATGTAAATGTATATTATTGGTCTGAATGTATTAAGTTGGAATAACAGGTGTTAAGATTTAAAACGTCTGATTTTTTGTTTATTGCGCGGTTTTTAAATTTTTCTATGGTTATCATTTCTTTAATATTTCTTTTAAAATTATTTTGTTCATGGTGAATAATTTTGGGGAAATCAAATTAAAAAGTATGTTTTGTTTGCCTGTAATGTGTGGTGAGAGCTGTTTGGTTAGGTTTGTTCGGGTTTTTATTTATAGACGTGCAACTGTATTTATGTTGATACACTCGTCGTTTAAGATATTGTTCCGTCTTATTATACTATATTATAGATATTACACCATCCCATATATACAAACACTATCAGGAAGGCTCAGGAAAACACTCACAAATAACCATAAAACTGACTACACGGTCACATTCAAAAATACCTCCACCATTAATAAATTGTTTACCAAAACCAAAGATACGGATAAGTTAGAGTTACAGTCTAATATTGTTTATGAAATTCCGTGTGAAGATAGTTGTGGTAAGTCTTATTTTTCGGAACAATATCTTAAACGACGAGTGTATCAACACTTGATTTCCCCAAAATTATTCACCATGAACAAAATAATTTTAAAAGAAATATTAAAGAAATGATAACCATAGAAAAATTTAAAAACCGCGCAATAAACAAAAAATCAGACGTTTTAAATCTTAACACCTGTTATTCCAACTTAATACATTCAGACCAATAATATACATTTACATTTATATACATCAGACAAACCACTCTTCCATTTATTAGTATATTACACTGAAATATTTTTGTACCTGCATCTTTGGGAATACCCACACAGTCCTTTTAACTTAATTTTTAAGAAATAGGGTTTTCCCCACTAACCCTTGTTAACTGTCTGTTTAAACTCACTCCCCTAGGTTAGTTGTGTACTAGAATTATTAGTCTATTCATATCCACCAGTCACATTGTAAGTAGCTTCATACTCCTCTATATTCTGTAATTATATATATTTGTATTACCCTACACATGTTGTTATATACCTACCTGTACTGTAGCTAACTTTATGTTTTGAAATAACTTGTATAACTTATATAATTTTATTGTAACCTGTTTTTTTTTTTTTTTCACTGTGGGGCATGATTATGAAAACAATATAGTCTCGAAACGTCGCCAAAATAGTTGATTTTTTATTTTATGACTGAACCTCAAGAACCCTACTAAACATTTAATAGTAACAGTCAAGAAATTTATCCATATATATATATATATATATATATATATATATATATATATATATATATATATATATATATATATATATATTGCATTTTCTAGTTTTTAAAGTTGTTCATTGCCAATGCATAGTTCCAAATCGACAAAATAAAAAATTTTAAAAATGCAATACAAAAATCTTTTATACAGAATCAAGAATCAAAAAAGAAATTAAGGGCCTTATACTAACTGGTCATAATTAAAAAAAAAATACTGAAAACACCTCTGATTAATGAAGAGAACCATTAGTCAGAACTAAATGTCAAAACATTGCAAAGTAAAAAATAAAGCACATAAAGCGCAGTAAAAAAAAAAAATACATTGCAAAGTATTTTTCTGGTGTCATAATACGTTTTTTTTTATTCATTCATTTTTCCTGTTTATTACGAAAAAAAAAAAATTAAATGTATATGAGTGTGTGTGTGTTTGTCTATAAAACAGTACAATATTTGGTTTCTTACCTTTTTTATCTTGATATATTTTAAGCTTATAATAGATGGTCGTTACTGGTAAAAGGTTTCCGCTAAACTCCATCGGCTGTCACAACGGAAGTTTATTCACCATAATAGTAAAGCATAATAAAAGTAAGTGGAAGATAATATGGGAGAGACATATAAAAGCTAAGAATAATATATACAGAAAGATAGAAAATGATATATACATTTTTTTTTTTTTTTTTAGAATAGAAATAACTGATCTAGATGTATGTTTTCACAGTCTCTAGTCACCTACATAGCTTTGGTGTGATAGGAAAACTTTTGATAGAATATCGTACGTGTACCATAGCTTTAGGATAGAACAATGGAAAAATACAACAAAAAAAAATCCTTGTAGAAAACGAGGAAACTGTTGGGATAAAAACGTTTTTATCAAGCTGTATAGTTACGACTTCATTATTTAAAGTAACCGAATATATTGTGACTATGATAAATAACCTGTCCGAAATCCAAATCATGGGGTTTTTCCTGATCAAAAGGAGTATGCAACTGTCTGTTTAAACTCACTCCCCTAGGTTAGTTGTGTACTAGAATTATTAGTCTATTCATATCCACCAGTAACATTGTAAGTAGCTTCATACTCCTCTATATTCTGTAATTATATATATTTGTATTACCCTACACATTGTTGTTATATACCTACCTGTACTGTAGCTAACTTTATGTTTTGAAATAACTTGTATAACTTATATAATTTTATTGTAATCTTTTTTTTTTTTCACTATTATGATTATGAGAATAATATAGTCTTGAAACGTCGCCAAAATTGTTGATTTTTGATTTTATGACTGAACCTCAAGAACCTTACTAAATAATATATATATATATATATATATATATATATATATATATATATATATCTATATATATATATATATTATAAAGAATATGAGATTGTTGTTACAACAATCAAAAAAGAAAATTTAGACTTTACTGTAACTGGTTATTAAAAAAAAAATTACTGAACATACTTGATTGGCAACAAACAAACTTAAATATATAAATATCGCAAAAAATCAATAATTATATACTAACATTTATTATAAAATCGTCTTGTTGTAGATAAACTATAATGATTAATTAAATACGAGTTATTTGCTTCTATGTATTGTATATCCATTGTGATAGACCAGGATATAAAATAATGAGGGAAAAGAACCGTCTTAAACGGGAGAGTAACTTCGAAGGCGTCTAGAAAGCAGTGTAAATAAAACGCAGAAGGTTAGTGAACACCTACTAACAGATAAAAGAATGGAAGAAGACAATAACAGAAGCCTAAGTTCATTAAAGACTATAACAGTGAATGAACTAATATCTTTTATATATCAGAATATTGAATACTATACGAGTATGTCAACTTCTTTATTTCCAAGTGTCCTAAGTTTTTGGAAAGTCATTTATCAAACATTAATAATCTTAAATAGAAAAAAAAAAAAAAAAAAACTGTCTATTAAATGATACATAACATAATAGGTGAATCAATTAAAAATATTTGTAGATAAAATTATAGCTTTATTAAAAATAATAACTATTAAGTATTATAAACTTATGAACTGTTCAGTTGAAGATCGATTACAATTTTACATAATTTTTACCTTTACGTAAGTAGAGGATGGTCAGCAAGAGGAGAGGCCTGCTGGCCGTGCTAAATGTCAGGACCCAGCCCAGATATATAAAGACAATTCGGCCCCTCGGTCATCAGTAGTCTGAGAACCTCCGAACCAGCATGAACCCACTGGTAAATAATGCTTATAACTATCATATCAAAAACATTTTCATTAATTATTTAACATAATGCTCAGTTAAATTAAATTCTTTAATCATGCGAACTGGCTGTTCCTAAAAAAAAAAGTAAGGTTTAGAATGTAACAGTTAAATGTATTTATAAAAGGAAATAAGTTCTTACTTTTAATTTGAAGCAGAGCATAAAAAAGGAAAAATAATTAAATAAAAAAATTGATACAATATAATTTTTGAATAAAAAAAATTTTGATATCAAAGGACAACGATAGTGAAGTTAATGTGATATGTATTGACTAAGGTTCGTTAATCACTAAATAAGGAACAATGTATTAAGTAGAGTACTTGGATTAAAAATAAAATATACAGCCATGTCGATCCATTTTATAAATATGTTATTATTTTAAATTATTTTTGAAATCATTAAATATCCGGTGTAATTTATTTTATGTTTCACTATCAAAATTACCTTACGTGTACTTAAAAGAAATATTAACATCAGTATGTGTTTTACAGAGTTTATTCTTCTTTTGTGGCTTAATTGCCTGTTCCTTGGCAGAAGTAGAAGATAAGAAGAAGGAAAAGAGAGGAGTACTGAGCGGTGGTATAGGACTAGGATCTGGCCTCTATGGTGGAGGTTATGGATACGGCGGAGGCTATGGCTATGGAGGTGGATATGGGTATGGATCTGGACTTGGCCTTGGATATGGATCAGGAATTGGTCTATCAGGAATTAGTTCAGGAATAGGACTAGCTTCTGGAATTGGCCTAGGTTCTGGAATTGGCCTAGGATCTGGAGTCGGTTTAGGTTCAAGTATTGGATTAGGTACTGGACTTGGTTATGGTGGTGGGGTCACTACCAGCCATGTCACTGTCCCAGTCCCAGTACCTCAACCTGTCAGTGTTCCTGTAGATCGACCAGTCCCAGTTCCAGTATCGCGCCCAGTTCCAGTCCCAGTTGATAGGCCAGTACCTGTTCCAGTGAGCCGCCCATATCCAGTTCCTGTTGAAAGGCCTTATCCAGTGCCAGTTGAAAGACCAGTACCCGTTCCAGTCCCACACCCCGTTTCAGTTCCTGTATCTAGACCTGTTCCAGTTCCAGTACCATCTCCAGTCCCAGTACCAGTAGTCACTAATGTACCTGTTCCAGTACCACAGGCAGTACCTGCTAGTGTTGGAGCTTCTCTAATCGGTAAGGAATAATTTCATATAAAGATGTTAAACAATTTTTATGTTAAACATTTGATATTAAAGATTTTTTACTGGATAGCTGTCGGTTCCGGCATTGGATTGGGCTCTGGGATCGGGCTTGGTTCTGGTATCGGACTTGGATTAGGTTCTGGTTATGGATTAGGCTCAGGCTACGGAGTAGGCTCTGGTATCATCGCCGGTGGGTCCAGCCTCTACGGCAGCAGTATCGGTGGCCTCTATGGTAGTGGCCTCAGTTCTGGACTGTACGCAGGAGGTCTCAGCTCAGGGCTGTATGGAAGCTCTCATGGACTAGGAAGCTCCTTCCTTGCTCACAAAGCCGCTGCTCACGCTACCCTTGGTCACTAACGTACAAGGTAATGTATGAGATTTTTAATGAAACTAAGTTAAAACTTCACTCATTTTTGCTTTCTAGGCTTATTTTTAAAGGTAACAGTTTTTTTTAATATATATTTTCTACATTTTATTTTATTTATTTTTTAGATGGGTTGCTGATTTCAGTCACTACATAAACTGCAACTTGAAGTCAACTTTTTATGTTGTTGTACATTTTTTGTTAATAGTGTTGATTGTAAATACTACGTTTTGTATTAGTTGTTAATAAATATTTTTACTTTTCTAAATCAGTTTAAAATATCTTATTGCCCTTGTAATTCTTATTATTTACTTGTTCCATATAATGATCAGTAACCATATTATTTTGATTCCATTTAATAGAAATTTTTCCATTGATGTGTTGCGAATATATATATATATATATATATATATATATATATATATATATATATATATATATATATATATTTCCTTATACTTAATCATCACTGAGTACAGCAAACACAAATTCAATCAGTAAGATCTTTGTCTCAAATTGTTCGGTTTTTATCTTGTGCGAGTTTCTCTGCAGGAAACGTCTTAAAAAAAAAAAAAAAAAAAAAAAAAAAAAAAAACAAGATGTAAATTTAAAAATATAAATAAAATTACAAATAAAATAGTACACTAAATGCAAAGGCACTATATGTTTAGGCATTGAAAGGAGAAAAATAAATACAACTAACCTTTTTTAAAAAAAAATATCAGCTCAACATAGGTTTTTTTTTTTTTATATATTTATTTTTTTGTAATTGGAATTTCACTTGAGACAGTTATATGATTTTAGCAATCAAATATAAAATCATGTACTTATTTAAATGATTACAAAGGGATATTGTCTGCTTTTAGAACACTTTGTTAAAATTTCTAAACGAGCTAATTTCGTTAGTTTAGTTTGAGTAACAAAACCACCAACTATAGAATTATATCCAGTACCTGATATATTTAATTTGAGGATTTCACGACATTCATATTTGTTTTAATTTTAAAGTTCAATTCTAGTTTGTTATACTTGTTTTTATCGAGCTTATTTAACAGAATGGTAAAAAGGCTAAACAATGGAATAAAATATATATTTAATTTAATGATTCTAATTACAGCCATAATGTCTAATAATGCATTATACTGATTGATAAGGCATTAATTTTTATTTTTATTAAAAAATCCCATATAAACAAATTGAAGTGGGCTACTCATCAAAAGTTAGCTAACACTCTTCTTAACATTATAATTTTCTGTTTTTTTTTTTTTTTTTTTTTTTTTTTTTTTTGTTAATAGTACCTTATTTATGCATTGATAATGGTATTTGTTTAACAAAAAGAAATTATTTTAATAAACCAAACAAAGTTTAAGAATAATGCATTTTTTAAATTAAAAAAAGAAAAAAAACTTTTCAATTTTTACAAACTCTAAAATATAATGTGTTTTTTTTTTTCACATTAACTTTATTCAGTAGGTTGTTGAACCCTCTCTACTTTGAATTAATGTTTTACATCGGCGGTTTATACACCCTATTAAGCTCAATATGTATTGTTGAGGTAAAGAAGCATATCTTCAATTAAAGCGTCAGAAAGTTCATCCAAGTTATCTGGACTAGGCGAACACATGTGTAATTGGCGTTGGAGTTTGTCCCACATATGTTCAATTCGATTCGTATTATCAAAAAAGTAAATAAAATTATAAATATCTTGAATTTATTAAGTGATCCACTTCATTTGTGAGCAGTTTATATCGAATAAAGATTCAAACCAGAAAAAAAAAAAAAAAAAAAAAACATAAAAAAGATTTTTCAATTGGTTTTTATGATCCTGGATTAAATGTTAACAAATATAAAAAGTTAAAAAAAGGTAAGAAAAGTAGAACCCTATAGCTATTTTGTAAAACTATCTCTATTCTGTGCAGCAGCCATCCAGTCTGGTGGTCTGGCATCTGCAACGACGCTATCCAACCTTCTTATTTTGAGTCGTCCGACCATTCTAGTTTCATAAATCGCTTCGATAGTTAATTTTTTTGGAATCTCGTTCTCATTTATCCTGGCGATGTGCCCTGCCCATCCGAGCTTCCTCACACTGACCCACCTTTCTGTCTGTGCCCTTGAAGAGTGCGTAAATTTCTTGGATTTTTCTTCTTCTCCAGACATCACCCTTCCGGATCGGACCAAAAATTATTCTCAAGATCTTTCTTTCAAAGATTAGCAGCCTATTTTCATCAACTTCAGTCCATGTCCTTGCTTCAGATCCATATGTGAAGACCGGACGTACAAGGTTTTTGTATAGCCTCACTTTAGTCTTGTTGGTTAAAAATCTACTTTTAAATTGCTTAACAAGGCCAAGACAACTTCCATACTCACGTGCCTTTTCAAGGATCAATCTAAGAGAGAAAATCTGGTGAGTGGTGGGTCGTCTTTTCCTGAAGGCAGCCTGGTATTTCCCGAGTACTTCTTCTGTTAATTAAGCACAGGTAGATAAATATAAAAAAAATTTGAATATAAAACAACTAATTATCTTGTTAACTTGAAACATAATATGATGATCCAGATTGATCTGATAACTCTGGCTCTGACATGTCATCATTTCAAGATTTAAGTTCGATAAGGATAATTGTTCGTTCGGAGTACTTTAGTAAATATAGCACATCTGAATTTAACAGTATTTTTTTTTTTTTTTTTTACAGGTTTTCGTAGTGAAGCAACAATATGGTCCGATGAAACTAATATCATTGTCAACAAATCACTATTTGTTGCTATTCATGAAATTTTCTTATAGAAGAAGATAGCTGTTAAGAGGTAGATGCCTCTTTCACAACTTTGGAAGAACCATGCTTACCAGAAACATAAAGCGAGTGCTGTGCAGCGAAAGTTAATTTGGAGTGTTGTGTCTGAAAAAGATTATCTATCACCCAAATTGCAAAAAATCGCAAAAATTCTTTGCATCATTTAAAGACTAGAAGGATTGATAAAACAAATCCCCCAAACGAATCCTTGGGGTAACTTGGGGGTCATATAGTTTTTCGTTATTGAATAGTGGCATACATTTATAAATTGCAAAATTAACTCTACAGGCAGATTCCAATGTATATTCAATAGCGAGTGTGGAAATACAATGTCTTACCTGCCTCAGCAATGTCCATTGTTAAAGAAAAGCAAAAAGACTTTGCGCTACACACACCTTGAACATAATAAATGGCCATCGAATAAAGATAATCCTACTGCTGGTTATTAGGCACTTGTGTAAACAGGAATCATTCAATCGTTTACTATTTATTTGTAAACACGGTATGGTGGGAAATATTAGTATTAAGCATCTTACCAACTAATAATAAAAAGGTCAAGCACTCAGAAATTCTAAAGTTTTGACTTGACTTTTGTCCACCTAAATTGGTGATTTTGCCCAGTGTTGTCTATGCTGCCACCGCTGTTACTCAGTGCATTCATCGTATCCAGCTTTACTTGATATGCATCTCGTACCTCGGAGTCCTTTAACTTATCAGTCTTCGGCACTTTGTTTTCATAATTTTTACTATCGAAATCCTGGCTCTGATCTTTGTCATACTCATATAATGATCTGAATCAGCATTCGCCCCTCTGTTGATCCGTAAGTCAATCAAATCAGACTTGTGGATCGCGCTTATTAGAAGGTGATGATTTGGCTTGTGGACCTCCCACTGGACAATACCCACGTGGCCTGATGGATCCTTTTCTTCTTGAAAAAAGAAGCAGACAAAAAAAATAAAATAATAAATAAGTAAAACGTGGTTTTAATTTGTTTTGTGTTCTTTTCAACATTTTTTTTAAACTCTAGTTTAGTTTAAGTTGAAAACGTAAAGATGCAAAAACAAATTTTTTTGTTCTATTTTAAACAGTTTTTTTTTTTTTTATGTTACAATTTTTTGTTAAGAAAAGATGGTGGATACATTTAAGACACAGAAGAATCCATATCTTAAAATAATGATCGAAAATACAAATAATTTCTTTTTTGCTCTTTTGATTTTAATCTAAAATTGAAGTATTAATCCAAAAAAGAGTAAAGAAAAACAAAAAAAAAAAAGAATCGTGTTTAGCATTTTTAAAACTAGAGTAGAAATAAATAAGAGTTTCAAAAGAATTCATTTATTTTCTTGTAGTTTTTATGACCCAATGGACGAAACTGATAAATATTAATTTTTTCTATTTTTCGATGTTGAATAAAAAATTAAAATCGGTGACTGACAGTCTGGAAGGCACCTCCAAAGCCCGCTTTAAAGAACTTAAAAAACTCCTAAATGACTCTAGTAATGAGCTATCTTCTTCAGTGATTAATGTTGTTACTGTTTAAGTTTTTTTTTATCAATTATTTCTTTCCTTTTAGATTTGTTTTTATATCGTAAATTTTATCACCTTCCACTTTGATTTTGATTTATTTTTAGTTAAATTTCTTTTAAAAAACATTATAAATTGTTGTTCTAACAAAACAGTTTAGAATTCTAGTTTTATTTAATTTTATTCGTTTTGTATTCAGCATCATCGTTCGTATACTACACACTTATATTTGTTAAATTAAATTAATATTTATCATTTATTATGACTTCTTTCCATTTATTATATTTCAAGTCTATATTTCAATATCTTCTTATTTTAAACAATTTTTACTGTTTTCCAAGGAAGGTGTTTTAGGATATAGGATGTGATAAGGTCATGTTCAGGGGCTTTCTTGGTGAGCAATCTTTGGATGATACTTGATATTTCTGAGGGATGGAATTCTTTAGGAGGAGGGGACATTTGAAGTGGGATATTTAATTCTGTTTCAATTCTTTCAAGGTGATTTGGGTAAAGGATATCAGAATGGGGTTTAAAGGTATTGTAAAGGTGCTGACCAAAAATTTGAGATTTTTCATCGTTAGATCTTGACCACGTTTTGGATTCAGTTAGAAGAGGATAATTACAATTTTTATTAGTCCATAGTAGTCCATTCGCATTCCATAAAATGATAGTCACGGGCTTTGTGCTCATTGTAAAATATTGAATGGGACTTGATAAAGGACTCTGGTGAGGAGTAAAATGAGAGGTGCGATTGTTTCTTTTAGCTCGGATAGGAAGGATGTAAGGATGTTATTGATATCTGCTGGATTTGTGGCAAGATTTGATTCGGGGAGCTGTGATGGAGGATTGTATCTAGGAATGCTAGCTAGGATTTAGACCCGTCTTGGGATATTAGGTACATTGTCATCTTTTGATAATAATTGGGTTGGGAGGTTCACTATTGAAGATATTTGGATGGGAACTGGATGTAGTGGTAGTTTTACACGGAGGGGTATATGATATGGGGGAATGTCCTGACTAGGACGTTGAGGAGGAGGATGAGTTTTGAAAGGACCAGGTTGCGGTTTGGAGGTTTGAAGCGCCTGATGTCGAGCCTGACTATTTCCTATTATGTCTGAGTATGATGATTTATTTCTCTTCTGAGGAGGATTGATAGTTGATGAACAAGACGGTTGGGGTCCGGAGGTGAAAAGTTGATCTTCGAAGCCTTAATGGAGAGTTTTTGGAGGAACTAAATGTTCTGTTTCAACTTCATGTGAGTTGTGTCGTCGATTTTTAAGGCTGCTTATTGATATCTTTGCTTTTGTAGGGTTTTGTGCACTACGCACCCTCTGTAAATTGCTGGGTGATCTTCACCGCAGAGGACGCACTTTTCGGGGTGTTTCCCTGGTCTTCATGCATATTCCTGTGGCATGTGATCCAGCACATTTGACGCACCTGGATTGTGGCAATACGATTTTGTGTGTCCTAGAGTTTGACATCTAGTACACTAAGCAAACGCAGGTTTTTGCTTTGGCTCTTCGAATCGCACAACTGAGTAGCACAATCTGTTGATTTTAAATATTTCTATGTTGTTGCTTGCTGGTTCTAAGTCGACATAAAATAACGGTAGAGGAAACTTTTGCGTAGGGTGGAGCACGCACGAGATGTTTCTCACGTTGTGGCCAATCTCTTCTATGTAGTTCTTGATTGCTTCGGTGGGAGTGGAATTGCATAGTCCTCTTAAGACCACTCGGTAGGCTTTGTCTTCTTTTAACTGATAAGAATGAAAGTTGTAGTTTTTGGTTGATAAAAAGTTAATCAGTTTTTTATAATTATCTTTATTAGTGGTGTTGATTTTAATGTTTCTAACACAAGAAAAACATTTGAAGTTCGTGGACCAATTAGATTTGCTAATTCTTGACAGAACGGCCAGTACTCCTGTACATTGGCTACAAACACTGGTGGTGGAGGAGGTTCGAAAATTCTTTATTTTGTTAAGCTGGCCCGGTAGGATGTTCGTTCAGGGCTAAAAATTTATTGCTAGTGGGAATTGTGATTATTGATTGGTCTATTTTTGTGCTCGCAGTGGTTTTACTGCGAGTTGTAGGAGGTGATAGTTGTTTCCCTTGGTTTTTTTTTTTTTTTGGTTTTTTTTTGTTTGGGGAATTTCCGGCAGATCCAGGGGCAGCGTTCCGGTGACGTTTTTGTAACATTCTTTGAGATAGATATTGTGAGTCTGACTTGCTAATTTCAGACATTGGTGTCTCTTCCTCCGATTCAGAATTAACAATCTCCATTTTATAAAAAAAAATTAAAATGAAGTGATATAATTAAAATTAAAATTATTCTAACTAAAAAAAAAACAAAAAGATACAAAATGCAGCAAAACCTAAACATTTTTTAAAGAGAGAAGAAAAAAAATAATGTCCGTAATTTAAAAAAAAAAATCTTCTTGCCGTATTTCCGTCATTCGTGGTCCCAAAACCAGGTTTTGGACTATGAACTTTTCCTATCCACAACTAACCCAATTTGTCTTATAAAATATAATTGAATTTTTCCTTACCTTTTTTGATTTATGGCGGTCTGGCCGGTAGTTAGTTTTTTTTTTAATATTTGCAGTGTCTGGCTTTCCACATGATCGCACGGCAACCTCAGCTGCAAATGTGATTTCTGAGTACCGGAAAAGGAAAATCCATAAATTGTTAACATAGCAGACTATTGTGCTGGTAAAGTTAGTATACAATATAAGTGTTAGTTAACAACAATTATGGTACTGGTGACAGGCGGTGTCATGTTAAAAATATTGTTATGAAATTAAAATTACACTTTAAATTGATTTATTTAAAAAAAAAAAATCTAGTAAATAAAATCTGGGTTCCAATGCTGTTGCTGCAAGCTCTGGTTTATACAGCGGTGGTGCTGTCCTTGGTCGGCACAAAGTAGTTTCTCTCTACGCCGGCGCTTATTCTCCAGGAATATTACTTGTGGGAGCGAAAGCAATATATGGAAAATAATGTATATTTACTACAGTATCTGGTTTTATAGCGATATTGTTATTGTTTTTATTTTAAATTGTAAATAGATATTATTAATATTTTATGCTATTAAAAACAACTTCTTTCCCCTTCAATCAGATATATTGTTTAATTATATACCAAAAAATTAATAATAGCTTTTAGATTCAGATTTATTTTATTTAATTACGTAAACGTCACATATTATTATTGAAGTTAATTGGATGAATAACTATATAATGGTTATTGTTCATCTAATCTCACCATGATTATTATATTCGACTTGGTAGTTGAATAATAATCCTTGCTCCAGAGATTATAAGACATCTCCTTTTATATCATTAAAAGGTAAACACTAAATGAACTATTGATGTACATTCAATTCTAATCTTTGTCATACAGAAATTTAATGTATACAGTCATTGATTTTCATAATTCCTATATAATGAGTTCAAATTGAATTATGATTGGCAACCATACGAAACCGCCATAAATAGAAGAAAAACCTGTTATAAAAAAGAAAATTAGTGATAAATAATCGGTATTTTAGATTCAAATTTACTTGTAGCAATAGTTCCTTATCAAATTTGCACAAATTACTACAAACTGCATTTCATCCGAGACTGCATTCGCCAAAAGGAAGTTGAATGAGATCTTAAACATAAAACTATTATTACACTGTTTTTATATGCTTGGTAATGTGTGCATTAGCTTTATATCATTTTATGTTAATTTTTTTTTTGGATAAATAATATTGAAAGGAGTTGATGCTAATACTTGTATAATTTTTATCATTCATTATGGCATTAGGTTAAGTACATTTGCAATAAAAACAAAGAATCGCAACTAAACAACAATTATAACTCTTTAATAAATACATAAATAAGTAATAAATAAATGGAATAATATAAAATTAAAGACAATACTCCTTTCATATTTTAAATAAACTTTAACAGTATATTCAATTATTGTTAAATTTTACACTAGTATGAATAAATAAAAGTTTTGACAGATTGACTAAAACGTGTTATAACAGTCAGTTAAAATTATTGATACTACTACTATACCTTTAAACTGGCATCTGAAATCAGAGATTTATTTTCTATCATTCGTTAGGGATGGTGATGACGCCTGGGAAGCTCGGGATATAGAACATTAAATTCTCTGGAGAAATCATTGAGGATTTGAAAACCCAACTATTTGGACTAGATATTGATAGAGTAGTTACCTATCTATATTTATGAACAAATTTATAATATAGGAAAATCAGTAATTAATATCCACCTGAACAGCTTTTGTTTTTTTTCCCTTATCTCTTTATAAATAGAACGAGAGATGAGGTTCATTAACTCACGACGAGTAAAAAAGCGGTATTGCGGTTATAGGCAAAACTAGAAAATTCCATTTTTTTTTTTTTTTTGTAAATTTCCTTATTAAAATCTCACATATGCTAAAGAGAAAATAATTCATTATTCACTGTGCCTAGCTTTCCCCATTCAAATACATTTTTATCGTGATATATGTTTTAGACTGGGAAGCAGTCAGGAGAAAGAAATGACACGTTGAAGATAAAAAAGTTATTTGCTGGGACGTTTTTATTCTATCTCCAGACTGCTCAGAGCACTGAGAATGCTATCTCAGATCATCTTTTTCATATATATTTCTTACAGTCAACTACGCTAATTTTAGCACAGTATTTAATAATATTGCTGTTGAAAGAACAGTTATTAAGAAGATAGGAATTTATCTATTTTTTTTCTATAGTTATATCGATAAATTTAGTTTTGGTGTGTACATTCCAAAAGGAGGGGTGATAGCTCAGTTTTTTTTTTTTTTTTTTTTTTCCCCCTAACTCTAAATATCATTGAACTTAAAGAGGAAATGAAAAATATTTATTCATTAGGATTGATATGTTACTCGTTAATCTTACTTCTGTATGAAATAGCAGTGTTTTGCGATCACTTCATAAATTTTCACAAAGAGTTATAAACAGTCGAGTATTCAACGCACTGTTTTTTATGTAATTCACTACTTTAAGACAGCATTGAGTTCATTTGGAAGGGTTTTTGCTGCCAAGACTTGTCGATGTATAAAACAATGTATCCCAGTCACATCATCATTTTTCTCTCTTACTAAATGCACAAAGCCTAAGCGAGAACCAAGCATTGAAGGTGCGCCATCCGAACATACACCGATCAGTTTTTGCCCAGGGAGTTCATGTTTGTAAAAAGTCGGTCACTGCTTTCATAACATCAATTGCTTTTGTCGTGGGCTCCAACTCTGTAGAAAAGAGTAGCTCATCTTTCATTATTTCGTTTTCAATACACCGAACATAAACAATTAACTGAGAACATTGTACTATGTCTTTTAAAATTTAGAATTTTAGAAAGACTACCAAAATTTAATTTAATGTTCAACTTATTTCGCGCCCCACCTGACATGTCCTCATGCCCCCCAGTTTGGGAACCAATGCTCTAAACGGTGTATTCAGCTGAAATCCCAACTCATCTTACAATTGTCCTCACCACTTATGCTGATGACACATGTTTATTATCAGTAAACAATGATCTCTTCATTGCCTCCCAATCACTCCAATCCCATATCCTAAACATTCAAGAATGGTGTCAAAAATGGAGAATCAAAATAAACCCAAACAAATCTCACCAAATAACCTTTACCCTTCGTCGTAAACCTACGACTTCCTGTCCTTCAGAATCCTTCAATGATATTCTACTAATTCCTGTTGAACAGATCCGCTATCTAGGACTCCACTTGGTCAAACGTCTTACTTGGAACATACAAGACTAAAGCGACAAGAAACTGCTCGTCATTACAGACTACTTCAATGTATACTAGACAAACGATCAAAGCTCCCAATTCATTACAAAAGACTTATTTACATGACTGTGATTAGACCTATTTGGACGTACGGAGTTGAGCTTTGGGACTCTACTAAACTATCCAGTTCATCTCGTATCTAATCCTTACCATCCAAAATCCTTCCAAACATCCTAAATGCCCCTTACTTTGTCACCGATAAATTTATCCATAAAGACCTTAACGCTCCATATGTTGCTGAGGTAGACCAAACCAGATACCTATCCTTTCATCATAGTAAGCTCCATAACAACTCAAATCTATTAGTTTCTTAACTTGTTTCCCACTCCATTCCCGATAATCCTCCGAGGCGTCTGAAAAGAAGATGTCCCAGAGATCTTCTAGTGTAGAATTTTTGATTGAAGTGCTAAAAAAAAAAAAAAAAAAATAGAGCTCGCTTTGAATGTAATCGTGATATATTTTGTTTCTAAAATCTACCTTAAATTATTCATAAAACACTAAATTAAAAAAATAAAACCACTGGATTCAACCCTACGTGTAGCTATGACTGACTTATTAACATGTTCACACTAAGCTACTGTCCTATTATTAAGTAGAATAATCACTTTTATACCATCAGTATGGCAGATCGGGGAATGCGACACGGCTGCTTGGGCTAGTTATGCTCCAAACCTCGTGGGGATGTGGAATTTTCCATATAGAATAAATGTAAATGGTTTTTATCTACATTCCACAAACTGGATATATATACAGATAAGCAATCTGTGGCGTTTTTCCTTTTTGGCGGATACGACTCGTCTCTCCTTGAGGCGTGCCTCTATCCACAGCACCCATTCCGGGCCAAATTATAAATAGAATTACTCAAAATTACACAGGCATTGATGACCTCAGGGTTTCATGCCTATAAGCCCAAACCAACCATTAGTATTTTCAAAGTAAAACCAATCAATAGTAAACTAATTTATTTACAAATTTAAACGATTCACTATTATAATTTCACAAGTTTAATTTGAAAGGCCTTAACAATTTCTAGTACGTCCTCTTCTGGCACATAGAGGAAAATGATGATCAATGGAAAATTTTCAATTAGAGCCCAAGGAATGTTTTTCGCTAATTGGCAATAACATGGGAAACAGAGATTCACCTAGCGTTCATGATATAAATTAACTGTTCACAGAACACTCCGACTCATAGAATTCCAAAAACAAAGTATTAGTTTTATACGTACAATATAATCGAAGTGGAACTATCAACAATAGTTTGGATAATACTTTGCAGTTTTAAAAATAAAACGCAACGATTAAGGATGGTTTATTTTCAATCCCGAAAAAATCGTTTGCCTATAATCTTGCGACAAGCATAAATGCTTCTATTTGAAAGGCCTTGAGTCCATTACGTTGGCAAGGATGTACTGTTTACTAGACCACGTTTTGAATGGAGGACATGTCTCTGGAATTACGCTCAACCACCTGGTTTTTACCCTCATTATGAGTACCTACTTTAGAAAGGCTGGATGTGCAGGCTCCTAGGGCTAGTAGAGCTTGCCGAAGTCGAGTTGCGGATGAAATACCAGAAATAAATTATCTGCCTTTTAATATTATGAATTGGCTAATATATTTTAACATCTACTGGAAAAGACAACTACAGTTAATTAAATGCTCAATTAATTAATGAAAATAGAATATTAACTCTCAATGATTATAATGACTGTAACAATAAGAAAAGTAAAAAAATCAACTAATACAAAAAAAAAAAAAAAAATAAGAATGATAATCGCTTTTTTTTCTCTAATTCTTCACATTACATTTAATTTGTCATAGTTTTTCATATTACTTTCTCATTCTTAATTTTTATATAATACTTCCGTATGACACTGCTGCATATCTAGTTTTTTATGTAATTATTTTATCTGAATAATTATTTACTAGTTTTATAGAACAGCCGTGTGAGAGTGGTGGGTGATTTAATGAATATATGATCAGGTCCAGTTCTTATATATAAAAACCTACTAGAGCGTAAAGTCGAACAGTCGACCAAAGAAACTCAATGGAATATTGTAAATAATATTAATATGAACAAATCGGTAACTATATTTAGCTATATTTATTATCAAGTTATATTACTTTGTCTAATAATTATTCTATTATATTATAGTCTAATAAATCTCTTCAACTTCCTACATGTTGTGAGGTTATATTATTTTAATATTAGGATTAATTATCAACTTATTATATTAACCATTAACGTCTCATTTTAATGAACATAATGATCTCAGAGAATAGATTTCATTATATTTTGTTTTGAAATTCATTAGTTAATTATTTATATCAGTTGTGGTGTTTGATAATTATAATAAATTATATTGCTAGATGCTGGACTTGATACAAACTTTTCAGGCCAAAAATTTTAGGACAATTATACAAGCATCTTCGTAAGTAACTCAAACCAAAGAACACATACTGACATGCTATGAAATATTTCACATTAGACGACACTATATTTTTAGTGCTTTAAATATCAAGGAAGAAATTCTTCAATAATCATTACTTTGCAAAAAAATTAATATTTTTAAAATTATCCTATGAATATAAATAGATTATGAACAATGTTTAAGAATAATTCTAAAAAAATATTAATTGTAACTAGCTCATGTGTCTAATATGCTATGAAAATTAGTATTTGAATATAAATAATATAATATTAGTTCGCTGGTTTTCAGTACACTGCAGTCATATGCTTGCCATTGTTCATTTCAATGGCAGCTACAGCAGGTGAAAAGGAAACTCCAGAAAAACGAGAGGTTCTAGGCATCATTAATTTAACAGACCTGGCTCCAGCCTTCTCAGGGATCGCTCTTACTTCGGGAAATAATCTAGCTAAAGGATCCAATTTAACCACTGACAGTATTCCTTCTGGAATAAATCTTTCTGGACTTAATCTAGCTCCTAGTACAAACCTTCCCAGCTGCTTTGGAACTTAATTCATTACTTAATTTGCAATCAGCCCCTTCCTCTGGGATCAACCAGTCTCTTGGAGTAACCCTACCCTCCGGCACAGATCTTACATCTGGACTAGATTTGAAAATAGGACAAGCAGTATCGTCCCCTCAGCCAATAACGGTTCAAGTGAACCGTCCTATACTTGTCACTGTTGCTCAGAAAGTTCCTGTTCCAGTCGATAGGCCAGTACTAGTTACAGTGAACAGGGCCGTTCCTGTGCCAGTTGACCGCCCAATTGCAGTTGCAGTAGACAGGCCGGTAGCAGTAGCAATCCCTCAGACAGTTGCCGTTCCAGTACGACAACAAGTACCAGTACCAGTAGTATCACCAGTTCCCGTTCCAGTCGTTAATAACGTAGCTGTTTCGGTTCCGTTTCCAGTTACTGTTGTAAAGACTGTTCCAGTTTCTATTGATGCTACACCCTATGGTAATATTACAAGATAAACTTTTGAACCTGAATTTAATAAATTCAACAATGAAAAATAAAAGTATTTTTTAATATAATATATTTTAGGAGGATCTGGACAAGGAATATTATTAATTTCAAACATAAGCTTTGGCTCCGGAGCATTCCTTCTTCCAAACAAATTTGGTAACTTTCGCCGTTAGTTTTATTCTTTTTGTAAAAATTTACAACTTATTTTTTGTAGTAAACTGTATTGTACATTTGTAAATATCACAAGTAAATGATGATGATTTTTACTCTTCACATCAATCACGAAGACTGCCATTTATTGTTGTTATTATTATGTTTTGTTTTTGTTCTAATAAAGTAATTTTATAAGGAGTATGAGGTTTATTTGATCATTTTTTACCATAATAAATATACCTTTTATATATTTACATCTAAAAGATTACCAGTTAAGTTTTAAATTATAATGTAGACTATAAAACAACTACCAATTTTTTGAATTATTAGTTCTTTAATGTTCAAAGGGATCACAAATATATCCCTACCATTTGTCAAACCTGATACACAATGTATGCTTGAGAGGGAGTTCACAAAATTTAAGGAACATTTTAAGAAGATTATTAGTACGAAATTTTGCATCGAAACAATTTTCAGTAAAGCATCTCTTTTCTCATTTTATATTTCTAATTTAATGCACTTCAAGAATGTTTTTGGCCTGTAATTCATTTCCGATACAAATTAATAATTTTATTATTCCAACAAATAGCCGGATGAGGAGTGAGTTGGATAAGATAAATATGTTGTTGTTATGAATATGATGAATTGTTTAAAGAATATGAACCTACAGTAAAAACAAATAAAGAAGCTTACATAATCCTAGTACCGAAACAACACTTAAAAAAATAGTTTAAAAAATCTTGACTGCTGTAAAATATCTTCACTGAGTTTAGACTGCATGGGCCTAGCATACAAAAAATGAAACTAACTAAACAATTGCAATTACTTCTGCTTTATGTACTAAAGATTTAACATCAGGACATGAAATTGATGGTGTACAAAACCATATAAGACCTGTTCTAAGGTATGACTATAGACCAGATCTTTGTCTGGCATGTAGTTAAGTGCAAGAGAGATTTGAAAGAAGTCTTCCGCATAATTTCTGAAACTACCTGGAAAAGAGCTAAAATCTTATAACTCCAATATCATGAAAAAAAATAAACTCAACAATAAACAAATTAAGCTTTTAGTGCTTAATTGGATCGCACGAGGAGCCTGTTTATCTCCAAGCTTAAACTTTTATTAAAAAAGGATATTAATGTTGCATACTCCTTTTGATCAGGAAAAACCCGATGATTCTGATTTCTGGCAGGTTATTTATCATAGTCACAATATATTCGTTTACTTTAAATAATAATGTCGTAACTATACGGCTTGATAAAAACGTTTTTATCACAACAGTTTCCTCGTTTTCTACTAAGATTTTTGTTTGTTGTATTTTTCCATTGTTCTATCCTAAAGCTACGGTACACGTACGATATTCGATCAAAAGTTTTCCTATCACACCAAAGCTATGTAGGTGGCTAGAGACTGTGAAAATTTACATCTAGATCAGTTATGTCTATTCTAAAAAAAAAAAATGTATATATCATTTTCTATCTTTGTGTATATATTATTCCTAAGCTGTATATTTCTCTCCCATATTATCTTCCACTTACTTTTATTATGCTTTACTATTATGGTGAATAAACTTCCGTTGTGACAGCCGATAGAGTTTAGTGGAAACCTTTTACCAGTAACGACCATCTATTATAAGCTTAAAATATATGAAGATAAAAAAAGTAAGAAACCAAATATTGTACTATTTTACAGACAAACACACACTAACATATACATTTTATATTTTTTTTTTCGTAATAAACAGGAAAAATGAATGAATAAAAAAAAAGTATTATGCCACCAGAAAAAATACCATTGATTTATTTTTTACTTTGCAATGTTTTGACATTTAGTTCTACTAATGGTTCTCTTCATTAATCAGAGGTATTTTCAGTATTATTCTTTAATTATGACCAGTTAGTATAAGGCCCTTAAATTCCTTTTTGATTCTTGATTCTGTATAAAAGATTCTTGTATTGCATTTCTAAAATTTTTTGTTTTGTCGATTTGGAACTATACATTGGCAATGGACAACTTTAAAAACTAGAAAATGCAATATATATAAATATATATATATATATATGTATATATATATATATATATATATATATATATATATATATATATATATATATATATATATTATTATAAGGAATATGAGATTGTTGTTACAACGATCAAAAAAGAAAAAATTTAGGATCATACTGTAACTGGTCATATTAAAACAAAATTACTGAACATACTTTATTGGCAACAAACAACTTTGAATTAATGTTTTGCATCGGCGGTTTGTACACCCTATTAAGCTCAATATGTAATGTTGAGGTAAAGAAGCATATCTTTAATTAAAGCGTCAGAAAGTTCATCCACGTTATCTGGACCTGGCGAATACATGTGTAATTGGCGTTGAAGTTTGTCCCACATATGTTCAATTCGATTCGTATTATCAATAAGTAAACAAAATTATAAATATCTAGAATTTCTTAAGTGATTCACTTCATTTGTGAGCAGTTTATATCGAATAAAGATTCAAATCATAAAAAAAAAAAAATCATAAAAAAGATTTTTTCAATTGGTTTTTATAATCCTGGATTAAATGTTAACAAATATAAAAAGTTAAAAAAAGGAAAGAAAAGTAGAAGCCTATAGCTATTTTGTAAAACTATCTCTATTCTGTGCAGCAGCCATCCAGTCTGGTGTTCCAAGGATGTTCCTGACATCTGCAACGACGCTATCTATCCTTCTCATTTTGGGTCGTCCGACCGTTCTAGTTTGATAAATCACTTCGATAGTTAATTTTTTTGGAATCTCGTTCTCATTTATCCTGGCGATGTGCCCTGCCCATCCGAGCTTCCTCACACTGACCCACCTGTCTGTCTGTGCCCTTGAAGAGTGCGTAAATTTCTTGGATTTTTCTTCTTCTCCAGACATCACCCTCCCGGATCGGACCAAACATTCTTCTCAAGATCTTTTTTTTCAAAGATTAGCAGCCTATTTTCATCAACTTTAGTCCATGTCCATGCTTCAGATCCATATTCGAGGACCGGACGTACAAGGTCTTTGTATAGCCTCACTTTAGTCTTGTTGGTTAAAAATCTACTTTTAAATTGCTTAGCAAGGCCAAGACAACACCTGTTTGCTCCATTCCGACGTATAACATCCTTAGTCACATCGTTTTTTTTGAATTAATCACCGACCCCAAATGTACGAAATGTTGAACCCTCTTAAACTTGTATTTTCCAATCTCAATATGCTCTTCCTACAAACGCTCTGGCCCAGCTATCATATATTTTAGTTTTTCCTTCATTGATCACCAAACTAAACTTCTTAGCTGACTTTTTCAGCTGGAGAGATGCGTCCTTCAATGCTGATTGAGATCTGGCAACGATGTCGAGATCTTCAGCGTATCCTAATATCTGCCTTGTTTCTATTTAAAATTGTGCCTGATGTATGTATTCCAGATTCCCTTACTGCTCTTTCTATAGCCAGATTAAAAAATAGGCAGGCTAGCGCATCTCCTTGCCTTACTCCAGTACTGGATTCAAATTCTTCTGACATGCCTGATCCAATCTGCACCATGCATTTCGTCTTTTCCGTCGTATTTTTTGGCAAGCCGGATTTGTTTGGCAGGCATATTTAGGTCATATACTGCTTGATACAGTTCTCGTCGATCAACACTGTCATAGGCCTACTTGAAGTCAATAAATAGATGATGCGTTTGTGATTCCATACTCACGTGCCTTTTCAAGGATCAATCTAAGAGAGAAGATCTGGTGAGTGGTGGATCGTCTTTTCCTGAAGCCAGCCTGGTATTTCCCGAGTACTCCTTCTGCATGGGGGACAAGTCTGCTAAAGATAATAATAGAAAAGCCCTTGTAAGCACAGGGCAGTAATTATTACAATCAGGCTGTTCTCCTTTTTTGTGAATGGGGACAGCATTCTTTTCAGTTAAGAGCATACAGTCTTCTCCTTGACACGATTTTGTTCTTGGTTTAAAGGCTGCTCTTCCTTTATTTACTCGCTAGAAGAAGAAGAGTGTATCATTAGATGCTCTATATTCTCCATCTTACTGCTCTTCCAGACTCTCTTTTTTCTTTGTTGGATCCTCCTTTCGGTTCTTCTGTAGTTCTAGTATGTTTCACAAGACTGTCTAGTGCGTCTCTGGATCATCTTTCTAGAAAATTCATTTTTCATAGATGTTACTTGGCAATATTCTTCATCGAACCAGCCCTTATTAGACTCTCTTGTTACAAGGCCCAGTATTTTTCGAGCAGTGCTGTTTATAACATGCGAGCATGCTTCCCACCCGTCGCACAGTGGAAAATATAACCAATTATGGTGGACAAAATTCTGAAACTTGTCTATATTTAACCTTTGTGGTCCCAGATTACGAAAAAATTATTTAAAAAATCTTATTAATTTTTTGACACGATTGGCTAGCTCACAGTGGTAAAAAATCTAATTTATTTGTTAAAATCTAAAACTCCCCTACATTTACAATCCCAGAAACGGGATAAATAATACAACAAATCTAATTATCAGCTCGGAGTGTTGTAAAACTGCTAATAGATGTATTTTGAATCATTTAGGAAAGTCTTCAAATTATAGATTGTAAAACTTTAATCAATTTTTTTTTTTTTTTTTAATAATCAATGAACATAAAATAGAATTTAAATCAATTATAGAAATAAAATTAGGCATAATTTATAATAATTTTTAAACGTAACTAAGCACAGGCAGATAAATATAAAAAATTATGAATATCAAACAACTAATTATTTTCTTCACTTGTAACATAATATCATGATCCAGATTGATCTGATAACTCTGGCTCTGACATGACATCATTTGGTTTTCAAGATTTAAGTTTGATAAGGATAATTGTTCGTTCGGAGTACTTAAGTAAATATAGCATATCTGAATTTATCAGTATTTTATTTTTTTTTACAGGTTTTCGTAGTGAAGCAACAATAGGGTCCGATGAAACTAATATCATTGTCAATAAATCACTATTTGTTGCTATTCATGAAATTTTCTTATAGAAGAAGATGGCTGTTAAGAGGTAAATGCCTCTTTCACAACTATGGAAGAACCATGCTTACCAGAAACATAAAGCGCGTGCTGTGCAGCGAAAGTCAATTTTTCACAGTCAACCTTCAATAACTCGCTGACTTTTCTTTTTTTGTTTTCTCACTAGAACATTCGAAACATTTTTCAGGGCGTTTTGAGCGTTGACAAGTAGGCTGAATAACTGAAATACTAAAATCCAATTCATCGGAATCACGCCAACTATTCATTAAATATATATTCCATTTTCTGTGACATTGAAATTTTGTCGGAAAGACGGGAAATTCTAATCTTCAAAGGTCTAAATCTCCACATTATCTTGATTGTTAATATGAGCGGAAGTTAGAATAAATTTTAGCAAGTGGTCTTGGCGGTTTTTTTCTGGGAAACTTAACCCACTCTTCAAAAAATTTCCTCCTCGTGATTTGCAGTGTTGTGTCTAAAAAAGATTATCTATCATCCAAAACGCAAAAAATTCTTTGCATCATTTAAAGACTAGAAGGATGGATGAAACAATCCCTCAAACGAATCCTTGGGGTAACTTGGGGGTCATATAGTTTTTCGTTATTGAATCGTGGCATACATTTATAAATTGCAAAATTAACTCTACAGGCAGATTCCAATGTATATTCAATAGCGAGTGTGGAAATACAATGTCTTACCTGCCTCAGCAATGTCCATTGTTAATAAAAGCAAAAGACTTTGCGCTACACACACCTTGAACATAATAAATGGCCATCGAATAAACAGGAATCATTCAATCCTTTACTATTTATTTGTAAACACGGTATGGATGGAAATATTAGTATTAAGCGTCTTACCAACTAATAATAAAAAGGTCAAGCACTCAGAAATTCCAAAGTTTTGACTTGACTTTTGTCCACCTAAATTGGTGATTTTGCCCAGTGTCGTCTATGCTGCCACCGCTGTTACTGAGTGCATTCATCGTATCCGGCTTTACTTGATATGCATCTCGTACCTCGGAGTCTTTTAACTTATCAGTCTTCGGCCCTTTGTTCTCATAATTTTTACTATCGAAATCCTGGCTCTGATCTTTGTCATACTCATATACTGATCTGTATCAGCATTCGCCCCTCTGTAGGTCCGTAAGTCAATCAAATCTGACTTGTGAATTGTGCTTATTAGAAGGTGGTCAATTTGGCTCGTGGTCCTTCCACTGGACAATACCCACGTGGCCTGATGCATCGTTTTCTTCTTGAAAAAAGAAGCAGAGAAATAAATTAAAATAATAAATAAGTAAAACGTGGTTTTTAATTTGTTTTGTGTTCTTTTCAACATTTTTTTAAACTCTAGTTTAGTTTAAGTTGAAAACGTAAAGATACAAAAACAAATTTTTTTGTTTTATTTTAAACACTTTTTTTTTTTTTATGTTACAATTATTTGTTAAGAAAAGAAGGGTGGATACATTTAAGACACAGAAGAATCCATATCTTAAAATGATGATCGAAAATACAAATAATTCCTTTTTTGCTCTTTTGACTTTAATCTAAAATTGAGTATTGAACAAAAAAGAATGAAGAAAACACAAAAAAAAAAAAAAAGAATCGTGTTTAGCATTTTTAAAAATCGAGTTAAGAAATAAGAGTTTCAATAGACTTCATTTATTTTCTTGTAGTTATTATGACCCAATGGATGAAACTCTTAAATATTAATGTATTCTATTTTTCGATGTTAAATAAAAAAATAAAATCGGTGACTGACAGTCTGGAAGGAACCTCCTCAGCGCGCTTTAAAAAACTTAAAAAATTCCTAAATGACTCGAGTAATGAGCTATCTTCTTCAGTGATTATAGTTATTACTATAATAAAGTTTTTTTTTATCAATTATTTCTTTCCTTTTAGATTTGTTTTTTATATCGTAAATTTTATCACCGTTAAATTTCTTTGAAAAAAAAACGTTATAAATTGTTGTTCTATCAAAACAGTTTAGATTTCTAGTTTTATTTAATTTTATTCGTTTGTATTCAGCATTATCGTTCGCACACTACACAATTATTTTTGTTTAATTATAAAATATTTTATTATTTATTATGACTTCTATCCATTAATTATATTTCAAGTCTATATTTCAATATCTTCTTATTTTAAACTATTTTTTACTGCCTTCCAAACATTTTTCCTATCTTTTCCGCTGAACTATTTTCAATCTACCTGTTGAAAATTTGGGTGGCTGAAAATTTTTAATTTGCGGTGACTCTGAAAAATTTCTTTCTTAGGATTTCTTTTAAAACAATCAAACTCTCAAGTAAAAGAAGATATCGGACATGTCCATAAATTGCCAACTGGTGAAAATAATATTCACTTATGGATGTTGAAGCCTGATAGAAGAGGGACTTAAATCTCTGCGAACTACAACATAAGGTACGAATTTGGCAATCAAGGTATTAATTTATAAATCAGGCTCAATCAATAATAGTTAAATTGTATTAATATATCTTATTTTAACATATCAAGAACGGATTAGTATTAAATGTGTTTAAAAATCTCACGAAAACTTATTTCCTTTAATAAAAAAATACATATTATAGTCAACATTTAAATAATAATCATCTGTTATAAAATATCAAAGGAATGATGATACATTTAAAAAATTATTGCACTGTATATGTAACTAATTATTTTTTACCATTGACAACTTTTCTGTTCAACATTCAACCTGTTGTTATGTGTATTGGGGAAATTAATTAAGTTAAAATAGTTTTATTGCTTAGATATTGAAAAAAAAAAGTTTAATTAATAACATGAAATAATAATAATCAAACAATTGTAATAGAAAACAATAAATTTTAATTATGATGCTATAAGTGGTCTACATAAAGGAACAACACACTGCCTTTAAACCAGAATTATTTGAATAAATGAATTTTTTAATTATATGGAATATTGTTGTGCAAAAAATGAAAATGTTAGTTATACATGTTTATTAAAATTAGTTAATAATAGTAAGTTAAGTAATTGTAAATTGTTTAAAACTAAAACCGAACCTATGTTTATATATTGATGAAACAGGTCAATATTTAAAGCAATTAGAAATTAAAAAAAAATAAATAAATAAATCTTAGTTTATACTTAATGTTTATTTTTTATATACGTACTTTTTTTTAAAATATTATATTATAGATAATTGTTTAATTTTATTAAGTAATGATATTTTGTATAATTAATCAACAATAACAATACTTTAACATAGGAATAAGATTTGATGGATGTATATGTCAACAATTATTGTAATTTACATTTAGCTACAGCTATATTTTAAATGTAATAATTATGTGACAATAGTGTAAACCAAACTTCCATCCTTTAGAACTTTCCATCCAATCCTACACCTGAACATCCTTTTGCAATTAATGGTAGGCCTCTGGAATAGTTTCATAGAATACAAAAAAAGGGAGAATCCATTCTAAAGATAAATTTTATGCTTCAGGGAGTTCGCAATTAAAGGGGGGAGGAGTTATAAGATTATAAATATTACTTATAATATTAATACAATCTTTACATTACTTTTATTATTGAGAAACCCTTTTAGCACTTGACTAAGAGAAGGTATCCTTTTGACCTTCCAAGGGAAGAATATAAATTACATCCTTGGGTCAAAGATCCCCAGCCACCCTATTTCCTCTCTTATTAGGCATTATAACATCCTGTGTATATCAGTGTGACATGAGACAATTGACACCTACGCCGGACTAACCTTTCTCACGCCGATGCCTTCACCCTATCCTTGGTCTTATCCCCACTCCTAACCTACATTCGACTTGTAACCACTATGCTAGAAGTCTTATATGTAACTATCAGTAAATAAAGTATCTTTTTCTAAGTCTTCACTATTTGTGTTCGTTATCTCGCGTATTCCTTAAACAAAACAACGTTTTTCTACCTTACCATTTGGCGTAGGAATCCTTGGTCAAATCTGGGATTGTCCTGAAAGACGGGGTTAGGAAAGAGGGGAAATCCCAACACAGCATAGGATCAAACAAACATTTCAGCTGCGTATCTGACAGATTCCCGCGACTAACGGAAGGTTCATTATACGTTTTGTATTGTTTAATTGTTTCTATTCCAATAAAAACTGAATATTAATTATAATAATAAATTTATAAAAATTGAATTGTATTCGTATTCATTCTTATTACAAATCTTATTTATAACTAGTTCACTTATCACATTGTTGTTTTTGTGGGTGTATGCAAGCGTAATTAATTTCCCACTAATTACAAGAGTTTAGATATGTGGATCCATCCACAACATATGTGGATGAGGATATCTCTTGCTCAAAGCTTTTAAATTGCGAAAAACAATTAGGAACATGTTTAATAAACGTGAGAACGAGAGTGCATTTCACATTAACAACCACTTAATCGACGACGAAGTGAGGTTCAAATAATATTTATGACGTTTAAACTCTATATTATAACTCGATATTATAACGTCCCACACACAGCTGTTGCAACTTACACCTTCATTTAATTTTTCATCCTTTTTAATTTAATCTATTTAATCTATCCTGCTTTGGGGAAAACCCACCTTAAGAACGATAACTACTGAGCCTATCTGTAACAAATATAAACCACATCATCCTTATAGTTCCAGGAAGGCTTAGCAATAATAAAACTCGACTAATTAATTTATTAATCAATTAATTAGTAATTAAAAAAACGATAAAAATATGGTTAACAGTAATGTTTGAAGATTGATCGATAGGTGGCGAGCAGCATTCTACATGAAACGTAACAAAGGTAAGGTGCTATAAAGAGCTTGAAATTTATATTAAAATTTATTTATATTCAATTAAATTATTAAATAAGTTTTTAAATATGTGGTGCGACATGTGGATCCTAGTCAAGTTTAAAAATTTCTGCAATAAAGTTTAAAAATGATGAAACTACTAAACCCATCTGTACCAAATTCAGCTACATAATTTCCATAGTTTTCTTTCTTTTTACAATCTTCAGACTTTAATTAAAAATCAAAAGGAGAATGGATAAGGAATATTGGAAACTGGAGATAATGGTGTAATACACCTTGCGTCTCCTATCTACATATTCCTGTGTTGTGTTTTCTATCAAATAACACGCTCATTTTATGCGCTCTGATCCGAATCATACCGAACCATCTTCTAAAGCTATCAGAAAGACGGAAATTGTATAACTAACTGGTTTTAACACAATAAAGAGTAAGTGAAATTTCGTAACTGTAATTAGGATTTGAGAATTTTCAGGCCACTCCGTCCTATTGCCAAACTTAGAGAAGGTCAAGGAGCGGAAATTGGATTAAGGAAAAGTAGTGCAGCACTAAAATCGGATGAAAAATCATAAAGGGATTTCATTGTGAGATGGAATGAGGATATCTAGTAAACGATGAACATATCAAGGTCTTTAGGGATGTTGGCCAATAGGTAGGGTTCTTAGGAGAACTGATGGATTAGCTATGATTATATTATTCGAAGGGAAGCTGCCACGGAAGTTTGATATTATACAACACAATATATTAAAAAATATTTTTACAGCCATATTCTATATTTGAATCTCAAATTTTATAATATAACTTTCAATTGAGATTTTGCAATACGGTACTCTACTTCGGTATTAAGAGTCATATAGCAATCCTAATGAATTCCTTTTAGGATCATACGAAGACCACGGCACTTATCTAATAACAAGCGCTAAAAATGGTACTTAAGATCTTTCCATTTCCGTAGTACTGATAGACTCCAATAGTATATATGGCATCCCATCTATATTAATCACTAATTTGCTAAAACTAAATGAAACATACAAAAACAAATTTAATAAACTGGAGAAATTGAGCGTTCAATAACGAAAATTTTAATTATAATAAAGTCGAATTTTGCAAGTCTGGAGTGCAAAGAAGTACCAATTACACTATACTTTTACGAACCAGGGATGGTAACCAGTTTCTTATCTTGGTGGAGCTGGGGTAAAATCTTCAAAAGTAAAAAAAGAAAATGAACTTTAAGGAAATTAGTCTTCATAAATAGTACAGAAATGTAAGTACTCATAGATGCTTCACGTGGAAATATATTAATATGAAATGCTAACTTCATTAAATCAATCTAAAAGTAATAAAACCTCAAAGAAATCTACAAATTGTTTCGTTGAAAATACAAGGATTAATCACAATTTTACATAATTTTTATCTATTACCTTTATGTAAGGAGCGGATGGTCAGCAAGTTCGGACTCCCCCCACTGGCAGTGCTAAATGTCAGGACCCAGCCCAGATATATAAAGACAATTCGGCCCCTCGTTCATCAGTCGTTTGGGCACCTCAGCATCAGCATGAACCGATTGGTGAGTAATATTATTGTCGATAATACGGTAAATTGTCTTATTACACACACACAAAAAAAATTGCGATTTTTCTATTAAAATTATTTTAAGATTTAAAAGTTTAATAATGAAATATACTAATGCTGAAAAAAAAGAAAAAGTTTACAACAAAATATTTAAATTTTTTTCATGCAAAGAAATGTATTTTTTACCAAAGACAATTTGATCCCTCGGTCATCAGTCGTTGGGGCAACTCCACTGAGCAACAGGCACCATGCACCGATTGGTGAGTTGAACTGTCCATCTTATAAGACTTTGTAATCGTGATTATCCGTTTGAATTATAAAATCCATTTATAATTTCAAGAACCTGATAATCTAAGTAGACAACTTTTATATTTAGTTTAATTTTCAAGTTTATGTTTACTTTTTGCTTACAAGTCACATACTAACCCCTAAAAAACGAAAAAACATTCGCTTATTTTTAGGAGGAAAAGAATAATAAACAATTGATATGAACTCCAATAAAAAATTAAAAACGATTTGATGTTGCGCTCTTCATAATTCTTCGCCAACTTCCACTAAAGAGATGCTGTTGTTAGAACTCGGAATAATGTGTTTGAAGATGTGGTTTCCAATCCTGCTTTAACGTAGTGGTTGAGAATTAGGGTACAAATATGATAGAATATCTTTCTTAAAAAACGTTTCCGGAACTAACTATTAGAACCAATTTATTAAAGTTTCCATTATTTTATTTGTAATAAGTATTATTATAAAAGCACCTAACAACAAAATTTATTTTATTTGAATTAAATTTCATTCATTTTTTGACAGCATATAAGAAAATTCATAAAATGATTAACAGAAGCATATGTTTTACAGAATTTACTATTCATTTGCGGCTTAATTGCCTATTCATTGGCCGAAGTACAGGAGAAGAAGAAGGAAAAAAGAGGAGTACTGAGCGGTGGTATAGGACTAGGCTCTGGCCTCTATGGTGGAGGTTATGGATACGGCGGAGGCTATGGCTATGGAGGTGGATATGGTTATGGATCTGGACTAGGACTTGGATATGGATCAGGAATCGGCCTTTCTGGAATCAGTTCAGGAATAGGATTAGCTTCTGGGGTCGGCTTAGGTTCTGGAACAGGCCTGAATTCTGGCATCGGTCTAGGCTCTGGAATCGGTTTAGGCTCAGGTATTGGATTAGGTTCTGGGCTTGGATATGGAGGTGGGGTCATATCCCGCCATGTTACAGTGCAACACCGGGTCGCAGTCCCAGTACCTCAACCTGTCAGTGTGCCTGTAGACCGACCTGTCCCATTTCCAGTATCTCACCCAGTTCCAGTTCCAGTCGATAGGCCAGTACCTGTTCCAGTAAACCGCCCATACCCAGTCCCCGTAGATAGGCCATACCCAGTGTCAGTTGAAAGACCAGTACCTGTTCCAGTTCCACACCCATTTACAGTCCCTGTGTCTAGACCTGTCCCAGTTCCTGTACCATCTCCAGTTCCAGTACCTGTAGTCAATAATGTTCCAGTCCCAGTACCACAACCCGTAGCTGTTGGAGCTGCTTCAATAGGTAAGAATAAGTCAATATAATTACATTTCATCATTTTACAACATTTTATAAATCAAATTCTTTTGATTTATAAAATAGCTATTGGTTCTGGTCTTGGCCTTGGATCCGGCATTGGATTGGGCTCTGGTCTTGGACTGGGTTCCGGATATGGATTAGGATCTGGCTATGGAATAGGCGCTGGAATTGTCGCTGGTGGCTCCAGCCTCTACAGTGGCAGCCTCAGCTCTGGACTTTACGGAGGTGCTCTCAGTTCAGGCCTCTATGGCAGCTCTCATGGACTCGGCAGTTCCCTCCTTGCTCACAAAGCTGCTGCTCACGCTGCCCTTGGGCATTAATGTACAAGGTAAATTTGTAAGATTATTAGTGAAACTCAAAAGGGAGGTTATGAAACTTCTATTTTTAGTGAAACTAATTTTTAAAATATTGAACAAGTTTACTTCAATAGGCCTCTGGAACATAGGGAAAAATCGGAATTTTCCTTTCAAAGAAATACATCAAAATAGATTTATAAGGTCAATCATAACACATTAATTAAAATGCATTGTAAATAATTAAATTTAGCGAAACCAAATATTCTTAAACGCTTATAAAGCCTATACGTTGAATGATGGCTTAACAAGTTCGTGTTATGCTGAAAAATACTCACTCTTTTATTGAATGAACACATTATATAATGAATTGTCTTTATTAACTACACAAGTGTTTATTTTTAATTTTTTGTTTTTGTTTTTTTCCAGATGAGGTGCAGATTTTAGTCATTTTTTAAACTACAATTTGAAGGCATATTTTAAATACGTTTTCTTGTTATGTTGTTATTGTGATTGTAAATAATTTTTTATACTCTAGCTGTTAATAAATGTTTTTACTTTTCTTAAACATTTTTTTACAATTTCATTTAAAAATTCCAGCAACTGTTTATTGATTAATTTCCAAGTATATGGTATACACCTATATCACCTAGTATGAAGTGTTCAAGGTTTTATGGTTGTATAATGATTTTATTTAGTAAAATTTAATCTTTTCAAAAATCATGTATGTAAGAAAACATAAATATCTAGAAAGAACTGTTCAATTTACAACCATTTATTGAACAGAATCGATCAATGATTATACAAACTCAATTTCGATAAACGCCTTCTCATCATCTACATGATCTCTTGGATAATACAATCAGGTAAGCAAAAGTAGAGTTGGACTACCCATAAGCCACAAATCTCCCTGGATAGTATAATCCACCGCGGTTATCATCTCGACTCGTTCTTTCCAAATAATATTATTAGCTGCTTACTGTGTAAAGATAATCCCCTTTACCTGTAAACGTATTTCTACAATTCACAACAGTTGTAATCAATACCTTCTCTTTTCCCGTCACAATATCAACAGTCCCCCAAATAAGCCAATCTCCATTTCCCAGTTCAACACCCTCTTCAACTTAATAAGTCACCGATATCTCTTTGGTGCAGACTTAAGTGCTAAGCACCAGAGATGGGGTTCAAGAACTGCTAATACTCTTGGGCGTGCATTACAGTCTGCACTTGATTCCCGGAATTCCCAGTTCTACATAGTGGCCGACGGATCCTAACCGAAAATCCGACCTTTTATGGTTACTTACGTATTACGTATACTTCTACTGTTATAAATTAAAATCCAACCAGATGAAATCAATAGAATTATTTTTACCGAATAAAAATTATTACCAAATCAAATATTGATCCTTTGCCTTTTGGTATTTTGTTTAAATGTATGATTTGTGGCCCCTTTTTTATAAGCAATGATAATGCAGAAGAAAAACATAAAATAGCATATTTTTGATTGCGGATTTAAGGATAAATACAGCCACTCCATAGATTTTGGTTTAGGTTAATTAAATTCTAATAAAATTATTAGATTTTCAAGCAAACTACCTCTATGTATTCTTTTTACACAAAAATTGACGTCAGATTCTAATTCAGCATCCTCAAAAACATTGAAAAACTTGTATTCAATAAAAACAAAAAATATCATTTTTTTTTCACCCTCTTCCAGGGGAATGAATTTTTAAACCGATTACTGGAAACTTTTCTTTAAATCGACATTACTTTGTTAAGCAATTGATTGATTGGTATCACTAGAAAGAGGAGAGCGTCATCGTTTTTTTTTAAATGTATATAAATGCAAAATTCGATGAACAAAAACTTTTCAAAAAATTGAAAAATCCGAAAAAACAATTTGATTTTTAACTTGGATTTGAAACCAGATAGGAACATGACACCAAAGTTATTTCAAGCGTACGTCCACTCTATATTTTAACTAAAAATATGAAATTGATACGTTTAACCGTTTAAACCATCAATTCATGTTTTTTACCAATTTAAATAAAAATTGTCTTAAATAAAAAGACAAATTTGAAGCTAACGAATTTTTATTTTCTCATAATATATAAATACAATAAAAATTAAATAAACAAAGTACCTCAAACTATACAATACATAAAGTGAAAAAAATAATAATCATAATAATAAAAATAAAAAATCGAAATAAAATCTAAAACTGTTGAAAAAAAAAATTATTTAATATAAAAAAGAAAAAAGTTAACATAATTATTTTAAACTTTTTTAACTTAAGTTTTTGAAGGTGCTGAAATGGAACTCTTAGGCTAAAAAAAATTTCTTTCACATTTTACGGTGTAAAAGCTAAATATTTTCAAGTGAAGTACGTTCAATATATTTTTTTTTTTCTTCACCAGAACCGACATCGCATTAAAGCATTAAAAAGAACCCTTAAATACGAAATTTCATACAAATAGAAAAATTGGATCGCCTTAATTTCTTTTCGAAGTTTAAAAAACGGAACAATTCCTATCTAACGCATTGTGGCCCCCTTTACAATTTGAGCATTTAGTATCGTTTTCACATTTAGAGTTATTTGGGTGTTGTTTTTCACCACAATTAGAGCAAATTGATATTTTTTTACAATCCTTAGTTGGATGAGAAAACCCTAAGCAATTATAGGATCTCATCGGATTCGGAATGTATTGTTTTACGTCTACTGTGAGAAATCCTATTTTAATTTCTTCGGGGGGTTTTGGTGTATTAAATGATAAAATATACGTATGAGTATATAGTTCATTTCCGTTTTTTTTTTTTTTTTATTCCTGTAACATTGGTCACGATATTTTTTAGTTCTTCTTTTATATCTTCAATAGTATCAAATTGTAAGTCGTAACATCTAATTACGCCCTTCGAATAGTTCAGTGATCTATGAGGACTAGCTTCGACTTGAAATTGTCCACCGAAATTATTGATTGCTAATAATGCATCACTTTGTTTTGCATTGACTGTTTCTATGAGCAAATTTCCGTCTTTAAGTGTTTTAATATTTTTTGTAGTATCTAGTTATGAATTTGTTTATAAAAAAAAAGGTGATACATTTTTAAAGTTTCCCTCGTCTTTTCTTATCAAAACTATATATGTTGGGGTAATCTTTTGGTTTGTAAAAATGGGGGTATTATCGATAGGCGATTCATTCTCCTTCTTTTTCTACGCTTTACATTGGGACTTGGAGGGTCAGTCCCATTCTTGTTTAATTTTAAAATTATTTATATATAAAAAAAAATAATAGTAATAATAATAAATGAAATACCTATTTATAAAAAAAAAGTATAATAAATCAAAAGATATTTTATTAAAAAATTAATGAAATGTAATAGAAATAGTTGGTTTATCTTATCTGTTCTGGTGATCCTCTGAGCTCTGCTCTCTGCGAAGGCTTCGGAGTCCAAACAAACACTGAGTAAAAAGAAGTGACCAAGACTTCGTGATTCAGTGCATTACCATCGACAAGAAAAATTGGTACTTATTACCTGAAGAATCCAAAGACTTAAAGTTCCACTCCTTTCTATCTATATGTTGGGGAAATTTTTTGGTTTGAAAAAATGGGGGTATTATCGATAGGCGATTTCATTCTCCCTCTTTTTACTACGCTTTACATTGGGAACTTGGTGGGTCAGTCCCATTCATTGTTTAATTTTAAAATTATTTATATAAAAAAAAAAAAAATAAATGAAATAACTATTTATCAAAAAAAAGTATAATAAATGAAATGATATTTTATCATATAATTAATAGTTAGATTAAATAATAGAAATAGTTGGTTTCAGCATATCTGTTCTGGTGATCCTCTGAGCTATGCTCTCTTCGGAGTCCAAACAAACACTGGTTTTGTGGTGCATGTTAATTTAGGATGGATAGAAGATTGGAAGTTAAGGATTCGATAAGGACGGTATGGAGTAGAAGGCGTTCCAGTCTATAGATTCGAGATCGGATTGGATCATTTCGAAAGTTATGGAATCTATATTGCGGTATGTTATGGTTCTAGGAGTGAAGGAAGGAACAGGGATATTATAGGAAATTGCTATTAAATCATGGGCGGAAAGAGAAGGTATTGGGTGTTGGAAGAGAGTCAGCATTGTTGCGGGACAGTCAATAATATGTAAATCGAGCCAAGTATCCGAGTGGGAAAGGTGATGGATGGCAGAATAGGGTACTACCAAGAGACCTAGGGATTGAAAGAGGTTATTAAAGTAATGTTTCTCGGAATTATCGTTTAAAAAATTTGCATTGAAATCTCCGGCGATAATAATGTGGTTAGAAGATGGAACTATGGAGAATAGGAAAGATTCAAGACTTGGATCGAAGGATACTTGTGGGGGGCGGTATATGACGGCGTACAGGATAGCTTGGGTGTTGACTGTAATTTCCGTAAATTGGTATTCTATGTGACGAGAACCTGGATTGGTCGAGGAGTAGAAGACACGGGATCTGAGTGATACATGAATGTAGAGTGCAACCCCACCACCAACTCGGTTAGCCCGATCATGGCGGAGGAGGTTATAGTGAGGTAATTGGACTGAGGACGAGGGAATAAAAGGTTTGAGCATGTTTCGGAAACCGCAATTACATGGTAAAAGTTCGGCTGGAAATGGAGTAGGTATTCATCATAATGGGCAGGGATAGATTGTGCATTAACATGACATGCCGTGGGTATATTATTCATAGTAAGGTTTAAGGAAGGATAGGGTCAATACAGGCTTAGTGGTAAGGGTAATTATAGGATTCGGTTTGGATAAGGCTATTAGTGGTAAGGTCACAATTATATAGTAATAAAGGATGTTGCAATAAGGGAAACACTGTATCCAATATAGCAAATATAGATGGATAATCCAAAAAATAAAATAAAAATAAAATAATAAAAAGTACAATTGAAAATAAGTGATGTCCTGGAAAAAGTTTTTAAGAATAAAAAATGGATAGGAACATTCTTGTGAAGTAAAGAATAAAAATAAAAATTTGAAACCAAAAAGAAAAATAAATAAAAAATCGTTTCCTTAATAAATCTTCGATTTGATAATGAGGATACTTAAGCTGAGATATCGATGGTAACAGTAGTTTTTCTCAAGAGAAAACATCTAAGCCCTCTTCCTGGTCAACCAGGACAACAGGGTGCCCGTTGTTTCGACGACATCGAACTCTGCCTCCGGCAAACCACACGAATTTCAACTTGCCGGCGGCCCTCTTCTGCCTCGCCAGCCAGTATAAGTGGCGGTTAACAGGAGTCATTTCTTCGCCCAGGAATATTTTTTCGTCACTTTTCCATCGTAGGTGCCTAGTCGAGAAGTCTCTTTTTATTTTTCGGAGCCTAATAAACTCATTCCTGACCAGCTGGCGGACAGAACGTACTACAATCGGTCCCGGTCTGGGATCTTCATCTGTAGATCTCTTTCTTTCCGCGAAATCTAAGTCTTCTGCTTTGAGTTTTATCCCCAAAGCTGAGCCTATGGTACAAATTATCCCCTCTGTTGTTTCTCCTTGCTTCTGGGGCACACCACTAATTCTAATGAATTACTTAATTGTTTCTGCTCTACTTTGTTTAATCTTGTCTTGAGCTTAGTAATTTTCGTTTTTAGCGACTAATTTTCCGCTAGTAACTCTTCTATTAACCTTTCTTGATTTTTAGCGTGCTCTTCCAATTTTTTTAATTTTTCGGAGATATCAAAGGATATGTCGACCTGTTTATTAAGTGTTTCCTTAACTTCTCTGAATTCTCCCGATATTTTGCTTATTTCCATTAGGATTTCCTTTAAATCGGACTCCGATGAATCCCCTGATTTGGTTACTATTTGATCGTCTTTGTTAGACGGGTTTGTGATTTTTTTTTTATTGCACGAGGGGTCGCATTTCCAACTTTTAATGTCTCTTTCATCCTGTTCTTTTATTCCCGTAAATGGATAAGGGTTTTGTGGAAGGCATTTAAGGATTAGACATTTTTTGGAAGAGGAATCAGATGAGGGATAACATTTGTGAGGAGTGAAATGAGAAGGGTGATATGGGTTTTCAATTGAGAAAGAAAGGAATTAAATAAGGATGTGAGATCTGAGGTAGTAGGCGGAGGAGGAATATGGGAGATCTGATGATGGATATGTGGATTGGGTTGGATTAATGGAGCTGGGGTATATTGAATATTTTGCTGGGATTGAGATTGGAGCTGTTGCTGAGGTTGAGGGTTATATAGGAATGAGGCTGTTGAGGTTGCGGCATGGCCCCTGTTTCATTCTGGCATCTTCTTCCTCCAAGCATTTCTGCAAATGATACAGACGATGATTTTGCGATTTTTGATGGTTGTCTTCCTCTTGTCTGATGTGCTACTTCATTCAGTGGCTGCGTCCTATGGAATCTGTTACGGAGGTTTTTGTATGTTTGACATCCTTTGTAGTTAGCAGGATGTTCTTGTTGACATAAGGCACACACTGCAGGAACTTCTCGTGACTTTGTACATTCTTCGGATCTGTGTGCTTGTCCACACCTGACGCATCTTGGAATATGGTGCCAGTAACTTTTTGTGTGGCCGTATGCTTGGCAGTTATGGCACTGCACAATATCTCGTTTAGGGTACGGTTTCTCTATCTTCATTTTTGTATAATAAATAGACGTGATATCGAAAAATTTTTCAACCCCTGGCATCGCACAGTGGAGTATTTACCATTAAATCATGGCCCATAATTCCCGTTCCAGTCGTTAATAACGTAGCTGTTCCAGTTCCATTTCCAGTTACTGTTGTGAAGACTGTTCCAGCTTCTATTGATGCTACACCTTATGGTAATAGTACAAGACAAATATATGAACCTGAATTTAATAAATTAAACAATAAAAAATAAAATTATTTTTTAATATAATATATTTTAGGAGGATCTGGACAAGGAATATCATTAATTTCAAAAATAGGCTCTGGCTCAGAGCATCCCTTCTCCCAAACAAATTTAGTAGCTTTGGCCGTTAGTTTTATTCTTTTAGTAAAAGTTTACTACTTAATATTTGTAGTAAACTGAATTGTACATTTGTAAATACCACATGTAAATTATGATGATTTTTACTCTTCACATCAATCACGAAGACTGCCATTTATTGTTGTTATTATTATATTATGTTTTTGTTCTAATAAAGTAATTTTATAGGGAGTATGAGGTTTATTTGATCATTTTTTACCATAGTAAATGTACCTTTTATATATTTACATCTTAAAGGTTACCAGTTAAGTTTTAAATTATAATGTAGACTATAAATAAACTACCAATTTTTTAAATTATTAGTTCTTTAATGTTCAAAGGGATCACAAATAAATCCCTACCACTTGTCAGATCTGATACACAATGTCTGCTTGAGAGGGATTTCACAAAATTTAAGGAATATTTTAAGAAGTTTATTAGTACGAAATTTTGCATCGAAACAATTTTCAGTAAAGCATCTCTTTTCTCATTTTATATTTCTAATTTAATGCACTTCAAGAATGTTTTTGGCCTGTAATTCATTTCCGATACAAATTAATAATTTTATTATTCCAACAAATAGCCGGATGAGGAGTGAGTTGGATAAGATAAATATGTTGTGTGTTATGAATATAATGAATTGTTTAGAGAATATGAACCTACAATAAAACAAATAAAGATGCTTACATAATCCTAGTACCGAAACAACACTTATAAAAATAGTTTTAAAAATCTTGACTGCTGTAAAAAATCTTCACTAAGTTTAGACTGCATGGGCCTAGCATACAAAAAATGAAACTAACTTAACAATTCTAATTACTTCTGCTTTATGTACTAAAGATTTAACATCAGGACATGAAATTGATGGTGTACAAAACCATATAAGACCTGTTCTAAGGTATGACTATACACCAGATCTTTGTCCGGCATGTAGTTAAGTGCAAGAGAGATTTGAAAGAAGTCTTCCGCATAATTTCTGAAACTATCTGGAAAAGAGCTAAAATCTTATAACTCCAATATCATGAAAAAAAAAAAAACTCAACAAAAAACACATTAAGCTTGTAGTGCTTAATTGGATCGCACGAGGAGCCTGTTTATCTCCAAGCTTAAAATTGTATTAAAAAAGGATATTAATGTTGCACACTCCATTTGATCAGGAAAAACCCCATGATTCTGATTTCGGACAGGTTATTTATCATAGTCACAATATATTCGGTTACTTTAAATAATGAAGTCGTAACTATACAGCTTGATAAAAACGTTTTTATCCCAACAGTTTCCTCGTTTTCTACAAGGATTTTTTTTTTGTTGTATTTTTTCATTGTTCTATCCTAAAGCTACGGTACACGTACGATTTTCTATCAAAAGTTTTTCCTATCACACCAAAGCTATGTAGGTGACTAGAGACTGTAAAAATTTACATCTAGATCAGTTATGTCTATTCTAAAAAAAAAAAAAAATGTATATATCATTTTCTATCTTTCTGTATATATTATTCCTAGCTTGTATATGTCTCTCCCATATTATCTTCCACTTACTTTTATTATGCTTTACTATTATGGTGAATAAACTTCCGTTGTGACAGCCGATGGAGTTTAGCGGAAACCTTTTACCAGTAACGACCATCTATTATAAGCTTAAAATATATCAAGATAAAAAAGGTAAGAAACCAAATATTGTACTATTTTATAGACAAACACACACACACACACTCATATACATTTCATTTTTTTTTTTCGTAATTAACAGGAAAAATGAATGAATAAAAAAAACGTATTATGACACCAGAAAAAATACCATTGCTTTATTTTTTACTTTGCAATGTTTTGACATTTAGTTCTGACTAATGGTTTTCTTCATTAATCAGAGGTATTTTCAGTATTTTTTTTTTAATTATGACCAGTTAGTATAAGGCCCTTAAATTCTTTTTTGATTCTTGATTCTGTATAAAAGATTTTTGTATTGCATTTTTAAAATTTTTTATTTTGTCGATTTGGAACTATGCATTGGCAATGAACAACTTTAAAAACTAGAAAATGCAATATATATATATATATATATATATATATATATATATATATATATATATATATATATGGATAAATTTCTTGACTGTTACTATTAAATGTTTAGTAGGGTTCTTGAGGTTCAGTCATAAAATAAAAAATCAACTATTTTAACGACGTTTCGAGACTATATTGTTTTCATAATCATGCCCCACAGTGAAAAAAAAAAAAAACAGGTTACAATAAAATTATATAAGTTATACAAGTTATTTCAAAACATAAAGTTAGCTACAGTACAGGTAGGTATATAACAACATGTGTAGGGTAATACAAATATATATAATTATAGAATATAGAGGAGTATGAAGCTACTTACAATGTTACTGGTGGATATGAATAGACTAATAATTCTAGTACACAACTAACCTAGGGGAGTGAGTTTAAACAGACAGTTAACAAGGGTTAGTGGGGAAAACCCTATTTCTTAAAAATTAAGTTAAAAGGACTGTGTGGGTATTCCCAAAGATGCAGGTACAAAAATATTTCAGTGTAATATACTAATAAATGGAAGAATGGTTTGTCTGATGTATATAAATGTAAATGTATATTATTGGTCTGAATGTATTAAGTTGGAATAACAGGTGTTAAGATTTAAAACGTCTGATTTTTTGTTTATTGCGAGGTTTTTAAATTTTTCTATGGTTATCATTTCTTTAATATTTCTTTTAAAATTATTTTGTTCATGGTGAATAATTTTGGGGAAATCAAGTGTTGATACACTCGTCGTTTAAAATATTGTTCCGACAAATAAGACTTACCACAACTATCTTCACACGGAATTTCATAAACAATATTAGACTGTAACTCTAACTTATCCGTATCTTTGGTTTTGGTAAACAATTTATTAATGGTGGAGGTATTTTTGAATGTGACCGTGTAGTCAGTTTTATGGTTATTTGTGAGTGTTTTCCTGAGCCTTTCTGATAGTGTTTGTATATATGGGATGGTGTAATATCTATAATATAGTATAATAAGACGGAACAATATCTTAAACGACGAGTGTATCAACATAAATACAGTTGCATGTCTATAAAAAAAAACCCGAACAAACCTGACCAAACAGCTCTCACCACACATTACAGGCAAACAAAACATACTTTTAAATTTGATTTCCCCAAAATTATTCACCATGAACAAAATAATTTTAAAAGAAATATTAAAGAAATGATAACCATAGAAAAATTTAAAAAACCGCGCAATAAACAAAAAATCAGACGTTTTAAATCTTAACACCTGTTATTCCAACTTAATACATTCAGACCAATAATATACATTTACATTTATATACATCAGACAAACCATTCTTCCATTTATTAGTATATTACACTGAAATATTTTTGTACCTGCATCTTTGGGAATACCCACACAGTCCTTTTAACTTAATTTTTAAGAAATAGGGTTTTCCCCACTAACCCTTGTTAAATGTCTGTTTAAACTCACTCCCCTAGGTTAGTTGTGTACTAGAATTATTTGTCTATTCATATCCACCAGTAACATTGTAAGTAGCTTCATACTCCTCTATATTCTGTGATTATATATATTTGTATTACCCTACACATGTTGTTATATACTTACCTGTACTGTAGCTAACTTTATGTTTTGAAATAACTTGTATAACTTATATAATTTTATTGTAACCTGTTTTTTCACTGTAGCGCATGATTATGAGAACAATATAGTCTCGAAACGTCGCCAAAATAGTTGATTTTTTATTTTATGACTGAACCTCAAGAACCCCACTAAACATTTAATAATAACAGTCAAGAAATTTATCCATATATATATATATATATATATATATATATATATATATATATATATATATATATATATATATAACTTAAGTTCAGTCTCAAAAAGAAACTAAAAAAAAAGGATAAAAAGGGCAAAGTAACACACTCATAGACTGTTGGAAATCATATATATATATATATATATAATAAATCAAGGTCCGAAGCAGCCTAGTATTAGGCTTAATCCTAGTTCCAGACACAACAAACAATGGACATGTATAAATACTGTAGCCTCAGAGCAATAAAGTCAGTTGATTTCCAACAGTCTATGAGTGTGTTACTTTGCCCTTTTTATCCTTTTTTTTTAGTTTCTTTTTGAGACTGAACTTAAGTGGTGCCGAAACCTGGGAGAACGAGGAGCGGGTGAGTTAGGATTTTTTTCTTTCTCAAGTGTTCGCTATGGAAGAGAGCAGCAGCATCTTAAGACCTCCGACGCTGCAGGTACCAAACAGTTTGCCAGAGTTACCACGGCAAACAATGGCAGAGGCTAACGCGAACACGTTAGCCTGGTTAAAGGTTAGAACGGCCACCGCTCAAGACCTGAGAAAAGCTGTCTCAGACATTGAGAGATTCACCGGAGAGATCGGTGAGTTGAATCATTTTATTAAAAGTGTAGACCGCGTGCTAACGCGCATCGAAGTCAAGAGGGCAGAGGACCTTCTAGATGCGCATGATGCGGAATCTCTGAGAGCCGATCTGACCTGCCGGATTAGGAGAAACATCCTAAATCTGATCCAAGCAGATGAGGAGACGCCGTGGGAGACGGTCAAGGATCGGCTGAAGAAGGCTTACGGTGGAGGCAGGTGGACACCGGAAGAGGACCTGTTTCAACTGTTTAGAGAAACGAGGCACCCGCGTCAGAGCTCGGGGCAATATGCCCGAAACCTTCTTGTCAAGTTCAACAAGGTCACTGACAAGATGAGGGAGACGGTGAGCGCACCGGAGGTGGAAGCAAGGATGGCCTTCATCTCAACCATCCTTAAGGTGCAGCTGGCGAGAGAGACGGGAAGAAAAGAGAGTTTCCCTCGCGAAAAATCCTTCATCGAGTGTGCACAGGACCTAGTAGATGCGAGCGCCCGTGATGAAGAGGTCAAGGCAACCAGGGAAGAACCCAGCTGGAGCCAAGTGGCGTACAGGAGACCACAGGAGTCTACCTGGCGTAGGCGGGAGACCTCAGATAGAACAGCTGAGACAAGAAGACCAGGGTCAAGGATGTGGCAAGCCAGGGCACTTAGTAGCGCAGTGCCCCCGCACCAAATGTTTCGAGTGCGGCACTGAGGGGCACATTGCCAGGCAATGTCCCTATATCAGGAGAAGGGACAACTCCAAAGGTGAGTCTATGGAGGTAAATAGGCTCGTGAGGAGGCCAAGAAGGACATCTGAGGCCTCGAGATTGTCGGAAGCCTCAGTGGTATCATGCTCCGAGAGAGAGAGAGAGGAGGAGCCTGCGAGCAGCGGAGACGAGAGGACCAGCAGCCGGGAGCGGAGCGGCCGGAGGAGAGCGGCACAGCCTGGACGTGTGGCAGCCTGAGGAGGGTGCCAGCAGAGAGGCGGCCGCGTACTAGAGAACAACAGCGTGAGGGCGAGGAGCGGCGGCCTGCCTATCATCAGGGTGGAGAAGGGAGTGCGGTGCCTGGTGGACACCGGCAGCTCGAGTACCATCCTGAGCCGGAGAGCTGCGGAGAGGATGCTGGGAGGAGACAACGGGACACTCCAGATAAAGGTATGTGACTGTAATCTTATCACTCTGGGTGGCCCTTGTGCTGTGGAAGGAGAGATAGAGGTGGATTTGGACCGATGGTGAGATAATGGGGGAAAATTAGCCGTCCACATTATGGGTAAAATGAGTAGGTCATATACGGAATAATCGGATGCGACCTTTTAGAGAGGGTGGGAACGCGGATCCGTAACAACAAGGGGGAGTTGGACGGTAAGGATCGGCAAAAAGAAGTATAGGAGATGCGCGAGTATCAGAAGGGAGGTTACAGGGCAGATCGGGGCAGTTTCGAGGTCGGGAGAGTGAAGAGAGAGAGAGAATTAGGGACGACTTTCGGGACATATTTTTCAGAGAGGGGGATAAGTTAAGCGTCACGGGCAGAACGGTCCACGAGATCCCACTGAAAGAGGAGCGGGTGACCTATATAAAGGAGCGGAGGTACCCACAGGCGTTGAGGCAACATATACGGGAGGAGATTAGGAGCCTCAGGGAGCAAGGCATAATAAGGGACAGCACTTCACCGTACAATAGCCCCTTATGGGCAGTCAGGAAAAAGAGCGCGCCGGGGGAGGAAAAGTATCGGGTGGTGGTAGATTACCGAAAGCTGAATGTGAATACTAGGGACGAGAGGTATCCAATCCCCAGGTTCGAGGATATCCTAGACAGGCTTAGCGGGGCGGTGATATTCAGTACCCTAGATCTCAAGGCTGGTTACCACCAAATAAAAATGCACGCCAGGAACCAATGCAAAACAGCTTTTACGTTTGAACGCGGGCACTATGAATTTACACGTATGCCATTTGGACTTAAGAACGCGCCCGTGACGTTTCAAAAACTTATGGACGAGTTTTTACGGGGGGGTCGACGAAAACATATGCCAGGTATACATGGACGACCTGTTAGTCTTCAGCAAGTCAGAAAAGGAACACGTCGGACACTTGAGGGCGGTGTTCGAGAGAATTAGGCGTTTTGGACTGAAAGTGTCCCCCGAGAAATCGAAGCTTGGCGAGAGGGAAATAAGCTTCCTGGGACACACCATTTCGGAGGAAGGCGTGAAACCTGATAAAGGGAAGGTGGACGCGATCGCGAGGATGGCGATTCCGAGGGATGTAAAGGGAATCCGATGCCTGATGGGATCACTTAACTATTACCGGCGGTTCGTACCGGAAATGGCATGATTCCTCGTACCCCTTAACGACTTATTAAAGAAGGGATGGAAAATCGTCATCACCCCGGTAATGGAGGATAACATTAGGCGGTGTCTAGAGGAGCTTAAGAAGGAGCCCGTACTGGCGTTTCCCGACTTCGAAAAGACATTTACGGTGACCACGGACGCAAGCGAGCACGCGCTGGGGGCTGTACTGTCTCAGGAGAGCGAACAAGGGGACCGACCGGTGGCGTACGCGAGCAGAAGATTGACCGACGCGGAGACCAGATACAGCGCGTTGGAACGGGAGCTACTCGGGATTTTATGGGCTGTGGAGCACTTCCGTCCGTATATCTTTGGGAGGAAATTTAGAGTCCATACGGACCATAGACCCTTGCAATGGGTTGGAAAGCTTAAAGAGTCCTCCGCAAGAGTTACGCGATGGAAGGAGTTCCTCAGTCAGTACAATCTCGAGATAGTGTACAAGCCGGGTAGGGAAAACGTGGTGGCAGACTGGCTTTCGCGAGCGATTACGGTCAATGCGGTCGAAGAGGAGGAAGCGGGGCCATCGGGGGATATCCGCCAGTTTTTCTGCGTGAATGGACGCCGGAGAGGGAGGGCGACGAGGGTACGCGAAGTGCCGAGAATGAACCCCAAGAAGATAATGAATCCCAAGAAGAAGAGAGTTCCGCTGACGAGAGACCCGCAGATATGGAGGAGATGGATGAGATGGTTAACGATAAGAAGCTCCAAATCATCTGGAAGACCAAGACTGAGGGTCTACCGAAAGCGGATTTCTCAGAGTATGGGAAGAGCAGCATCGTCACTATCTGGACAGAGCCAGGAATTAGGGAAGAACCGCTGCTCAGGAATCTAAAAGGGACAACGAAACCCAAGAAGACATACAATATCTACGTGGGCAACCGGACGATATGGGGTAAGATAAGTAGGTTATGGAAAGAGGAAAAGCTCGGTTCAGACAGGACTTTTATTCGGTGCGCGAGATTAGTAGAGACGATTCAGGATACCGATAGACAGAAAGAGGTAACCTCGTCGTACCACGTCGGGATCCAGGAAACGCTTCAGGCGTTAAGGAGGCGGTATTTTTGGTGGGGAATGAAGAATACGATACGGGAAGTCATAGGGTCGTGTGAGGTATGCCTGACCACCAAATACGATCGTCATCCCCCGGGTTGGATTCAGGAAGAAACACCCACGGCGGAGGCCCCATTAACCGATCTCCAGATCGACACCTTTACGTGGAGAGGGTACCGGTGGGTCACGATGTTCGACGTGTTCAGTAAGTTAGCCCTAGCACACCTGGTCCAAGACAAATCGGCGGAAGCGGTATTAGGGGCGCTCAGGATATGGTTCACGTTCTACGGTATACCGGATCGAATTACGTCAGACGGGGGTCTCGAATTCGATAACGCGGCGGTCAGGGTGAAGGCCAAAGAGTTAGAGATCCGATGGCATATAAATACCCCAGGGCATCCAAAGGGCAGAGGGGGTATTGAGAGGCTGCACGGGACTCGTAGCGACCACCTTCGGATATACCAACTCGAGAAGGGGTTAGAGCCGGATGTCGCGATGGGTAAGGCGATTGTTGCCTACAACAATTCAATTCACGCGGCTACGGGATTCTCACTCCTAGAGATCATATTCGGGCTTCGAGAAAGACGGAGGGACGTTCGAGATACCGCATCGGATCAGGGAACCATAAACTTCGTGAGAAATCGCCGCGCGGGATTAGAAAAGATCAGAGAAAAGGCGCGAGACCGAATCGTAAGGGAAAAATCACGAAGAGTCGAGAGAGAGAATTTGAGGGTGCGTGACGTCACCGGGGAAGATAAAGATCGGAATGATTGTATATCGGAAAAAGAGTTCCAACCGCGGGAAAGAGGTTTGTCGGTATGAAGGGCCATTCCGAGTGATAGCGATAAGAGAGCATAATGTGGTGACGCAGGAAAGCGTCAAGGAACCTAAAAAGCGAAGAAATGTTCACATTGAACAATTAAAGCTCCCGATAGAGGAGCAAGTAATTCTGTGAGTGTTCCGTTGTGAGCCACGGAGAAAGAAATTTTTATTTAAATTTTGTTGTAGAAAATTTGTATTACTGTATTTTGAGAAATTTTTTTTTTGTGTTGTTACTTTTGTAAAGATTAAAAGGAAAAATGTTTTTGTTAATTTGTATATAGATTTCAGTTAAAGCAATGTGTAAATTAGTGTGCGATAAAGAGAATTAATTAGTTTTGTACATAGAGAAGTTTTAGTTTTATTTTGTGTGCGTGTGTGTGTGTGTGAGAGATTTTATTTTATGAAGAAGACTTTAATTTGAGTGTATATTAGTTGTAAGTTAGTTTTAAGAATAGTGTAAATATAAGTTTAAGAATAGCGTAGTTAAGTGTAAATAAATTTGGACTTTTGGACTATTAATGTTAGTTAAGGATTTTTAGAAGTAAAGTTTTATTTTTGTATGTTATCAAGCGACTTTGTACCATTTAGGATTAAGATACTGTTGTAGAATTAGATGATAAGACTTTGGACTGGGTAGGATTAAGGTATTTATGTATCTGCTTCGGCCTTTGACCATGAGGGAATTAGTCGCTGGACTCCTTAATACCGTATTGGTATTAAGTGCCCGAAGTTAAAGTTTATGAAAGATGATCATAAACTGGAGGGGGGAAGTCAAGGTCCGAAGCAGCCTAGTATTAGGCTTAATCCTAGTTCCAGACACAACAAACAATGGACATGTATAAATACAGTAGCCTCAGAGCAATAAAGTCAGTTGATTTCCAACAGTCTATGAGTGTGTTACTTTGCCCTTTTTATCCTTTTTTTTTAGTTTCTTTTTGAGACTGAACTTAAGTTTATATATATATATATATATATATATATATATATATATATATATATATATATATATGGATAAATTTCTTGACTGTTATTATTAAATGTTTAGTGGGGTTCTTGAGGTTCAGTCATAAAATAAAAAAATCAACTATTTTGGCGACGTTTCGAGACTATATTGTTCTCATAATCATGCCCTACAGTGAAAAAAAAAAACAGGTTACAATAAAATTATATAAGTTATACAAGTTATTTCAAAACATAAAGTTAGCTACAGTACAGGTAAGTATATAACAACATGTGTAGGGTAATACAAATATATATAATTACAGAATATAGAGGAGTATGAAGCTACTTACAATGTTACTGGTGGATATGAATAGACTAATAATTCTAGTACACAACTAACCTAGGGGAGTGAGTTTAAACAGACAGTTAACAAGGGTTAGTGGGGAAAACCCTATTTCTTAAAAATTAAGTTAAAAGGACTGTGTAGGTATTCCCAAAGATGCAGGTACAAAAATATTTCAGTGTAATATACTAATAAATGGAAGAATGGTTTGTCTGATGTATATAAATGTAAATGTATATTATTGGTCTGAATGTATTAAGTTGGAATAACAGGTGTTAAGATTTAAAACGTCTGATTTTTTGTTTATTGCGCGGTTTTTAAATTTTTCTATGGTTATCATTTCTTTAATATTTCTTTTAAAATTATTTTGTTCATGGTGAATAATTTTGGGGAAATCAAATTTAAAAGTATGTTTTGTTTGCCTGTAATGTGTGGTGAGAGCTGTTTGGTCAGGTTTGTTCGGGTTTTTATTTATAGACGTGCAACTGTATTTATGTTGATACACTCGTCGTTTAAGATATTGTTCCGTCTTATTATACTATATTATAGATATTACACCATCCCATATATACAAACACTATCAGAAAGGCTCAGGAAAACACTCACAAATAACCATAAAACTGACTACACGGTCACATTCAAAAATACCTCCACCATTAATAAATTGTTTACCAAAACCAAAGATACGGATAAGTTAGAGTTACAGTCTAATATTGTTTATGAAATTCCGTGTGAAGATAGTTGTGGTAAGTCTTATTTTTCGGAACAATATCTTAAACGACGAGTGTATCAACACTTGATTTCCCCAAAATTATTCACCATGAACAAAATAATTTTAAAAGAAATATTAAAGAAATGATAACCATAGAAAAATTTAAAAACTGCGCAATAAACAAAAAATCAGACGTTTTAAATCTTAACACCTGTTATTCCAACTTAATACATTCAGACCAATAATATACATTTACATTTATATACATCAGACAAACCATTCTTCCATTTATTAGTATATTATACTGAAATATTTTTGTACCTGCATCTTTGGGAATACCCACACAGTCCTTTTAACTTAATTTTTAAGAAATAGGGTTTTCCCCACTAACCCTTGTTAACTGTCTGTTTAAACTCACTCCCCTAGGTTAGTTGTGTACTAGAATTATTAGTCTATTCATATCCACCAGTAACATTGTAAGTAGCTTCATACTCCTCTATATTCTATAATTATATATATTTGTATTACCCTACACATGTTGTTATATACCTACCTGTACTGTAGCTAACTTTATGTTTTGAAATAACTTGTATAACTTATATAATTTTATTGTAACCTGTTTTTTTTTTTTTCACTGTGGGGCATGATTATGAAAACAATATAGTCTCGAAACGTCGCCAAAATAGTTGATTTTTTATTTTATGACTGAACCTCAAGAACCCTACTAAACATTTAATAGTAACAGTCAAGAAATTTATCCATATATATATATATATATATATATATATATATATATATATATATATATATATATATATATATTGCATTTTCTAGTTTTTAAAGTTGTTCATTGCCAATGCATAGTTCCAAATCGACAAAATATAAAATTTTAAAATTGCAACACAAAAATCTTTTATACAGAATCAAGAATCAAAAAAGAAATTAAGGGCCTTATACTAACTGGTCATAATTAAAAAAAAAATACTGAAAACACCTCTGATTAATGAAGAGAACCATTAGTCAGAACTAAATGTCAAAACATTGCAAAGTAAAAAATAAAGCACATAAAGCGCAGTAAAAAAAAAATACATTGCAAAGTATTTTTCTGGTGTCATAATACGTTTTTTTTTATTCATTCATTTTTCCTGTTTATTACGAAAAAAAAAATGAAATGTATATGAGTGTGTGTGTGTTTGTCTATAAAACAGTCAATATTTGGTTTCTTACCTTTTTTATCTTGATATATTTTAAGCTTATAATAGATGGTCGTTATTGGTAAAAGGTTTCCGCTAAACTCCATCGGCTGTCACAACGGAAGTTTATTCACCATAATAGTAAAGCATAATAAAAGTAAGTGGAAGATAATATGGGAGAGACATATACAAGCTAGGAATAATATATACAGAAAGATAGAAAATGATATATACATTTTTTTTTTTTTTAGAATAGAAATAACTGATCTAGATGTATGTTTTCACAGTCTCTAGTCACCTACATAGCTTTGGTGTGATAGGAAAACTTTTGATAGAATATCGTACGTGTACCGTAGCTTTCGGATAGAACAATGAAAAAATACAACAAAAAAAAATCCTTGTAGAAAACGAGGAAACTGTTGGGATAAAAACGTTTTTATCAAGCTGTATAGTTACGACTTCATTATTTAAAGTAACCGAATATATTGTGACTATGATAAATAACATGTCCGAAATCAAAATCATGGGGTTTTTCCTGATCAAAAGGAGTATGCAACTGTCTGTTTAAACTCACTCCCCTAGGTTAGTTGTGTACTAGAATTATTAGTCTATTCATATCCACCAGTAACATTGTAAGTAGCTTCATACTCCTCTATATTCTTTAATTATATATATTTGTATTACCCTACACATTGTTGTTATATACCTACCTGTACTGTAGCTAACTTTATGTTTTGAAATAACTTGTATAACTTATATAATTTTATTGTAACCTTTTTTTTTTTTTCACTGTAGGGCATGATTATGAGAATAATATAGTCTTGAAACGTCGCCAAAATTGTTGATTTTTGATTTTATGACTGAACCTCAAGAACCTTACTAAACATATATATATATATATATATATATATATATATATATATATATATATATATATATTATTATAAAGAATATGAGATTGTTGTTACAACAATCAAAAAAGAAAATTTAGGACTTTACTGTAACTGGTTATTAAAAAAAAAATTACTGAACATACTTGATTGGCAACAAACAAACTAAATATATAAATATCGCAAAAAATTAATAATATATACTAACATTTATTATAAAATCGTCTTGTTGTAGATAAACTATAATGATTAATTAAATACGAGTTATTTGCTTCTATGTATTGTATATCCATTGTGATAGACCAGGATATAAAATAATGAGGGAAAAGAACCGTCTTAAACGGGTGAGTAACTTCGAAGGCGTCTAGAAAGCAATGTAAATAAAACGCAGAAGGTTAGTGAACACCTACTAACAGATAAAAGAATGGAAGAAGACAATAACAGAAGCCATAGTTCATTAAAGACTATAACAGTGAATGAACTAATATCTTTTATATATCAGAATATTGAATACTATACGAGTATGTCAACTTCTTTATTTCCAAGTGTCCTAAGTTTTTGGAAAGTCATTTATCAAACATTATTAATCTTAAATAGAAAAAAAAAAAAAAAAAAAAACTGTCTATTAAATGATACATAACATAATAGGTGAATCAATTAAAAATATTTGTAGATAAAATTATAGCTTTATTAAAAATAATAACTATTAAGTATTATAAACTTATGAACTGTTCAGTTGAAGATCGATTACAATTTTACATAATTTTTACCTTTACGTAAGTAGAGGATGGTCAGCAAGAGGAGAGGCCTGCTGGCCGTGCTAAATGTCAGGACCCAGCCCAGATATATAAAGACAATTCGGCCCCTCGGTCATCAGCAGTCTGAGAACCTCCGAACCAGCATGAACCCACTGGTAAATAATGCTTATAACTATCATATCAAAAACATTTTCATTAATTATTTAACATAATGCTCAGTTAAATTAAATTCTTTAATCATGCGAACTGGCTGTTCCTAAAAAAAAAAGTAAGGTTTAGAATGTAACAGTTAAATGTATTTATAAAAGGAAATAAGTTCTTACTTTTAATTTGAAGCAGAGCATAAAAAAGGAAAAATAATTAAATAAAAAAATTGATACAATATAATTTTTGAATAAAAAAAATTTTGATATCAAAGGACAACGATAGTGAAGTTAATGTGATATGTATTGACTAAGGTTCGTTAATCACTAAATAAGGAACAATGTATTTAGTATAGTACTTGGATTAAAAATAAAATATACAGCCATGTCGATCCATTTTATAAATAAGTTATTATTTTAAATTATTTTCTGAAATATTTAAAGATCCAGTGTAATTTATTTTATGTTTCACTATCAAAATTAGCTTACGTGTACTTAAAAAAAAATATTAACATCAGTATGTGTTTTACAGAGTTTATTCTTCTTTTGTGGCTTCATTGCCTGTTCCTTGGCAGAAATAGAAGATAAGAAGAAGGAAAAGAGAGGAGTACTGAGCGGTGGTATAGGACTAGGATCTGGCCTCTATGGTGGAGGTTATGGATACGGCGGAGGCTATGGCTATGGAGGTGGATATGGGGTATGGATCTGGACTTGGCCTTGGATATGGATCAGGAATTGGTCTATCAGGAATTAGTTCAGGAATAGGACTAGCTTCTGGAATTGGCCTAGGTTCTGGAATTGGCCTAGGATCTGGAGTCGGTTTAGGTTCAAGTATTGGATTAGGTACTGGACTTGGTTATGGTGGTGGGGTCACTACCAGCCATGTCACTGTCCCAGTCCCAGTACCTCAACCTGTCAGTGTTCCTGTAGATCGACCAGTCCCAGTTCCAGTATCGCGCCCAGTTCCAGTCCCAGTTGATAGGCCAGTACCTGTTCCAGTGAGCCGCCCATATCCAGTTCCTGTTGAAAGGCCTTATCCAGTGCCAGTTGAAAGACCAGTACCCGTTCCAGTCCCACACCCAGTTTCAGTTCCTGTATCTAGACCTGTTCCAGTTCCAGTACCATCTCCAGTCCCAGTACCAGTAGTCACTAATGTACCTGTTCCAGTACCACAGGCAGTACCTGTTAGTGTTGGAGCTTCTCCAATCGGTAAGGAATAATTTCATATAAAGATGTTAAACTATTTTTATGTTAAACATTTGATATTAAAGATTTTTTACTGGATAGCTGTCGGTTCCGGCATTGGATTGGGCTCTGGGATCGGGCTTGGTTCTGGTATCGGACTTGGATTAGGTTCTGGTTATGGATTAGGCTCAGGCTACGGAGTAGGCTCTGGTATCATCGCCGGTGGGTCCAGCCTCTACGGCAGCAGTATCGGTGGCCTCTATGGTAGTGGCCTCAGTTCTGGACTGTACGCAGGAGGTCTCAGCTCAGGGCTGTATGGAAGCTCTCATGGACTAGGAAGCTCCTTCCTTGCTCACAAAGCCGCTGCTCACGCTACCCTTGGTCACTAACGTACAAGGTAATTTATGAGATTTTTAATGAAACAAAGTTAAAACCACCCATTTTTGCTTTCTAGGCTTATTTTTAAAGGTAACAGTTTTTTTTTATATATATTTTCTACATTTTATTTTATTTATTTTTCAGATGGGTTGCTGATTTCAGTCACTACATAAACTGCAACTTGAAGTCAACTTTTTATGTAGTTGTACATTTTTTGTTGATAGTGTTGATTGTAAATACTACGTTTTGTATTAGTTGTTAATAAATATTTTTACTTTTCTAAATCAGTTTAAAATATCTTATTGCCCTTGTAATTCTTATTATTTACTTGTTTCATATAATGATCAATAACCATATTATTTTGATTCCATTTAATACAAATTTTTCCATTGATGTGTTGCGAATATAATATATATATATATATATATATATATATATATATATATATATATATATATATATATATATATATATATAATTAAGTTAAGTTCCTTCAAATAAAAACGACAAAAAAAAAAGGAAACTTAGGAACGTAATAACACACACAGGTACTGGTAATAGACTGCCTTTATTGTCCTGAAATCCTCTTTATATACATTTGGTGGTTGTTTAGGATTAAGTTTAGGGATTAAGCTGTATATTGTTCCCCTATACACCTTAACTCCCCCCCACCAGTTTATGAACAATCCTCATAAACTCCTAACAGAGGTTCCCAAACAACCATATCTGACATAAAATAAGAAAATCAATATTAACACAAATAAAAATAAAAATACTCCTGAACATAACTCAAAATTTTCACAGATGCTTTACAAATTTCCTTCTGTAATAAGACTACAAAGAAAAAAAAACAAAACAAATATTACACTTCTCATGTTACCTGATAATACATTCCATAGTATACTACTCACACTACATGTTATTGTGTAGAAAAGAGGATACCTATTGAAAACGAAAAAAACGAATGACACGACAACAAGTAATACGCAAACGATCCCAACGAAAACGAGCAATATGAAAACGATCACTCCGAAATGATGAAAACGAAAACGAACGATACGATAGTGATGAAAACGAAAACGAAAACGAGCAATATGCGAGAGAAGAAGAAAAAAACAATTAAAAGATTAAATTTAACTCATCGGAATTTTCAATTGTTCTATGTGAGCGTTTCTACGCCTCTGGGGATCGTGAATGTGTTGGATCGTAACGACGTTATGTTCACGGATGGCTATTACTTTGAAGGGTCCTTCATACCGTACAACTTCTTTATTCCTATTTGACCCCACCCTTCGGTATACTACTGTACCAATCTTGATGTTCTCCATCCCGTCTCGAACCCTGAGATTTTCACGCGCCACCCTTCTGCTTTTCTCCGCCATTATCTTCCGCCGGACCCTTCCCCACCTATCGATAAGAGCCACTTTGTTCACCGCTAACCGTTCTGCTAATTCATCATCCACTGCCGTGACCCTACCGTCCCTTCGCCTTTCTCGAAGCCCGAAAATGAACTCAAATGGAGAGAATCCCGTCGACATGTGAATAGAATGGTTATACGCGGATATCGCCTTTGGCATTGCCATCCCCGCATTCAAACCCTTATCGATATGATACACTCGGAGATGATCCCCCAGGGTGCTATGTAACCTTTCGATCCCTCCCCGACCTTTCGGATGTCCCGGAGTATTAATATGCCAGGTTACACCCACCTCCTGCATCTCCCTCCTTAGACTGGCGTTATCAAACTCCCGCCCACCATCCGATACTATTCTATCCGGTACCCCATACACTTGGAACCATGCCCTTAATGTTGCGATCACTGCCTCCGCCGACCTTTCCTGCACCGGGTACGCCATCGCCAACTTACTGAAAACGTCTATCACTGTGACCCATTTATAGCCCTTCCAGGTGAAAGTGTCCACTTCCAAATCACTTAACGGCCCGATGGGTGTTACCGTTTCCTCCTGCCTCCCAGTTGGGGGATGCCGGTCGTACTTGGCTGCGTTGCAAATTTCGCACGCCCCAATCACCTCCTCAATCGAATTGCGCATCTTTACCCAAAAGTACTTTCGTTTTAGTGCTTGTAATGTTTCTTGCACCCCACGGTGATTAGTTTTACCCTGATGGTAAGCTATCGTGATTTCCTTTTGCCTATCCGTTTCCGTTATTGTCTCCACCATGAGCTTACACCGGATAAAAGTTCGGTCCAACCCAATCCTCTCCGTTCGCCACAAGCGCTTTATTTTCTCCCATAGAACCGCATTCCCCACGAATAAGTAAAAGGTTTTCCCTGGTCGTGTCTCCTCCTTCAACACTTTTCCGACCACTTCTTCCCTTATCCCAGGTTGTGACCATATGGTGGTGATGCGATGTCTCCCATATGTCGAGTACTCTACTTTAGTCAGTCCTGTCGTCCTTGTCTTCCAAATGATCTGTCTCCGTTTGTCATTTATAATGTCTTCCCTTTCCTCCATTTCCCCAGCCCGTTCGCCCACTGAACTCTCCTCCCTTGATACTTCCAGCCCATCCTCCCTCTCTTCCGATTCTTGTTCTACCTCTTCCAATTCTCGCTCCCCCTCTCCTTCCGGTGTCCACTCCCTTAAGAACCTCTGAATCCCTCCCGAGTATTCCCCTTCTTCCCGCTCTATCGCATTTATCTGCAAAGCCCTAGATAGCCAGTCAGCTACGATATTCTCCTTCCCTGGCTTATATATGACTTCCATATTATACTGACTCAATATCTCTTTCCAACGGGTGACCCTCGCCGACGATTCCTTCAACTTCCCTACCCACATCAACGGCCGATGATCCGTTAATACCTTAAAAATCCGACCAAACACGTACGGTCTAAAGTGTTCGACCGCCCACACTACGCCTAACAATTCGCGTTCTAACGCGCTGTAACGTGACTCGGTCTCCGTCAGACGTCTACTCGCGTATGCTACGGGTTGCTCTCCTTTCTCCCCCTCTTGGGATAACACGGCCCCCAAAGCATACTCGCTAGCGTCCGTCGTAATTGTGAAGGCTTTAGTGAAGTCAGGAAATGTGAGAACCGGTTCCTCTTGGAGTCTCGCCATGCACTTCCGGATGTTGCTTTCGATTTCAGGGGTAATTACGATTTGTCGCCCCTTCTTCAGCAGATCGTTTAGGGGTACGAGATGCCTCGCCATCTCCGGAACGAACCGCCGGTAGTAGTTCAATGTCCCCAGGAGCCTCCGTATCCCTTTCACATCCGACGGAATGGCCATCCTCCGTATGGCCTCTACCTTTTTTAGGTCCGGCCTTACTCCCTCCCTTGAAATCGTGTGTCCCAGAAAGTTAATTTGATCCTGCCCCAGGGTCGACTTTTCTTCGGACAATTTCAAACCGAACTGTCTGAGTCTGTTGAATACCTGTCTCAAGTCCTCAATGTGTCTCGTCTCGTCCTTGCTGAATATCAGTAAGTCGTCCATGTAAACTTGGCATGTCCCTTCGTCCAGTCCTCTTAAAAACTCGTCCATCAGTCTCTGGAAAGTTATCGGTGCGTTTTTTAAACCAAATGGCATCCTTGTAAACTCGTAGTGGCCTCTTTCAAAAGTAAACGCCGTCTTATGTTGATCTTTGGGGTGCATCTTTATTTGATGGTATCCCGCCTTCAAATCTAAAGTGCTAAACACGGTTGCCCCTCCTAACCTATCTAGTATGTCTTCGAACCGGGGTATTGGGTATTTCTCATCTACCGTGTTCTCGTTTAACTTTCGAAAATCTACGACCACTCGATATTTTTCCCGCGATGTCCCATCCTCACTTTTCTTTTTAACCGCCCACAGAGGACTGTTGTACGGTGATGTACTATTAACGATGATCCCCTGTCTCTTCAGACTGTCAAGTTCCTCCCGTATGTGCTGGCGCAACGCCTGGGGGTACCTCCGTTCCTTCACGTAAATTACGCGCTCTTGCTTCAGCGGAATTTCATGCACCGTTTCCCCCGTGACACTCAGCGCCTCCCCTTCCTTGAAGAATACATCCGAGAATTCTTGTTTCAATATCCGACGCCAATCTCCCTTCCGAGTTATAGCTCCGACCATAGCCAAATTTTCCTTTCTGACTCTTTCGCACTGATATTCTCTCTCTCCTATCCGGATTGACCATCGTTTCCCACTATTCTTTATCTTTGCCCCAACTTTGGCCAACAGATCACAACCTATTATGCCCCCATATTCCCGTGGCATTTTTTCCACGATGTGTACCTTTAACTTACCACCCTCGATCCCCCATTTACCTAATGAGATCTCCGCCTCCCCCTCTACCCCACACGGACCGCTCAGGGTGACTAATTTACATCCACACGATTGTACCCGAGGTATCCTCTCTCCTTTACAGCACGCTCTCATTGTTTCGCGACACATTATCGTGTTAGAACTGCCTGTGTCCACCAGGCATCGCACCCCACTCCCCACTCTAATTATGGGCAACCTACCACATCCACTCTCAACACTATTTACAACTATGTGGTCGCCCCTCTTCTTCCACACTCCTCATTCCTCGTCCCGCTCTCTCCTTTCCATCCCAACTCGACGTTCTCCGCTCCTCGGACCGCTTCTCTGGTCACACCTCCCTGCCGCCCGTCCTCCTGCTCCTGGTTCGCCTTCTTCTTCGTCCGTCTCTGAAATGTCTGAGGATCTTGTCGATTCCGAAGGTCGCCTACTTCTCTTCCATACCCGCTGGGCGTTTACCTCCATAGGCTCCCCTTGGTTGGCTACTCTGCGTCTGCTCATATATGGGCACTGTCTTGCAATGTGTCCCTCTGAACCACATTCAAAACACCGCGTGCGGGGGCACTGAGCTACCAGATGACCCACCTTCCCGCACCCATGGCATTTCCTATCCTCTTTCTTCCAGCTCCTCTTCTCTGTCCCTGGCCTCTTATCCCGTCCCGATGGCCGTTCTCGGGTTCCAAACTCTGTATCTCGTCTTCTCCACGTATCACCTCGAGGCTGAGCGTGTCTTCCGCCATCAGGGCGTCTATAGGTGACCTTGCTCCATCCATCTTACTTCCGGCCTTCCTCATCCCTAGCGCTAGAGTCCACCATCTCTCTTGCGCACTCCAAAAAGGTTTTATATCTCTCGGGAGGCCATCCTTTTTCCCCGTCTCCTTGGCCAACTGGACCTTTAGAATAGTTGACAAAAAGGCCATCCTCGCTTCTACTTCCGCAGCTTCTGTTGTCTCCCTCATTTTTTCTGTTATTTTTGTTGAAATGGGCCAACAACGATCCTGCGTACTGCCCGCTGGATTGATTCGGTCTTCTCACCTCGCGGAACATGCGGAAGATATCTTCTTCTGGAGTCCACCGACCGCCTCCGAATGCCTTCTTCAATCGGTCTTTCACTACCACCCAGGGCGTATCTTCGTCCGCCTGAATCACGTTTAATACTCCACGCTTGACACGACATACCAAAGCCGCTCTCAATGCGCAAGCGTCCACTGGATCCAAAAGACTTTCAGCCGCTTTTGCTTCTATCCGTGCCATAACTCTATCTCCTCCCTTCAGGAAATGGTTTAATTCCCCTACTTCTCCATCATATCTTTCTATGTCTGCAATTGCTCTCCGCAGATCTTGCGACATTGCCGTCTTAATCTTTAGTAATTCTAGCGCGTTTGCCCGCGCCGCTGCCAAATTCGCGTGGGCTGCCGCCAGCGTTTCTGGTGGTAAAGGTTGCATTTCGGGCTGTACTTCAAACGATGGAGGTTTCAAAATGTTATTGCCTTCCATTTTGTATTTTTCAAAATCAAAAAATGAAAATATGAAAAATTTCGGGGGTTCCAAACAGAACTACGATGAATGAGATGGATACGAAACGTTGGACGGGGAGATAAAAAAATAAATTGCTTACCCAGTCGTATGCTTGAATGATCCCGGGTTTCGGCACCAGTTAAGTTCCTTCAAATAAAAACGACAAAAAAAAAGGAAACTTAGGAACGTAATAACACACACAGGTACTGGTAATAGACTGCCTTTATTGTCCTGAAATCCTCTTTATATACATTTGGTGGTTGTTTAGGATTAAGTTTAGGGATTAAGCTGTATATTGTTCCCCTATACACCTTAACTATATATATATATATATATATATATATATATATATATATATATATATATATATATTTCCTTATACTTAATCATCACTGAGTACAGCAAACACAAATTTAATCAGTAAGATATTTGTCTCAAATTGTTCGGTTTTTATCTTGTGAGAGTTTCTCTGCAGGAAACGTCTTCCAGAAAAAAAAAAAAAAAAAAAAAAAAAAAAAAAACAAGATGTAAATTTAAAAATATAAATAAAATTACAAATAAAATAGTACACTAAATGCAAAGGTACAATATGTTTAGGCCTTGACAGGAGAAAAATAAATACAACTAACCTTTTTTAAAAAAATATCAGCTCAACATAGCTTTTTATTTTTTTTATATATTTATTTTTTTGTAATTGGAGTTTCACTTGAGATAGTTATATGATTTTAACGATCAAATATAAAATCATGTACTTATTTAAAAGATTACAAAGGGATATTGTCTGCTTCTAGAACACTTTGTTAAAATTTCTAAACGAGCTAATTTCGTTATTTTAGTTTGAGTGACAAAACCACCAACTATAGAATTATATCCAGTACCTGATATATTTAATTTGAGGATTTCACGACATTCATATTTGTTTTAATTTTAAAGTTCAATTCTAGTTTGTTATACTTGTTTTTATCGAGCTTATTTAACAGAATGGTAAAAAGGCTAAACAATGGAATAAAATATATTTATGAAATAATTCTTGGTTGATAAATTTTTTTTAAATTTATTTTTTATTTTTGAAGAGAAAAGATTTAAAATATAAAATATATTTAATTTAATGATTCTATTTACAGCCATAATGTCTTATAATGCATTATACTGATTAATATGGCGTTATTTTTTTTTTTTTATTAAAAAATCCCATATAAGCAAATTGAAGTGGGCCACTCATCAAAAGTTAGCTAACACTCTTCTTAACATTATAATTTTCTGTTTTTTTTTATTTTTTTTTATTTCTTTTTGTTAATAGTACCTTATTTATGCATTGATAATGGTATTTGTTTAACAAAAAAAATTATTATGATAAACCAAACAAAATTTAAGAATAATGCATTTTTTTAAATTAAAAAAAGAAAATAAACTTTTCAATTTTTACAAACTCTAAAATATAATGTGTTTTTTTTTCACATTAACTTTATTCAGTAGGTTGTTGAACCCTCTCTACTTTGAATTAATGTTTTACATCGGCGGTTTATACTCCCTATTAAGCTAAAGAAGCATATCTTCAATTAAAGCGTCAGAAAGTTCATCCAAGTTATCTGGACTAGGCGAACACCTGTGTAATTGGCGTTGGAGTTTGTCCCACATATGTTCAATTTGATTCGTATTATCAAAAAAGTAAATAAAATTATAAATATCTTGAATTTATTAAGTGATACACTTCATTTGTGAGCAGTTTATATCGAATAAAGATTCAAACCCAAAAAAAAAACAAATCATAAAAAAGATTTTTCAATTGGTTTTTATGATCCTGGATTAAATGTTAACAAATATAAAAAAGGAAAGAAAGAAAAGTAGAAGTCTATAGCTATTTTGTAAAACTATCTCTATTCTGTGCAGCAGCTATCCAGTCTGGTGTTCCAAGGATGTTCCTGGCATCTGCAACGACGCAATCCATCCTTCTCATTTTGGGTCGTCCTACCCTTCTAGTTTGATAAATCGCTTCGATAGTTAATTTTTTTGGAATCTCGTTCTCATTCATCCTGGCGATGTGCCCTGCCCATCCGAGCTTCCTCACACTGACCCATCTGTCTGTCTGTGCCCTTGAAGAGTGCGTAAATTTCTTGGGATTTTTCTTCTTCTCCAGACATCACCCTTCCGGATCGGACCAAAAATTATTCCCAAGATCTTTCTTTCAAAGATTAGCAGCCTATTTTCACCAACTTCAGTGCATGCCCATGCTTCAGATCCATATGTGAAGACCGGACGTACAAGGTTTTTGTATAGCCTCACTTTAGTCTTGTTGGTTAAAAATCTACTTTTAAATTGCTTAGCAAGGCCAAGACAACTTCCATACCCACGTGCCTCTTCAAGGATCAATCTAAGAGAGAAAATCTAGTGAGTGGTGGGTCGTCTTTTCCTGAAGGCAGCCTGGTATTTCCCGAGTACTTCTTCTGTTAATTAAGCACAGGTAGATAAATATAAAAAAATTATGGATATTAAACAACTAATTGTCTTCTTAACTTGGAACATAATATCTTTAATCAATTTATTTATTTATTATTTTAATAATCAATGTACATTAAATATAATTTAAATCAATTAAATAAATGAAATTAGGCATACTTTATAATAATTAATCAACGTAATTAAGCACAGGTAGATAAATATTTAAAAAATTATGAATATTGAACAACTAATTATCTTCTTCACTTGTAACATAATATGATGATCCAGATTGATCTGATAACTGTGGCTCTGACATGTCATCATTTCAAGATTTAAGTTTGATAAGGATAATTGTTCGTTCGGAGTACTTTAGTAAATATAGCACATCTGAATTTAACAGTTTTTTTTTTTTTTTTTTTTTTTTTGACAGGTTTTCGTAGTGAAGCAACAATAGGGTACGATGAAACTAATATCATTGTCAACAAATCACTATTTGTTGCTATTCATGAAATTTTCTTATAGAAGAAGATAGCTGTTAAGAGGTAGATGCCTCTTTCACAACTTTGGAAGAACCATGCTTACCAGAAACATAAAGCGCGTGCTGTGCAGCGAAAGTCAATTTGGAGTGTTGTGTCTGAAAAAGATTTTCTATCACCCAAAACGCAAAAAATCGCAAAAATTCTATGCATCATTTAAAGACTAGAAGGATTGATGAAACAAATTCCCCAAACGAATCCTTGGGGTAACTTGGGGGTCATATAGTTTTTCGTTATTGAATAGTGGCATACATTTATAAATTGCAAAATTAACTCTACAGGCAGATTCCAATGTATATTCAATAGCGAGTGTGGAAATACAATGTCTTACCTGCCTCAGCAATGTCCATTGTTAAATAAAAGCAAAAAGACTTTGCGCTACACACACCTTGAACATAATAAATGACCATCGAATAAAGTTAATCCCACTGCTGGTTATTAGGCACTTGTGTAAACAGGAATCATTCAATCGTTTACTATTTATTTGTAAACACGGTATGGTGGGAAATATTAGTATTAAGCGTCTTACCAACTAATAATAAAAAGGTCAAGCACTCAGAAATTCCAAAGTTTTGACTTGACTTTTGTCCACCTAAATTGTTGATTTTCCCAGTGTCGTCTATGCTGCCATCGCTGTTACTGAGTGCATTCATCGTACCTTTACTGGATATTCATCTCGTACCTCGGAGTCCTTTAACTTATCAGTCTTCGGCCCTTTGTTCTCATAATTTTTACTATCGAAATCCTGGCTCTGATCTTTGTCATACTCATATAATGATCTGAATCAGCATTCGCCCCTCTGTTGGTCCGTAAGTCAATTAAATCCGTAAGCTCCATAACCACTCAAATCTATTAGTTTCTTAACTTGTTTCCCACTCCATTCCCGACAATTCTCCGAGGCGTCTGAAAAGAAGATGTCCCAGAGATCTTCTAGAGTATAATTTTCGATTGAAGTGCTACTGATGAGTACTTCTTTTCAAGATTTGACATGTCATTGTAATCGTTATTAGTTCATTTACTTGATGTACATCTTTATACAGTTGTAAAGTTCAATGAATTTCAATATAAAAATAATATAAATTAACATCATGAAGGAAAATGATTTTTTAAGCGTAATATTTTTTTTTTTTTCTATTTTAGCTCTATTGGAACTCTAACAGCCCAATAACATTTTGAATTTTTCTTATTTTTATATTAGGATAAAAAATTATTCTATCTATTAACATTGGGATTGTTTTTATGTCAATAATATTTTCAGAAAAATAATGTTTTCTCGGACGCATATTGTGCATACCATCACTCTTCTGGTGGTTTAAAATCTATCCTAATATTCACTAAATCAGAACTTACCTAAAAAGTTATAAAAAAATCAAATGATAATAGAATATAAATTGTAATTCGATCTAATGATTTGGTTTGAAATGACTTAGGTTTGAAAAAAAAAAAAAAATAGAGTTCGCTTTGAATGTAATCGTGATATATTTTGTTTCTAAAATCTACCTTAAATTATTCATAAAACACTAAATTAAAAAAATAAAACCATTGGATTCAACCCCACCTCTAGCTATGACTGACTTATTAACATGTTCACACTAAGCTACTGTCCTATTATTAAGTAGAATAATCATTTTTATACCATCAGTATGGCAGATCGGGGAATGCGACACGGCTGCTTGGGCTAGTTATGCTCCAAACCTCGTGGGGATGTGGACTTTTCCATATAGAATAAATGTAAATGGTTTTTGTCTACATTCCACAAACTGGATATATATACAGATAAGCAATCTGTGGCGTTTTTTTTCTTTTTTGGCGGATACGACTTGTCTCTCCTTGAGGCGTGCCTCTATCCGCAGCACCCATTCCGGGCCAAATTATAAATAGATTTACTCAAAATTACACAGGCATTGATGACCTTAGGGTTTCATGCATATAAGCCCAAACCAACCATCAGTATTTTCCAAATTAAAACCAATCAATAGTTAAACTAATTTATTTACAAATTTAAACGATTCACTTATATAATTTCACAAGTTTAATTTGAAAGGCCTTAACAATTCCTAGTACGTCCTCTTCTGGCACATAGAGGAAAATGATGATCAATGGAAAATTTTCAATTAGAGCCCAAGGAATGTTTTTCGCTAATTGGCAATAACATGGGAAACAGAGATTCACCTAGCGTTCATGATATAAATTAACTGTTCACAGAACACTCCGACTTATAGAATTCCAAAAACAAAGTATTAGTTTTATACGTACAATATAATTGAAGTGGAACTATCAACAATAGTTTGGATAATACTTTGCAGTTTTAAAAATACAACTCAATGATTAAGGATGGTTTATTTTCAATCCCGAAAAATCGTTTGCCTATAATCTTGCGACAAGCATAAATGCTTCTATTTAAAAGGCCTTGAGCCCATTACGTTGGCAAGGTTGTACTGTTGCTAGACCACGTTTTGAATGGAGGACATGTCTCTGGAATTACGCTCAACCACCTGCTTTTTACCCTCATTATGAGTACCTACTTTAGAAAGGCTGGATGTGCAGGCTCCTAGGGCTAGAGCTTGCCGAAGTCGAGTTGCGGATGAAATACCAGAAATGAATTATCTGCCTTTTAATATTATGAATTGGCTAATATATTTTAACATCTACTGGAAAAGATAACTACAGTTAATTAAATGCTCAATTAATTAATAACAATAGAATATTAACTCTCAATGATTATAATGACTGTAACAATAAGAAAAGTAAAAAAAAATCAACTAATACAACAAAAAAAATAAGAATGATAATCGCTTTTTTTTCTCTAATTCTTCTCATTACATTTAATTTGTCATAGTTTTTCATATTACGTTCTCATTCTTAATTTTTATATAATACTTCCGTATGACACTGCTGCATATCTAGTTTTTTATGTAATTATTTTATCTGAATAATTACTTACTAGTTTATAGAACAGCCGTGTGAGAGTGGTGGGTGATTTAATGAATATATGATCAGGTACAGTTCTTATATATAAAAACCTACTAGAGCGTAAAGTCGAACAGTCGACCAAAGAAACTCAAAGGAATATTGTAAATAATATTAATATGAACAAATCGGTAACTATATTTAGCTATATTTATTGTCAAGTTATATTACTTTGTCTAATAATTATTCTATTATATTATAGTCTAATAAATCTCTTCAACTTCCTACATGTTGTGAGGTTATGTTATTTTAATATTAGGATTAATTATCAACTTATTATATTAACCATTAACGTCTCATTTTAATGAGCATAATGATCTCAGAGAATTCATTTCATTATATTTTGTTTTGAAATTCATTAGTTAATTATTTATATCAGTTGTGGTGTTTGATAATTATAATAAATTATATTGCTAGATGCTGGACTTGATACAAACTTTTCAGGCCAAAAATTTTAGGACAATTATACAAGCATCTTCGTAAGTAACTCAAACCAAAGAACACATACTGACATGCTATGAAATATTTCACATTAGACGACACTATATTTTTAGTGCTTTAAATATCAAGGAAGAAATTCTTCAATAATCATTACTTTGCAAAAAAATTAATATTTTTAAAATTATCCTATGAATATAAAATAGATTATGAACAATGTTTAAGAATAATTCTAAAAAAATATTAATTGTAACTAGCTCATGTGTCTAATATGCTATGAAAATTAATATTTGAATATAAATAATATAATATTAGTTCACTTGTTTTCAGTACACTGCAGTCATATGCTTGCCATTGTTGATTTCAATGGCAGCTACAGCAGGTGAAAAGAAAACTCCAGAAAAAACGAGAGGTTCTGGGCATTATTAATTTAACAGGCCTGGCTCCAGCCTTCTCAGGGATCGCTCTTATTTCGGGAAATAATCTAGCTAAAGGATCCAATTTAACCACTGACAGTATTCCTTCTGGAATAAATCTTTCTGGACTTAATCTAGCTCCTAGTACAAACCTTCCAGCTGCTCTGGAACTTAATTCATTACTTAATTTGCAATCAGCCCCTTCCTCTGGGATCAACCAGTCTCTTGGAGTAACCCTACCCTCCGGCACAGATCTTACATCTGTACTAGATTTGAAAATAGGACAAGCAGTATCGTCCCCTCAGCCAATAACGGTTCAAGTGAACCGTCCTATACTTTTCACTGTTGCTCAGAAAGTTCCTGTTCCAGTCGATAGGCCAGTTCTAGTTACAGTGAACAGGGCCGTTCCTGTGCCAGTTGACCGCCCAAATGCAGTTGCAGTAGACAGGCCGGTAGCAGTAGCAGTCCCTCAGACAGTCGCCGTTCCAGTACGACAACAAGAACCAGTACCAGTAGTATCACCAGTTCCCGTTTCAGTCGTTAATAACGTAGCTGTTCCGGTTCCGTTTCCAGTTACTGTTGTGAAGACTGTTCCAGTTTCTATTGATGCTACACCCTATGGTAATATTACAAGATAAACTTTTGAACCTGTATTTAATAAATTAAACAATGAAAAATAAAATTATTTTTTAATATAATATATTTTAGGAGGATCTGGACAAGGAATATCATTAATTTCAAACATAGGCTTTGGCTCCGGAGCATCCCTTCTCCCAAACAAATTTGGTAACTTTCGCCGTTAGTTTTATTCTTTTTGTAAAAATTTACAACTTATTATTTGTAGTAAACTGTATTGTACATTTGTAAATATCACAAGTAAATGATGATGATTTTTACTCTTCACATCAATCACGAAGACTGCCATTTATTGTTGTTGTTATTATGTTTTGTTTTTGTTCTAATAAAGTAATTTTATAAGGAGTATGAGGTTTATTTGATCATTTTTTACCATAATAAATATACCTTTTATATATATTTACATCTAAAAGGTTACCAGTTAAGTTTTAAATTATAATGTAGACTATAAATAAACATCTCAATAGAAGTGGCATTTAATTCATCAATCCTAATTATAAATAAACTACCAATTTTTTAAATTATTAGTTCTTTAATGTTCAAAGGGATCACAAAATATATCCCTACCATTTGTCAAACCTGATACACAACGTATGCTTGAGAGGGAGTTCACAAAATTTAAGGAATATTTTAAGAAGATTATTCGAGGAGTGAGTTGGATAAGATAAATATGTTGTTTGTTATGAATATGATGAATTGTTTAGGGAATATGAACTTACAGTGAAACAAATAAAGATGCTTACATAATTCTAGTACCGAAACAACACTTATAAAAATAGTTTTAAAAATCTTGGCTGCTGAAAAAATCTTCACTGAGTTAAAACTGCATGGGCTTAGCATACAAAAAATAAAACTAACTAAACAATTGTAATTGCTTCTGCTTTATGTACTAAAGATTTAACATCAGGACATGAAATTGATGGTGTACAAAACCATATAAAGCCTGTTCTAAGGTATGACTATAGACCAGATCTTTGTCTGGCATGTAGTTAAGTGCAAGAGAGATTTGAAAGAAGTCATTCGCATCATTTCTGAAACTACCTGGAAAAGAGCTAAATTCTTGTAACTTCAATATCATGAAAAAAAAAAACAACAAAAAACACATTAAGCCTGTAGTGCTTAATTGGATTTTTTTTTTTTTTTTTTTTTTTTTTTTTTTTTTTTTTTTTTTTTTTTTTTTTTTTTTTTTTTTTTTTTTTTTTTTTTTTTTTTCCCCCTTCCTACCTTTTCAGGTATACGGGGTTTTTGGCGGCAGCGGGTTCAACATATGGGATTTATGTATGCCGTTGCCGCCAATTAAAATCTTTATTAACAATTTTTACATAATTGTCTGAGGATATATTTATTTAGGGGCACAATTCTGTGGTGCGGTCTGGCATGCTCAGCACACTTCAGACCACACCTTCTTACTTTTCTTTTGGTGCGGCCCGGCCATGCATTGCACGCCTTAGCGACCGCACCTTATCTCCTATGGTGCGGCCCGGCAATGCTTCGCACGCCTTAGCGACCGCACCTTCTTTTCCAGACGGTAGCCCGGTCCAGCCCTCCTGGTCCGCCGCATCCGTCCGGTCCACTCCAGTCACTCTCGAGGACTGCATCCGTCCGGACTGCCTGGTCCAGCCCTCCTGGTCCGCAGCATCCGTCCGGTCCTGCTCGTCCTCACAGTCTCTCGTCTTCCTCTTCTTCTTGTTCTTCCGGTGGTGGCTCGACGACAGCGGGGTTGGGCCTACCAAGGGTGAAATGTGCAGGACCCCCACCACTTCCCTCCATCCGTAGACAAATTCCCTAAAATAGGGATAATTGTCTTCCTCCATGAGTCGAGGGAAGTCCGCTTCGTCGAGGGCGAAGATCCCGGTTTTCCTCGACAACCTGGCACGGTGTCCTTCCATTTCGGTGCAGGATAACACAACGTGTTCTGCCGTCTCTGGGACTCCACAAGTCGGGCACCGGGGGTCGATTTCTTTTCCGTGTTCATTTAACTTTCCCCGGAACCCGCCGTGTCCTGTTAACATCTGCGAGACCCAGTAGTCCGGGAGGACCCATTTCGCTTCCAATCTTCTTTGGACGGTGGGGAAGAACTTCCTTAGTGTTGCTCCTTTCTCACTTGTCACCCACCGCCCATTCCACTCCTCTATGGAGTCCTCCCGCAGTATCTTCTTCCAAAGATTCGGGTCTCGCCGACACGCTGTCGGAGTCCCTCCGGAAGCGCTTCCAGCCCCTGCCTCTTGACTTCGTATTTCACTCTGTCCTCTCTGAGGACTAGGTCCAGGGGCATCGCTCCGGCCAACACCTGCACCGCCTCATGCGACACCGTTCTGTAAGCCCTCGTGACACGCACCAGAGCCAATCGCTGTATGGTGGCCAGTTTCCTTCTCTGCGGTTGTGTGAGGTTTCGGCTCCACGCAGGGGATGCATACCTCAGTATACCCATGACCACACCTTTGTAAATGGTCATCGTAGCTGGGTACCTGAGGCCCCAGAACGCACCCCCTATCCTGCTTAGTCCATTTAATGATAGGGTCACCCTATCCTTTAAGTACTCCAGGTGAGGGGTTGGGTCAAACTTCCTTCTGAATCTGACACCCAAGTATGTCACCTCCTCACCTGGTCTTATTCTTTCGTTTGCAATGTTCATAGTGATAGGGTGAGCCCTATCCGTGGAGCCCTTAACGAGTATGGCTTGCGTCTTGGCTGCCGCCATACTCAACTTCTTCCTCACACACCATTCTTCCACAAAACTGGCACACCTCTCTGCTTCAGTCTTGATTCTGGCTCTGCTATTTGCGGCCACGATGACTGCCAGGTCGTCGACGTAGGCCGTGGCAAGGAACCCTCTCTCCTGCAGCTCCCCCAACAACTCATCAAAGACTAGCTTCCACAGGGCCGGCCCGAGGACCGAACCCTGCGGGCATCCTCTTTCTATCTCTCTCTCTCCACCTCGTAGTAGTTACCCCTTATCTTTACACTCCTTGTACTCAGGTAACTACTAACGAGGGAGTATAGGTTGCTGGGGGCGTCGAACCTTTGCAATTGCTGGAGCACGCCCGGCCACCACACGCTGTCAAAGGCGGAGGAGATGTCGAAGAGCAAAAGCATCACGTACTTCTCCGCCCTTTCCTCCGCGTCTTGGCGTACCCTCAGCAACGCATCAGTGGTTCCCTTGCCACGGGTCGAGCCGAACTGCCGTGGATGACTCGCCGCACTCAGGACCGGTCTAAGGCTGGTTACTATCATGTGCTCCAGTACCTTACTTACCACTGGGAGGAGGCATATTGGCCTGTAGGCCTTGGCCGTCTCCTTATCTTTGCCTCCTCCCTTGTAGAGTAGTCTCAGATCGGCAACCCTCCATTTGCTAGGGAAGTACCCCTCGTCCAAGCATCGGTTGAGGATGCTAAGTAGTTCGTCCTCAATATACGGGGTACTCCTTTTGAGGATTGCCGCGTCTATACCATCAAGGCCTGGAGCCCTTCCGGTCCTCTGTCTATCCACGGCTAGACGAAGGTCCCACTTATCCCATGGTGGGCATAACTCGGTACCTGGCGGGTATACCGTGGTTCTTCTGACTAACTTATCCTGCTCGTTATCCTGGGACGGATCATCCCTGGGGTACGTAGAGTTGATAAAGAATGTCGCCGTCTCCTCCAGGGTGGCTGCCTGGGTCTGACCTTCTCTTAAAGCCGCCATCATCTGTAGCGGCTTGACCTTGCCCATTGCCACCCTGTACGGTATTCCCCAGGGATTCTTTTCTGATTCCTTGACTATAAACTCGTCCCAGGATATCCTCTTCTGTTGTCGAACCCCGTTTCGGTATACCCGCTTCCTGAGCTTGTACTCAGCTCGGAGTGCATTTCTCCAACCTCCTTCTCTGCACTCCTGGTACCTACGCCTGGCCCTATATGCTTCCTTTTTAAGTTGTGTTAGGGCTGGCGTCCACCATGGGACCGCACGAGGGTCCACCGCTTAATTGGATCGCACGAGGAGCCTATTTATCTCCTTTTGATCAGGAAAAACCCGATGATTCTGATTTCTGGCAGGTTATTTATCATAGTCACAATATATTCGGTTACTTTAAATAATGAAGTCGTAACTGTACAGCTTGATAAAAACGTTTTTATCCCAACAGTTTCCTCGTTTTCTACAAGTATTTTTTTTTTTTTTTGTTGTATTTTTCCATTGTTCTATCCTAAAGCTACGGTACACGTACGATATTCTATCAATAGTTTTCCTATCACACCATAGATATGTAGGTGACTAGAGACTGTGAAAATTTACATCTAGATCAGTTATATCTATTCTAAAAAAAAAAAAAAAAAATGTATATATCATTTTCTGTCTTTCTGTATACATTATTCCTAGCTTGTATATGTCTCTCCCATATTATCTTCCACTTACTTTTATTATGCTTTACTATTATGGTGAATAAACTTCCGTTGTGACAGCCGATAGAGTTTAGCGGAAACCTTTTTACCAGTAACGACCATCTATTATAAGCTTAAAATATATCAAGATAAAAAAGGTAAGAAACCAAATATTGTACTATTTTACAGACAAAAACACACACACACATATACATTTTTTTTTTTTTCGTAATAAACAGGAAAAATGAATGAATAAAAAAAAAGTATTATGCCACCAGAAAAAATACCATTGATTTATTTTTTACTTTGCAATGTTTTGACATTTAGTTCTGACTAATGGTTCTCTTTATTAATCAGAGGTATTTTCAGTATTATTTTTTAATTATGACCAGTTAGTATAAGGCCCTTAAATTCCTTTTTGATTCTTGATTCTGTATAAAAGATTTTTGTATTGCATTTCTAAAATTTTTTATTTTGTCGATTGGCAACTATACATTGGCAATGAACAACTTTAAAAACTAGAAAATGCAATATATATATATATATATATATATATATATATATATATATATATATATATATATATATTATATTAAAGAATATGAGATTGTTGTTACAACAATCAAAAAAGAAAAAATTTAGGACCTTGCTGTAACTGGTCATATTAAAAAAAAATTACTGAACATACTTTATTGGCAACAAACAACTTAAATATATAAATATCGCAAAAAAATCAGTAATATATACTAACATTTATTATAAAATCTGCTTGTTGTAGATAAACTATAATGATTAATTAAATACGAGTTATTAGCTTCTATTCATTGTATATCCATTGTGATAGACCAGGATATAAAATAATGAGGGAAGAGAACCGTCTTACATAACATAATAGGTGAATCAATTAAAAATATTTGTAGATAAAATTATAGCTTTATTAAAAATAATAACTATTAAGTATTATAAACTTATGAACTGTTCAGTTGAAGATCGATTACAATTTTACATAATTTTTACCTTTACGTAAGTAGAGGATGGTCAGCAAATGGAGAAGCCTGCTGGTCGTGCTAAATGTCAGGACCCAGCCCAGATATATAAAGACAATTCGGCCCCTCGGTCATCAGTAGTCTGAAAACCTCCGAACCAGCATGAACCCACTGGTAAATAATGCTTATAACTATCATATAAAAAACTGTTTTATTAATTATTTAACATAATGCTCAGTTAATTTAAATTTTTTAATCACGCGAACTGGTTGTCCCTCAAAAAAAAGTAACGTTTAGAATGTAACATTTAAATATATTTATGCAACAATAATTTAAAAATTGACTACATTTATAAAAGGAAATAAGTTCTTGCTTGTAATTTGAAGCAGAAAATAAAAAAGTAAAAATAATTAAATAAATAAATAAAAAAAATTGATACAATATAATTTTTGAATATTAAGAATTTTGATATCAAAGGACAACGATAGTGAAGTTAATGTGATATGTATTGACTAAGGTTCGTTAATCACTAAATAAGGAACAATGTATTAAGTAGAGTACTTGGATTAAAAATAAAATATACAGCCATGTCGATCCATTTTATAAATAAGTTATTATTTTAAATTATTTTCTGAAATCATTGTAATTTATTTTATGTTTCACTATCAAAATTACCTTACGTGTACTTAAAAGAAATATTAACATCAGTATGTGTTTTACAGAGTTTATTCTTCTTTTGTGGCTTAATTGCCTGTTCCTTGGCAGAAGTAGCAGATAAGAAGAAGGAAAAGAGAGGAGTACTGAGCGGTGGTATAGGACTAGGATCTGGCCTCTATGGTGGAGGTTATGGATACGGCGGAGGCTATGGCTATGGAGGTGGATATGGGTATGGATCTGGACTTGGCCTTGGATATGGATCAGGAATTGGTCTATCAGGAATTAGTTCAGGAATAGGACTAGCTTCTGGAATTGGCCTAGGTTCTGGAATTGGCCTAGGATCTGGAGTCGGTTTAGGTTCAAGTATTGGATTAGGTACTGGACTTGGTTATGGTGGTGGGGTCACTACCAGCCATGTCACTGTCCCAGTCCCAGTACCTCAACCTGTCAGTGTTCCTGTAGATCGACCAGTCCCAGTTCCAGTATCGCGCCCAGTTCCAGTCCCAGTTGATAGGCCAGTACCTGTTCCAGTGAGCCGCCCATATCCAGTTCCTGTTGAAAGGCCTTATCCAGTGCCAGTTGAAAGACCAGTACCCGTTCCAGTCCCACACCCAGTTTCAGTTCCTGTATCTAGACCTGTTCCAGTTCCAGTACCATCTCCAGTCCCAGTACCAGTAGTCACTAATGTACCTGTTCCAGTACCACAGGCAGTACCTGTTAGTGTTGGAGCTTCTCCAATCGGTAAGGAATAATTTCATATAAAGATGTTAAACTATTTTTATGTTAAACATTTGATATTAAAGATTTTTTACTGGATAGCTGTCGGTTCCGGCATTGGATTGGGCTCTGGGATCGGGCTTGGTTCTGGTATCGGACTTGGATTAGGTTCTGGTTATGGATTAGGCTCAGGCTACGGAGTAGGCTCTGGTATCATCGCCGGTGGGTCCAGCCTCTACGGCAGCAGTATCGGTGGCCTCTATGGTAGTGGCCTCAGTTCTGGACTGTACGCAGGAGGTCTCAGCTCAGGGCTGTATGGAAGCTCTCATGGACTAGGAAGCTCCTTCCTTGCTCACAAAGCCGCTGCTCACGCTACCCTTGGTCACTAACGTACAAGGTAATTTATGAGATTTTTAATGAAACAAAGTTAAAACCACCCATTTTTGCTTTCTAGGCTTATTTTTAAAGGTAACAGTTTTTTTTTTTTTTTTTTTTATATATATTTTCTACATTTTATTTTATTTATTTTTCAGATGGGTTGCTGATTTCAGTCACTACATAAACTGCAACTTGAAGTCAACTTTTTATGTTGTTGTACATTTTTTGTTGATACTATTGATTGTAAATACTACGTTTTGTATTAGTTGTTAATAAATATTTTTACTTTTCTAAATCATTTTAAAATATCTTATTGCCCTTGTAATTCTTATTATTTACTTGTTTCATATAATGATCAATAACCATAATAATTTGATTCCATTGAATAGAAATTGTTCGATTGATGTGTTGTGGATATAATATTATTTTGTAAAGGCGGTGACAGTACTTCCTGTAGATTCTTGATTAAAGGGTCACACTAAGCAGAAACCTTTTTAATGTACTGGAGTGTGATAACAAATAAGAGAGATGGAGAGGTGGTACATGCCCTATTTCCTCATACTTAATCATCACTAAGTACAGCAAACACAAATTATATGAGTAAGATCTTTGTCTCATATTGTTTGGTTTTTATCTTGTGAGAGTTTCTCTGCAGGAAACGTCTTACAGGAAAAAAAAAACAAGATGTAAATTTAAAGATATAGAGAAAATTACAAATAAAATAGTATACTAAATGCTGAGGCACTATATGTTTAGGCCTTGACAGGAGAAAAATAAATACAACTAACCTTTTTTAAAAAAAATATCAGCTCAACATAGGTTTTTATTTTTTTATATTATTTATTTTTTTGTAACTGGAGTTTCACTTGAAATAGTTATATGATTTTAACGATCAAATATAAAATCATGTACTTATTTAAAAGATTACTAAGGGATATTGTCTGCTTCTAGAACACTTTGTTAAAATTTCTAAACGAGCTAATTTCGATAGTTTAGTTTGAGTGACAAAACCACCAACTATAGAATTATATCCAGTACCTGATATATTTAGTTTGAGGGTTTCACGAAATTCATATTTGTTTTAATTTTAAAGTTCAATTCTAGTTTGTAATACTTGTTTTTATTGAGCTTATTTAACAGAATGGTAAAAAGGCTAAACAATGGAATAAAATATATTTAATTTAATGATTCTAATTACAGCCATAATGTCTAATAATGCATTATACAGATTGATAAGGCGTTAATTTTTATTTTTATTAAAAAATCCCATATAAACAAATTGAAGTGGGCCACTCATCAAAAGTTAGCTAACACTCTTCTTAACATTATAATTTTCTGTTTTTTTTTTTTTTTTTTTATTTCTTTTTGTTAATAGTACCTTATTTATGCATTGATAATGGTATTTGTTTCGCCAATGCCTTCTACTTTGAACTGATGTTTTATATCGGCGGTTTATACTCCTTATTAAGCTCAATATGTATTGTTGAGGTAAAGAAGCATATCCTCAAAGCGTCAGCAAGTTCATCCAAGTTATCTGGACTAGGCGAACACATGTGTAATTGGCGTTGGAGTTTGTCCCACATATGTTCAATTCGATTCGTATTATCAAAAAAGTAAATAAAATTATAAATATCTTGAATTTATTAAGTGATACACTTCATTTGTGAGCAGTTTATATCGAATAAAGATTCAAACCAGAAAAAAAAAAACAAATCATAAAAAGATTTTTCAATTGGTTTTTATGATCCTGGATTAAATGTTAACAAATATAAAAAGTTAAAAAAGGAAAGAAAAGTAGAAGCCTATAGCTATTTTGTAAAACTATCTCTATTCTGTGCAGCAGCTATCCAGTCTGGTGTTCCAAGGATGTTCCTGACATCTGCAACGACGCTATCCATCCTTCTCATTTTGGGTTGTCCGACCGTTCTAGTTTGATAAATCGCTTCGATAGTTAATTTTTTTGGAATCTCGTTCTCATTCATCCTGGCGATGTGCCCTGCCCATCCGAGCTTCCTCACACTGACCCACCTGTCTGCCTGCGCCCTTGAAGAGTGCGTAAATTTCTTGGATTTTTCTTCTTCTCCAGACATCACCTTTCCGGATCGGACCAAACATTATTCTCAAGATCTTTTTTTCAAAGATTAGCAGCCTATTTTCATCAACTTTAGTCCATGTCCATGCTTGAGATCCATATGCGAGGACCGGACGTACAAGGTTTTTGTATAGCCTCACTTTAGTCTTGTTGGTTAAAAATCTACTTTTAAATTGCTTAGCAAGGCCAAGACAACTCCTGTTTGCTCCGTTCCGACGTATAACATCCTTAGTCACATCGTTTTTTTAATTAATCACCGACCCCAAACGTACGAAATGTTGAACCCTCTTAAACTTGTATTTTCCAATCTCAATATGCTCTTCCTACAAACGCTCTGGCCCAGCTATCATATATTTAGTTTTTCCTTCATTGATCACCAAACCAAACTTCTTAGCTGACTTTTTTAGCTGGAGAGATGCGTCCTTCAATGCTGATTAAGATCTGGCAACGATGTCGAGATTTTCAGCGTATCCTAATATCTGCCTTGTTTCTATTTAAAATTGTGCCTGATGTTTGTATTCCAGATTCCCTTACTGCTCTTTCTATAGCCATATTAAAAAATAGGCAGGCTAGCGCATCTCCTTGCCTTACTCCAGTACTGGATTCAAATTCTTCTGACATGCCTGATCCAATCTGCACCATGCATTTTGTCTTTTCCATCGTATTTTTGGCAAGCCGGATTTGTTTGGAAGGCATATTTAGGTCATATACAGCTTGATACGGTTCTCGTTGATCAACACTGTCATAGGCCTACTTGAAGTCAATAAATAGATGATGCGTTGTGATTCCATACTCACGTGCCTTTTCAAGGATCAATCTAAGAGAGAAGATCTGGTGAGTGGTGGATCGTCTTTTCCTGAAGCCAGCCTGGTATTTCCCGAGTACTCCTTCTGCATGGGGGACAAGTCTGCAAAAGATAATAATAGAAAAGCCCTTGTAAGCACAGTGCAGTAATTATTACAATCAGGCTGTTCTCCTTTTTTGTGAATGGGGACAGCATTCTTTTCAGTTAAGAGCATACCATCTTCTCCTTGACACGATTTTGTTCTCGGTTTAAAGGCTGCTCTTCCTTCATTTACTCGCTGGAAGAAGAAGAGTGTATCATTAGATGCTCTATATTCTCCATCTTCTTGCTCTTCCAGACTCTCTTTTTTTTTTGTTGGATCCTCCTTTCGGTTCTTCTGTAGTTCTAGTATGTTTCACAAGACTGTCTAGTGCGTCTTTGGATCATCTTTCTAGAAAATTCATTTTTCATTGATGTTACTTGGCAATATTCTTCATCGAACCAGCCCTTATTAGGCTCTCTTGTTACAAGGCCCAGTATTTTTCAAGCAGTGCTGTTTATAACATGCGAGCATGCTTCCCACCCGTCGCACAGTGGAAAATATGACCAATTATGATGGACAAAATTCTGAAACTTGTCTATATTTAACCTTTGTGGTCCCAGATTACGAAAAAATTATTTAAAAAATCTTATTAATTTTTTGACATGATTGGCTAGCTCACAGTGGTAAAAAATCTAATTTATTTGTTAAAATCTAAAACTCCCCTACATTTACAATCCCAGAAACGGGATAAATAATACAACAAATCTAATTATCAGCTCGGAGTGGCGTAAAACTGCTAGTAGATGTATTTTGAATCATTTAGGAACTCTTCAAATTATAGATTGTAAAACTTTTATTTATTTTATTTTTTTTTAAATAATCAATGTACATAAAATAAAATTTAAATCAATTGTAGAAATAAAATTAGGCATAATTTATAATAATTAATAAACTTAGTTAAGCACAGGTAAATAAATATAAAAAAAATATGAATATCAAACAACTAATTATTTTCTTCACTTGTAACATAATATGATGATCCAGATTGATCTGATAACTCTGGCTCTGACATGTCATTATTTCAAGATTTAAGTTTGATAAGGATAATTGTTCGTTCGGAGTACTTTAGTAAATATAGCACATCTGAATTTGACAGTATTTTTTTTTTTTTTTTTTTTTTTTTTTGACAGGTTTTCGTAGTGAAGCAACAATATGGTCTGATGAAACTAATATCATTGTCAACAAATCACTATTTGTTGCTATTCATGAAATTTTCCTATAGAAGAAGATGGCTGTTAAGAGGTAGATGCCTCTTTCACAACTTTGGAAGAACCATGCTTACCAGAAACATAAAGCGCGTGCTGTGCAGCGAAAGTCAATTTTTCACAGTCAACCTTCAATAACTCGCTGACTTTTCTTTTTTTTAGTTTTCTCACTAGAACATTCGAAATATTTTTCAGGGTGTTTTGAGTGTTGACAAGTAGGCTGAATAACTGAAATACTAAAATCCAAGTCATCGGAATCAAGCCAACTAGAGTATTCATTAAATATATATTCCAATTTTCTGTGGCATTGAAATTTTGTCGGAAAGACGGGGAATTCTAATCTTCAAAGGTCTAATCTCCACATTATCTTGATTGTTAATATGAGCGGAAGTTAGAATAAATTTTAGCAAGTGGTCTTGGCGGTTTTTTTTGGGAAACTTAACCCACTCTTCAAAAAATTTCCTCCTCGTGATTTGCAGTGTTGTGTCTGAAAAAGATTATCTATCATCCAAAACGCAAAAAATTCTTTGCATCATTTAAAGACTAGAAGGATGGATGAAACAAATCCCTCAAACGAATCCTTAGGGTAACTTGGGGGGTCATATAGTTTTTCGTTATTGAATAGTGGCATACATTTATAAATTGCAAAATTAACTCTACAGGCAGATTCCAATGTATATTCAATAGCGAGTGTGGAAATACAATGTCTTACCTGCCTCAGCAATGTCCATTGTTAAATAAAAGCAAAAAGACTTTGCGCTACACACACCTTGAACATAATAAATGGCCATCGAATAAACAGGAATCATTCAATCCTTTACTATTTATTTGTAAACACGGTATGGATGGAAATATTAGTATTAAGCGTCTTACCAACTAATAATAAAAAGGTCAAGCACTCAGAAATTCCAAAGTTTTGACTTGACTTTTGTCCACCTAAATTGGTGATTTTGCCCAGTGTCGTCTATGCTGCCACCGCTGTTACTGAGTGCATTCATCGTATCCAGCTTTACTTGATATGCATCTCGTACCTCGGAGTCCTTTAACTTATCAGTCTTCGGCCCTTTGTTCTCATAATTTTTACTATCGAAATCCTGTCTCTGATCTTTGTCATACTCATATAATGATCTGTATCAGCATTCACCCCTCTTTAGGTCCGTAAGTCAATCAAATCTGACTTGTGAATTGTGCTTATTAGAAGGTGGTCAATTTGGCTCGTGGTCCTTCCACTGGACAATACCCACGTGGCCTGATGCATCGTTTTTTCTTCTTGAAAAAAGAAGCAGAGAAATAAATTAAAATAATAAATAAGTAAAACGTGGTTTTAATTTGTTTTGTGATCTTTTCAACATTTTTTTAAACTCTAGTTTAGTTTAAGTTGAAAACGTAAAGATACAAAACCACATTTTTTTGTTTTATTTTAAACACTTTTTTTTTTTTTTATGTTACCATTATTTGTTAAGAAAAGATGGTGGATACATTTAAGACACAGAAGAATCCATATCTTAAAATGATGATCGAAAATACAAATAATTTCTTTTTTGCTCTTTTGACTTTAATCTAAAATTGAAGTGAGTGGTGAGCCATCTTTAGAATTAAGGAGAAAATATTTGAGTTTAGCATACTTCGGCCAAATTATGTCAAAAAAAAACACCTCCTCGCTTACGATCCTACAACACATACGATTTTGAATGAAGAGCATAGACGATCCTGCAAATGTTTCCATTGTAGATGCAAAATATGGGCAAATGATTTACAATTATCTTTCCCTAAATATTTTAAATTCCCAGGCAATCCAATACCTAACTGGATACAAACAGAAAGTACGATTGATTACAGTCTATCATTTTTTTCAAAACCCACGACTCCTCATCACATTTACCAAAAAATGTTTAATGAACGAAAAGAAGTGTACTTCAACTACTGTTTTTGGTTACCGATGCTTCAAAATCCAGCTCTGAAGTTGGATGTGCCATTATTATGGGCTCTGTTTGTTACAAATTTCTTCTACCAGAATCGAATAGTGCATACACCGGTGAGCTCTATTCAATCTGGAAATCGTTGACATTCATAATGAATAGTCAATGTAAATATCATCTGATTGTATCCGATTCATTAAGCTCACTGAAATCACTGGAAAAAAAAACTCAAAAGACGTTTTGGTGATGAAAATCCAACTTCTTGAGAAGGAATGTCTACGTTCAGGCAAAGTGGTAAGATTTCTTTGGGTTCCTTCTCATCTGGGCATCGGAAGAAACGAAGAAGCAGACCAAGCTGCAAATGCTGCAAGATTGAAACCCAATTCAGACGTCATATACATCAATAAAAACGACTGCATCGGATTGGCGTATTCATATAAAAAAAAGAATATATGAATCATGGATTACAGAGTGGAACAAAACAGCTGAAAAATTAGGCAAAATTAAAAGTAGTCCTGACGTATGGAGAACATCAGAAAGGAGAAATCGCCGCGAAGAAGCTTTCTTGGCAAGGATACGAATGGGGGACACACAGCCATAACGCACACGTATCTTCTAAAGGGACTCTATCCACCGACCTGCAGGATCTGCAATGTACCCATGACCGTGGAGCACATCTTAATGGACTGCGAGGAATACAAGGATGTAAGGAAAGATTGCGGAATGGCCAACCGGATGGACATCGCTCTTGGTGACAGTGAAACGTCTGTGCAAAGTTTATTTAAATTTTTGAAAATATCCAATGTTTATAACTTTGTATAATTATGCTTACTTTTAATACCAATAATGTTTGAATTAACTGAATGTTAAAAAAAACACATATATTTGTTGTTGCTAATGACCCTCTAGGGTAGATGCTTGTAAAATAAATAAATAAATAAATAAATAAAATTGAAGTATTGAAACAAAAAAGAGTGAAGAAAAAAAAAAAAAAAAAAAAAGAATCGTGTTTAGCATTTTTAAAACTAGAGTTAAGAAATAAGAGTTTCAATAGACTTCATTTATTTTCTTGTAGTTATATGACCCAATGGACGACACTCATAAATATTAATGTATTCTATTTTTCGATGTTAAATAAAAAAATAAAATCGGTGACTGACAGTCTGGAAGGCACCTTCACAGCCCGCTTTAAAAAACTTAAAAAACTCCTAAATGACTCGAGTAATGAGCTATCTTCTTCAGTGATTATTGTTATTACTATAATAAAGTTTTTTTTTTTTATCAATTATTTCTTTCCTTTTAGATTTGTTTTTTATATCGTAAATTTTATCACCGTTAAATTTCTTTGAAAAAAAAAAACGTTATAAATTGTTGTTCTATCAAAACAGTTTAGAATTCTAGTTTTATTTAATTTTATTCGTTTTGTATTCAGCATTATCGTTCGCAATCTACACAATTATTTTTGTTTAATTATAAAATATTTATCATGTATTATGACTTCTATTCATTAATTATATTTCAATATCTTCTTTTTTTAAACAATTTTCACTGCCTTCCAAACATTTTTCCTATCTTTTCCGCTGAACTATTTTCAATCTACCTATTGAAAATTTGGGTGGCTGACAATTTTTAATTTGCGGTGACTCTGAAAGATTTCTTTCTTAGGATTTCTTTTAAAAACAACCAAACTCTCAAATAAAAGAAGATATCGGACATGTCCATATATTGCCAATTGGTGAAAATAATATTCACTTATGGATGTTGAAGCCTGATAGAAGAGGGACTTAAATCTCTGCGAACTACAACATGAGGTACGAATTTGGCAATCAAGGTATGAATTTATAAATCAGGCTCAATCAATAATAGTTAAATTGTATTAATATATCTTATTTTAACATATCAAGAACGGATTAGTATTAAATGTGTTTAAATATCTCACGAAAACTTATTTCCTTTAATAAAAAAATACATATTATAGTCAGCATTTAAATACATAGTCATTTGCTATAAAATATCAAAGGAATGATGACACATTTAAAAATTATTGCACTGTATATGTAACTAATTATTTTTTACCATTGACAACTTTACTGTTCAACATTCAACCTGTTGTTATGTGTATTGGGGAAATTAATTAAGTTAAAATAGTTTTATTGCTTAGATATTGAAAAAAAAAAAGAAAAAAGAAAAAGTTTAATTAATAACATGAAATAACAATAATCAAACAATTGTTATGGAAAACAATAAATTTTAATTATGAAGCTATAAATGTCTATATAAAGGAACAACACACTGCCTTTAAACCAGAATTATTTGAATATGTGAATTTTTAAATTATATGGAATATTGTTGTGCAAAAAATGAAAATGTTAGTTATACATGTTTATTAGAATTAGTTAATAATAGTAAGTTAAGTAATTGTAAATTGTTTAAAACTAAAACCGAACCTACGTTTATATATTAATGAAACAGGTCAATATTTAAAGCAATTAGAAATTAAAAAAAAAAATATATATTTGTTTATAATAAATGTTTATTTTTTATATACGTATTTTTAAAAAAAAATATTATATTATATATAATAGTTTATTTTATGAAGTAATGATATTTAGTATAATTAATCAACAATAACAATACTTTAACATAGGAATAAGATTTGATGGATGTATATGTCAACAATTATTGTAATTTACATTTAGCTACAGCTATATTTTAAATGTTATAATTATGTGACAATAGTGTAAACCAAACTTCCATCCTTTAGAACTTTCCATCCAATCCTACACCTGAACATCCTTTTGCAATTAATGGTAGGCCTCTGGAATAGTTTCATAGAATACAAAAAAAGGGAGAATCCATTCTAAAGATAAATTTTATGATTCAGTGAGTTCGCAATTAAAGGGGGGAGGAGTTATAAGATTATAAATATTACTTAAAATATTAATATAATCTTTAACATTACTTTTATTATTTAGAAACCCTTTTAGCACCTGACTAAGAGAAAGTATCCTTTTGACTTTCCATGGGTAAAATATAAATTACATCTTGAACAACACATGTCATAAACAATCATAAAGTAAACTGCCTTGGGTCAAAGATCCCCAGCCACCCTAGTTCCTCTCGTATTAGACCATATAACATCCTGTGTATATCAGTGTGACATGAGACAATTGACACCTACGCCGGACTAACCTTTCTCACGCCGATGCCTTCACCCTATTCCTCGGTCCTATCCCCACTCCAAACCTATAGGTTTAAGTAGCTGGCAGTTTTCAGAGGAAGACACTCTACATTTGACTTGTAACCACTATGCAAGAAGTCTTATATGTAACTATCAGTAAATAAAGTATCTTTTTCTAAGTCTTCACTATTTGTGCTCGTTATCTCGCGTATTCCTGAAACAAAACACGTTTTTTCTACCTTACCATTTGGCGTAGGAATCCTTGGTCAAAACTGGGATGGTCCTGAAAGACGGGGGTAGAAAAGAGGGGAAATCCCAACACAGCATAGGATCAAACAAACATTTCACCTGCGTATCTGATAGATTCCCGCGACTAACGGAAGGTTCATTATACGTTTTTGTATTGTTTAATTGTTTCTATTCCAATAAAAAATGAATATTAATTATAATAATAAATTTATAAAAATTGAATTGTATTCGTATTCATTCTTTTTACAAATCTTATTTATAACTAGTTCACTTATCACATTGTTGTGTTTTTGTGGGTGTATGCAAGCGTAATTAATTTCCCACTAATCACAAGAGTGGTTTAAGTTTTCATTTAAAATTATATTTTAAAGTTTTTATAGAAGAGGCCCTTATACATATAAGTACTTGGGAAACTTTTTATAACCGTTAATTTAGAGGAAGTTTTAGTGAAACTTTTATGTTAGAGATTTAACTGTAAAAATTCACGTGAAACAGTTAAACTAATACATTTTTGAAAACAAATCAATAACTGTATCGAACTCTGGTTTAAACTGAAAACGGTACAAAAATAAATAACTTACACACTCCTAATTGAACCTAATGAACAAATTAATCACAAATACGGCTCGACAGATACTCACCGATCAATTAAACAACTTTGAAGTAAAAACAATTTAAACTGAAAGTACTAGCAGCAAGGTCAGTTAACAAATAAAATTATACACACTCCCTAAGCTTATCAACTACCAATGAATATCTACGGGCTAAAATGCTTTACATTTCATACTAAGTATAAAAATGATGAAATAATATGGAAGACAGAAAAAATAATAGTTCTTACCAATAAATTTTCGTTACAAATTATTACCATTGAAAATAAATTACACCTAATCTGTAATAATATATTAAAGGGACACTGAAGGTGGGTTTTCCCCGCGGCAGAACAGGTACGCCCCGTAGAACGTACGACAGCCTATTGCACCGGCAGGAACGTATGACCGAAGTACGCCGCACATTTCTGTTTTCCTCCAAATAGAATTCACGAGAGTATAACTCTTCAGTTTGAGCCACTTGGAAAAAGTGTTTAGTTCATGCCTTCCTTCATGAACCGCCTGGGATGCGTCCCAAGAAAAGAAAGCTATTAGCTTTACTAATATCTCAACATATGTGGATGAGGATATCTTGCTCGAGGCTTTTAAATTGCGAAAAACAATTAGGAACATGTTTAATAAACGTGAGAACGAGAGTGCATTTCACATTAACAACCACTTAATCGACGGCGAAGTGAGGTTCAAAGAATATTTATGACGTTTCAACTCTATATTATAACTCGATATTTATTTATTTATTTTACAAGCATCTACCCTAGAGGGTCATTAGCAACAACAAATATTTTTTTTTTAACATTCAGTTAATTCAAACATTATTGGTATGTGATATTTTAAAAGTAAACATAATTATACAAAGTTATAAACATTGGATATTTTCAAAAATTTAAATAAACTTTGCACAGACGTTTCACTGTCACCAAGAGCGATGTCCATCCGGTTGGCCATTCCGCAATCTTTTCTTACATCCTTGTGTTCCTTGCAGTCCATTAAGATGTGCTCCACGGTCAGGGGTACATTGCAGGTCCTGCAGGTCGGTGGGTAGAGTCCCTTTAGGAGATACGTGTGCGTTATGGCTGTGTGTCCCATCCGTATCCTTGCCAAGACAGCTTCTTCGCGGCGATTTCTCCTTTCTGATGTTCTCCATACGTCAGGGCTACTTTTAATTTTGCCTAATTTTTCAGCTGTTTTGTTCCACTCTGTAATCCATGATTCATATATTCTTTTTTTTATATGAATACACCAATCCGATGCAGTCGTTTTATTGATGTATATGACTTCTGAATTGGGTTTCAATCTTGCAGCATTTGCAGCTTGATCTGCTTCTTCGTTTCTTCCGATGCCCAGATGAGAAGGAACCCAAAGAAATCTTACCACTTTGCCTGAACGTAGACATTCCTTCTCAAGAAGTTGGATTTTCATCACCAAAACGTCTTTTGAGTTCCTGTTTTCCAGTGATTTCAGTGAGCTTAATGAATCGGATACAATCAGATGATATTTGCATTGACTATTCATTATGAATGTCAGCGATTTCCAGATTGAATAGAGTTCACCGGTGTAAACACTATTCGAATCTGGTAGAAGAAATTTGTAACAAACAGAGCCCGTAATAATGGCACATCCAACTTCAGAGCTGGATTTTGAAGCATCGGTAAACCAAAAACAGTAGTTGAAGACCACTTCTTTTCGTTCATTAAACATTTTTTGATAAATGTGATGAGGAGTCGTGGGTTTTGAAAAAAAACGATAGACTGTAATCAATCGGACTTTCTGTTTGTATCCAGTTAGGTATTGGATTGTCTGGGATTTTAAAATATTTAGGGAAAGATAATTGTAAATCATTTGCCCATATTTTTCATCTACAATGGAAACATTTGCAGGATCGCCTATGCTCTTCATTCAAAATCGTATGTGTTGTAGGATCGTAAGCGAGGAGGTGTTTTCTTGACATAATTTGGCCGAAGTATGCTAAACTCAAATATTTTCTCCTTAATTCTAAAGATGGCTCACCACTCTCTATGTACAAACTTTGGGCGGGTGTGGTTCTGAATGCACCAATACAAAGACGAAGTCCCTGATTATGTATAGTATCTAGTGATTTTAGTGTTGAAACACTAGCAGAACTGTAGGCAACAGCTCCATAATCAATGATAGGCCTGATCAAAGTACGGTACATAATTAATAAAGTTCGTCGATCTGATCCCCACTGAGTGCTGGACAAAACTTTTAATAAATTTAGCCCTTTCTGGCATTTTGCTTTTATTTGACGAATATGTTCAGACCATGTAAGCTTTTTATCGAAGTAGATTCCTAGGAATTTGATTACTTCTTCATACATAATAGGTTGTTGAAACAAACTTAATGACGGGTGGGTTTGGCATTTTCTTCTTTTGCAAAAATGGATAGCCAACGTTTTGGAACTTGAAAAGTTGAAACCAGTATTTTTAGACCAGGATTCGAGATTCCCTAGAGTTGTTCTTAATTTCCACTCGATGTATTCTATTGACTTGCTTCTTATATAAATAGCAAAGTCGTCAGCAACTCGATATTATAACGTCCCACACACAGCTGTTGCAACTTACACCTTCATTTAATGTTTCATCCTTTTTAATTTAATCTATTTAATCTATCCTGCTTTGGGGAAAACCCACCTTAAGAACGAAAACTACTGAGCCAATCTGTAACAAATATAAACCACATCATCCTTATAGTTCCAGGAAGGCTTAGCAATAATAAAACTCGACTAATTAATTTATTAATCAATTAATTAGTAATTAAAAATCGATAGGTGGCGAGCAGCATTCTACATGAAAGGTAACAAAGGTAAGGTGCTATAAAGAGCTTGAAATTTATATTAAAATTTAGTTATATTCAATTAAATTATTAAATAAGTTTTAAATATGTGGTGCGACATGTGGATCCTAGTCAAGTTTAAAAATTTCTGCAATACAGTTTAAAATGATGAAACTACTAAACCCATCTGTACCAAATTCAGCTACATAATTTCCATAGTTTTCTTTCTTTTCTTTTCTTTTTACAATCTTCAGACTTTAATTAAAAATCAAAAGGAGAATGGATAAGGAATATTAGAAACTGGAGATAATGGTGTAATACACCTTGCGTCTCCTATCTATATATTCCTGTGTTTGTGTTTCTATCAAATAACACGCTCATTTTATGCGCTCTGATCCGAATCATACCGAGCCATCTCCTAAAGCTATCAGAAAGACGGAGATCGTATTACTAACTGGTTTTAATACAATAAAGAGTAAGAGAAATTTTGTAACTGTAATTAGGATTTGAGAATTTTCAGTCCACTCCGTCCTATTGCCAAACTTAGAGAAGGTCAAGGAGCGGAAATTGGATTAAGGAAAAGTAGTGCAGCACAAAAATCGGATTAAAAATCATAAAGGGATTTCATTGTGAGATGGAATGAGGATATCTAGTAAACGATGAACATATCAAGGTCTTTAGCGATGTTGGCCAATAGATAGGGTTCTTAGGAGAACTGATGGATTAGCTATTATTAAATTATTCCAGAAGGGAAGCTGCCACGGAAGTTAGATATTCAACAACACAATATATTAAAAAATATGTTTACAGCCATATTCTATATTTGAATCTCAAATTTTATAATATAACTTTCAGTTAAACTTTTTGCAATACGGTACTCTACTTCGGTATTGAGAGTCTGCGGTTAGAGTACTCTTTCTCTTAGTAACCATTGAATTCTGATCCCAGTGACGCAGCTGAGAGAGCAGCGCTGGGAACTCATGAAATATTGTCTGCCTACCATATTTAAAGATTTTTTATTATTTTTCCATATAGCAATCCTAATGAATTCCTTTTAGGATCATACGAAGACCACGGCACTTATCTAATAACAAGCGCTAAAAATGGTACTTGAGATCTTTCCATTTCCGTAGTACTGATAGACTCCAATAGTATATATGGCATCCCATCTACATTAATCACTAATTTGCTAAAGCTAAATGAAACATTCATAAACAAATTTAATAAACTGGAGAAATTGAGCGTTCAAATAACGAAAATTTTAATTATAATAAAGTCGAATTTTGCAAGTCTGGAGTGCAAAGAAGTACCAATTACACTATAATTTTACGAACCAGGGATGGTAACCAGTTTCTTATCTTAGTGGAGCTGGGGTAAAATCTTCAAAAGTTAAAAAAGAAAATGAACTTTAAGGAAATTAGTCTTCATAAATAGTACAGAAATATAAGTACTCATAGATGCTTCAAGTGGAAATATATTAATATGAAATGCTTACTTCATTAAATCAATCTAAAAGTAATAAAACCTCAAAGAAATCTACAAATTGTTTCGTTGAAAATACTAGGATTAATCATAATTTTTACCTATTACCTTTATGTAAGGAGCGGATGGTCAGCAAGTTCGGATCTCCCCCCACTGGCAGTGCTAAATGTCAGGACCCAGCCCAGATATATAAAGACAATTCGGCCCCTCGTTCATCAGTCGTTTGGGCACCTCAGCATCAGCATGAACCGATTGGTGAGTAATATTATTGTCGATAATACGGAAAACTGTCTTATTACACACACACAAAAAAATTTGCGATTTTCTATTAAAATAATTTTAAGATTTAAAAGTTTAATGATGAAAATATACCTAATGCTGAAAAAAAAAAAAAAAAAAAGTTTACAACAAAATAATTAAATATTTTGATGCAAAGAAATGTATTTTTTACCAAAGATAATTTGGTCCGTCGGTCATCAGTCGTTGAGGCAACTCCACGGAGCAACAGGCACCATGAACCGATTGGTGAGTTGAACTGTCCATCTTATAAGACTTTGTAATCTTGATTATCCGTTGGAATTATAAAATCCATTTATAATTTCAAGAACCTGATAATCTAAGTAGACAACTTTTATATCTAGTTTAATTTTCAATTTTTTTATGTTTACGTTTAGCTTACAAGTCACATACTAACCCCTAAAAGACAAAAAACATTCGCTTTTCTTTTTAGGAGGAAAAGAATAATAAACAATTGATATGAACTCCAATAAAAAATTAAAAACGATTTGATGTTGCGCTCTTCATAATCTCTTCGCCAACTTCCACTAAAGAGATGCTGTTGTTAGAACTCGGAATAATGTGTTTGAAGATGTGGTTTCCAATCCTGCTTTAACGTAGTGGTTGAGAATTAGTTTACAAATATGATAGAATATCTTTCTTAAAAACGTTTCCGGAACTACCTATCAGAACCAATTTATTAAAGTTTCCATTATTTTATTTGTAATAAGTATTATTTTAAAAGTACCTATCAACAAAATAAATTAAAATTAAAATTTATTTTATTTGTATTAAATTTCATTCATTTATAGACAGCATATAAGAAAATTCATAAAATGATTAACAGAAGCATATGTTTTACAGAATTTACTCTTCATTTGCGGCTTATTGCCTGTTCATTGGCCGAAGTACAGGAGAAGAAGAAGGAAAAAAGAGGAGTACTGAGCGGTGGTATAGGACTAGGCTCTGGCCTCTATGGTGGAGGTTATGGATACGGCGGAGGCTATGGCTATGGAGGTGGATATGGTTATGGATCTGGACTAGGACTTGGATATGGATCAGGAATCGGCCTTTCTGGAATAAGTTCAGGAATAGGATTAGCTTCTGGGGTCGGCTTAGGTTCTGGAACAGGCCTGAATTCTGGCATTGGTCTAGGCTCTGGAATCGGTTTAGGCTCAGGTATTGGATTAGGTTCTGGGCTTGGATATGGAGGTGGGGTCATATCCCGCCATGTTACAGTGCAACACCGGGTCGCAGTCCCAGTACCTCAACCTGTCAGTGTGCCTGTAGACCGACCTGTCCCATTTCCAGTATCTCACCCAGTTTCCAGTTCCAGTCGATAGGCCAGTACCTGTTCCAGTAAACCGCCCATACCCAGTCCCCGTAGATAGGCCATACCCAGTGTCAGTTGAAAGACCAGTACCTGTTCCAGTTCCACACCCATTTACAGTCCCTGTGTCTAGACCTGTCCCAGTTCCAGTACCATCTCCAGTTCCAGTACCTGTAGTCAATAATGTTCCAGTCCCAGTACCACAACCCGTAGCTGTTGGAGCTGCTTCAATAGGTAAGAAACAGTCAATATAATTACATTTCATCATTTTACAACATTTTATAAATCAAATTCTTTTGATTTATAAAATAGCTATTGGTTCTGGTCTTGGCCTTGGATCCGGCATTGGATTGGGCTCTGGTCTTGGACTGGGTTCCGGATATGGATTAGGATCTGGCTATGGAATAGGCGCTGGAATTGTCGCTGGTGGCTCCAGCCTCTACAGTGGCAGCCTCAGCTCTGGACTTTACGGAGGTGCTCTCAGTTCAGGCCTGTATGGCAGCTCTCATGGACTCGGCAGTTCCCTCCTTGCTCACAAAGCTGCTGCTCACGCTGCCCTTGGGCATTAATGTACAAGGTAAATTTGTAAGATTATTAGTGAAACTCAAAAGGGGGAGGTTATGAAACTTCTATTTTTAGTGAAACTAATTTTTAAAATATTGAACAAGTTTACTTCAATAGGCCTCTGGAACATAGGGAAAATCGGAATTTTCCTTTCAAAGAAATTCATTAAAATTAGATTTATAAGGTCACACATAACACATTAATTAAAATGCATTGTAAATAATTAAATTTAGCTAAACCAAATATTCTTAAACGCTTATAAAGCCTATACGTTGAATGATGGCTTAACAAGTTCGTGTTATGCTGAAAAATACTCACTCTTTTATTGAATAAACACATTATATAATGAATTGTCTTTATTAACTACACAAGTGTTTATTTTAAATTTTTTGTTTTTGTTTTTTTTCCAGATGGGGTGCAGATTTTAGTCATTTTTTAAACTACAATTTGAAGGCATATTTTAAATACGTTTTCTTGTTATGTTGTTATTGTGATTGTAGATAATTTTTTATACTCTAGCTGTTAATAAATGTTTTTACTTTTCTAAATCATTTTTTTACATTTTTACTTAAAAATCCCAGCAACTGTTTATTGATTAATTTCCAAGTATATGGTATACACCTATATCACCTAGTATGATGTGTTCAAAGTTTTATGGTTGTATAATGATTTTATTTAGTAAAATTTAATCTTTTAAAAAATCATGCATGTAAGAAAAACATAAATATCTAGAAAGAACTGTTCAATTTACAACCATTTATTGAACAGAATCGATCAATGATTACACAAACTCAATTTCGATAAACGCCTTCTCATCATCTACATGATCTCTTGGATAATACAATCAGGTAAGTAGAAGTAGAGTTGGACTACCATAAGCCACAAATCTCCCTGGATAATACAATGCACCGTGGTTATCATCTCGACTCGTTCTTTCCAAATAATATTATTAGCTGCTTACTGTGTAAAGATAATCCCCTTTACCTGTAAACGTATTTCTACAATTCACAACAGTTGTAATCAATACCTTCTCTTTTCCCGTCACAATATCAACAGTCCCCTAAATAAGCCAATCTCCATTTCCCAGTTTAACACCTTCTTCAACTTAATAAGTCACCGATATCTCTATGGTGCAGACTTAAGTGCTAAGCACCAGAGATGGGGTTCAAGAACTGCTAATTCTCTTGGGCGTGCATTACAGTCTGCACTTGATTCCCGGAATTCCCAGTTCTACATAGTGGCCAACGGATCCTAACCGAAAATCCGACCAGATGAAATCAATAGAATTATTTTTACTGAATAAAAATTATTACCAAATTAAAATATTGACCCTTTGCCTTTTGGTATTTTGTTTAAATGTATGATTCGTGGCCCCTTTTTTATAAGCAATGAAAATGCAGAAGAAAAACATAAAATAGCATATTTTTGATTGCGGATTTAAGGATAAATTCAGCCACTCCATAGATTTTGGTTTAGGTTAATTAAATTCTAAAAAAAATATTAGATTTTCAAGCAAACTACCTCTATGTATTCTTTTTACACAAAAACTGACGTCAGATTCTAATTCAGCATCCTCAAAAATATTGAAAAACTTGTATTCAATAAAAACAAAAAATATCATTTTTTTTCACCCTCTTCGAGGGGAATGAAATTTTTAAACCGATTACTGGAAAGTTTTCTTTAAATCGACTATACTTTGTTAAGCAATTGATTGATTGGTATCACGAAAAAGAGGAGAGCGTCATCGTTTTTTTAAATGCATATAAATGCAAAATTCGATGAACAAAAACTTTTCAAAAAAATTGAAAAATCCGAAAAACAATTTGATTTTTAACTTGGGTTTGAAACCAGATAGGAACATGACACCAAAGTTATTTCAAGCGTACGTCCACTCTATATTTTAACTAAAAATATAAAATTGATACGTTTAACCGTTTAACCATAATTCATGTTTTTTACCAATTTAAATAAAAATTGTCTTAAATAAAAAGACAAATTTTGAAGCTAACGAATTTTTATTTTCTCATAATATATAAATACAATAAAAATTAAATAAACAAAGTACCTCAAACTATACAATACATAAAGTGAGAAAATAATAATCATAATAATAAAAATAAAAATTCGAAATAAAAACTAGAACTGTTGAAAAAAAATTATTTAATATAAAAAAGAAAAAGTTAACATAATTATTTTAAACTTTTTTAACCTAAGTTTTTGAAGGTACTGAAATGGAACTCTTGGGCTAAAGAAAATTTCTTTCCCATTTTACGTTGTAAAAGCTAAATATTTTCAAGTGAAGTACGTTCAATATATATTTTTTTTTTTCACCAGAACCGGCATCGGATTCGAATTCAGCATTAAAAAGAACCCTTAAATACGAAATTTCATACAAATAGAAAAACTGGATCGCCTTAATTTCTTTTTGAAGTTTAAAAACGGGACAATTCCTATCTATCGCATTGTGGCCCCCTTTACAATTTGAGCATTTAGTATCGTTTTCATATTTAGAGTTATTTGGGTGTTGTTTTTCAACACAATTAGAGCAAATTGATATTTTTTTACAATCCTTAGTTGGATGAGAAAACCCTAAGCAATTATAGGATCTCATCGGATTCGGAATGTATTGTTTTACGTCTACTGTGAGAAATCCTATTTTAATTTCTTCAGGGGGTTTTGGTGTATTAAATGATAAAATATACGTATGAGTATATAGTTCATTTCCGTTTTTTTTTTTTATTCTTGTAACATCGGTCACGATATTTTTTAGTTCTTCTTTTATATCTTCAATAGTAGCAAATTGTAAGTCGTAACATCTAATTACGCCCTTCGAATAGTTCAGTGATCTATGAGGACTAGCTTCGACTTGAAATTGTCCACCGAAATTATTGATTGCTAATAATGCATCACTTTGTTTTGCATTGACTATTTCTATGAGCAAATTTCCGTCTTTAAGTTTTTTAATATTTTTTGTAGTACCTACCGTATTTGTTATGAATTTGTTAATAAAAAAAAGTGATACATTTTTAAAGTTTCCCTCGTCTTTTCTTATCAAAACTATATATGCTGGGGTAATCTTTTGGTTTGTAAAAATGGGGGTATTATCGATAGGCGATTTCATTCTCCCTCTTTTTCTACGCTTTACATTGGGACTTGGAGGGTCAGTCCCATTCATTGTTTAATTTTAAAATTATTTATATAAAAAAAAAAAAAATAAATGTAATAACTATTTATCAAAAAAAGTATAATAAATCAAATGATATTTTATTAAATAATTAATAGTTAGATTAAATAATAGAAATAGTTGGTTTCTGCTTATCTGTTCTGGTGATCCTCTGAGCTCTGCTCTCTTCGGAGTCCAAACAAACACTGGTTTTGTGGTGCATGTTTATTTAGGATGGATAGAAGATTGGAAGGTAAGGATTCGACCATGGGATCTAAGGACGGTATGGAGTAGAAGGCGTTCCAGTCTATAGATTCCAGATCGGATTGGATCATTTCGAAAGTTAAGGAATCTATATTGCGGTATGTTATGGATCTAGGAGTGAAGGAAGGAACAGGGATATCATAGGAAATTGCTATTAAATCATAGGCGGAAAGAGAGGGTATTGGGTGTTGGAAGCGAGTCAGCATTTTTGCGGGACAGTCAATAATATGTAAATCGAGCCAAGTATCCGAGTGGGAAAGGTGATGGATGGCAGAATAGGGAACTACGAAGAGACCTAGGGATTAAAAGAGGTTATTAATGTAATGTTTGTCGGGATTATCGGTTAAAAAATTTGCATTGAAATCTCCGGCGATGATAATGTGGTTATAAGATGGAACTATGGAGAATAGGAAGGATTCAAGACTTGGATCGAAGGGTACTTGTGGGGGGCGGTATATGACGGCGTACAGGATAGCTTGGGTGTTGACTGTAATTTCCGTAAATAGGTATTCTATGTGACGAGAATCTGGATTGGTCGAGGAGTAGAGGACACGGGATCTGAGTGATTCATGAATGTAGAGTGCAACCCCACCACCAACTCGGTCAGCCCGATCATGGCGGAGAAGGTTATAGTGAGGTAAATGGACTGAGGACGAGGGAATAAAAGGTTTAAGCCATGTTTCGGAAACCGCAATTACATGGTAAAAGTTCGGCTGGAAATGGAGTAGGTATTCATCATAATGGGCAGGGATAGATTGTGCATTAACATGACATGCCGTGAGTATATTATTCATAGTAAGGTTTAAGGAAGGATAGGGTCAATACAGGCTTAGTGGTAAGGGTAATTATAGGATTCGGTTTGGATAAGGCTATTAGTGGTAAGGTCACAATTATATGGTAATAAAGGATGTTGCAATAAGGGAAACACTGTATCCAATATAGCAAATATAGATGGATAATCCAAAAATAAAAATAAAAATAGAATAATAAAACGTACAATTGAAAATAAGTGATGTCCTGGAAAAAGGTTTTAAGAATAAAAAATGGATAGGAACATTCTTGTGAAGTAAAGAATAAAAAATAACAATTTGAAACCAAAAAGGAAAAATAAATAAAAAATCGTTTCCTTAATAAATCTTCGATTTGATAATGAGGATACTTAAGCTAAGATATCGATGGTAACAGAGTCGTTTTTCTCAAGAGAAAACATCTAAGCCTTCTTCCTAGTCAACCAGGACGACAGGGTGCCCGTTGTCTCGACGACATCGAACTCTTCCTCCGGCAAACCACACGAATTTCAACTTGCCGGCGGCCCTCTTCTGCCTCGCCAGCCAGTATAAGTGGCGGTTAACAGGAGTCATTTCTTCGCCCAGGAATATTTTTTCGTCACTTTCCCATCCTAGGTGCCTAGTCGAGAAGTGTTTTTTTATTTTTCGGAGCCTAATAAACTCATTCCTGACCAGCTGGCGGACAAAACGTACTACAATCGGTCTTGGTCTGGGATCTTCATCTGTAGATCTCTTTCTTTCCGCGAAATCTGTCTTCTGCTTTGATTTTTATCCCCATAGCTGAGCCTATGGTACAAATTATCCCTTCTGTTGTCTCTCCTGACTTGTGGGGCACACCACTAATTTCTAATGAATTACTTAATTGTTTCTGCTCTACTTTGTTTAATCTTGTCTCGAGCTTAGTAATTTTCGTTTTTAGAGACTAATTTTCCGCTAGTAACTCTTCTATTAACCTTTCTTGATTTTTAGCGTGCTCTTCCAATTTTTTTAATTTTTCGGAAATATCAAAGGACATGTCGACCTGTTTATTAAGTGTTTCCTTAACTTCTCTGAATTCTCCCGATAGTTTGCTTATTTCCATTAGGATTTCCTTTAAACCGGACTCCGATGAATCCCCTGATTTGGTTATTGTTTGATCGTCTTTGTTAGACGGGTTTGTGATTTTTTTTTTTATTGCACGAGGGGTCGCATTTCCAACTTTTAAGGTCTCTTTCATCCTGTTCCTTGAATCCCGTAAATGGATAAGGGTTTTGTGGAAGGCATTTAAGGATTAGACATTTTTTTGAAGAGGGATAACATTTGTGAGGAGTGAAATGAGAAGGGTGATAAGGGTTTTCAATTGAGAAAGGAAGGAATTAAATAAGGATGTGAGATCTGAGGTAGTAGGGGAAGGAGGAATATGGGAGATCTGATGATGGATATGTGGATTGGGTTGGATTATTGGAGCTGGGGTATATTGAATATTTTGCTGGGATTGAGATTGGAGCTGTTGCTGAGGTTGAGGGTTATAGGAATGAGGCTGTTGAGGTTGCGGCATGGCCCCTGTTTCATTCTGGCATCTTCTTCCTTCAAGCATTTCTGCAAATGATACAGACGATTTTGCGATTTTTGATGGTTGTCTTCCTCTTGTCTGATGTGCTTCTTCATTCTGTGGCTGCGTCCTATGGAATCTGTTACGGAGGTTTTTGTATGTTTGACATCCTTTGTAGTTAGCTGGATGTTCTTGTTGACATAAGGCACACACTGCAGGAACTTCTCGTGACTTTGTACATTCTTCGGATCTGTGTGCTTGTCCACACCTGACGCATCTTGGAATATGGTGACAGTAACTTTTTGTGTGGCCGTATGCTTGGCAGTTATGGCACTGCACAATATCTCGTTTAGGGTACGGTTTCTCTATCTTCATTTTTGTACAATAAATAGACGTGATATCGTAAATTTTTCAACCCCTGGCATCGCACAGTGGAGTATTTACCATTAAATCATGGCCAAAAGTCCAAAAAATAAATTGTACTTCAGAACATTAAAATACGTATTTCCTAGTAGCTTAGGATTGTTTACATAAAAATATATATATCTCGTTCATTGTTATCCACTTCCTGCCCGAGGAAACTAGCCTAAATCCAGGAGTTGGTTGCGCTGCATGAACATACTTTTGCTGAGTTGTAAGATGCTTAATGATGTGATTTCTGTGAAATCCATTTAACAATTGATCTGAAATTTCTCTACACAGCTTAGAAAGGTATGTACTCCTCTGGTATAACTAGTTTTTAGCAAGTTTTAATATCGTAACGGTTAACTTCTAGTTCTTTTTATAAAAAAATAGAATTGTTTACAAGAATAAAAAAGATTATGTTGTACTGTCGGGCTTTGTCGGGTAGATATTTTTGCATTAATGTAAAGTTTAATCCTTCTAGTTGTTATACCGCAAAAAACATTTCACCCCAAAACACCCCCTCTCACCTTGTTTTTAATAAATGTCTAAAAATACCTCTTAAAGTGAATTTTTGATAACCAAATCAATGTGATTTCTGTGAAGTCCATTTAACAAGTGATCTGAAATCTCTTCACAGTTTCGAAAGGTATGTATTTCTCTGTAATAACTAGTTTTTAGCAAGTTTTATTATCATAACGGTCAACGTGTAGTTCTTTTGATTACGCTGTTTAAAAGAAAAAATAGACTTGCTTAAAAGAATAAAAAAGATTATGTTGTACTGTCGGGCTTTGACGAGCAGATATTTTTTCATTTGTAAAGTTCATTATTCATGTACAAAGTTCATTAATGTAAAAATCCTTCTAGTTGTTATACCGCAAAAGAAATTTCACCTCGAACCCCCCCCCCCTTGTTTTTATAAATGTCTAAAGTACCTCTTAAAGTGAATTTTTTGATAACCAAGTCGGTGTTCAGCGTGCAATAAGTAATTTCAAAATCTTTTAAGACGTGTAATGAAAATAATATAGTCGTAATTTGTTAAAGAAACATTTTAGATTATTAAAATGTAAATCCTTATAATTTTTATCATAAAATAATTGTCTAAAAAACGATTTTCTGTTTATTTTAGCAATGCACGTTATTAGTGACTTACCAAAGTTATAGACAGTTATTGAGAGACTAATGTTCAATTTTCGCGGTAATTTCTAATAGTTTACTCTTTTAAGTAACTTATTTGATCTATTACATAATTATATGTCTCACAATGTAATTCATATATTAATAATTATGTTAGAAGAGGTAATCTCCATTAAAATAGAACGGTTAAAGAATATCTCGTTGTTCTTTTTCTTTATACTAGTGTTTTAGTTACTATGACCTTTTAGATCAGATTGGTTAAGTTTATCTCTTATCTGCAAAAAGTGCAGTTTTTGATGTAGTTAAGGTATGCAGAGTTTGGTTTTCGAATTTTAACGCGTTTAAAAGTAAGAGTGTCCACATTGTTTAGGCATGGTTAATAAAAATATATTATTTTGATTGGTTTAAATTAAAGATTCAACTTTAATTTATTTTGTTTACCTTTCCAGACATGAAAAGCAAACAGTTTTGTAATTTGTGGTTTAGAATATTTTTTTTTTAAATTTTAAATATTGTCTCATTTATTGTATAGTCATTTAACAGCAAAACATATGGTTTGTGGCGCCACACTGCGGCATTAATAAAAGAAGATCAATCTGTCGTCTGATCACACCTCATATTACCCCGCTTACAGTGCCTGGCCTGTGATCTCATTGTAGTTTGTTATTTGTTTTTATATTTTATTTGCTTAATGTGTAAATATATAAATTAGTCTGTCACATAATTGGAAAGGTTTCTATTTTTTTCTTTGACATTTTATTCAATTTTCCAGTTTTTATTTTAATAATTATTAAAGGCTACGCTGTGGAATAAGCTTGAAAGGGGACAGTGGTAGGAAGCCAATAAAGGTAAGTCCTTATTCCCAACACACACTTTTGCCTAACCCTGTATCATTAAAATTGTAATCAAATTATATGCTAAAAACATTTAACTTTTTTAAGCATATGCATTTTTTAATAGGCATATGCTGTATTTGCAGTGTTTCACAATGGAGATGGGAATAAGTAGAAGGTCAATGTACGAAATGATACAAGAATCTACCGATAGAAAAATTGATGACAAATTGCTTTATATGGAGAAAAAAGTTTTTGAGATTATAAAATGTCCCAAAACTGAGGAGAATCAGATTTCTCGACAATTAAAACATTTTAAATCGGATTTCAAGGAAAAGTGGGCTGAAGCTAGAAACACAGAAGATCGCTTTATTAAAAAAAATGAAAAGTGGCTTGATACGCTGATAATAATACCTACGTTCAGTTCACAGAACCCAGGAAGGCCTAAGAAGGATTTTATAGAATCTAGCGAACGCTCAAAAAGAAGAAAAACTGAAGAAATTAGAAAACTAGCGACCCCAGAAGAAATAACTTATGCTGCATCTATGAGCCAGCGCGCTTCAGGCAACACGGATGCTGCAGAGTTAATAAAAAAAAATAACAGAAACGCCTACAAGAGCTAAAAAAGTCAAGAAAATAATTTATTCGGCCGGGAAGGTGGCACCTAAGAAACTAACACCACAAGAAGCACTAGCGTTGTTTGTTGAGGCTGATATTTCACGGAAACAGTACGAAACCATCCAGAGTTTTAGTAAAGATGTGTATTCATGTTATTCTTTGGTGCAAAAAGCTAAGAAAGAGTGTTACCCTAAACCGGAGACAATAACATTTACAGAGAACAAAGCTGAAGTTTCTTTGCAAAGTGTTTTAGATCTTACAGCCTTAAGATTGTGCGTGTACTTGCAAGATGTTATTATTAATTTGCCTCAAATTGAAATGGATTGCTTGGACCTTATAACAAAGTGGGGTTGCGATGGTTCGAAGCAATGCCAGTACAAACAGAAATTTCAAAGCGAGACTGACAGTGACGCAAATATATTTCAAAGCTCATTGGTGCCTATCCAGCTGGTTGGAACGATTGCCGAAGCCAAAAAAATAGTTATATGGCAAAATCCTACACCCTCTTCAACAAGGTTTTGCAGACCTATACGAATAAGATTTGTTCAAGAAACAACGTACGTAAATACTGAAGAAATAAAATATGTAGAGGATCAAGTACAAAACCTGAAGGTCACCGAAGTGCAAATAGAGAATGGCCCTGAGTTAAAAATTATACATCCTCTCGTACCAACAATGGTGGACGATAAAGTTTGCAATGCGGCAACACAAACCACATCAACAGTACGATGCTATATCTGTGGGGATACAAATAAAATTTTTAACAATCTAGACAGAAAGTTAACCGTAGACCCAGCCTCTTTTAAGTTTGGCTTATCAATTCTACATGCCAGGATAAGATTTTTCGAATCCCTCCTACATTTGGCTTACATGGACTGGTTCAGAAGACAGCGATAGAGTGAGGAGTATTCCTTGAGGGATTAGTGGATGCGATAATGGCTAGTTACCTAGGAAATTTGACAGAGGGCGTCTATGAACGACACACTCTACTTTTCTCCTTTCCCCCCTCACAAGAGCGCCGATTGGCGCGAACAAAGTTTTTAATTGATCGGTGTGTATCTGTCGAGCCGTATTTGTGATTAATTTGTTCATTAGGTTCAATTAGGAGTGTGTAAGTCATTTATTTTTGTACCATTTTCAGTTTAAATCAGAGTTCGAAACAGTTATAGATTTTTTTTAAAAAAAGTACCAGTTTAACTGTTTCACGTGAATTTTAACAGTTAAATCTCTAACATAAAAGTTTCACTAAAACTTCCTCTAAATTAACGTTTATAAAAAGTTTCCCAAGTACTTATATCAAAAGACCTCTTTTTATAAAATATCTGTAAATACGTATAAGTGGTTTGATTTGTGTAATAAAGGTTCTACATATAAAAGTTATGCAAGAACTTATTTTCTCAGATTTAAAATGAAAACTCTAGTGATTAGTAAAGAATTAATTAGGCTTGCATACACCCACCAAAACAACAATGGCATTAGTGAACTAGTTATAAATAAGATCTGTAAAAAGAATGAATACGAAAACAATTAAATTTTTATACATTTATTATTATAATTAATATTTATTTTTTTCTTTGAATTGAAACAATTAAATAAACACGTATAATTAACCTACCGTATACGTAAGATACGCAGCTGAAATGCTAGTTTAATTTTCTTTGATCCTACATCGTCTTGGAATTTCCCCTCTTTTCTACCCCCTTCTTTCAACACAATCCCAGCAGTCTTGACCAAGGATTCCTATGGCAAATGGTAAGGTAGAAAAACGTGTTTTGTATTTCAGGAATACGCGCGTCCATCCACGTAATTTTTTTAAACATTTTATTTTACAAAAACTATAATCTAATGAGAAGAAGATTTCTCAGAAAACATTATGATGAGCTTTTACAGGAACACGTACAAAGAAGTGCGAAACTGAAAGGTGGACTTCCTAACAAAGTTATATAAAACAGTGAGGGTCGCGGAGGAGCATCAAGAGAAACAAGAATAAGAAAACCAAATTCCAGTGCCTACTAAAAATCGATGTAGTTTGTGTTTATAAACTTAAAAAAAAACGAGAAACATACGGTTTAAAATACGTCGGAAGTTTATTTGTTTGGAGCATTCAAAAACTTTTTGCAATGATTGTACTTTGCGATTTTCATAAAACTAATTTTTGAGTATAATTTGTATTACGACTTGAGAAGAAACCTTTGTGATAAAACGTAACACCTATGAGCTATACCAATTGACATATCTGCCTTTTCTAACTATATATGATCTAGATATGGCGATTAAAAGGGCAGATATTTTTAAATGTATATTGTATTATATATATGTGCCTATGCTGTATCGTATTATATCGAAGTTTTTGATTCGTGTTCCGTGTCAGATATATGGTTTAAGAATGGGTAAAACAGTACAACCAGTGGTACCATTCCTATTATACTGATCGTGTTAGCCGATTATTAGGATTGATTTGAACCATACAGTACGTAATGGGAGTGTTATTTGATAGAAACTGGTTATTTAAAGGTCATGTTGCCTGCGAATTTTCTTCTTATGTGCAGCTGCATTATAACTGAGATTAACAACGATACACCCACACAAACATACGTATTATACTATTATCTTTATCCCCCACCATTTTACCTTCTAGATAAAAATTTAATTACGATTATGTAAATGATGATCAACTTGAAATTTACAATATAATACTAACACCGATTTACGAGTCTAGTTTCATTTTCTCAAACTTTTACACTGACTGTTTAATGTACGTTTGTTACCGTCAACTATCTCCATCTATAATGAGGTACAAATCTTTAGAAAACTAAAACACACTATTCTTATACAACATTTTTTTAATTACGAGTTTAGATAGGGGAAATAACACAAACAAAACTGAAATGCGTTGGTGGTATGAAATTTTTGGAATGATAATATTTTTTTCTAATTATCTTTACTTCACATTTCATAGCTTATGTTGATTTAAACCTTCCTAAGAAATCTGATAATTTATATCAACCAACCTACAGGCGTTCGTTTTAATGGTTTTTTTATGTACTATACCTCATTAATTACCATTTAATTTTGTTTTGTTCTTTAGCTTTATTCTTAGAAATAAAATAGGTAGGTTAACATTAAATAGTTAATAGAATGTTACCAAATTCATGCTGGCAGTGTGATTCTTCTCTTGTCGTTTAGAGGGAATATGTACCTTCACAAAAAAAAATAATTATATTTATAGTAGTAATATATTAATTAAATATGTTGAAAACAAAGTGCCAACTATTTTCAATCGTTATCATTTGTTATGAAAATTCAATAGACCTGATGCATATAAACCTGAATAAACGCTATTGGACATATTTAATTATTGGTTCTTGTCAGGCATCCATGCTAAATTCTCCAAATCCCTTTTTATACTACTAACTCCATAATATACATATGTATGGAAATTTTTTATCATATGTTTCTCAATATGTTAGTTTAATCTGTTCATCATATAGATAGATGTCAAATAGCAATTATGTAGAAAAATGAGGAAAGGGGTGACATTTTAGGAATACCCAAAGGCACATCTTCCTTGGCTTTATTTTATGTACTGATAAGTTGCTCTTATTTGAATCCTTTTCAGTATCCTGCTGTTCAAGGTTAGGCTTATGATAACATTAACAGGGAGAAAATATGCAGATGTCTGCATTCTTTAGGGATTCCTGAAAACTGATTAGGCTCATTGGCATGACCCTTGAAAAGACATCCTGTAGAGTTAATACCGGAAGTAGGTTCTACAAAGAATCTAAAATAGGGTGACGACAGGGTGACTCAAAGTTAGCCCTGCTCCTTAGCTTAATTTTGAGCTTTTGATTCGTAAAATAAGAACAATCCCGGTGGTACCATTTTCAACCGTCTGACTCATTATATGGACTTAGCAGATGATGTTATCTCTGTAAGAACGCTTCAAGCCTTATCAGGTGTACTGGAAGGATTCTTGAGAGCAGTTAAGGAATTCGGGAGATCAATCTCTAAAAGACATTTATATATACAAAGACTAAAAAGAGAAGCGACGATTCCCGTGTATTTAGCTGCGAAAGTTCCAAATACAATGCTTTTAAGAATTCAGGCACCTCGGTAGCCTGATAACATCGAAAGTTCGTCGACATCCTACATGAAAGTGAGGATAGCTGCTGAAAACCACTGCTTATGGTGTTTGCAAAAGGCCTTAGGTTCAAGAACCTCTCAAGAAAGGCAGATGGTGGTACGAGGGTGCGGGAGGCCTCGATTGAGATGGTTAGAAGATGTTGAGGCAGACCTGACGGTTATATGTGGACACCGCTAATGATTAGATGCTGTGGTCAGAGTCAAACTGAGCAAGCTGTTGAAGGAGGGCAAGGGCCTATACAGACTGTAGTGCCGATATAATGAACGAAAGAACTGCTGTAGTTATAAGATGTGGCCATTTAAACTGTTAAATTTTTCGGTATCCATTTAATTTCATCATTTATGATCTTATTAATTACCATTTAATTTTATCATTTTGTTTAACAAGTAAAACGTTTGAGTTCGTATATATTTATTGGCAGCTGATATGTTTTGGCAGTGTGTATAGTTTTATATGCTAAGCAACCAAGCTTGAGTTATCAGTTTCAATTTTTTGGACTCGAAAACTGCATATAATTATACGAAATATGGAGGAATATGAAACCACTTACAATGTTACTGCTGGATATGCTATTGGTATCTACTACTACATATAACAATTCTAGTATACAACTGGACTAGGGAATTCCTGAAAAATAGGTTAGGGATCGAAAATTCCAATTTTTCTCGGTTCAAGAAGTGTATGAAATTTCTGTATTTTTGTGTAAACATAAATGATTAAATCGTAACTCGTTTATGCTGTATATTATTATAAATGTATTGTATTAGTCTGAATGTATTACATTGGAATAACATGTGTTGAGATTTAGGACGTCTGTCTTTATTCTTTATAGCGCGATTTTTAAGTTTTTCCATAGTTATCATTTCTTTAGTATTTCATTTCAAATTATTTTGTTCATGGTGAATAATTTTGGGGGAATCAAATTTAAAAGAATGTTTTGTCTGCCTGTAATGTGTTGCGAGAGCTGTTTGGTTCGGTTTATTCGGGTTTTTAGTTATGAACGTAACACTCTATTTATGTTGATAAACACGTCGTTTGAGATATTGTTCAGATGTACTTAAATATGATTTTCCACAACTATCTTCACACGGTATTTCGTAAACTATATTAGCCTGTAATTCTAATTCATCTATATCTTTAGTTTTGGTGAATAATTTATCTATGGGGACGTAGTTTTAAATGTGACAGTGTAATCAGTTTTATGGTTTTATGTGAGTGTTTTTCTGAATCTTTCTGACAGTATTAGTATGTATGGAAAAGTGAAATATCTTTTATTGTTAATAGTTTATCATGAGTTTATCATGTTGTTTATCTTGAGTATTTGTTTGTTTTAGTAGATTGCAAATGAGTCTGTGTGGGTATCCATTTACTTATAGTAGGTCTACTACTTTATTATCCGCGGTTTGTTTATGGTTTAAAGTGGATAATTGTATTGCGAGATTTAATTATTTTTTTGCGGTGTTAATTTTATGACTTTTGTAGCATTGGCTAGTATAATATAAATATCTTCCGGAATGTATAGGTTTTTCTACAATTCTATTTATATTGTTCCATTAGGGTTTCAAATTCCTTCCTTCAGTGAGGTTGCTCATAAAATAGTCATATTTGTACTTTGAAGTTGGCATTTCAGATATTATTTAACTGAATATTGCCCAAAAGATGAAAATTCTTTTCGAAAATAGATTATAAAAACATTTATTCATACCATCTTTTTTTCCATAATATAGTTTTATGGCCACATTCTTGGAAAGAAAAGAATTCGTTAAAAGGGTTATTAACATTCAAAACATATTTAGAAAAGTAAAGAATATTTATTAATAACTAGGTACAAAAAGTAGTATGTACAATCAACAACAACAATACAACAAAAACCATTTCGTGAAATTGGATTGAACTTTCACTTCTAGACTGCATCATATCTGAAAAAAGAATTGAAGTAGTTACGACAAATTATCATATTTGTGAGAGTATGGTAGATAAAGTAGATAGGAGTATATGAAATATCTTCTTTTTTTTTTAATATTACAAATTAACATGTACCTTAATGTCCAAGGATGGCCACTTTGCGGCGAGCGAGGCCGGGACGTCCTGCGTACAGTCCAGAAGTGAGGCCAACACCATAGCGGCCAGAGCCTACTCCAAGACCAGCAGCACCAAGCCCGATGCCACCAACCCCGACACCAGTAGAACCAAGCCCGATGCCACCAACCCCGATACCAGCAGTACCAAGCCCAACGCCGGAACCAGCCCCGTTACCAGCAGCACCAAGCCCGATGCCGGGACCGACCCCGATGCCGGGACCAATTCCAATACCGGAACCAACAGCTATTGTTAAAAAAAAAAAAAACATTAGATCAGCTGATAACATGAAAAAATTGATATGAGACCAATTAATATTTTCTTACCGATCGGAGCAGTTCCAACAGAAACAGGTACTGCATGTGGTACTGGGACGGGGACATGGGTGACAAGACCAGAGCCCAATCCAAGGCCAAGACCAGAATCATAAGCTATTTTTTAAATCAAAAGCATTTGATTAATTAAATGTTGTAAAATGATGATATGTAATTAAATTGACTGTTTCTTACCTATTGGAGCAGCTCCAACAGCTACTGAAGATACTGGAACCGAAAGTGGGTGTGGCACTGGATAAGGCCTATCAACTGGAACTTGAAATGGACGAGATACCAGAACTGAGACTGGTCGATCTGCATGAACACTGACAGGTTGAGGTACAGAGACATGGCTGGTAGTACCATATCCATATCCAGGTCCAGTACCTAATCCAATACCTAAACTTAAACCGACTCCTGAGCTCGGGCCTACTCCAGATCCTTGGCCAATTCCAGGACCTAAACCAACACCAGGAGCTGGTCCTATTCCTGAACTAGTTCCAGAGGGGCCAATTCCTGATTCATATCCATATCCACCTCCATAGCCATCGTATCCTTGGCCTCCTACACCGTATGCACAACTTTCAGCACATCTTAGTCCTATACGTTCGCTCAGTACTCCTTCTTTTTTTTCCTTCTTCTTTTCTTCTACTTCGGCCAATGAACAGGCAATCAAGCCGCAAATGAAGAGTACACTCTGTTAAACATATATAACTATTAATATTTTTCTTAGATTATTTTAATATTGAAATACTGCAGGTTCTTTGTTTATATGATTGCTAGTATGCAAGCACGTAAATATAAGTTTTAATTAAGGAAATTATTTGTTCAAATAAAAGTTTCAAATTCAAGTATAAACAATACAATTCTGTTAAGTTTAATTATCCTCCTATATATAAACAATAGAGGCCCAGGTCCTTCATGGACTGTAACGCCCGATATAGATAGATTTAAACAATATCTAATTCTTCTTATTCTGTTTTAAATAATTGATTTTATCGATGTTTAATACTTTGTATGTTTTGTGAAATGATATTGAACGTACCAAAACATAGCGAGAAGCCCATTTTTAACAATTATATTACTTTTTAAGGATTTACTGGTATAACTAACCAGAAATATCTCTATGTTATTTAAAATTAATTCAACGGCATGATACTCTCAAAATCTATTAGCGATTTTATACTGATATAAGGTGAGCTAGGATAGAAACTTTTAAATAGCATTGCACTACAATTAAACTATTTATAAGATATTTTAATAAATAAATTGTGCTGGTCTTGTTTGTTTGGATAGAAATTAGAAAAAATCTTTCTTAAATTGTATTAGTGACCCAGTCATCACTAAGAGCTCAAATTATCAGCATTAAATAATTTACCAAAGTTTGTTATTTGAACACAAAAACTGAAACTAACTATTGACGTTTTGAAAATGATCATTTTATTTCGGGTGGTGTTGTTTTTTATCTTTGCCTTCTTCAATATGAATGACTAATAAATTAATAAGAAAGAACTAGTACAATTAGAAGACTATTTAAAATTGTAAATGCTTTAAAAATGTAACTTATTGCACAATCTCTCAACGTATTTAGGAAGGTATAAATTTAAATATAGTGAGAGTTTATAATACAGTTAAATTTCGAATCAAAAATATTTCTCAAAAATTGATAAATATGTCTATACATGTAACTTGAAAATACCTCTGTAATAATTTCAGATGCGATATGATAAAGAAGAAGGTAACTTACCAATCGGTTCATGCTGATGTGGAGTTGCCCCAACGACTGATGACCAAGGACCGCATTGTTTTTATATATCTGTGCTGGGTCCTGAAATTTAGCATGGCCTGCGAAGGGGGGGGGGGGTCCGATCTTGCTCACCATCCTCCACTTACATAAAAGTAAAAAATTATTATGTAAAAAAGAAAAATATTAACCCTGGTATTTTTTACGGAATACTTAAATTGTAAATTAATATTTTTCAATAATAAATCTAGATTGTTATTGTTTAATTTATAAACTGGCGAATAGATAAAGATATAATTTTATTAAGTGTTAAGTTCACAAAATCGTGATCTTATAAATATCCTACGAATAATAATGACTTTGTATAAAAGTAAAAAATACAATTTTATTAAAAAAGTTTAATTTAACTAGATTTAAGACTATGTTTCTTCGTCACCCCTTCATTTGAAGTAATTTAATTTAAAAAAATTATTACAAGTTATAAAATATTTATAAAAAATTAGAGTTAAACGATTTAAATTTAAATAATAATTTGCCCAATCTAATCGACAAATTAGGAAACAAATGGTTAATTGATACGGGTGCCACAAAAAATTATAAACACCCCGATCACATTCCACGTTATTCGGAAATAATTAAGAAAGACTTCGTGATAAAAACCCCTACAGGGAGAGCGGAAGGGTCACAAAGCGTGATAATCAACTTAAAGCCCCTGATAGGAATCAATTAAAGAGTTAAATTCCTAATCTTTCCGTTTAGCAATGGATTTCAGTTTTTATTAGATTATGAAACAATGGAAAAATTAAAATTAATAATTGATTTAGAGAAAAATGAATTAAAATATAATAAAAAAAAATATTTAAATTGGAAAATCATTTATTTTTTATCGACGACAAAAATGAAATAAAAAACTTCCGGCATGACAAATAAAACCGGAAATAAAAGAGGAATTGATTGAAATTATAAGAATTTTTTTTTTTTTTTTTTCTAGCCTCCGACTTTATTATAAATTCATACAAAGAAAGGAAAATTATGGTAATGGATCCTTTATTGCCTTTCGGCATTTTAAGATTTATTTGTAGCTCTGCCATCTCTGGAGGGTCTCAGTCTGCTGGAGGCAATCCGTCTACATGTCGAGTGCGGAGGATACACTTTGCCGGCGATGGTGTGTCATATCGGGTCAGTCCGTATGGTCTGAACCCCTTCCCTCGGCGAGTACGTACGCTAAGGGGATCGTGCCTTGCCACCTCCCAGGCCTGGGCCTTCTAGACTGATTTCAGGACGTGTAGATTGGGACAAATTTCGAACTGATCTTGAAAATAAAATGGACCTGAACATTCCCCTTGAAACTAAAGAAGACATAAACTTAGCCATTGACAAACTAACATCATCAATCAAAATTAGTATTACTGAAAATACCGCTCCCCGAAAAATTCATGATAGTCAACAGAATAACTTACCACAGCATATTCGCTCCTTATTGACAGAAAAACGCAGAGCGAGGGCGAAGTGGCACCGTACTAGATACCCATCAGACAAACATAATTACAACAGTTTAACGAACAAGCTAAAGACAGAAATCAGAAAGTTTAAAATCCAAAACCTACATAACCATACTCAAAAACTCAATATTTCAGACAAGTCATTATGGATAACGACGAAAAAACTCCTTGGTTTCAAAAATTTTAATCACCCTCTGCTAACAGACTCTCAAACCTGGGCAAGATCAAACGAAGGAAAATCCCAATTCTTTGGTCTTCATCTCTTTAAAACCTTCAACCCCCATCCTGATGTCCTCAATCCTGCTCACTTTGAATGTATTGAAGCAGAACTAAATATTCCACTCCAAATGTCTCCTCCTCCTAATGCATTCCATCCTTCCGAAGTATCAAATATAATCCTCAGATTACCCTCCAATAAAGCCCCTGGACATGACCTGATTACAGCCCATATCCTAAAACTCCTTCCTCAAAAAGCAATCCTATTTCTTACATTTATATATAATTCAGTACTCCGCACCACATATTTCCCCAATCCTTGGAAATTATCTAAAGATGATACCTAAGACCAAAAAGCCTCCTGAACTCCCATCCTCATATCGTCCAATATCACTCGAGTGTTGATACTTGGTGCTGTGAGGACGTATATTTAGTGAGCTCCTGGGGATTAAGTATCTACAACTAGCGATAAGTAGCATTTTCCTTTTATTAAATATATTCAATTTGTTTTTTGTTTTTTTAAGAGGCCTTCTTTTTCATTCTCTATTTTAAATACTTGTTTTTTTTTACTTACTATAAAAGTAAGTAAAAACCATGGCTGAATCCCCGCCCGCAAAGCGGAAAAAAGCAAAATTTAAAGAACCTTTCCCATTAAATAATGAAAATAACCAAAATAATTACAAACGATTCTTAATTATAAAAAGAATCGGTTGTGATAATGATGGAAATCCATTCGACTTCCAAAAAGTATCGCCATTTTTAATTTATAAAAGCTTAAAAAATTTAATCGGTGATGTAAAAACCGCAAAAAAGTTAAGAGACGGTACTCTTCTAGTTGAAGTTATTTCGGAAAATCAATGGAACAAATTACTAAAATGCGAAAACCTACTCAAGAACTTTCCTGTTAAAGTAGACCCGCATGGTAAACTAAATCAAAGTAAAGGAATTATATGGTGCCCAGATCTCAATTGTTGTTCCATTAACGAAATAAAAGAAGAATTAAAATCACAAAACGTAGAAGATGTAAAAAGACTGACATATTTCAAAAATAACGAAAAACATAACAGTCATAATTACCTCATAACTTTCAATAACCCTACTGTTCCCACAGAAATAAAAATAGGCTTCTACAATATCACTGTTAAACAATTTATTTCAAACCCAACGCGTTGTTATGTATGTCTTAAGTTTGGTCATACAAAAACATTTTGTAAAAAAGAGCCACTGTGCAGATACTGTGGTAAACTTAAACATGAAGGAGTTGAATGTAACAGTGCCATAAAGTGTGTTAACTGTCAGGGCCAACACGACTCTTTTTCGAAAAATTGCCCTATTTTTTTAAAAGAAAAAGAAATTAAAAGCATCCAAGATGGTGAAAAAATTACATATCTAGCAACAAAAAAAAAATATGAATTATTACACCCCATAACAATGCATGTGAGTTTTTCTAATATTGTAAAAAACAAAGTATCAGTTAGTGTGCAAACAGACGATTCAAGAGATAATCCTATTTTTTAAAAAAACCGTTAGAGCCAGTTACTAACCACAAATCTTCACCTATTGGACACTCGAATATGAATGATATCCGAGTTTCCCCCTCCACACTCCCACCTCCCACTACCCTCCCTCAACCCATCCTACACCCGTCCCCTTCCACATCCCGGGTACCCAACCCACTTCCCCCCTTAACTCCCTTTAACCCTTCCGGGCAAAATTATTCAAAAATTCCGGAAACCCCCACCGAACCGAAGGTATCACCTTCGGAAAAAGAAAAATCTAACGAAATGACCTCCCCCCCTCCCCCCAACGGTCACCAAGATGACCCACAGGGCGGGTGGACTATAGTTAGAGAAAGGAAATCAAGGAGTAAGTCTCGAACCAAACCCACGAGCCGAAATCCGAGCATAGAAAAAATGGATAGTAATTAGTATTAAAACTAATATCTATCTATAATTTAAATTTATATTGAACTTCATGATTAATAAATTAATATTATCATTATCCTAAAACCACAATGCTATTAATATATCCTAATATTATTAATTATTTTATTTATTAAATTATCCTTATATGACTTTTTCTTTTGCATTTTACCCTCACTTTATAACATGACATTTTCAAATACCACCCCTCGAATCAGTAATAGTTTACTCAGAAAACAAAAAAGACTAAAAATAATAACTAACAAATATCAGCTAAAAGCCATATACACCCAAGATAAAAAATTACTGTCAAGTAGAGAAAAAAAGAATAACGATCTGAGGAAAATAAAAATAAATGAATTAAAGAAATTAAAATTAATGATTCTAATTAAAACCATAAAATTTTCTAATTACAAATATCCTAGTCCGAATAGTTCCCTTCTAACCACAAACAATAACAAGCCCGCTAGCTATCATAACGAAAATAAACAACTCACTAATTCATTGTATAACCCACTCCAACTTATTAAATACACAAAATATAAACACATATATAATAGATTCATTTACCAATGCAATAGATCTATAAATATATTACCCTATGTCATAAAAATAAATAATGATATATATACTCATATTATTTTAAGTAATTATAGTCCAAATGCATTTATTTCTCTAAAAACTCATAAAAATATCGTAATAAGAATTATTTGTATACATAGGAAATTTACAAGACGGGAAATAATAAATTTTGATATAACAGTGTTAAAACTGACAATTATATTGACATTGACATTAAAATTAAAAATACACTACTGGATAAATAAAATGAAGCAGAATAATAAATGCATTAGGATTAATGATATAATATGTTATAAAATATACAACCTATTATTTTTATTTATTTTTTATATTTTGTTTTTTATTTGTTATTTATTATTTATTATCTTCTTATTTTTTATTTATCATTGTATGCCAAGATACACAAAATTCCTAAAAATATATAACTACATGGGTAGTAGAAAAACAAATATAATGTACAATTATCTTCTCCATATCTCATGAATAACTACACGAATATTATCCAATGGAACCTTAACGGCACACAATATGAAGAATTAAAGCTACTCATAACAGAACATCAACCTGGAATAGTTTGCCTTCAAGAAACACATCTAAAACCGCATAGAGAATTTAAAATCAAGAATTTTTAAATTTTTAGAACCGATAAAATAACAGATAACCGAGCCTGTGGCGGAGTCCTAACGGCAATACACAACAACTTAGTCGCAAAGGAAATAAAAATAGATACTCCCATTCAAGCAATTACCACAACAGTTAACACAAACATAAAAATAAATATCTGCAACATCTATCTACCACCCACCAAACCTATTAATGAATATGAATTAACAAAACTCATCAATAAGCTCCCACAACCTTTTATTATCCTTGGAGATGTAAACGCCCAAAAAATTAAAAGCCCAGTCAAGAAACCTTATCAGAAACAAGAAAAAACAATCATGGAACAACTTTGTTACTAATATTAACACCAGCACACCAATTCGTACAGTATGGAGGAAGATCAATGCCATTAGAGGGAAATACTCAAACGAGCAACCGACCCTCGAAATAGAAGGGAATATCATATATAACCCTTCAGTATTAGCTGAAAGATTTGCTGAATACTACGCAGAAACATCATCTTCAACCCATTATAATCTGCAGTTCCGACAAAAAATCAGCGAACAACAACCAATCCATTTTGAAATTAATCCAAATAACAACAATCAAGTATATAACTTACCAATAACCGAATGGGAACTTAACACGGCGATATCTTCCCTAAGAATGTCCGCTGTTGGCCCAGACAGCATCCATAATTCTATGATCAAAAATATCCCAGCAGACCAAAGAAAACACCTCCTAAAATTTTACAACAAAATATGGTTGGAAGGTGAACTCCCAGAAAAATGGCAAGAGTCCATAGTCATACCAATCCTAAAACCAGGAAAAAACAAATTAAAAGAAGAATATTACCGCCCTGTATCTCTAACGCGTTGCTTATGCAAGTTAATAGAAAAAATCATAAACAAGCGCCTTCTATGGTATCTTGAGAAGAACAGGCTACTGACTGACTTTCAATGTGGACAAAGGAAAGGAAGATCGACCGTTGACCATCTCGTATCACTAGAAGCCGAGATACTGAACACCTTCATCAGTAAACGCGAATGCCCAGGAATTTGCTTTGACATTGAAAAACCCTTTGATACAGTCTGGCGACCATCCATATTAAAACAACTATATGACTGGGGGTTCAGAGGAGCCCTACCACGTTTCATCCAAAATTTTCTGAGTAAAAGATCTATACAAGTGCGAATCGCAGATTATCTTTCCAAAAAAACACTTGTAGAGAATGGAATTCCTCAAGGAAGTGTCCTAAGTGGAACACTGTTTCTAATTGCAATTAACTCTATACAAGATGCAATCACTCATCGATCCCTCAAACCAAGCCTTTTTGTAGATGACCTTGCCATCCTCATTCAATATACAGACACAAACAGAACAAAAGCCACCATACAGTCAATTCTGAACAAACTACAAACCTGGTCATAAAATACCGGTTTCAATTTCTCAATAGAAAAGACTAAGTGTGTTCTCTTTTCCCGAAAAAAAAAAAAACAACCAAGCACTCCCCCGAAAATTACATTATACAACAGAGAGTTAAGCTTCCATGACCACTGCACCTTCTTAGGATTAATAGTTGACTCAAGACTCACATGGAAACACCACATCAGGAACCTAAAAGATAGCTGCCTACAACGTTTAAATGTTATGAAAGTTTTGGCAGGCACTAGCTGGGGAGCGGACAGATCGAGGCTACTCCAAATATACCAATGCTTAATACGATCAAAACTAGATTATGCCAGCCATATATATGCCTCAGCCAGATTAAGCCTGCTAACACAGCTTGACTCTGTGCACCATAGTGGAATAAGGATAGCAACGGGAGCCTTCAGGACGAGCCCAATTCTTAGCTTATGCGCTGAATCTAATATGCCACCACTCACCTTCCGAAGACATCAACTAGCAATGAACTACATAGCAGCCATAGCGACACAACCAACAAACCCAGCATTTAAATACATATTTAGACCGAAATATCAACAAATTTACAGCAATAACCCAACAAAACCAGCCCCTCTAACAATAAGATACAGAAGACCTATAGAAGAAATAGAACAAAAAAATATACAAAGCCAAGATACCGTCATCCCACCATGGACATACGCAGTTCCCTGTATTAACATAGTACTAAAAAAGTATAGAAAGAAAACCACACCACCGTATGAAATAAACCATAAATTTCAAGAAATATTAAATAAAAATATGAATGCATCATTCATTTACACAGACGGCTCCAAAATGAATGATAATATAGGGTCGGCTGTTGTCACACCTGAAGAAGCATTCAAATACAAACTACCACCTCATTGCAGTATATTCACAGCAGAACTCGCTGCCATAAAACATGCCCTCCACAATATAATGACCAAAGAGGGAGACCAGCACATAATATGCAGTGATTCACTCTCTGCACTACAAAGTCTACTAGATTTTTACAGCGATCACCCGTTAGTAATAAAAATTCATGAATACTTAGATATGCTAAAATCATTAAAAAAAGATGTTAAATTCCTCTGGACACCATCGCATGTTAGCATCAAATACAATGAAGTAGCTGATAAACTTGCAAAGGAAGCCGCACTCAGCAATCAAGACATTGTTCCCATTTGCATTAAAACTGATATTAAAAAACGGTTACACATGGATACCAAAGCTGCATGGCAAAGCATGTGGGACAATGTTAACAATAACAAACTACAAGAAATAAAACCAAATACAAACATCTGGAAGACCTCAGTGAGATCAACTCGAAGAGAAGAAACGGCTCTTACCAGAGTAAGGATTGAGCATTCACGGCTGACTCATATCCATCTAATTACTAAAGACCCTGAACCTATATGCAATACATGCCAAACACCCGTCACAATAAAACACATTATAGAAGAATGCCCGGACTATGATAAGCTTATGTTGAAATACAACCTCAAAAGATCTCTTAAAGAAACGCTAAATGACTGCGAAGATACAATAGGTAGACTACTCAAGTTCTTGAAGGAATCCAATCTACTGAAAACATTATAACGATATTTCTACAATTTAACTAAAGAAAATTTTGATTTCAGATCACCAAATCCGAATTTATTAGTAATAATCAATATATAACAATGTAATAATTTAAGTCTATACTTTACTTTATTTAGGTTTCTCGATGTATATATGTATAACTAATTAGGAGGAAAAAAAAAAAAAAAAAAAAAAAAAAAAAAGAGAGAGAATTAAAAAAAGAGAAAAAAGAAAATAAAATTAAAAAAAATTAAAAAAAGAGAGAGAGAGAAAAAAAAATTGAAGATCAATTTAAGCTAAATAATTCTAATGTACAAATCTATAGATCATTGCATCCAAGATATACCAATAAACAGACAAATACTACAAGAACAAAATACAGTGAACAAAAACTATCTGAATAACAAACAATAACAAAATGGCGTAAAAAACCTTGCTGTTAAACGCCTTAACACAAACCCTAACCTAACCCAATATCACTCTTGCCTATTATGGGCAAAATCCTGGAAAAAACTCATTCTGAAACGATTGTATCCCATCCTAGATTCCAATCACATCATCCCAGATCACCAGTTTGGTTTTCGAATGTCTCACTCCACTATCCAGCAATGCCATCGTGTGGTGTACGTGGTCTCCTCAGCACTGGAGCGCGGAATGTACTGCACGGGAGCCTTTCTCGATGTAGAACAAGCTTTTGACCGAGTCTGGCACCGGGGTCTGCTTTACAAACTCCGTAAATTCCTCCCTCTAACCTACTTCCTTATCATCCGCTCCTATCTCAGTGATAGAAACTTCAAAGTTAATCATAACTTTTCCTATTCTTCCCTGTTTGTCCAAAATGCTGGCGTTCCTCAAGGTAGTATCCTAGGTCCCATCATTTACACGGTGTATACAGCTGATATCCCGACCCATCCTAGCACCATCCTCACGTCGTATGCTGATGACACATGTGTGTTATCAGTGAACAATGATCCCTTCATTGCCTCCCAAACACTCCAATCTCATGTCATAAACCTTCAGGAATGGTGCCGAAATTGGAGAATTAAAATAAATCCAGTCAAATCTCACTAAATAACCTTTACCCTTCGTCGTAAACGTACGACTTCCTGTCCTCCAGTATCCTTCAACAATATTCCACTGATCCCTGTTGAACAGATCCGCTATCTAGGACTTCAACTGGACAAACGTTTAACTTGGAATCCTCATACAAGACTTAAACGACAGGAAACTGCTCGTCGTTTTCGACTTCTTTAACATTTACTAGACAGACGTTCAAAACTCCCGATTTTCTACAAAAGACTCATTTACATGACAGTTATCAGACCTATTTGGACATACGGAGTTGAGCTCTGAGGCTCAACTAAACCTTCTAATTCTTCTTGTATCCAATCCTTACAATCCAAAATCCTTCGAAAAATCCTTAATGCTCCTTACTTTGTTACAAATAAACTTATTCACAAAGACCTTAATGTCCCATATGTTGCTGATTTAGCCCAAACCAGATACCTATCCTTCCATAGTAAGCTCCATAACCACTCCAATCCACTAGTCTCCCAACTTGCTTCCTATTCCATTCCTGATAATCCTCTGAGGCGTCTGAAAAGAAGATGGCCTAGAGACCTTTTAGTGTAGAATTTATTGAAGTGCTACTAGTGAATAGTTCTTCACATGTTATTTACATGCCATTGTATTTACTTTCAACACATTTACTTGCATATATTTTATACAGTTGTAAATTTCAATAAATAAAAAAAAATAAAATAAAATAAAAAAGTGTTTAATCCCTCTTCCAACCCTATAAAAGGATGCCCCCACCTAGCCTCAGCAGACATTCTGTACGTGATCGTTGAGTCGTACGGTCATACTATGCTCGTAGTCTTGCAATAAGTTTTAACCTGTGTACTTGTTCTTGAATCAATGTATGTAATTCTCAATAAAGCTTCTTTTTAAAAACTTCAACCCGCGATACTTTTATTTAGCTATATATATATATATATATATATATATATATATATATATATATATATATATATATATATATATATATATATATATAGACAAAAAATAAAAAATTGTTAAAGTAGTAATACAATAATTATACGAAGCTTCGTATTTCCAGCATTAGCTAATAATAAACTTTAACCTAATTCGAGGAACTTGTGTCTGTATTAGAGTTATATATTTAATTTAGTACCACAAAAACATATAAAACAATATCATATACGGTATTTTTTAATTTCTAATTTTTTTTACTTAAAACTTGGCTCCCTGCTGATGATCAGATTATTTTGGCTTTGGTTTTATTTGATTCTGCAGCTTATACAGCATATACATATACCTAAACTTGCTTTTCTTAAATGTTTGACTTTTTGTTCTTCAATGTTCACTCTTTCTGACCACTTGCTAAAGCTGATTATGGTTTCATTCGATTTAACAACTTATGAAATGTATGAATCCTAAATTTCTTACAGCCCGACACTTTTCGATAATATGAGGGTTTTTTTATCCATTTTCGACCGGTTTGTCCCACTGTGCGGCGTTGACACCAAAAAAGAAATAAAATGAAAGAATGAAAAATATCAATTAGGTGAAATGTTTTGCTTGTCAGTATATTTAATCTATACAATAGGAAAATATTGGAGGTTACCGCCAACATTTTTTCAATCTATATTGAAATCCTCTTATATATACAGGGTGAGTACCTCTTACTGTAAACAGAAAAATTGGGTGAAACTGAAAAAATCAAAAATGTAGAAAATTGCCGCTGATCTCACCTTTCTATTCCAATCCGTTGCAGATATATGATAAATCAAATACTTTTTTGAGGAAACCACGTTTTTTACCATAAAACCTTTAATATCTCAATTTTACAAACTTGAGATCTAAAGAGCAGCTTGATCTTGACCTTATTTAGGGAAGTTACAATCTACTATATATTCGTCAAATACCACTCACTCATTTAACACGAAATTTCAAAAAAAAACCGAACGGATTGGAATGAAATTCGATTTGTAGCTTCCTCTAGGGTCGTAGGTGCTCGCTAAGATAGGAATTACAAGAAATCGGCCTGTATCGCGGCTAATTCGCGAAAAATGCTATTACAATTTTTATTGGGTGAATTATAATAGATTAATTGTCATATGGTATTTGGATATCAGGTAAGTTTAAAAATAGGTTAGATGTTTAAGCCGCACACTTTGACCACAAATTAAGTTCCTTATTGCTGTAAAAGAACAAAAATTCGATCGATGTCGAAACCTTATAATATGGTACTTTCTGTGAACTTATGGTGGCTGCAAAGGTGGACCATTACAAGTTTAAGTTGTTTCGTGACGAGAAGCTATTAAAAGACTTATGTTAATGAGGAGGTTAAAAGGCTTATGTTCTCTGGTGTTGACATTTAAGGCTAGTTCGATGTACATATTCCTTACGAGCAACCCACCAACATTGCTTCACCAGTTGCTTCATCCCCAACTACTCTTCCTTCAGTTTTCCGGTCACAAGATAATCGGCTTTTCTCAACCAGGCCTAAGTAGTATTTTACAAGTTATACCTAGCATTTCTGAATTTCATTCCGTGAACCAAGAATATACCTTTTTTTCAGTTCAGACGAGTCTATTGCAACATTGAAGTAAACCCATCAGTCTTTAAGTAAACAACGTAGGAAATGTTTCACAGATTCAGTTCCCATCAAACAACTAAGGAACTAGGGTGCAAAATATATTCAAGCACATGTAGAGGTCAACGGGGAAGCTGTTAAGAAATACATGACAAATCATCCTGAAATTAGAAGAAAAATGGTTAACAAACATAAAGAAAGCCAATCCGAAGTTAAAGGATATTCTGTATACACATATTCTGAGAATCACCCAACTGTACTTAGAGGGACTGTACAGAAGTATAAGAAAACCTATCCTGAAATCCATAGAAAGTCTTAAAAAAAAATTATCAGAAAATAAGCCATAAGAAAAGCTGATGGTCTGGTATCTCAGAGCTGGGTAAGATGGTAGTGCTGCCTTGAAGCTTCGCTGGAGGACTATCAAAATCATATAATATTAACTTTTGCAAATTGTCAAATTTACTAATTGAAATTATTCTAAGAATGGAATTCTTTAGGTTTATTAAGTAATAATAATTATCAACGTTAAGCTTAAATTTTACTAATTTAAGTTGTCCTTAATCCTAATGATATTAAACCGTAGCGGAGCAGGGTACTTTCAGCTAGTGTCTTAGATTACTTCAACGCTCACCGTTTTAAAAAAAAAAAACTATCCACAAAACTGCTAATCTCTCAAAAACTTGTAAATTTACTCAGCTTTAGAATGATATGTTAAAGAATATATATATATATATATATATATATATATATATATATATATATATATATATATATATATATAAAGAGCTTTATTTAACGGAATTAAACAATTTACAATTTTGTAATATATTTGTATAAATACATGTTTTACTAATAAAACAATTCACACTACATATTCGATTAGTATAAATTAAACTAATTAAAACCGTAGGAAAAACTGACAAATAAAAAAACCTACTAAGAAAAAAAAATGAATAAATAAATAATAATAATAATTAAATAAAACAAAGTGAAAAAATAAATAAATGGAAAATATGCAAAAGTTTTGGGGGTAAAAATTAATTGCTATTTAAGAATAAATTATCTCTTACAATACTTTGATTTGCTAAATTTAAATTTAAATAAAACTAATAAATTCAAGAATGTCTTATTAAATAAATTTTATTCTAGTAATATGTGTCTAGTTCGTTTGTGTACGTATCTTCTTAAGGTTAGCTTATTATATTTGCCTATTCCTTCTATTATGGGATTCCTTGAGTTTATTGTGGAGTTGAAAAAGTTCTGAGTCTGGGAGTAAATAAACTGTTTATTTGTTTGAAAATCTAGGTCGTGCAGCATGTCAGTTATTTTCGTGTATCTTGGGTAGTCGTTAATGATTCTCAAGCATTGGTTTTGAATTCTTTCTAATTTTTTGTAATTGGAGTCACATGTGTAGCTCCATACCGGAGAGGCGTATGTAAGTAATGGTCGAATGACTGATTTATATAAAATGATTTTGTTGCGAGTTGATATAGGGGATTTTCTTCGGAAATATGGTGACATTTTACTGATAAGTTTTTTGGCTTTACAGCATTTATTATTAATATGGGATGTGAAAGTTAAACGTTTATCTAATTCAAGACCTAGGTAGGTAACAGTTTGTGCCCAGGGGATTCGAATATTATTTAGGATAATATGACCTACTATTTTAGGCCTTCTTTTTGTAAATATTATTGCTGGAGTTTTATGTTCGTTTATTTGTATTTTCCATTTTTTGTAATATTTATTGAATTTGGAGTATAGTGATTTTAATCTTTTCCCTATTGTATCTATCCTGTAGGAACTAGTGTAAATGGCGGTGTCATCTGCGTAAAACGATCTTTTAACTGAAGGAAGAGAAGGTAGGTCGGATATGTATAGGTTAAAGAGAGTAGGGGAAAGGCAGGATCCTTGGGGAAGACCAGCTGATAAGGAATGTTTAGGTGTTGTGGTGTTGTTGATTGTGATTGGAAAGGATCTATTAAAAAGGAATGAGTGTATAATATGAATGATGTAGGTTGGGAATTGGTAAGTGATAAGCTTGTATATCAGTCCATTATGCCATATTGTGTCAAATGCTTTTTCGATGTCTAGTAAGATCATCCCAGTATGTTTTTTTTCATTAAAACCTGCTGTAATACAATCTGTCAATCTAGCGAGCTGTGCCACTGTGGAATGATTGTTTTTAAAACCAAATTGTTCGTTAATCATGATATTGTTGTCCAATATAATCTTGTTCAACCTCTTCAAGAATATTTTTTCAAATATTTTTGAAAGAGTATTAAGAAGGCTAATTGGTCTATAGTTAACGGCTTCTGAAGGGTCTTTATTTGGCTTAGGTATCGGTATAGTTTTTGCTGTTTTCCAGGAAGTAGGGAAATGTTGGAGGCGGAAGATGGAATTGAAAATTTTAGTCAAGAACATTATTGATTTTTTACTAAAATTTTTAATTATTATTGTAGGAATATTGTCTTCGCCAGGAGCTTTTTTAGTTTTCAGCTGTTTTACAATATGGATTATTTCTTTTGGTGATACGGAAGGGAAGGTAGATTGTACCTTTTGTTGGAGATATTTATTTACGGTTTTGTTAACTGAGCGATTGTGGTGGGGTGAGCCAAAGTCTTTGGTGATCTGAGAGGTGGAAGTAAAATATTCTGCTAGTAAAGTTGCTTTGCTTTTATCAGAGTAGGCAAATCCATCCGGTATTTTAAGGGGTGGTATATGGTACATTGCGAACGATTTGTAAAAATACGGTGAAATTTCCAGAGAGAATTGTCACCTGGTTTTATGTCTTTAAGGGTTTGGGTCTATTTGTGATTTTTCTAATCATTTAATTTACTTTTTACGAAGAAATTTAGTCTATCAATTATTATTTTATGTATTGGGTTATTGGAGCTTTGATATTTCTTTCTTATTTTGTTTTTTAATTTTATGAACATTTTTAAACGAATTGGAAAACTATTATTATATTGCTGGGATATTTTAGGAACGGCAGTTGATATAGCTGATTTAATTGTTGAATTGAATTTATTTATGTTATGTTCTAATTCGGTAGAAGATGTAATTTCGGGATTTATTTCTATCTCTTGATCAATCATTTGTCTAAACATTGGCCAGTTGGCTTTTTTAAAGTTCATTCTAGGAGCTGTGTTGTTTTTATTAACTTTAGAAATTATCCGGAAAATCACAGGGTAGTGATCCGAAGAGAGACATGGTAGCGAGACAAGACGAGAGATATTATGGATATTTTTAGAGAGAGCTAAGTCTTTAATACTCGGTTTAAAACGGCTTTGAGATGGATTATATGTGGGTTCTGTGGGTCTATGCAATTCTATGTTGTGTCTTGATATTAAATTTAAAAGTATTTTTCCATTTTTGTTGTTATTATGACAATTCCACTGTTTATTTTTGGCATTTAGGTCTCCGAAAATTATAAAACTGTTACTGATATTAAATAATTTTATTAGGTCTGGAGTATATAGTTTATTAGGAAGTATATAAGTAGCAATAACTGTGGTAAATTTATTATTTATTCTAAGCTGAATGGCGACTGCTTCAACGTGAGTGAGGCCATCTACCGGCAAATATGTGTGACTAATATCCTCCCGGGCTAATATCATAATTCCCCCGCCTTGCCTGTTTCGATCTTTCCGATATATTTTATATCCCGGAAACGAAATTCTGTCACCTGGGGCTAGTCGAGTCTCACTTACAGAAACGATATCCGGTTTATTTTCTAATAGAAATTGATTAAATTCAACTGCATTACTTTTTATGGTTTGGGCATTCCACATCAAAAAATTGACTTTTTCGTTATTATTTATCATATTATGTTAATTTTAGAGTTTATATTGCTAATATAACCGATTAGAGAAATTAGATAGGAGAATAATAACAGAAATGACAGGTAATAATGAAGAGATTGTTTATTATTTATGTTTATAGTACGCGGGTACTGTAAGTTGTTTGTTTTGCACGAGGCATATTTCAGTATCGCTTTACTATCTGTTAGGTGAAGGTATATAAGTAGAGTGGTGTAAAAATATATATTTAGACGAGCGAGTATGTAACTGTAACAAGATGATGTGCTGTTGTTATTATGAGTGTATATTGTAAAGATAGAATTAGAGAAGGCGAAGTACGTAAGTAATTCTATAACCTTTGTGATTATAACATATTTGAACATATAATTATAAAATATATTAATATTTGTTATATTTATCATTAATCGATAAAAGATAATAGCCCTTCTATTAAAATAAAAATTTTAGACATACCGTCTTCAGCATTTTTTAGTTTTGCCATTGTATTTTTAAAATTTGAGATAATTTTCCCAATGTTAAATGAGCTAAAAAAGTTTTTTATTTCTTTAAAACAATCGGAGAATGAAGGCTCCTGGTTCTGTTGGTCTTTCGACGGGAAGGTGTTTTGAGGCCACTGAGATTTTGTAGTCGGAAGTGATGGAAATGCTTCGTTAGTTGTTTTGAATTTTTTCCTTGGTTCAGCTTTAATTGTAGGGTTTTTCTTGCTTAATTGTAATTCCAAGTTTCTCCTGTATTTGGTGCAGTTCGGGGAATTTGAAAAATGTTCTTCGGAGCAATTTATACATTTTGGTTTAAATCCGTCGACAAGGACGTTGGGGCAGTCTTTTGATAGGTGATTTTCTGAACATTTTAGACACTTTGGTTTCTTAAAACAATTTCGAGCCACATGATTAAATTCCTGGCAAACATAACATTGCGTGATTATTTTATTAGATCTGTATTTTCCCATTTTATAACTAAATCGCAGCAGTAGTTGATTTTATTTAATTGTTCTTTATTTTCCAGTATCACTATTGCTAATGGGAGTTTAATTAGTCCTGTTTCTGATTTTTTTTTTCCATTTGATATATTTTGTATACCCGAAGGCCTTGGTCTTTAAGATTTTCTGATATCTCCTCCATAAAAAATTCCGGGGGAATTACTTTTAAAACTAATTTAGGTTTAATTTCACTTTTAGGCGTGTATGAATGAAATCCTACATTGTTTTCTTTAAATATGTTTTTAATTAATGAAAAATCTTGATTATTATATTTGTAAATACTGGTTTTATTCCCATTGTACTTAACTTTAATTTCTTTTACCTGGTATTTTATTTCTCTTATTGTATCTTTTATATTATTTTAAGAGCTATTTATTATGATTGGTGGATATTGGTTGTTATTTTTTCCTTTGGTATTTATGGATGCAGATAGTTCCGAAATTTCATCTTCGTCCATATCGGAAAGAATTTCGTAGCAGTTTGCCACGTCAATGTTATATTGTAAAGCATCACCTCTTTTTCTTTTAATGTATCTATTTGATGATTGTGATGTTCCCGGTGGTTCATCCATTGTGTTTTCAGCCCCTCCTCCAAGGGCTCTAGAAAGAATTGCTAACTTCGTAAATAATTAAGAAAACAAAAAACTAACTATAATAAAAAATGTCTGAACTAAAAGAAACTTTAAAAATAAAACAACGTAACTATAACTTTGAACTGCACTGTTTATTCTGCGGCTGCTACAGCGAGACTGCATGTATGTTAAAGAATGATTCTGTTTCGATTTCATGGAGAAATGTTCTTTTAAAATCGAAAAAACATGGTGTTCTCATTCGGCATACAAATCAGCTACTTTTTTAAATAAAACATTATTACATTGCCTTTATGGAAATGTGTATTTTAAACATAATAAATTCTTCATTGGAATAAAAAGAAGAAAAAAATTATCGTTTAATAGAAAATAAAGGAAAACTGTTAATAAAGCAACACCTGATCAGAGGATCTTATGTTATTACATATCTTTATTTAGGATTTATTTTATTAGATTTTCAATGTAATGTTTAAAACCGAATGATAATGAACATATACCTCAATTTTGCTATTAGCTTCTGAATGCAGATTGTGTTGAAGACTTTTTAAGGTGAAATGAACCCGACTTTTTGAGGTGAATTTTATGGGCAGATTAGTCTGTTTTTACAGTGGAAGGCATTTCTACCTATCCATGTATATCGTTGGTTTATATTTTTATTGGTTTCGAATAATGTACAGGAGCGCTATGGTGTTGGAAAATCATATTTTGCCGAACTTCATGAGGAATATCGTGATGAAGTTGTGGTTAAATTTGCAAGTTTTTGACAGATTTGCAGTTTTGTGATAGTTTTTTTTTTTAAACGGCGAGCGTTGATGTAATATAAGACATTGTAACTTCCCTAAATAAGGTGAAGATCAAGCTGTTCTTTAGATTCCAAGTTGGTAAAATTGAAGGTTACATGAACTCTGCTCTTAAAATTTAATGCTGGATCCAAAAATGTGGTTTTAATTTTAAAAATATTTAAACAAAATGGAGGATTACAGCTTTTATAGTAAAAAACGTGGTTTCCTCGAAACAGCTTTGATTTATCATAAATCTGCAAGGGGTTCGAATAGAAAAGTGAGGTCTGCGGCATTTTTCTACATTTTTGATCTAGTTTCATCCTAATTTTGTATTCATACTAAAAGGGTATATATATTTATATATATAAAATAGAACTTGTAGATCTTGTCCTTAGAAACAAAGTAGCCCCCACCTGTTTGTGCCTGATCAGATTAATTTGACCTCTTACACTATGTGTATGTACATGCACATGTAATAATGTTTTTTTTATATATATATGAAATGAAATGAAATGAAAATAGCTTTTATTATGCAACTAAATAATACATACAATTAAACAATAAATACATACACATTTATCTTCCTTGCACTAGCCTTCCTCTTTTTTAAGAGGAGTAATGGTCTTACACTTCCCCAGTAGGACCAGTCCTACTAGGAAGCAGGGTTCGAAATCTGATTCCACTTTTCCCACCATAAATTTTTATTCTTTGCTGTTCTCCACCATGTTGGGCCAGCCTCTTTTTTGAAGGAGTCGCTCCATCTCTTCAATTGCCTTCCTCTGTTCCTACTATTGTCATATGGTGTCCACTCGGTTACAGTATATGACCACCTGTCGTCAGTAGATCTCAACACATGTCCAGCCCATTTCCATTTTAATTTTTTTATAAGCATGGAAGAGTCTTTGAGCCCTGTTTTCTTCTGAATATCAATGCACTTGATCCTATCCTTTCTTTTGATATTTGTCATACTTCTCTCTATTGCATTTTGCCAGACTCTTACTTTATTTTCTTGAAACTTTGTGAGAGACCATGTTTGGCTTCCATAGGAAAGAACTGGAAAGATACATATTCCAAAAGTTTGTTTTTTTAAATATCATATCAACATTGGTTTTCATAATACTCCTTAGGGACCAGTATTTTTTCCAACTCTGAAATTCTTCTTTAGATCACTTTATTTGTTCTATCGGTGAAGGATACAAGTTGCCCGAGATAGATGTGCTCGTTGGTGTATTCTATGTTATCATTGCCCATTCTTATTTCTATTTCTTCACTATTTGTCATTAATTTAGTCTTATCATAGTTTGGGACTAGACCTACTTTTTTACATTCTGGTACTAGTTCATTCAACATAGAAACCATTTCCTCTCTACTTGTTGCGAAGAGCACAATGTCATCTGCAAAGCGTAGGTTGTTCAGCTACCTTCCATCGATTCTTACTCCTATTCTTTCCCAGTCCAGGTTTCAGAAAACCAACTCCAGGACTAAAATGAAGAGAATTGGAAAGAGTAGATCGCCTTGTCTCACACCTTTTTCCACAGGGAAAACATTTCCTTTTCTTTCCATTTCAATGTGTGCCGACATACCTTTATATAGCTGGTCTATAATTTGTATATATCTGTTCTGTATTCCTATAGTTTTGAGGGCTTTGGATATGCTTGCGTGATAGATAGAGTCGAACGCTTTTCTGAAGTCAAGAAAACAGAGGTACAGAGGGATTTTATATTCTTTAGATTTTTCTATAATTTGATTTATTGTCTGAATATGGTCCATTACTTAATACCCCTTCCGAAATCCAGCCTGTTCGATAGCTATATTCTCCATAATCTGTTTTGTTAGGCGTTCTTTTAGTATAGTGGAAAATAATTTTGATATTGTGGAACAACCTGAGATCGGTCGATAGTTATCCATTCGTTTTCGATTGCCTTTTTTAAACAAGATAGCAATTTTTGCCAATTTCCATTGTTCTGGTATTTCTTTTCTCTCTATAATAAAATTGAATAGTTCTGACAATTCTTTCGCCAATAGCTCCTCACCTGCTCGCAGGAACTCATTTTTCACACCATCAGGTCCTGGGCTTTTATCATTCTTTAAATTATTTACTGCTTTTACTACCTCCTCTATTATTATTGGTGGCAATGCTTCATCATCCTCTTTTAAATATAGATTAATATCTTCAGCGTCATTTCCATCTTTTTTATATAGAGCCGTAAAGACTTCCGTTGCTTCCTTTAGTATATCAACTCTTGCTGTGATCAGGTTTTTGTTTTTATTTTCAAGGTTGCCTATCCAAAGCTTACCAGGTGAAAGATATTTTTTAAGTTGCTTAATGGATTTGTTTTTCGACATTATATTGATCACTATGTTTTTTCTGTAATTGTCTATGTCTTCTTTTATATTCTTCTTTAGCTGTCTATTGATTTCGGTTATTGCAGTTGTATCCTTTTTTCCTTGTAATACATCATTTTTTGTAGCCCGCCTTAGTCTGAAGAGATCTACTGTGCTCGATGAGAGCTTATTCAATCTTGTTTTTGTTATCGGTGTTGGCGGATTGGAGGCACATTCCTTGATAGTTGCTGTCTGTCGGTTGTATTTTTCTTGTGTCCTGAGAGTTTGATATGTTTCTTCTTCCTTTAACTCTTTGATCTTCTTAGTCAGTTCTTCCCTAAATATTTCCACTGTCTCTTTGTTTTGTATTTTAATTTATCTTTCAACATATTTGAATGGTCGCCTTTCTTTAAATTTATTTAAATATATTTCTCCTCTGATCATTCTGAGATCTGAAATAAAATTTAAATTCTTAATAACTTCGATATTTTTCACTAACGCAATTTGGTTTATAAGAAAATAGTCTATCTCATATTTTTGCCCTTTTGGTGACACTCATGTCCATTTGTTGCGTGGCTTTTTTGTAAAATAGGTGTTCCCAATAGGGAGACGCTGGTTGAATGCTAAGTTGACTATTCTGGTTCCTCCTTCATTCCTCTTTCCAAATGTATCTTTCCCCATTATGCCTTCTTCTCCTACTACTCTTTCTCCCACACGTCCGTTGAAATCTCCCATTACAATAATGCAGTTATTTTTCCTTTTCAAATTCGACAGCCTTCTTTCGAGCTCCAAGTAAAAATTGTCCTTTTCTGCCTCAGGAGCAGACATAGTAGGTGCATGTAGTTGGATGATTGATAGCGTTTTATTTTCAGTGATTTTCAGAACTAGAACTGCTATTCTATTATTTATTTCTTTAAAATCTAATATATCTTTTTTGAATTTATTTGCCACAATAAATCCTACACCATACTGACCGTTATGTGAGCTTGTATGCATAAGAATGGTTCCGCATTTTTGTTCTATTATTTGATAATTTTTCCTTCTTATTTATGCCATACCTATTATATCCCATTTGATCGAATAATGGCATATTTGAACTCCTCTAGTCTTTCCTCCCCCAACATTGTCCGTACATTTATTGAGCAAATACTGATAGAGTCGTTGTCTTGCCTTGAAAAGATACTATTATTTTTTAATTGTTGCTATGAATCTATTGAATTTTTTGCTTTAGTTTGGTCTTTCTGCTCTTCATTTGGCATTTTAGTTTGTTCCTTTCTTTTACTACAAATGGGATAATATCTTTCTAGACTGCTACTTCTACGAATTTTTTCAGTCTTAAATTGTTTTTTCCCTGGAGTTTTCTGATTATTTGTAGTATTTTCTTGTGTTTCTGGTGAGTTCTCTCCACTTCTAATTATTTTGCTTGTGCTTGTTTCTTTATTAAGATCTTCCAAAGAATATAATTTTCCTTCGATCATCAGTTTATCGTATCTAATAGATGCTTTGTACCCTTGCTCTTTTTTGGCTATCAGATATGGGAATAACTCTGCACGGATTTTTCGTACTTCTTCAGACAGATCTTCTTTAATATTTATATATTGATACCTTTCTTTTAATTTTTTCTTAGCTCTTAATATATCATTTCTTAAAAAAATAGATGTCAGACTTACTAGACAAAGAGATCTCAAATTTTTAGTTGTTATTGTCCTTATATTTGTGATATCATATAACCGTATATCACTCACTAAAACTCTTAAAATCTCAAGTACTTCTCCTTCTTTAGCCCTCCAGTTCTCATATATAAGTCCTGTTATGATCACATTCTTTTTTCTTTCTTGATCTAATTTCTTTTCGATTTTGGAGATTTTAATATTTTGTTCTACCTGAATTCTATTGTTATTTTCAACTATTTGATTTATTTTTTGATCTACACTGTCCAGCATTTGAAGTTTTTTGAGTATTTCATCTAATTTAGCTTCGGAATTCATTGTTATTGATAGAAATTAAAATGTGTATTTATAACATGCGATGTAGTGACTGTTCCCTGAGGCCAGCTGACTGAGAGGTAGGTGGTGGGGGCTGGCTTGTCTCCTCTTGCTCGCTGATAACGGAGACAGTTAAACAAATCTGGTATATTTTATTTATTCGATTACCACTGATGTACTGTACCAATCGACACAGAATTTCACTTTCGTACTCATATATATGATAATTAAAATTCGCTATAAATGGACACCAATTTCAAAATCTAAAAAAGAAAATAGTCAATAGACGGAACGGAGGTGTTGTTCTGACCACGGCTGCCCGGCAACTCATAATATCATATATATAACTATATATATATATATATATATATATATATATATATATATATTTATATAATTTAAATATATATAAATTGTGTATGAACATAAATTAAGAAAAAGGCCTCATCTTTCTATTCCTAAAGGATCGCGGTTTAGATGTTTCAAGTAGGAACCAAAATCTTTTTAGCAAGAAAAATAAGCTTTATTGAGTGACATACATTGATACAAAAACTTGAAAAAGCACAATTTATAGCCTATTACAATACTTCGATCATAGTGTGACCGCACGCATCAACGGTTTACACAATCTTACTATTCAACTCTAATTTCCAAACCAGATCATCCAAATCAAAACATTTTTCATAACCTTAATAGTAACCAAGGAAACAATCTGGTGGGCATTGCAAGTAGAACCCAAAATTTCCTCCAACTTTTAAACTTAAAACCGAATACAGTACTAACCATAGATGACCCATTGTTTTTTCGATGGGACAATACTTAAATAAAGGTTGACAAATCCCTTAAGGAAAAGATTGAAGACGACAACCCTATCTTTAAAAAGAGACTTTTTGCAGAACTAAGGCAAAAGTATCCAAACCACGAAACAATTTTTACTGATGTATCGAAAACTGAGGAGAAGTCGGTTGTGCAGTGGTTTTTACAATACCTTACTAAAATTTAACTTACCGTCACTGAATAGTGTTTTTTACAGGAGAACTATTTGCGATCTACCAAGGTCTTCTATTAATACAATCTACAAATACAAAACATGCTCTTTTGGTAACAGACTCTCTAAGTTCATTATTGGCAATAGCTGTAGGCAACTCTGAAAATACCCCAGTACGGAAGATTAACAATTGCCTGTGGGAGATGCAAGAGGCGATGGGTGGGGGGACTGTGCTAATGTGGGTACCCCCACATTGTGGCATCTCCGGAAATGAAGCTGCAGGCAGTGCAGCAAATCTCGCGAGACTGAACCAAACAGGAACCATTATTACAGACATTACAATAACTTCTGACTTAAAAACATACTGTAGAAAAAAAATTGCTCAAACACTGGAAAATAAAATGGAACCAAATACGCAGCAAACTTCAAGAAATTAAACAAGACACCCGACCCTGGGCAACATCTTGTAGAAAATCAAGAATAGAAGAAATAATCTTAACGAGACTAAGAATAGGACATTCAGCTTTCACCCACGGTGATCTGATGAGAAGCCTAGAACCACCGATTTGTACAACTTGCATGACACACTGACATTGAAACACACTGTAACAACATGTACACTATACTCTGACACCAGAACAAAGTACAATATACCAATATACCAAATTTTGAAAATTGTTCGACAAAATCGGAAAAAAAGATGCAGAAAGTAATAAAATAAAAATAATTTATTCAATGCTGTTTCTCCCAATAAAGTGTTTTTGTTGTTTCAAATACGGATTTTTGCTAAGCTATTATCATAATATCTTAGTCATTCAAATACCTCATTTTTTAGCCTAATGAAAACATGTTTTTTAGGTTTTGAAAGTAATTTTTTCCATCAAATTTACACAGAATCATTAATTTGATCATTTTATTCGAAAGCTGGTTAAATTTAAAACGCTGAGTGGTGAAGTTCTATAAGAAATTGTGACTTTTGTAAATAAGTTGTAAATGAATCTATTCTTTAGGTCTCAAGTTTGAAAATTCAGTGTTACGTTTGCTTTGATCTTACAGGAAATTTAAAGCTGAATCAGAAAATGTAGTTTTAATTTGAAAAATGTTTGGGAAAAATGGTGATATAACAACTTTTTCTGGAAAAAAAAAAAAACGTGGTTTTCTTAAAATAAAATAAAAAAATCATTGATTTATCATATATTAGCAAGATATTGGAATAGAAAGGTGCGGTCACAGTATACCCTAATTTTTTTTACACACTAAAAGAACCCTATATGTATATATATATAAGTCAAGGTCCGAAGCAGGCTAGTATTAGCCTTAATCCTATCTCTAGTCACAACAAACAATGTACTTGTATAAATAGAGCTGCATCAGAGCGATAAACCAGTTATTCTTTAACAGTCATTACGTGCGTTTCATTATCCCTTTTATTTCTTTTTTTTAAAGTTTAGTTCTTCAGTCTATTTAACTGGTGCCGAAAACCCGGGACCACGAGGAGCAGAGGACCGAGGTAGGAGAATTTTTTCTTTTTCTTCTTTTCCGGTCAGAAGAGTGCGGATGGAAGAGAACAGCATCCTGAGGCCACCCATTCTACAGGTGAAACAACGGATTGCCGCCACTTCCAAGAGAGACGATGGCTGAGGCCCATGCCAACACACTCGCCTGGCTCAAGGTCAGAACAGCCACTGCTCAGGACCTCAGAAAAGCGGTCTCTGACATAGAGAGGTTCACCGGGGAAACAGGTGAGCTCAATCACTTTATTAAGAGTGTTGATAGAGTGCTAGCGAGGATAGAGGCCAAGAGAGCAGAAGATTTATTGGACGGCCACGACGCGGAATCTCTGCGGGCAGACCTCATTTGCAGGGTGTAGAGGAGCGTTCTGAATTTAATTCAGGCGAATGAGGAGACACTCTGGGAGGTGATAAAGGAGCGGCTCAAAAAAGCATATGGTGGCGGCAGATGGACTCCTGAAGAGGACTTGTTTCAGCTCTTCAGGGAGATGAAGCACCCACGCCAGAGCTGTGGCAGATATGCAGGAGAGCTTCTAGCAAAATTCAACAGGGTCACGGACAAGCTGCGTGAAACAGCAGGTGCGGCGGAAGTAGAGGCAAAGATGGCGTTCGTCAGCACGATCTTGAAAGTCCAGCTAGCCAGGGAGACGGGGAAAAAGGAAAATTTTCCCCGGGAAAAGAACTTTGTTGAGTGCGCTCAGGAGTTGATGGATTCGAGCGCCCGGGAGGAGGAGTTCAGGGCTGAGAAGGAGGACGTGAGCTGGACCAGGGTGGAATACAGGAGATCTGGCGGTGCGCCATGGAAAAGAAGGGAGATGGAGCCACGGTCAAGGCCAGCGGAGCAGAGAGGGCGAGGTCCAAGGAGGGCAGCACCTAACTCCAGCAAGAAAGAGGACCGGCGTTGCCATGGATGTGGCAAGCCAGAACACCTCGTAGCGAACTGTCCCCGCACCAAATGTTTTGAGTGCGGGAACGAGGGGCACATAGCAAGGCAGTGTCCCTACATGCATCGGAGATTTCCAAAGGGGGAGCCAATGGAAATAAACCGAGTATGGAGAGGACAGAGGAGGCCATCCGAGTCTTCCTCGAGGATGTCAGAGGAGTCTGCAACATCAGAGACGGAGAGGGACGAACCAGGAGGTAGCGGAGAGGAAGGAGCCGGAGCCGCTGAGAGCCGGAGGAGAAACAGCGGACGGAGACGAGCAGGGACGACCGGACGTGTGGCAGCCTGAGGAGGGTGTCAGCAGAGAGGCGACCGCATCATTGAGGTACACAACGTGAGGGCGAGAAGCGGCGGTCTGCCTATTATCCGAGTGGAGCGAGACCGGGAGCTCCAGCACCATCCTGAGTCGGCGAGCGGCGGAGCAATTCAGTGGCTGCAACGGAGCACTCCAGGTAAGGGCGTGTTCCTGTAATTTGATTACTCTGGGTGGCCATTGTACCATTGAGGGGGAGGTAGAGATGAGTTTGGAAAAATGGTCGGACAGGGGGGAGAAACTAGTATGCCATGTAATAGGGGAAATGGCCAAGTCGTATAATGGTATTATAGGCTGTGATCTATTGGAAAAGTTAGGAGCCAGGGTGAGCAATAAAAGGGAGGTGGAGTATTAGGATTGGAAAAAAAACGGTATAGGTGTTGCTCGGTGTTAAAAGGAGAAAAAGGGCAAATGGAGTAGTGAACAGGGCGGAAGACAGGAGGGGGAAAATTTTAAAAGAGTTCAACGACAACTTTTTCAAGGAGGGCGATAAGTTGGGCGTAACCGGTAGGGCGGAGCACGAGATACCGTTGAAGGAGGTGCGGGTCACGTACGTCAAGGAGAGGAGATACCCACAAGCGCTCCGTAGGCATATCCGGGAAGAGATGGAGGATTTAAAACGTCAAGGGATCGTGGTTGATAGCACTTCCCCCTACAATAGTCCACTCTGGGCCGTGAGGAAAAAGAGTGCCCCGGGGAGGAAAAGTACAGGGTAGTCATTGACTATCGCAAACTCAGTGAGAACACCCGGGACGAAAAATACCCTATTCCCAGATTCGAGGACATTCTGGACAGGCTAAGTGGGGCTAGGATATTTAGCACGCTAGACTTGAAAGCCGGGTACCACCAGATCCGAATGAACCCCAGGGACCAGTGTAAGACGGCCTTCACCTTCGAGCGAGGTCACTACGAGTTCACCCGAATGCCGTTCGGGCTTAAGAACGCGCCCATTACGTTCCAGAGAATAATGGACGAGCTCCTTAGGGGTTTGGATGAAAGTATGTGCCAGATTTATATGGATGACCTCTTGGTTTTCAGTAAGTCGGAGGGCGAGCATCTGGCACATCTTGGGGCGGTATTCGGGAGAATTCGGGAGTTTGGCTTGAAACTATCGGCGGAAAAGTCGCGTCTGGGGGAGAGCGAGATAAGTTTCCTGGGGCACACAATATCGGAGGACGGGGTGAAGCCGGATAAAGGGAAGGTAGAGGCCATTGCGAGAATGGAAATCCCGCGGGACGTTAAGGGCATACGGCGGCTGTTGGGTTCCCTGAATTATTATCGTAGATTCATCCCCGAGATGGCGCGGTTCTTAGTTCCGTTAAACAACTTATTGAAGAAGGGCAGGAAAATTTTTATCACACCGGAAATGGAAAACAACATCAGGCGCTGCATGGAGGAGCTGCAGAGAGAGCCGGTATTAGCCTTCCCGGACTTCAATAAGGTGTTTACCGTAACTACGGATGCGAGTGAATACGCGTTGGGGGCAGTACTATCGCAGGAGAACGAGAAAGGGGAGAGGCCGGTAGCGTATGCGAGCCGAAGGTTGACGGACGCGGAGACGCGGTATAGTGCGTTAGAGAGGGAACTACTCGGGATTGTGTGGGCTGTGGATCACTTCCGTCCGTATATCTTTGGAAGGGATTTAGGGTCCACACGGACCATAGACCGTTACAGTGGATTGGTAAGTTAAAGGAATCTTCCGCAAGAGTTACGCGATGGAAGGAGTTCCTCAGCCAATACAATCTCGAGATAGTGTACAAGCCTGGGAAAGAGAACGTGGTTGCGGATTGGTTATCGCGCGCACTAATGATAAATGCCGTTGAGGGGGACGAACCGGGACCGTCGGGGGATATACGACAGTTTCTTAGGGAGTGGACACCGGAGGGAGAAGGTGAGGATGAGACGCGCAGTGGTATAGAGGATCCCCAAGAAGACGAAAGCTCCGCTGATGAGAGGCCCTCAGACATGGAAGAAGTAGATGAGATAGTAAATGATAAGAGAGACCAGATCATCTGGAAAACCAGGACTGAGGGTCTCCCAAAGGCGGACTTTTCGAAATATGGGACGAGCACGGTCGTCACCATTTGGACGGAGCCAGGGATTAGGGAGGAGGCAATGGTGAAACTACTGCGCGGGGTGACTAAGGTGGGAAGGACATATCACCTCTATATCGGGAATGCCACTATATGGGACAGGGTTAAGAGGCTGTGGAAGGCGGAGAAGATAGGGATCGACCGAACTTTTATTAGGTGCCTGAGGTCGGTAGAGGTGGTACAGGACGTCGAGCGGCAGAAGGAGGTAACCCTGTCATACCACCAGGGGAAGACGAACCACCGTGGGACACAGGAGACTCTCCAAGCATTGAAACGGAGGTATTTCTGGTGGGGCATGAAGCGGACGATCCAAGAGGTCATTGGGTCGTGCGAGGTATGCCTCACCACGAAATACGACCGGCATCCCCCAGGGTGGGTACAGGAAGAGACACCTACGGTAGCGTTCCCCTTATCGGACCTCCAAGTGGATACGTTTAAATGGCGGGGGTACCAGTGGGTTACTATCTTCGACGTATTCAGTAAATATGCCCTAGCTCATCTCGTGCAGGCCAAATCGGCGGAGGCGGTATTGGGGGTGTTGAGAAGCTTGTTTAGATCATACGGGATCCCGGATCGTATCGCGTCGGACGGGGGTCTAGAATTCGACAACGCATAGGTCAGGGCGGAGGCCAAAGAGTTAGATATTAAGTGGCATATCAATACCCCAGGGCATCCCAAGGGCAGAGGGGGGATTGAGAGGCTTCATGGGACCCTTAGTGACCACCTGCGAATATATCAGGTTGAGAAGGGGCTAGAGCCGGACATCGCGATGGAAAAGGCGGTTGCGGCGTATAACGGTTCCATCCACAGCTCGACGGGATATCTTCGCCGGTGGAGATCGTCTTTGGGCTCCGGGAGCGACGCCGGGACTTCCGCGACACCGTAGTAGGGGAGGAAATGATAAATTTTATTACCAACCGTCGTTGGGCATTCGGTAAGTTATGGGGGAAGGCGCGTGAGCGCATATCAAAGAGAAAGAGACAAAGGGTTGAGAGGGAAAAACGTGAAGGTAAGGGATGTAGCGGGGAAAATCAAGATCGGGATGTCAGTACGAACCGAGGGAAAGAGATTTGTAGGTATGAAGGCCATTCCGGGTAATTTGCATTAGAGAGCACAACGTGGTGACGCTGGAGAGCGTCAAAGAGCCGCGGAAGTGGAGAAATGTGCATTGGAACAATTGAAAATTCCTATTGAGGAACAGGTTATACCCTGCTCTGTGAGTGGTCCGTTGCCAGCAACGGAAGAAGAATTTTATTTTTGTAATTTTTTTTTTGTTTGGTTTGTTGTAGAAAAATGTTTTTTTTAAATTTTGAGAAAATTTTGTCCATGTGAAATTAATTTTATTGTATATAGTAGGGGTAATGTGGAGTTGTGAATAAGAAGAAAGAGATTTATTATTTTTGTACAGAGGAAATTTTTGTTTTTGTGTGTGTGTGTGAGTGTGCGTGTGTTTTATTTTAAAAGGAGTCATTTTAGTTTTGGATGAATGTTTAGTTGTAAGTTAAGTTTAAGTATTGTTTTTATAATGTAAATAAAGTTTTACTTTTGTACTATGTTAGGTTAAGGATTATGGTGTAAAGTTTTCTTTTGTTGTACTTTGTATCATAGAGAATTAAGATAGTAGTTTTAATATGTGTAGAGAATTAGTTGATAGAACTATGGACAGGATAGGATTAGGTTGCGTATGTATCGCTATCTGCTTCGGCCTTTGACCATGAGGGGATTAGTCTCTGGACTCCTTAATACCGTATTGGTATTAAGTGCCCAAAGTTAAAGTTTATGAAGGATGGTCATAAACTGGTGGGGGAAGTCAAGGTCCGAAGCAGGCTAGTATTAGCCTTAATCCTATCTCTAGGACAACAAACAACAACAAACAATGTACTTGTATAAATAGAGCTGCATCAGAGCAATAAACCAGTTATTCTTTAACAGTCATTACGTGCGTTTCATTATCCCTTTTATTTCTTTTTTTTTAAAGTTTAGTTCTTCTTCTAGTCTATTTAACTATATATATATATATATATATATATATATATATATAAATAAAAGGATCGCGGTTTAGAGTTTTTAAAAATAAGCTTTATTGAGTGACATACATTGATACAAGAAAAAGCACAATTTATAGCCTATTACAATACTTCGATCATAGTGTGACCGCACGCATCAACGGTCACGTACAGAATGTCTGATGAGGCAAGGTGGGGGTGGCCTTTTATAGGGTTTTTGGGAGAGGGGATATCATACATTTTATTTATATTGCTAATCCTATTGAGGTTTACATAACTCCCCCCCCCCCCCGAGTTCCGAGGTCTCCGATGGAACAAATATCTTAGTGTAAATAAGCTAGATTCTATACAATTCAATAAATAAAAGGTTTGAACCTTATACATTTCTTAATGCCTTTTACTCTAAGTTTTAAATATAATAGATCACATTTTATAAACAAAAGGGATTGGACCTTATACTCTAAATTTATACAAAAATAAAAAGGATCGTATCTTGTGTACCAAGTATTTGAAAAACAAAAAGATTAAAGTCTGTACTGGAATAGGATTATCAACTTTCTATAAAGAAAAGGATTAGACTTTGAATTTCCTGTTTACTAAGTTAGGATTTGTACACTTGAAAAATAAAAAGATTAAACCTTGTACTAGAATAGGATTTTATAGAATCATCGACTTCTTATAAACAAAAGGATTAGACCCTGTCAATTTATTAATTTAACAATAAGTACAGAAAGATAACAGGATATTCCTTAGTACTAAACAATACATTTTAATACATTATCTAAACAAAAGGAAAATAAAATAAGAGTCTTTGAATTAGTTTCTATAATACTTCTAAATTCAAAATTACTCAATTAAAATAATAACATTTTTATTACAATTAATAATAATTTCAAAATAAAATACATACTTTTCTCAATGATCATTCAAAATAATATTTCAAGACAAAATAATAGAATTCCAATATTTATTATAGTGAATACAAAATATTAATTACAAGATAAATCAAACAGAATATAACTGTGAAATAAAATAATGATTTGAATGATCTTTTACACTATTAACATTGAACATAATATTTTACAGCAAAATACAAAAGTCCGACTTTATTAAAATAAACTACAGCATTGTTAGTTTAATACAGATAATTCTTTCAATATAACATAAACATCTTTCCATAATACCATTTCATTTATTGCGTTTTATTAAAATAAAAGATTTTTGAAACATTTTAATATTGTTTAAATAAAATAAAATATTTTTAATCAGAACCACTATCTGGGTCATTCGAGTCATAATTATCCGAGGCATCCGAAATATTCACGCGAATGGATTCATTATCGTCGTCTGAAATAGATTGTTTCCTTTTCCTTTTTTTCCTAGTGGGCCTTTTAATATTGTCCATATGTGTTTTAATTGGTCTTTTAACTTTTACTAGTACATTCACTTTTTTAAACTTGTCCATACTTTTTATTTTTGCTTGAGTATTTTTTAAATATTCTGTCTCCTAATTGTTTTTGAATAGCTAAGGGGTCTTCTCTATTTCTATTTAATTTTTTAGTTCTTGTTTCTTTTTCATTATTTATTTTATTTTTAGATCTGATTAATTTATGTAGTAGCTGTTGATCCTTATGATATTTTAATACGTACTGTTCAGTCAGGTCAGTATTTTTGTCTGATTCTAATCTGGAGGTTCCGAAAGTAGTTTCATTGGGTGTTAGTTTTAGTTTATTGTTTAAAGTGTTATTGTAGGCTATTACTGCTAATCCTAATTTTTGCTGCATTGAACATTTATCTCTCTATTTCCCAATTATTCTTAATAACTCATTCAAAGTAGAATGAACCCTGTTTAATAATCCTAGCGAATTTGAATGACTAGCTAAAATATAATGCATGAGAATGTTGTTTTCTTCACAAAACTGTCTTACCAAATTATTTTTCATTTCCGTCCCTTGGTCTAAGGATATTTGTCGAGGTTTGGGAAAGTACGTTATGTAGTTAGTTAATGCGTTACAGATTATAATCCCTATATTTAGTTTTGCCTAAATGATAGTTGTCTATTATTCTATTTGTTTATTGGGTGATTTACATGTTATTCCATAAGTTTTATTGGGTTCAAGTATTTGTTCTAACAATGAGGCGATATCCAACTTTCCGTATATGTTTAATTCATATCGGCGTTTCCCGAATAGTCTAGTAAGATTTATTTTAGTATTACCCCTTTTTATGATTATCTGATTCTTCTCTATGTTAATGCATTTTTCTGGTTCGCAAATTCGTACCTGTTCATTGCTTGATTCTTGCGAGTGAATTGTATCCAAATCTTCCTCTTATGATGCCTGTAGATATTCCATTATTGCTTCGTATTCCGAATTGTTTTCGTCCGAAATATCTTGGTATTTCGTCAATTCCTCTAGAATGTGCGTCGGCTACGTAATTAGTTTTACCTTGGATATGCTTTACGTCGAATTCGAATTCTTGGAGCTTCCATATCCATTTCATTATACGTGTGTTGCCATTTTTCATTGAGAAGATCCACGTTAAGGGTTTATGATCAGTACATAAAAGAAATCTTGTGCCATACAAATAAGTTTTAAAATGCTGTGTCGCCCATACAACTGCTAACAATTCTTTTTCCATTGCACTATATTTTATCTCGGCGTTTTGTAAAACTCTGGAAGCAAATGCTACGGGGTGTTCTATTTCCTATTTATCTTTTTTTCGACAGTACAGCTCCGATGGCTTTATTACTAGCATCTGTGGTTAGTTTAAACGGTTTTTTTTCCCAATTTAGGTACTTTAAAATTGGCGTATTGCTCATCATTTCTGTTAGGGTTTGATATGCCTCTTTTATTTCTTTTGTACCCTATATTTTGGTCTTTAAAGAATTTGAAATTGGTCTGGTTATTTTGGCATAATTTTTGATAAATTTCCTATAATACCCGGTCATGCCGAGGAATTGTCTCGTCGTCTTTTCATTACGCGGAATAGGAAATTTTAAAATAGCTTCAATTTTTTTCACATCTGTTTTTAATCCGTCCGGGGTTACGACGTAGCCTAAAAAGATTAATTCGGTTTTATCCAATTGTATTGAGAGGTTATGTTGTTTTAGGGCTTCAAATACTCTTTTTAAATCTTTTAAATGTTCTTCCTCCTTTTTTGAATAAACTATTATATCGTCGATGTAAATCATTGAATTAGGATATATTTTGAATCATCATTGTCATCGCGCTCTGAAAGGTTGGAGGTGCATTTCACAGGCCAAAAGGCATACGCAAAAACTCAAAATGTCCATTTTCAGTGGAGAACGCGGTTTTAGCTATTGATTGTTTGTCCATTTCTATTTGGTGAAACCCTGACGCGAGGTCTATTGTGGAAAATATTTTCGCTCCCTTTAATCTGTTTAATAAGTCCTCAATGTTCGGTAGGGGAAATTTATCTTTTACGGTTGCCTTATTTAATTTCCTATAGTCAATGACCATTCTTATTTTCTTTTGCCCCGACGCATCTGTTTTTTTTTTTGGTACGATCCAAAGTGGGGAATTGTACTGCGATTTGCTAGGTCTTATTATTTTTTTTTCAATAATTTTTGATCTTCGTCGTTTATTTTAAATTGTTCCGGGTAACGGTAATTTCGCGTATATATTGGATTTTCATTCGTCGTTATTATTTTATGTTTAATTAAGCCCGTTCATTTTAAATTTTCATCATCTCTTTTTAATACTTCGCCATGTTGGCTTATAATTTCAATAAGTTCCTCTTTTATTTCCGGTTTTATATGCTCATGTCGAATTAAGTTTTGCCTCCAGCAGACTGAGACCCTCCAGAGATGGCAGAGCTACAAATAAATCTTAAAATGCCGAAAGGCAATAAAGGATCCATTACCATAATTTTCCTTTCTTTGTATGAATTTATAATAAAGTCGGAGGCTAGAAAAAAAAAAAAAAAAAAAAATTCTTATAATTTCAATCAATTCCTCTTTTATTTCCGGTTTTATATGTCATGCCGAATTAAGTTTTTTATTTCATTTTTGTCGTCGATGTAAAATAAATCGTTTTCTAATTTAAACATTCTTTTATTATATTTTAATTCATTTTTTTCTAAGTCAATTATTGATTTTAATTTTTTTATGGTTTCATACCCTAATAAAAACTGGAATCTATTACTAAACGGAAAGATTAGGAATTTAACTTTTTGATTGATTTCTATCAGGGATTTTAGGTTGATTATCACGCTTTGTGACCCTTCCGCTCTTCCTGTAGGGGTTTTTATCGCGAAGTCTTTCTTAATTATTTCCGAAAAACGTGGAATGTGATCGGGGTGTATATAATTTTTTTGTGGCACCCGTATCAATTACCATTTGTATCCTAATTTGTCGATTAGATTGAGTAAATCATTATTTAAATTTAAATCATATAACTCTATATACGCGTAGTTTTTTGGGGGGGGATTTGTTTATTATTAAAATTTAACTGATTGTTTATATCTGGTCCAAGTCCGGAGGTCTGCTCGTGCTTGGGCCTGATCCTAAAAAAATGATCCTGTTTCTGTTCTAATAATTCAATTCTTTCTTGTAATAATTTTATTTGTTTATCTTTAGCCTCCTCTATCGCGTGCACTCTATTAAAAACCGTTCTCATCGAAACAGACGAAAAAAGTCTGTGTAAGATGTGAGCCGCGCTATTTCTTAATATTTCTTCTAGGTCTTATAAGCTGTCGAATTTAATATGATAGATAAAATCTGTTAATGCCGGGTGTAGACTATGAACCGCGTGATGAGATATTTGTTTGTCGTATCTGTACATTTCGTCTTGTTTGTCAAGTATTTCATTATCAGAATAAATGCGTGCGTATAAGTCACATCTTTTCTGGCCCAGTCATTCTAAGAAATCGAGTGGGTTTTCATTATGATAAGTACGCGTATTTAGAATTTAGGGAAATTTAGTTGTTCCCGAGTTCTCGTGACCTGATACTTTCTTTATAGGAATTTTATTATTTCTTTGACGGTACTAAATTCTTTATCATATACGGCGACTTTAGCTTTTCTTGTTAATTTATTTAGAATAGTTAAAACTAATTTAGCTTTATTGGTATTTTTATGAGTGTTATCCTTCTTGCAATATAAATTATATAAAAATTCGCTGTTCCTAATGAAATCAACTAATTGTAACGGATTTCCGTCATACTCCGGAATTAACGCTAAATCGTGGTTTTTGATTTCTAATGCCATATTATTACCTTTTAACGTTGAACCTGTTATTTTTAAATTACACAATTTTTCTTCCAACCCATTCATAAAGATAAATGCCAAATTAATATTTTAAATTATTATACTTATTACTAATTATATTTAAATTACAAAATTACTTAAAAATATAAATAAAATCAATTAATTATACTTGTTTTTTGATACAACGATGTCTTCTCGATGCCGCTTCCTTTTGCTCCTTCTCGTCGATTCTTTAGCAAGAGGTTGTAGGTCCTTTTGGTCAAGGTATTGGAATACCAAAGACTTGAAGATCTGCTGATGTATTCTGCTAATACTCAGCTCCCAATCTTCTCATGCCAGTGGAAAGAGGTCTCGCTGTTCTGTACCTGAAAAAAGATAGAACTGCCGCGAAGTTACGTTTACGCTTCCAAAAGTCCCTCCGTTCGGGCGCCAGCTAAATAAAAGGATCACGGTTTGGAGTTTTTAAAAAGAAGCTTTATTGAGTGACATACATTGATACAAGAAAAATCACAATTTATAGCCTATTACAATACTTTGATCGTAGTATGACCGAACGCATCAACGGTCACGTACAGAATGTCTGATGAGGCCAGGTGGGAGTGGCCTTTTATAGGGTTTTTGGGAGAGGGGATATCATACATTTTATTTATATTGCTAATCCTATTGAGGTTTACATAATAACTATATATATATATATATATATATATATATATATATATATATATATATATATATATATATATATATATAACTTGTAGATCTTGTCCTTAGTGACACAGTAGCCCCTACCTGTTTGTGTCCCTTATCAATTAATTAATTATTATTAATTATTAATAATAAGACGGCGAGATAAATCTGGAGTATGAGTGTTGAACCATAAAATTGTTCAAAGGGGATCTGGGCCAGGCCAAACCTTCGAAATTACCGCCACCGTATACCTGAAAATATTTCATCCACAAAAGTTTACTGGAGACAAAGAAATTTAGAAGTGAAATGGGTATAAAATAAGGGTGTTTATAAGGATGGCCCTGGAAACGGAGAAGGGAGTTTTGATCGACGGGGAGTTGTGAGAAGTAGTCTTAGGAGACAGAGTGGAGAGGCCGTTTGATAGTCGGCTGACGATGAGACATAGAGATGCCATCTATGAAGAGCTTCCTTGATGGAAGAAGACGGAAGATAACCGAGACCTGGCCTAGAACAACCTCAAGCATCCGCCTATACCCGATAGATAAGAAAGTACCCATGCCATTAGCTGGTAATAATTATAACATTGTAAATTGTGTACTGACCCCTCACATAGATTAGGTATAACATTCATCCTTATTTTTAAGTATCTATAACAGTGATGGTAAATAAAATATATACATTACTCACTATAAATATTCTATTTCCTAAATGCCACTAACTACTATTGAATTGGTTTACAGGTGTTGGGTTAGAATCCAATAAAGATAATCAAAAAGACATAGATGAGGCTCTATTTATATATACTAACCTAGTATTTTCAAAAAAAAACCCAAGAGCAACATAGCAACGTTTAATATAAACGTTTGTTTATGTGTATGAATTTATAATCACAAATACACAAGCACGCACTCTCTCTCTCAAATACACACACACACACACACACACGCATGCAGTTATATTATTAATATATATCAAATACCAAATTTATGAGGTTTTGATTTTTTTAATGTTATCGGAACTGATGATGAATGTTAAACCTTCGAAACTAGTATGGTGTATTGCTAAACGAAGGATAGAAAATTAGCAAAAATCTCTATAAGATATCTATTACACTTAATTACAGGCATACTGTATCCAAATTTCAAGCGAAATGCAACTTGCTAGTTAATCAGAGAAATCAATAGTGGTGCAAACAATCACAATGTTTATCTGGAGTATTGATTTCGTGTTGAAGAACCCTCTCGTTTGGATTTTTATCAGCCCCTTAGAGTATTTTACTGGATAATTAGATAATAAGGAAGAAAAAAATCATCAGATTGGATGGACCTCTCATCGCATCATAACCTAGAGGTACCATCGTTCAAGTTACTAACACTCCCGGGCCATATTTAGACAAATTACGACATAGGAAATGTTTCAAGAAATTAATTGGTTTTAACTAAAATTAAAATTAAATAGATTTATGAATTCATTAATATTTATTTGTAAGATTGTATGTTGTATTAATTGTGAATTTCTATTTTGCTGTTAATTGTTCATTCTCTTGTTTGTTTTCATATATTTAATCATTTGTTTGTTTATTTTTTATTTAGAATTAAATTATTATTGTGCCATTATCTGGAAAGTTTGTTTAAATTTATTTGTTTGTATATTATTTCTTTCTTTTTTTTTGTCTTCTCTAATAATTTTTTTAAGGAAGGCGACGCATTGGGAGCGGGGTAGAGGTAGGTGGATAATAAATGTTAGCCCCTCACCTAACAGAAATATGTGTTGCAGTGAGTGAGAAGAGTAAGTTTGAGTAAGTGCTGAAGAATCTACCAAGTGATTTTATATATATATATATATATATATATATATATATATATATATATATATATATATATATATATATATATATTCCATTCCAAACCTGTTTACTCTTATACCCAATCACCGTTTGAAATTTTCCACCCTTATTTCAGATAAGCACTTTCAAATAAGCTACTCAATTAAAATAAGTTACTACATTTCTAGAGAACTAAAAATAATAAAAGGGATGTAATGCATTCCAATAGTACAAAGACAGTCCAACAGAAAGATCTATATTTTTAAAAATGGTTATTGTCAGGACTCCAAAATGAAATAAAATATTTTAATTGAGTAAGTTGATAATTAGCGATCACCTTGGGATAAGGGACTGGCCTTGAAAACGAGGTGTTTAAATGTTCTTGATATAAAGAGGGAGAGGATTCCAAAAAATATTGGAACAAAACAGATAAGATTTATATGTATCTTAATTATGCATGCAGGACCAAGCAGCAAAGGATTGAGGATTTTTTTAAATATTTGAAACAAGTTTAGAAATGTACAAATATTTATTTTAAAAAAGTCAGTGGTACAAAAATTAATATCTATCATCTAATAGATATGATTATCATAAAGCATTTAAGAAATAATAGATCTTGATTTTCTTGAATCAATTCAAACAGTTTTAAGTTGCTTATATTTGTGTATCAAAAAATATAAATAACTTTAAAACATATAAAAAGTTATAACACAATAATATAAATAATTTAGAAAATTCTTGCAAACTGGTAATATTAAAAATACAGACTTCTATTTACTAAATAAACAATAAAAATTTCACGGAATATTCAACAATATCTAAATATTAAAAAAAATATATTAACAACTAATAACAAAAAATAGTATCTACAAACAACAAGAACAACATAACAAAAAATGTTTACGGAAATTGACTTCAGCTTTTACTTCCATAAATGACTAAAACATACAACTAAAGTATAGCTGAAGTAGATCGGGTGACGTATTTCACATTAGCTTCTTTAAATAGACATAGGAATTACTAGCCATGTTAATGTCCAAGGGCAGCGTGTGCGGCAGCTTTATGGGCTAGGAGGGAACAGCCGAGTCCATGAGAGCTTCCATGCAGCCCTGAGCTGAGACCTCCTGCGTATAGTCCAGAACTGAGGCCACTACCATAGAGGCCACCGATACTACTGCCGTAGAGGCTGGACCCACCAGCGATGATACCAGAGTCTACTCCGTAGCCGAAGCCTAATCCATAACCTGAACCTAATCCAAGTCCGATACCAGAACCAAGTCCGATGCCAGAGCCCAATCCAATGCCGGAATCGACAGCTAATAAAAAACATTTAATGGTAAATGTTTAACATATAAAAAGATTAATATCATAATATGAAATGTTTCTTACCGATCGGAGCAGCTCCAACTTTGACAGGTACTGCCTGTGGTACTGGAACAGGAACATTAGTGACGACTGGTACAGGGACTGGGGAAGGTACTGAAACTGGAACGGGTCTAGATACTGGAACCGAAACGGGGTGTGGTACTGTAACAGGTACTGGCCTTTCAACTGGCACTGGATAAGGCCTTTCAACAGGAACTGGATATGGGCGGCTCACTGGAACTGGTACTGGCCTATCAACTGGAACTGGAACTGGGTTAGATACTGGAACAGGAACTGGTCGCTCAACAGGAAAACTGACAGGCTGAGGAACTGGAACTGGGACAGTGACATGGCTGGTAGTAACTCCACCACCATATGCCAGTCCAGAACCCTATCCAATACTTGAACCTAAACCGATTCCTGAACTCAAACCTACTCCAGATCCGAGGCCAATTCCAGAAGCTAGTTCTATTCCTGAAGTAATTCCGGAGAGGCCGATTCCTGGTCCATATCCTAGCCCTAATCCAGTTCCATAACCATAGCCTCCTGCATAACCACCGCCATATCCATAACTTCCACCATAAAGACCAGATCCTAGTCCTATACTACCACCCAGTACTCCTCTCTCCTCTAGCTTCCTTTTCTGCTCTACTTCAGCAAATGAACAGGCAATCAAGCCGCAAAGGAAGAACACACTCTGAAAGAAGAAAACATATGCTGATGTTATGATTTTTTTAAGACAATAAGATATGCAGTACAATTAAGCATTTTCCATTTTCCATGGGTTTATTTTTAGTATTTGTTTACCATGCATCGTAAATTCTAACTTAATTGTAATCTAAAAAATATTATTTCAAGTACAGAATATAGAATATTAGTTTCTGCTAAGGGCCAAATTAAACAGTAATTGTTAATGCAAAGTATGATTTTTATGGAATCTTTAGCCTAACTGAAAATGACACATGCAGTTGAATTATATTAAAAAAAAAATTCCTAATGCTTAAACATTGGTTACTCCTACAGGTGAGATTTATGATTGCTCCAGAAGGAGTGAATTTCCTCCCCTGAAAATCTGAATGTTTCTTGTGGTAATTATTTATTTTAATTAAGGAATCGATTTTACTGGCTGATTTTATTAACGTCATGATTTTAAAATAATTCGTATTTTTTTAAAAATGTAATATTTGAAAGAACTAAATTAAAATGATAAGACTATAATTATTCTTTTACTTTCACTATTTTTATATTTCAATCATTCAAAACAAATAGATTTTGTAAAAAAACAACGAATAGAGTGGCTAATCATAATAATGGAGATCATTTCAATATTGTAATGTTACTTATTTCAAATTGGTGACCACAGTGTTTCACAAAATTTCTATAATTTCCTTTTGTTTATGTCAAATCACAAAAAAAAAAAAAAAAAAAAAAAAAAAAAAAAAAAAAAAAAAAAAAAATACAACTTGTTGAAACGTAAACTAGTTCAACATAAAAACTTTTTAACATAACTTTATTTGCCTCTTGTGAAAATCAAGGGGAAAAAACTGTTCATTTCAACTGTCCATTTCAATCAATTGATCAATTTCAAAGTTAAACGTGACAGATCATTTAACTCACCAATCGGTTCATGCTGCTGTGAAGTTGTCCCAACATCTAATGCCCAAGAGGCCGCATTGTCTTTATATATCTGGGCTGGGTCCTGACATAGCGGACCTCCCTTATTCCTGGCCACCCATTTATGTAAAGGAAGCAGGTATTATATAAAAACGTAACCAATCTTGGTATTTTGAATTTTCGAAGTTAAACAATTGCAAATTATTTTTAATGCTGAAACTAGTCTTTTAGTTTAGATTTTTTGAAATTGGTGGATCTAATTGGAAACCTACTGCTCTATCGAAACCTACCGCCTGCTACAAGGTAAATTCAATTAGTATTAAATTTTGAAATTGAATTTTCTCTTCTTCTTTATTTAAATTATCACATCAAATAAAATCCGAATATCAGCTTATGTTTCTGTTTTTCCTAATTACAAAATTACAAGCGTATTTATAGTTATAACGTCTTTATAATTATGAAAGTTATAAATTATTATACAAGAAGTACTTACAAGAGGTAATTATAAGATAAGTGACAAATAAATCAGACGAATAATCTTTTGATGAAATTTGAATCTGAAATAGATTGCAACATTATAATCTTATGAAAATTTTGACAACAGATAACATGCAAATTAATGAACTTTAAATATTAAATTGATTACATATATATAAGTAATAATAATTACTAGAGGTAAAGTGTAATAGATAGAAGATTTCAAATATCTAGGGGGGTACCTATATATATATTATATATTAATTCTCAAATTGATGATGACATTAACAATTTTAAAAATTATGAGTTATTTATGTCTCTTCACCTGCCTTCACTTCCACAAGCTAGAGGCAAGCACGTTTTCTTATTACAATTAAAAAAAAAAATGAAAACAAATTACAATGATAAAAGACATGCATGAAAACTTATCACTAAATATCTTGTCATTAGTATCAGCTATAACTTGTATAAGTTATATATAATACGCATATTAAATTATATTATAAAATATTTTTTAAAATAATAATAAATTTTTGTACTATTAATGAAGGTTGTCCGCTTTAACTTAACTTCCATTATTTTGTTGTTTTTTTTATTAGGGCTTAACATACGAATGTACTCCAACTAGGGCAGGAAGGATGGGTTTATCCTGCAGGTTAACATCCTATTCTAGCCAGGGTGAAAAGGTCAAGATTCATTTCTTGAGTCCAAGAAATAAATTTTAACCAGACCAGGTAGGATTCGAGCCCACGATCTTCTGTACCAAGTGCGCTGAGACACTCGCCCCAACTCGCTCGGCTTTTGATTCTCCAGCCATTTGTTAAGTAGTAATTTATTAATAATGAGAATTATAATAATAGCCTGTGATAAAAACAGGACACGCTTCAGATCAGTCTCAAAGTTTTATTTTTTTGAAACAATTTAACTGCACTTTATCCAATATTGTATTTATAGAAACTTATGTTTATATAAACAGTTAATCGATTTAACGCTTTTTTACAGGCACGCAGAATTTTGGTTCTGAAACAATAACAAGACCTTTTAATATGTCAGTGATTTATCATGATGCTATGAGACCGATTTACTAGCAACAGAAAGAAATGGAAAATAGCAAATAAACAATAATTCAAAAGTCCCGTCTAACCTCAACTTGATAGAAACAATGGCCACTATGCCAAAGCAACCTTTACAGAACGTTTTTCAAGACGAGAAAATTTTACATTTTATTTCAGGTATAAGTCAAAAAGAATATATACATAAAATTTTATACTTAATAGACCTGCGATTCCTCAGATACACAGAATATCTAATTCAAGATTTTTCATTCATTTTAAGAATAAGGAAGCAGTTGATAACCACAAATAACCAGACTTAAAAACCACAAATCAATTGTAATCAACAATAAAGAAGTTATTATAACGCGTCTCATTAACCCGACCGAACGTATTATTATTACAAATCCTTTTCCTTCCAGACCACAAGAAATAATAGAAAATAATCTAAAAAGCTTAGGTTTGAAATTAGTTTCTCTTGTTCATTTTCTTAGGTAAGGGTACCAAGACCCAAGGATGGCACATTTTTTAATTTGAGACGGCAAGTATATATTCCATCTAAATATTTAAATAAACTTCCATTCCTACTTATACGACACGACAATGTCCTATACCGATTTTTTTTTTTTTTTTTTTTTTCAGTGAAGAAATTGTCACTTGTTTTATTTTTAAGTAGCCAGGTCTCATATCCACAGATTGCTCTGAGTGTGATAACGACAATAATAATTAAGATAAATTTAATAGAAAAAATGAGATAATACATTTTGATTCAGAAATTAAAAACAACAGTGAAATAAATGCCCATTGCTTCTTATTAAACACACCTATTTAATCATATAGTCCATGATATTCCGATCTTAGTGTGTTGTCATCCTTTTATGACAGAATTAAAAAAAAAAATAACAGCAGAATAGAGCCCGTAAAACGACAATTAGGTAACAATGGTGATAAGTCACATAATGTAGACTACATCTAAATAGTTCCATTGTTGAATCAGCTGTAGATATCAGCAATAATTTAAACCGTGGCAGGTTTTGATAGAAACGATGCCACTTTTACCGTAATGTAAACCATTTGCTTCTACTCTATCAAACATGGAATTAAGCATAACGTTAGATTCTCCGTATGACAGTGAAAATATTAGGCATTTCCAGAATTTCCCACAAATATCAGAACCTCAACCTGCTTGAAATAAATAAAGAATAATAAATTTAAAAAAACAATTGCCAATCCTTGAATCATCTTCTAACTTTTCTGACAGTTAAGATAATAAATCCATAGGATTTATGGAAGGTAATTGAAATAAATATTCCATATAAATTATTGCACGAATTCACGAACAATACAGAAGGCCTAAGAGATGTGCTTGCCGAAGCAAAAAAACGTATATCTGTCAAAGTTTCAAGTTAAGGATTTCAAAGTTACTAAAATCTATATAAACACTTTAAATACAGACAAAAGCACAAACAGCTAGAAAGCGAACACAAATATTTCGCTAGACTCATTACTTTTAACATGAATAAAACAAAAACTTCTTTAATATTACAGGGTACTCGATGGCCGAGTGAGTTCGGGTGAGGGTCTCAGCGCGCTCGTAACCAGAAGGTCGTGGGTTCGAATCCCACCTGGGCGAGTTAAAATTTATTTCGTATTTACACGAAATGAATCTTGACCTTCCCACCCTGGCTAGTATAGGACTTCAATGGAAGTCTTGGGCCCAAAAAAAAAAAAAAAAATCACAGTGGAATTGCAACAGGTTTTGCAAACATTATTAGTACTCTACAGTACATTTAGCTGAAGACCTTGGAGATGTTTATCACCTTCATTAATGATGTTTAACTTTAAGAAATCATGAATCAAGTATGTCAAAACTAAAAAGCAATTTCATTCTAATAACCCTTTTAGGTAAAATAAATCAATATTAACCATTAATAATTAATAGTTATAACTTTAGGGTTTCATCAAATTAGGAAACAACAAAAAAATAGAGATAAAAAAAGTAGTTCTTTCATTTTTTAGATCAAAATGATTCACTGTTATTTATTTGAAATATTTAGAGCGTAAAAAAAAGTTCTGAAACCGGTAGAAAGGTTTTGCCAGGACATGGGAGGGAGAGAGCTAATTTTGCTGCTTTATCAGCCGTTTCATTACGTCTTATTCCGATATGATTTGGCGACCAAATGAAGAACGCCGATTTCCGCCTCCATAAAACCTCTTGACCTGATCCAGAACGCAACGTATTCCTAAGTGATATGAATGCATGTTCTTCTTGGAGCTTAAAGCGCTATGTGAGTTTGACATCAGTACAAGACATTCAATTAGCGAGCTCGAGGAGTATCGTAAAGCCATGATGATTGATTTCATTGATTTCAACCGTAGGAATACTGCAAAGTTTGTGTAAATTACTATTATGAGTTGTTTGAGGAGTGACAAAGGCAGATGCGGTTGATGTGTCTGACCTAGATCCGTCTGTGAATATTAGAAAATGTTCAGGTAAGGATGAGATGTTATTTTCGAAGTGTTTTTTATATTATCTGGTTTTTATGATTCACTGTTACTCAGTCCATCGCTGAACAAGCATATTCAAGACACGTGGCATCCTTTACAATAGTTATATAACTTCGGACAAATCTGCATAAACTATCAGATTATCTCCTCCACCTTCCTAACACCTAAGGATTTATTCATATCTCCTGGTTGCCATCTAAAAGCTTTTTAGTGGTCTACCGGCAGGCATCTTTTCGACGACTAACGACCATCTCAATTTATCTCTATTTACCATCGTAATTTATTTCACCAGATCTTGTTTCGGAAAAATGTGATGGATTTATTCATTTTTTATTAATATAATATGTCTAGCTTCAATAACTGGTATGCATATCCTTCTGGGATATAAATCCAATTATTTTTCATTTTTCTTGGAAGGTATTCACATTCCACATTCAGTAAAATCATCAATTATTTTTAATGTAGTTAATATATTGTTTTTCCTCAGGTAGTGGTAATGCAACTAATTTATTTTTCAGGATAAGCTATATTTGAATATATGGATGTGTAGTTTCATTGGATGCTAAGCAAATCAGTGATATCGTCGTTTGATAAATTGGACGGAATAACCAGAATATTGGATCTTGGTGAGAGTGTTAACTTTGTTTGCGGGTTCGACAGAAGCCGCAGAAAAACTCATCATAAAATTCCAGCATTCAAATCAATTAAAAGTTTACTTGCATTCCTGCTTCCTTCTTTGTTTTTACTCTTCCGATAGTACTCACTTTTTGAAGATGTATATCGTTGGGTATGGAAGAAAAATTAACTCCACAACAGAAACATGTTTCGGGAAAAGTGGGTTAAAGCTCAAGAGATCACCACTACCTTAACCTTAAGTAAACTTTTTATTGTTTTTTTTTTGTCTATGCATATTTCTTTACAAAAGATAAAAGAGGATTACATCTTGAAACAAACAAAAAGAAACTTAAAATTCGAAACACTAGAAAATTGGCATGGTATGTCTTTACTACTAATTCTTAACTTAATTTAATTAATTTGATTCTCTTAATTCCAAAATATATATTGCGAAAATCATAACATTATAGATAGATAAATAGATATATCTATGATCTATCGTTTTTCCCATTCAGGGAGAAATCGAGGAGTTTTTTTATTTTTCTTAAGAAATCCATAAAATCTTGAATTTAAGCTTATTTCAGTAAGTTATTATTATATTGGGTGGCACAGACTACAGAAGACCTTGATTCTTCTGGCTTTGTAGCGCCAACAAACTACAACGATAGTACTTTTGAGGATCAGAATAAAGACAGCTTCTTGAGATGAACAGGGACCAAAACGAGCAACTAGGCTAACTAGTGAGCAAAAGATATCTAAAGGATTTTCAAATATATGAATGAATGAGGTATTTTAAAATATGCAAAAAAAGGTTTAAAAAAGTAAAAATGTTTATTAACAGATATGTACAAAAGTAGTTTATACAATGCGAGAAAATCTATAACAACTACAAAATATAAAATAGAGTTGAACCTTACTCTCAGTTCTAAATTGAATAAAATCAGTGTCCACCTGAAAAATAAAAATAAAAAATAAGGACAAAACTGGAACAAGTAAAACGATGGAATTAAGAAAGTGAATAGTAGATAAAATATGTTTATCTTGCAATTACCTTTGTTAATGACCAAGTGCTGCATGAGCAGCAGCTTTGTGAGCGAGGAGGGAACTGCCGAGTCCATGAGAGCTTCCATACAGCCCTGAGCTGAGACCTGAGGGAGAAAGTCCAGAACTGAGGCCACTACCATAGAGGCCACCGATACTGCTGTCGTAGAGGCTGGACCCACCAGCGATGATACCAGAGCCTACTCCGTAGCCGGAGCCTAATCCATAACCAGAACCTAATCCAAGTCCGATACCAGAACCAAGCCCAATGCCAGAACCAAGGCCGATACTAGAACCAAGCCCAATGCCAGAACCAAGTCCGATGCCGGAACCAACTGCTATTGTTAAAGAAGAAACATTAAACAAGCTTATAACATTATAACAGTAAAAAGTTTAATATGATTATATCAATTGTTCCTTACCGATTGGAGAAGCTCTAACACTAACAGGAACTGCCTGTGGGACTGGAACAGGTACATTAGTGACGACTGGTACTGGGACTGGAGATGGTACTGGAACTGGAACGGGTCTAGATACAGGAACCGAAACTGGGTGTGGCACTGGAACAGGCACTCGCCTTTCAACTGGAACTGGATAAGGTCTATCTACTGGAACAGGATATGGGCGGCTCACGGGAACAGGTACAGGCCTATCAACTGGAACTGGAACTGGGCGAGATACTGGAACTGGGACTGGCCGATCTACAGGAACACTGACAGGTTGAGGCACGGGGACAGGTACAGTGACATGGCTGGTGGTAACTCCCCCACCATATCCTTGTCCAGAGCCCAAGCCAATACCCGAGCCTAAACCTATTCCGAAACCTAGACCGATGCCAGAACTCAAACCAACTCCTGAACCTTGGCCAATTCCAGAGAGGCCGATTCCTGATCCATATCCAAGCCCAAGTCCAGATCCATACCCAATACCACCTCCATAGCCATAGCCTCCACCGTATCCATAACTTCCACCAAAGAGGCCAGTCCCAAGTCCTAGACCACCACCTAACACTCCTCTTTTTTCCGGTTTCTTCTTCTGTTCTACTTCAGCTAACGAAGAGGCAATTAGTCCGCATAAGAGGATAACGCTCTGTAAATTAACGTTGATATTAACACATTTTATGAAATTATGGAAGTTACTTACTAATAAATAGTAGATATATTTATTTCGCGTAGAACTCTGTGCCTGATAAAATAAATTGGGTTTCAATTATTGAATGTTAGTTTCTGTAATTACCAGTGAAACGTCTGTCTATCTTACAAGAGGACGTTTGCAGTTGTAACTCACAGATTTTAATGCCGATTTTTGTGTGGGTAGTAGAGACCTATAATAGTGCAAAACTAGAGTTATAGCCGCCAATGGGCATTAGGAGCCGAGAAAAAAAAAATATAAAAATCACGATTGTTTGTCTCTCAGTCAAGATAGAGAAATGATTCTTTCACGTTTAATTATAGTTATGTGTACTATTTTAAATAAAAATACTTTCGTTATGCTCAAAACACTACCTGGCTTTAGATTGCACAAAAACTCATTCAACAATTTCTTAAAGGCCATAACAACTGTTGTGTTCAACTGATTACAATAGTAATAGCATCACAAGGATCAGCATACATTCTGCTTTTTATCCATGCATATAAAATTGGATTTACTCTGGATTTTAGTGGACAAAAACTGATGTGAATGAAAAAATCCAAGGTCAGCTATAACTTGAGATATTTCAATAAGGGGAAATCCTGCGACCTCCGGATTTAGGCTTAACTATGAAGTTTTAAGGCTTCCAGATGACCTTAAAATTTGGTCTTAATCGGTGGCGAAATGCATGAGATAGAGCAAATTATTTACATTTTTTCAGATATCCTAACAATTTAAAATCCTACAAAATTTTAATGGTAAAAAAAAAAGTATTTTTTATTTCAACAAAATTTAGTTTTTACATGTTTTTGAGATGAGGAATCTGAAAATAATATCAGTTTTTAGTTTAAAAATTTTTCTCACCTATGTTATAAAAATAAGACATTTTAAAATGATCTATCTCTATTTTTATTTTAATTTTTACACAATAAATTTCAAATAAGACCATTTAAAAAACATATAAATATTTTTTAACCAAAACCTGATATTAATTTTAGATTATTCATCAATCTTAGAATTTCAATGTAATTTGAAATAAAAATATATACGTGTTATTTTTCTATATCTATTCACATAGGTAAGAAAAAATTTTAAACTAAAAACTTATATTATTTTCAGATTCCTCATCTCAAAAAACATCTAGAAACTAAATTTGGTTGAAATCAAAAATAATTTTTTTTTTTACCTTTAAAATTTTCTAGGATTTTAGGCAAGGAAGAGGCTGTCAATTTCTGAAAACATGTAAATAATTTGCTCTATCTCACACATTTCACCACCGATTAAGACCAAATTTTAAAGTCATCTGGAAGCCCTACAACTTCATAGTATAGCTCAAATCCGGAGGTCGCAGGATTTCCCCCTATTGAAATATCTCAAGTTATAGCTGACCTCGGATTTTTTCATTCTCATTAGTTTTTGTCCACTAAAATCTAGAGTAAAGCCAATGTTATAAGCATGGATAAAAAGCAGAATTTTTGCTGATTATTGTGATGCTATTACTATATAGAATAGTAATCGGTTGAAGACTATTTATAGTGAGGAATTATTATTCTTAGTTAAACTTACTAATTTTAAATTAATATCTTGTTGTTTAACAGATTATACAAATTATAAAATAAACCAAACTCACCAATCGATTCATGGTTTTTGTGCCTTGGTGGAGTTGCCTCAACGACTGATGACCGAGAGGCCGAATTGTCTTTATATATCAAGTCTTGGTTCTGACATTTAGCACGGCCAGCGGGGGAGAGGTCCGAATTCGCTGACCATCTTCCACTTACATAAAGGTAAGAGGCTGGAATTATGTAAAAGAAAAAAAAATTAATAATCAGCATTTTTCAGTATGTAGTTTTTTTTTTTAATAATTTCTGCTAATTTTGTTTTTTAATAATGGACTATTTAGTTCAATGAAATACATATTATACATTAGGTCTCGAAGCTATACCATATATATTTTTAAAAATGTTTTGTTATTTACCTATGAAAATGATCATTTTTTTATATATATTTTATATAGCGCCCTTACTCAGCCTTTAATGTTTTGTTTTTTCCCTACACCAGTGACGCAGCTAAGAGAGCAGCGCTGTGATCTATTTGAACCATAAGTGAATGAACAAGGCAGGTTGGGGGATCGCTCGGATGTGTACATGTTGTAAATAAAGTATGATTATATTTTGAAAATTTAATTGAATTGAATTTTTATTTTTACTCTTATTATTGTTTTTATATTCATATCCTGTAGAAAAAGGTGTGAGACAAGGCGAGCCACTCTCTCCAATTCTCTTCATTTTAGTCCTGGAGTTGGTTTTCTGGAACCTGGATTGGGAAAGAAAAGAAGTAAGAATCGATGGAAGGTGGCTGAACAACCTACGCTTTGCAGATGACATTGTGCTCTTCGCAACAAGTAGAGAGGAAATGGTTTCTATGTTGAATGAACTAGTACCAGAATGTAAAAAAGTAGGTCTAGTCCCAAACTATGATAAGACTAAATTAATGACAAATAGTGAAGAAATAGAAATAAGAATGGGCAATGATAACATAGAATACACTAACGAGCACATCTATCTCGGGCAACTTGCATCCTTCACCGATAGAACAAATAAAGAGATCCAAAGAAGAATTTCACAGAGTTGGAAAAAATAATGGTCCCTAAGGAGTATTATGAAAACCAATGTTGACATGGTATTCAAAAACCAAACTTTTGAAATATGTATCTTTCTAGTTCTGTCCTATGGAAGCCAAACATGATCTCTCACAAAGTTTTAAGAAAATGAAGTAAGAGTCTGGCAAAATGCAATAGAGAGAAGTATGACAAATATCAAAAGAAAGGATAGGATCAAGTGCATTGATATTCAGAAGAAAACAGGGCTCAAAGACACTTCCATGATTATAAAAAAATTAAAATGGAAATGGGCTGGACATGTGTTGAGATCTACTGACGACAGGTGGTCATATACTGTAACCGAGTGGACACCATATGACAATAGTAGGAACAGAGGAAGGCAATTGAAGAGATGGAGCGACTCCTTCAAAAAAGAGGCTGGCCCAACATGGTGGAGAACAGCAAAGAATAAAAATTTATGGTGGGAAAAGTGGAATCAGATTTCGAACCCCGCTTCCCAGTAGGACTGGTCACCTTGGGAAGTGTAAGACCATTACTCCTCTTAAAAAGAGGAAGGCTAGTGCAAGGAAGATAAATGTGTATGTATTTTTTGTTTAATTGTATATATTATTTAGTTGCACAGTAAAAGCTATTTTCATTTCATTTCATTCATATTTACATATATTTTTTCTTTCTTTTTTTTATTTTTGCACTTTATGTATTGTATAGTTTGAGGCTCTTTATTTATTTTTTCTTTTGTTTTCATTTATTTCTTATTGTAAATATTGTGTGAATGGATCCATAAACACATCCATATTATTTATTGCCCTCCTTGAGGCAGATTGTAATACTTTATCAATAATAAAGTATACATAAAAATAAAAAAAAAATCAAGCAGTAGTAGTAAAAAAAAAAAAAGGCACCAGATTGTCATTTTAAATATAGGTAATGTATACAATCAAAAACATATATACATATATAGGTATCATATAAAGGTAACATATATAATTTAAAAAAACAACTCCATTTCTCCCTGATTGGGTAAACCAATAGATTATGGATATGTCTATTTATAACCTACTACATTTCCCTATTTAAATTGAAGAATTAAAAGGCCATCTTACGTAAATTAATAATTTAATTAACAATCAATGATAATTCGAAATAAACAAAGTTGAAAGAAAATAGGGGTTTCAGACATTTTTGAATATGAAAAAAACGTTACACCAAAAAAGTATAGACCCCCACCTAAATGACATATCCATGTCAAAAATATAGAATGGAAGACAATTACAAAAAAATTATATATTATATTTTTTGTGGTCTTCGCTACTTCATCCTTATTTTACATCTCGAATGTTCGAAAATTTGATTAAAAAAAAAATAAAAAAGATTTTAATCTAACAATAATACATTGACATTACACTATGGTGTTTGTATTCCAGAATAAAGTTTGTTTGTTTATTTCATTTAACGTCACTTCATGATGCTATGGCTAATTGGACAATGCTACGGTGGGACTCCTAAATTTTGCCTATCCAGGTATAATTAGGATAGGGATCTTTAACGAGTACCTGACATCGCACAGGCTCGGGACCCCCATTTTACGTCCCTCCCGAAGGACGGCATAGCTAATGATTTTTTACTCCCTTTAAAAAATCCTAAGGTCATCTGCCGGGCTGTGAACCCGCGATCTTGGGTTTTAGTAGGTTGCTATGCTAACCACTACACCACAGGTGACCCCAGAATAAAGTATATTTTTCAATTTTAAATCACCTTCTAACCACTCAACACTTTTTTTTACCTGTTCCATTGATGCCCAAACTATTTCCCCGTTATTAGATTATCCATATATACAGCCTTGGGTAAATTTATTTTCCATTTTTTATACATTTTCCTGTTTTCTAATTCCTGAAGTTTCAAGTCGGCGCGACTTTAATAATTATTTTTTATTTTCTGTTACTCCCAAATAAAGCTTTTTGTGGACCTTTTTTTATAGTGCAATAAACTCTTTGGAGATAATTTTGCTGCCCATTTCAGTTGTTTGTTTGGTTTTTAGGCCTAAACATCCTAAGTATAATTGATTCATAGAAAAACACTTTTAGCTTCTGTTAAGACAAATTAAATCTTAATTGCTTATTTGGCCTGAAAAACAAGACTCAATCCTTTCTCTACTTTTCATTTTGGGACTTTAGAACTGACAGAAGTCAGTTTATATGTGTGAATAATATTGATTTCTGATTTTATATTCATTAGGTTCCAAACCAACCCCTATCTTTTTCTCCTACTCTTACCTCAGGTATCCAGTATTTCGCCTCTTCTTTTCAATTACTTCATAAAAGATATTTCTTATTCTATGTATCACTGTTCCCGCTACCTCTACGCAGATGATTCTCAAATCTATCTCCCTTTTCGCCTTTCAGAGCTATCCACTGCTTTCGCTAAAATGCAGGAAGACCTGGACAGACCCAGTTCCTGTTAATCCAGTTACAACATAATGAAAATAAAACTCAGGCCATTATAATAGGCTTTAGCTCCCTCCTTAATACATACTCACAATTCCCTCTTTTTTTTTCGGTTGGCTCTACACACCTTGCAGATCCTTGGCCGCCGTAATTAGCCTGCTCCACTTCTGCTCATTTTGGGCTATCGCTTCCACTTTGTTCCTGTAGTTCTTTTTAGTATCTTCGTTACACAAAGCCGGGTCCTTACCTTAAATTCCCTCCTTTAACCATAAATCATCATCCTGTATCTTTCTACTCCTCTATTGAAAATCTCGGGATTGTTTTTGACCAAACGCTTTCCTGGAAATCTCAGATTGCCTAAATATCCCGCCATTCCATAGGCCTCAAATTATTCCACCGAACTCGTCACCTTCTTCCCCAGCCAACCCGTACGCTTTTAGTTTCTTCCTAATTATTTCCTTGCGTTGGCTGTGGTTTTCTGGTTTATGATGTCCTCTCGACGGCACTACTCGGCGGGACTGAAGCGAATAATGAACTGCTTCGCCAGGTTTGTCTTCGATAGTCCGAGACGCTCCCATGTATCCCACCTCTATTTCCAACTAAATTGGCTTTATCCCACTTTCCGAAGACAATATTTCCATAAAACATTCCTTTAACAAATCGTAAATACCCTTTAACCTTTTTATATTTACAATATACTTCAATTCAGATCTGCAATCAATTCAATACACACACGATCCCGTCTTTCTGATCTGTATACCCCATCCCACAGAACTTCAACTTTCCAACGATCCTTCGTCTTCTGTTCAAGCATTCTCTGGAACTCTATTCTTCCTCACATCAGACAAGCGAAATCCCTGAAAACATTTAAATATTTCTATTTTCAATAACTCCTTCTCATCCAAGCTGACGCTTGCTACCTACTACATCAAAAAATTGTTCTTACATTGCTGGATTCAGACTCAGTTCTAGTATGATTAAGGTACCATTTAATATAAATTTCCCTTTCTATGAATATAACATTTGGGTACTTCTATTGTACTTACAAATCTAATCATTGTACCAAAAGATTTCATCTTTTTTTTTTTTTTTTTTTTTTTTTGAACTTATATAATTTTCTCTCATTTGTAGAATGTTTTATTAGTTTCTTCTCTGTCTATTACCATACCCGTGTGTGTTTCTAGTATCTCTCGTACTTTCATTCTTCAAATTTTGAAAAATACAAAATGGAAGGCAACACCATTTTGAAACCGCCAGCATTTGAAGTGCAGCCAGAAATGCAGCCTCTACCACCAGAGACACTAGCAGCAGCCCACGCGAATTTGGCAGCGGCGCGGGCAAACGCGCTAGAATTACTGAAAATCAAGACGGCGATGTCTCAGGATTTGAGGAGAGCGATTGCTGACATTGAAAGGTACGATGGTGAGGTCGGGGAGCTGAACCACTTTCTGAAAGGAGGAGACAGAGTAATGGCACGAATAGAGGCGAAAGCGGCCGAGAGTCTGTTGGATCCAGTCGATGCTTGCGCCTTAAGAGCGGCTTTAGTATGCCGGGTCAAGCGTGGGGTCTTAAATATAATTCAGGCGGACGAAGACACTCCATGGGTGGTAGTGAAAGACAGACTGAAGAAGGCATTTGGAGGCGGTCGATGGACTCCGGAAGAAGATATCTTTCGTATGTTCCGCGAAGTGAGGAGGCCGAACCAGTCCAACGGGCAATATGCAGGATCGTTGTTGGCCCACTTCAATAAAATAACGGAGAAGATGAGGGAAACAACGGAAGCGGCAGAAGTGGAAGCGAGGATGGCCTTTTTGTCGACAATTTTAAAGGTGCAGCTTGCTAAGGAAACGGGGAAGAGGGATGGGCTCCCGAGAGAAAAAACCTTTTTGGAATGCGCGAGAGAGATGGTTGACTCGAGCGCTAGGGATGAGGAAGTCCGGAAGGAAGACGGATGGAGCAAGGTGACCTATAGGCGGACGGACGGCGGAAGACACGCGCAGCCCCGAGTGGATATGTGGAAAAGACGGGAGTTTGGAGGCCGGGAACGACCATCGGGACGGGACAGGAGGCCAGGGACGGAGAAGAAGATCTGGAAGAAGGAGGAAAGGAAATGCCACGGGTGCGGAAAACCAGGGCATTTGGTGGCGCAGTGCCCCCGAACAAGGTGTTTTGAATGTGGCACAGAAGGCCACATTGCGAGACAATGCCCATACATCAATAGGCGCAGAGGAACAAACCAGGCGGAGCCGATGGAGGTGAACGCCCAGCGGGTGTGGAGGAGGAGCAGACGGCCGTCGGAATCGACAAGGTCGTCGGAAACTTCAGAGACGGAAGGAGAAGAAGAAGGGGAACCAGGGGTAGGAGCACGCCAGACAGGAGGAAGTGACAGGAGGAGCGGGGAGCGAAGGACGGCGGCGGAGAGGAGAATACGCGATGAAGAATGAGGTGAGTGTAAAAAGAGGGGCAACCAAGTGGTGATAAATAGCGTTAAGAGTGTGAGGGGAGGGTTGCCTATTATTAAAATTGCGAGGGATGTGTGGGGTCTAGTTGACACGGGAAGCTCGAATACCATAATGAGCAAAGAGGTGGTAAGAAAATTATGTAAAGAGGAGAGGATACCCCGAGTAAAACCCTGTAATTGTAAATTGATCACTCTGAGTGGCCCCTGTAGGGTGGAGGGGGAGGCGCAGATAGGATTAGGCATGTGGGGGAAAAAGGGGGAAAAACTAACGGTACATGTGGTGGAAAGCATGCCGCGCGAATACGGGAGTATTATCGGGTGCGATCTCTTAGGGAAGATCGGGACTAGGATAAAAGGGAGTGGCGATCAATGGAGGGTTCGAATAGGGAGGAAGGACTATGAATGTGAAAGTAATCGGGAGGTAGAACATGCTATGGTCGGAGCAATTGATCGGAAGGGAGATTGGCGGCAATCATTAAGAGACGAATACTCGGATGTCTTTTTTAAGGAAGGGGAAATACTGAGTGTGACAGGGGAGACGGTACACGAGATCCCACTAAAGCAAGACAGGGTAACATATGTAAAGGAAAGAAGGTATCCCCAGGCGTTGCGGCAGCATATCAGGGAGGAATTAGAAAGTTTGAAAAGGCAAGGGATTATAGTCGATAGTACTTCCCCATATAACAGTCCCCTGTGGGCGGTAAAGAAGAAAAGCGAAGAGGGATCAACTCGAGAAAAGTACAGGGTAGTGGTGGACTTCAGAAAACTAAATGAGAACACTGTAGACGAAAAGTACCCCATACCGCGGTTCGAGGATATATTAGATCGGTTGGGAGGCGCGACGGTGTTTAGCACGCTAGATCTGAAGGCGGGGTACCATCAGATCCGAATGCACCCGAAAGATCAGCATAAAACCGCGTTCACCTTCGAAAGGGGTCATTACGAATTCACGAGGATGCCCTTTGGTTTGAAAAACGCTCCTATAACGTTCCAAAGGCTCATGGATGAGTTTCTTCGGGGGCTGGACGAGGCCAGTTGTCAGGTATACATGGACGACCTACTCATATTTAGCAAGGACGACGCTGGACATGTACAGGACTTATAGATAAGTCAATCCTGGGGCAGGACCGTATTAACTTCTTGGGACACACCATTTCGGGAGAAGGGGTAAGACCGGACATAAGGAAAGTAGAAGCGATTAGTAGAATGGCCATACCGACAGACGTGAGAGGCATACGGAGACTACTTGGGACGCTTAACTATTACAGACGGTTTGTCCCGGAAATGGCACGACACCTGGTACCTTTGAACAACTTGTTGAAGAAGGGAAAACGAATAGTTATCACCCCGGAAATTGAACAAAACATACGGACATGCATGGACAGACTCCAAAAAGAACCAGTACTTGTGTTCCCGGACTTTTCCAAGACATTTACTGTTACAACTGACGCAAGTGAATACGCATTGGGGGCCGTACTGTCACAGGAGGGCGAAAAAGGTGAGCAACCGGTGGCATATGCTAGTAGGCGACTCACGGATACGGAGGCGCGATACAGCGCGTTGGAGAGGGAGCTGCTAGGAGTAGTATGGGCCATCGAGCACTTCAGGCCGTATGTGTTCGGGCGGAAGTTTAAAGTTCACACGGACCACCGTCCCCTAATGTGGGTAGGGAAGTTAAAAGAATCGTCGGCGCGTGTCACCCGTTGGAAGGAGTTCCTGAATCAATATAATATGGAGGTAGTGTATAAGCCAGGAAAAGAGAATATTGTGGCCGACTGGCTATCGCGGGCTTTACAAGTGAACGCAATAGAGCAGGAAGCCGGGGAGTATTCGGGAGGGATACAGCGCTTTATTCGGGAGTGGACACCGGAAGGAGAAGGGGAGCGGGAGTCAGGAGCTACGGAAGACGAAGGGGAAGCAGTGCGAGAGGAGAGTTCGGAAGGGGATAGATCAGTAGAAATGGAAGAAGTTGAGGACATCATTAATGACAAACATAACCAGATAATTTGGAAGACGAAAACGACAGGACTGACAAAGGCAGAGTACAGAAAGGAGGGGAGATTTCATATAACCACGGTTTGGTCGGAACCAGGAGTTTCGGAAGAAATGATTAGCAAAGTGTTGAAAGATGAGTCTCGACCGGGGAAAACTTTTTATTTGTATATTGGAAATGCGGTTGTGTGGGAGAAGGTAAAACGGTTGTGGGAACAGAGAGGATAGGGCTGGACAGGACTTTTGTACGGTGTAAACTTATGGTGGAGACGGTAAAAGAGGTGGATCGGCAAAAGGAGGTCACGGTAGCATATCATCAGGGCAAAACAAATCACCGGGGAGTACAGGAGACTTTGCAGGCGCTAAAGCGAAAGTATTTTTGGGTGAAAATGCGGAAGACGGTAGAGGAAGTGATACTATCATGTGACATTTGCAACAGGACGAAATACGACCGACACCCTCCAACCGGAAGACAGGAAGAGACGGAAACACCGATAGGACCACTGACGGACTTACAAATAGATACGTTCACTTGGAAAGGTTATAAATGGGTAACCGTCATAGATATTTTTAGTAAAATAGCGTTGGCATACCCGGTAGAGAATAGATCGGCTGAGGCGGTGCTTGACGCCCTCCGAATTTGGTTCCAATTTTATGGAGTACCGGAGAGGGTAACTTCGGACGGGGGTCGGGAATTTGACAACGCCAGTGTCAGGTCGGAGATGCGGAAGTTAGATGTGGCATGGCATCTGAATACTCCAGGACACCCGAAGGGCCGAGGGGCGGTCGAACGCTTACACAGTACGCTGGGGGACCACCTTCGTGTTTTCTACGCGGAAAAGGGAATCGAGGCGGGTATGGCAATGCCTAAGGCAATAGTGGCGTATAATCATTCTATTCATGCAGCTACGGGTTTTTCTCGCCATTTGAAATGCTCTTCGGTCTTCGAGAACGTAGGAGGGATACCCGCGGGGCAGTAGTGGATGAGGAGTTTCGCGGAGACGTTGGTGGCAAACAAAGTGGCACTTGGACACAGATGGGAGAGAGCGCGTAAGAGGCTCAGTGAGGAAAAAGTAGAAGGGTTATTCGGGAGAATCTAAGGGTTCGCGATGGGATGGAAAGGGTCGCAATTGGAACTATTGTGTACCGGAAGGTAGTATCAAACCGGAGCAAGGAGGATATACGTTATGATGGACCCTTTAAAGTCGTTGCCATTCGGGAACATAATGTGGTTACCATTCAGAGTATGCAAGATCCCCGGAAGCGAAGGACGGTGCACCTGAACAACTAAAGATTCCATTAAAGAATTTTATCGTTTATTTCGTTTATTGTCGTTTATCTCATTCCTATCGTTTATCTCGTTTCTATCGTTTTATCGTTAAGTGGTTGTTCTCGTTTCTTTCGTTGCGCAGAATCGTTTCTAGTGATTATCGTTAATTTTTCTCGTGCTCCATTTTTACCGTTTATTATTCGTTTATTATTTTCATTCGTATTGTGCGTTCTCGTTTTACTCTTTCTTGTGGTCATTAGACGGAGTTCGAGGGGTATCCTCTTTTCTATGCAAGAGAACTTGTGTAAATAGTAGAGAATGTAAAAAAGGAAAATGGAGAAGTGTAACAGTTTCTTTTTCTTGTTGTATTTTAGTTTGTACGGGAGAAAATATGTAAAGATCTGTCAAAGTGTGGTGAAAGTTTTAAGTTAAGAAGTGTTTTTTTTTTGTATTGATTTTGTAACATTGATTGTTTTTTTTTTTTTTTTTGTTTGTATATTTTAATGAGGCTGGTTGTTTGGCCTGTGTAGGAGTTTACGAGGATTGTTCGTAAACTGGTGGGGGGGAGTTAAGGTGTATAAGGGAATAATATACATCCTAATTCCCAACTTAATCCCAAACAACCACCAGAATGTATATAAAGCGGATTGCTAGTCAATAAAGTTAGTCTATTACCAGTACCCGTGTGTGTCATTTCGTCCCTTATTTTCCTTTTTTTTTTATTGTTTTTCTCTGAAGAAACTTAACTTATATATATATATATATATATATATATATATATATATATATATATATATATATAGTGTCATTATTGTATAATTGTTTTTCTTTACTGTTTTTGTTTCTCATTATGTCTTTGACCAGATTTAATTTTATTTATATCTGTACTTATTTGTTATTCTTAAGGGACATTGCCCCAGAATAAAATTATTTTTCTATTCTATTCTAACACTAATTCTCGCATTAGGCCAGGGATAGCATGCCAGTAACTCGCACAATTTCATGCTGTTAGGGGATGAAACATACGCAATCCTTTTATTAAACTGTATAACTGTTGTTAACTGTATAAAAATAGCTATTAGTTACAAATAGGAATAAAATATTCTTAGCGTATAATACTGACCGTATGATTTTGACAAGGCAAGTAAAACTGATTGTGAGTTAAACACAGAGTGTTTCACTCTCCAAACAAGAATACTGGCAACAAGGAACTGGCATGTGTGTCCCTGGCCTTATATACATCTGACGAGGCTGTTTGACAATATTGTCTTAATACTCAAGAATTAAGAACAGTCACCACTGTACTGTCGATTGAAGGATTTTTTTTGTTTGTCATGAAGGCTATTTAAACCATACGGTTATTCTTATTTTTTTTATTTGAGCGCAATTGATTTTATTATAACTACTATAATTAAAATAATATGCATATGAATAGGATACAAAATAAGAAACAAAATGAATAAAATCAACTAAATAAAACAATATAACCCAGAAAGAAAATAATTTATAAATTAAAATTAAAAAAAAAAAAAAAAATGGCCGCCTTGAGCCTATCGGCTGAAGAAAAGATAGCATGGAACATGTTTTAGGGGTTTCCTTCTTTGACCGTCGATGCTCATATGTTTTATATTTTATTTTTTATTTTAAATTTTTGACAAAAGGAATGTCGTCAAATTTTTGATCCAAGCAACACTAACTGAGCTAGAGTGTGTCAAAAAGCCCCGACACTTAAAAATAAAGGTTCCAACGTGACTTTATTTTATTCAGATTAATACAGATCCTAAACGGTAAGTCCTAGCGACAAATTTTATACTACAAAAAATATTCTCCATTCTACTTTTGACGAGTATGATGTAAAATGTTTGTCTTAAGCAACACCATCAAAGCTAGAGCATGTCAAACTATGCGTAACGTTCTCACGGTCCCCAAAAACGTGTCGCTTTTGACCAACAAGGTCACGGGTTAAACATATTAAATGTTAAAAAGCTCCTACACTAAAAAAAGAGGTTTATAACGTGATTTTTTTAATCAAATGAAATTTTTGAACAGCCGAGAGGATCGAGCTAGATCGGCCAAATCCTGGTTAAAAAGTTTAATTCATAGATGAAACAGAGTCAAACGGCTTAGAACCTGCCTCCTAGTCAAAATAGTTGTAATTGTTATTATAAGATTTGAGCTTCAAGTTTGTGTGTTGATAACAAATAAAATCAGAATTCTGTATCTAGGCTTTCCTCAAAATCATTATCACAAAACTCCATCCTCGGTTATCAATTAAACAATTTTACGTTACCATTTCCGATTACTGTACACGCATTAAAATGAATTGATTAAAATAAATCGAAAAACATATTAATAAAACCTTGATAATGCCCCTCAGTACGAAAATGTCTAAATTAATTAAATAGGCAACCTTATGCTTTACAGGAAAATATTTAACAGTTAATGGATTTCATAAATAAAAATAAAATGAATAAAAAAGTAAAAATATTTATTAACAAATAGGTATAAAAAGTAGTATATACAATCAACAGTAACAAGAAAACAGGTAAAACATTGACTATAACTTGCTGTTTATGTAATGACCAAAAGCTCGATCGCACCTGAAATAATGAAAAAATCGGTTAGAATGATACTGTTACGAGTAAAATGATGACAATAAGAAAGTGAGTAGGAATAAATTTGTATATCAAATAAGTTTATCTTCCTAATTACCTTTGTTAATGACCAAGGGCAGCGTGAGCAGCGGCTTTGTGAGCAAGGAATGAGCTTCCTAGTCCATGAGAGCTTCCATACAGCCCTGAGCTGAGACCTGAGAGAGAAAGTCCAGAACTGAGGCCACTACCATAGAGGCCACCGATACTACTTCCGTAGAGGCTGGACCCACCAGCGATGATGCCAGAGCCTACTCCGTACCCGGAGCCTAATCCATAACCAACCACCTAATCCAAGCCCGATACCAGAACCAAGCCCTATGCCGGAACCAACAGCTATTGTTTAAGAAAAAACATTAGTCAAGCTCATAACATGAAAAAAGTTGAATCTGATTATATCAATTATTCCTTACCGATTGGAGAAGCTCCAGCACTAACAGGTACTGCCTGTGGGACTGGAACAGGTACATTAGTGACGACTGGTACTGGTACTGGAGATGGTACTGGAACTGGAACAGGTCTAGATACAGGAACCGAAACTGGGTGTGGGACTGGAACAGGCACTCGCCTTTCAACTGGTACTGGATAAGGTCTATCTACAGGAACAGGATATGGGCGGCTCACTGGAAAAGGTACTGGCCTATCAACTGGGACTGGAACTGGGCGCGATACTGGAACTGGGACTGGTCGATCTACAGGAACACTGACAGGTTGAGGTACTGGGACAGGAACAGTGACATGGCTGGTGGTGACCCCACCGCCATATCCCAGTCCAGACCCAAAACCAATACCCGAACCTAATCCTAGACCTATGCCAGAGCCCAAACCTACTCCTGAACCTAGGCTGACTCCAGAGAGGCCGATGCCTGATCCATATCCAAGCCCTAGTCCAGATCCATACCCAATACCACCTCCATAGCCATAGCCTCCGCCATATCCATATCCTCCGCCATAGAGGCCAGATCCTAGTCCTATACCACCACTCAGTACTCCTCTTTTCTCCGGCTTCTTTTTCTGTTCAATTTCGCCCAATGAAGAGGCAATTAAGCCGCTAACGAACAGTATAATCTGTAAAACAAATACTAATGTTATTAACTTTTCTGAGATTACAAAAGTTATTTTTATAACAAACTATGACCATTTTCTGGTTTGATGATTTATTTACAAATTATTCTTTTTTTCATTTATCAACAAACTATATCTTTATTTGTAGACCCTAATCAATTATCCGGGTTTAATCATTTACGCATTGAAGGCTGTACAGGGACTACAGGGATAGTCACGATCATGTAATTTGCTTATGATGTAAATATTTCTTTCAATTTCATAGAATCTATTCATGTGAATTCCAAAATATATATATCGCGCTTAATCAGTGAGAACAAGTAACTTAAAAATAACAACATTATAAAAATTGAAAAAAAAAAAAAAAAAAAAAAAGCTTTAAAAATTCAGTTCCTTGTAGAGTATAGATAAATATAAGAACCCTAAACATGGTTAGATTATTAAAAACATACATTTATGCGGTAATAAGTATGTATATATCATGTAAATATATTTTAATCCAACGTAAACTACGAATCTTACTAAAAGATAACATTTTACCAATGGGTTCATGCTGTCTGTAACTCAGTAGAGTAGCTCCAACGACTGATGACCGAGGGACCAAATTGTCTTTATATATCTGGGCTCGGTCCTGACATTTAGCACTGCCAGTGGGGAGAGGTCCGAACTTGCTGAACATCCTCCACTTGCATAAAGGTAACGGGTGAAAATTATATAAAACTCTAAAAAAAAAAATCATATATCTCCACAATATTTTGGATTTGATTAACGTCATATATTGAATAACATACTTAGTAGTGAAGAGAAGTCTTTCTTCGGTAAATACCACCGGTTGGTAAATTTAACTAAAAATTAAATAAGATAAAAAGTTATTTCCTGGGAAACATGAAAAATATAAATAGGGAGAAAGGTAAATACTTTAATTATTATGTAGTAGGTCTTCACAAATGAAATTATATAAGCAATATTTTTGCTAAGTACATGTGACAATACTAATACATTAAAATAATTAAAAATATTCCCTAATATTTCATTTATTTTAATTGATACAGTATTATCTTCTTCAAGTTATCTATTTTCTTTCTTTTTTTTCATTTCATTTTTTACTCCAAAATATCATATGATAATATAGAAAAATAAAATATTAAATTTATAAGTATGTATACTAAAAAGACAGTCAAAGAATTTTAAAATACTTAACTAAGAATAAATATTCACAACTAAATTAAGCTCACCCTTGTCCTAGCATAAATAATTTAATACACAAATGATGAAGCATTTAAAGTTCAGAGAATAATAAAATAGAAAATAGAATAAGTTTTTGTTTGATCATTTATAACAAATCCACTAAGGAATACTCGTACGCAACATAATGAAATTATTTAGTACAGCTACGCCAGTGAGAAATTATAATTCTTATTGAATAAATATATTTCCTTTCTTATTTATTTATTAAAATTAACAACTGTTTAACAAAATACATCTTGTAATTGTGATGTTGAATAAATATGAAAAGAGAATGATAAAGAAAGTATTTATATGAAAGATGTATTTATAATTTTAATGAGAAAAAAATGCCAATAATGAATACAGTAGAATATCGATTATTCACAACTAAATTAAGCTCACCCTTGTCCTAGCATAAATAATTTAATCATTTAAAGTTCAGAGAATAATAAAATAGAAAATAGAATAAGTTTTTGTTTGATCATTTATAACAAATCCACTAAGGAATACTCGTACGCAACATAATGAAATTATTTAGTACAGCTACGCCAGTGAGAAATTATAATTCTTATTGAATAAATATATTTCCTTTCTTATTTATTTATTAAAATTAACAACTGTTTAACAAAATACATCTTGTAATTGTGATGTTGAATAAATATGAAAAGAGAATGATAAAGAAAGTATTTATATGAAAGATGTATTTATAATTTTAATGAGAAAAAAATGCCAATAATGAATACAGTAGAATATCGATCGTCCGGCACCTCCTGTAATCCTCATCGATCCGCAACTACCGGCGATTGATTGAATGGTTCATTCAAGAACGGTGGCGGTAAATACCATTTTCCAGAGAAAATTTAAATGAAAAAGCTAAAGTGTCTTTCAAAAAATCACTAAAAAAACGACGCAAAATCACTATTATAAGACGCGAGAGATGACTAGATAAATTTAAACGTCGTATTGGGATACGATTTCAGAATATTACTTTTATTATTAGAAATAACTCATCACATCATTCAGCTGTAAAACCTTTACGAGCTAAATTTGCATATAAAATTCAAGAACTGGGTCCAAAACAAGTTACAAAACCGTCAAAAAAACTACTATCTCTGATCTACAACCGAACAAAAATTTCATTCATAGGAATGAAGATTCGGCTCCAGCCAGAAAATTATCATAACATCCTCTGATTTTCATATGGTGTAATAATGCCAGTGCCACTAATTGGATCTTTATAAACAGTATTTTTTCTTCAGAAATTGTTTTAGAAATTTGTTAAAAATGCAATAGTTTGTAATTTTTTATGTTGTTTTTGTTTTCTTTAAGTCCTTAATTTTCGGTAACCCAGTACTCCCTTGGTCCTATATGTGTCAGATTATTGAAGCTGTACTGTATTCATTTTTGCGTTGTTACTCTCATCAAGGCACGAAACTCTCTTTAAAGCCCACTTAGGTTCGTCCGCAACTCTAGCACCATAGCTTATTATTTTCCATACCTTACAAATCCTTTATGCAATTTTAATATATCCATTTCTACCCATACTTTAATTTGTCATCACAGAAATAGTGAAAAAGCGTAATTGGTACATTCTTTTCTAACCAAAAGCATTTTTCTTTTTCATTTTTATAATTTAATTTATATTTTTCATTGTTTTTAATAATGTTGCAGAGATAGATGATATACTTTTACTTATTTATTCTTTATTAAATATATGCCAGCATTGTATAATATGGTAAAAAAATATGTAATGTACTGAACCATTATCTGTTTATATATTGATTCTAAAATTTAAGAAGTTTGTAGTTTATATTTCATCAGTAGGTAAATACTAAATTTTACTAAATAAATTATACATCAGTTATCTAATATTTAAGTCCTTTTAAATGAAAATATTTTAGGGAATATTAAGGAAAATATCTACATTGTGTAGAATTCCCTTTAAGACTGCCTGTAGGAAGCACTTCAATTAATGTCCTATATTATAAGGTCCTGAGTCCATCTTCTTTTCAGATGCCTTTAGAAAAGAATGGGAAGCAAGTTGAGATACTAGTGCATTTGAATGGTTTGGGAGTTTACTGTGAAAGGAAAGATATCTGGTTTAGGCTTAATCAGCAACATACAGTGCATTAAGATATTTATGAATAAATTGGTTTGTGTGTGTCAGGAGCGTTCAAAATTTCTGAAAATTTTGGATTGTAAGAATTGGATACGAGATTAATTCGATGATTTAGTGGAACCCTAGTGCTTATCTCAGGATGTTCAAATAGATCTAATTACTGCCATGTAAATTAATTCCTTGAAATAAATGACATAAATGATAGGCAGTTTCTTGTATTTTTAATGTTATATGATATTTATTCATATTATTATTGGATTTTCATAATTTTTATTTCATCTGTTTTTGTTTGTGTTTATTGTTAAGTGTAATTATTTTAAAGGGTTAATGGCCCCAGATAAAAATTAATTTTCACTTCATTTCAAATTCTTGATATTTTCTTCAAGTTTTCCCGGAGAGTTAAGTTTTCATCCTTACACAAAGGCTAAATTTCAGAGAGTAATCAAACCTGTGATATCTCCGACTATCACAAATACATTGTCCATTTAACGTAACTTCATTCCATTTTAACAGGTTTTAATAATTTTGCAATTAAGGCCAGTGAAACAACGTATGTTTCAGTCAATCGCAAAAGTATTTTTTGATTACAGAGAGATTTTTTTTTTTCCAAACCCTATGGCTAACAAAAGTTTTGATTCATTCTTCATTATGATGATTCTGCTTCTTTTACTGCACCAAGGTGCATTTTAAGAGGGTTCTGAAGAGAGCAGTGGTTTGGAGAAAATAGTATTATGAGTCACTATCTAGTGATGGGGCTCACTAGGGTTTTCGGGCAAAGGGGAATTAAAACTTTTAACTTAAGACAAACTAAGTTGGTTGACATGTTTTTGCCATCTTTGTGGTTTTCCTGTCGGAGTCAGAGTGTTAAATAAGGGGTTTGTCGAGTGTCGAAGGTTGTCAAAGAATTTAACATGTCTCCGTGAAATAAAGTCTGTCACATTTGGTAAGTCTTGGGTTGCACGAAGAACATCAGTTTTTGTCCTCTGTAATGGTGTACCCTGCACTATCCTTCTCTAGAGGCCGGCCTGGAAACCGGCCTGTTCGGGTGGGATAAGAGCTACTTCTGAGCAGTACGTTTTGAGAAAATTAAGAATTATTTTCTCAAAAACTTTGCCCTGGTGCGGAAGTAAGCTGATAGGTCTGTAGTCGGCTGGCTGGGTACCGTTCTTCGCGGGTTTCAATAGCGTAGTATAACTTTCTTCCATGACTAAGGAAAGTAACGTAGCCTTAAGCATGAATTGTAGAGATTTGTCAGGTGAGCTATACCTCTTCGGGGTAACTGCTTCAATAATATTGTTTATATTCCGTCATGGCCTGGAGCTTTATTCCCTCTTGAACGACAGCCTTCAGCTGTTTTGGTGTCACAAACATTGAAAAAAAAGTTGGGTCCTCTGTTCTCCTTTTGATCGTTTCGCGGTAGTAGTTTGTAAATTGTAATGCCTGTTCCTCCGCTGACAGCAGTCTGTCACCTTCGTGCAGCAACGTTGAGCTCCTCTTTCTCGTAGCCGTCTTCAGAAACTTCCAGAATTTTCGATGGTCACCGTGAGTGGCCCGCAGTTTCTCATGCCATAAAGACGTCCGCCATTGCCTCATGAGATTTCGAATTTGAGTTCTGAGAGAGTTAACTACCCTCTTCACTTCAAAATCTCCAGTTCTATACCACTTATTCTTCCACTTATTTCGCAAGGCGATAAGTGTCAGAATGTGTTGTGGCGGTGGACGTTAAGCTGATGGAAGTGGACAGAACTTCGGTATCGCCATGTCAGCGGCTACCCGGACGGTCGATGTAAAGAACAGTGGGTTGGGTCTGTATTATAAGGGCGTACACTGCCATAAGTTTAGGCATTAGTCCGTCCGTGTTGAAATTTAAGGGGGTCAGTGCTGAATTCATTTCGGTACAAATCCTGAGAATAGTTCTATAAGTCTAGTAATCTGTTGTGTCAGTGTGGTGATGAAGGTTTTTAAATCATCCATTATTGTCTGTCTGTCCCAATAATTGTCCATTTGTCTGTTTCGTGTTTGTATGTTGACTGTTTGTCTGTTGTCAGATTGTTTGTTGATAATTAGAGGTGGTTGGGGCAAAGAATGTGCTAGGGAAGTTCGTGGAAAATCTTGAACTTGTGGATGCTGGGCCTTCGTTGTTCCCGATGTGGTCTTCGCTCGTAGAGCTACCTTCTTCTTCAGTTCTTCAATCCTTTCAAGTAACAGCTTTCTGGCTAAACACCCGGTGAATGATGCTACATAATCATCCCCACAATTGGCACATTTAACCGGAACAGTCTTCTTAGGACATTCAGCGATTAGGTGAGGCCCTGCACACCTCACACAGGTAACTGCTCTTCCGCAGTAGTTTTTTGTGTGCCCGAACTACTGACAACGGTAGCACTGTATTATTCCTTTTCTGCCTTGGTATACTTTGGCGTTGAATCGAACTCGATTTATAGTACCCAGCTTCAGTATATCTCCTAATTTCACGCTTGCTGTAGTCGTCACTAAAATTAAAGGAAGATCATGTTTTCACCCGTTTATACAACTTTTTTGGAGACAACGAACGTCCAAAATTCCTTGTAATTTCACTCCTAACTCTTCTTGAACATCTGTTACATCGTGATCTATTTCTAAATCATAGATAACGAATTTATTGTTCTTCAGTCCGTTTCTTAATGAGTAGGTGTGGAACGGGCTTTGGTTAGCTCGAAGATAACCTGATATTTTACTGTGTTCTTCTTGAGTTTGAGGAAATATTCGCATACCTTCCCGCGCCTTCTGTATTTTGAAATAGTTGAAATCCCGCCGTATTCAATTCTACTGCAGCCTTTCTGGTGCTGGTTACACCAGAAACCACAATAGGAGGTATTCTTTTAGGCACGTTACAACCATCACTGTTATCTCTAAAGTTAAGTACCTCAAATGAGTTAGCGGTACTTACCTGGAAATCGGGCTGGGTATTTGGCTGACGGCATACCTTCTTTGGCTGGATGAAGCCGTCCTCTTTTTCTGATTTTGTTTTCCCAGTTAAAAACTTAGAAGGCTGCACCTTCTTCAGTAACCACATCCATTGTGTCACACTTTTAGTGTCCACAAACAAAGATATTGTGGTATTTGCATTAAATACCACTACAAAAGTTTTTCTATTAGGTTCAATTGCCACAAAATATCTAAAAATTAAATTTAAAGAAAATATAACCTTAGATACCATGCAACGGTAACCATATGACCACAGAGAGAAAACAATATACTGTCTTCCTTAATCTGGCATAGCCGGTTATTCCGAGTGGGAGTAAACATGACCACTATTGTACATATTTACGAGTTTTACATAATTGCAAATTAAGTTACATAACATCGAGAATGGTCTGATGATGATAAGGAAATGCCAATACTCCTCGTAAATTTGGACGAGTTTTCTGGGTCATTGATGCTATGTGGTAGAGCTGGTTGCTTCCCCTGACCAACTGCCTATTACAATAGCTATGCGCGTCAACAATATTTTGTCATCAATGGATATTTAATTCATACTCAATTAATTACTTTTAATAACATAGTTGCTAATAAAAAAATAAAAAAAAATTTTTTAATGCTAAATGTGCCTTTTTTATTTTCTTACATTTACTTTTGACCATCTTTCTACGGAGCAAGTGATGTAATAAAAATGACATATAGGAAGCAGTCTATTTTAATAATATAATAATTGTAATAACTGAGGTGATTCGGGAAACCATATTATGATTTTTATTTTCTCCAACTTATCATATAGTGTCTTTTATTTAAGTGGATTTCGAAAACTTATTTGGTGACAATACTACCAAATTTAGAATCGTGCTCGCGTAGCAACTAAACTATATTTTTGGTTATATGCAAATTAAGGTGAACTTTGTAAAACTCACTTGTGACATGTCTAGAAAGATAGAAAACTAAGATAAATTAATTAATTAGGAAGCGTCATTAAATGGATATTGGCAACTTACATAAAGAAATCTCATCATCTACGACCTATACATAACTGATGTGTGAGGGACAAGCCGATGAGGCATAACCCGTTACAAGCGATTGTACAATAATGGGATAACGGCCCTTAAAACTATTTTTTATCAAATTAAAATCATTAGTACTACAGAAAATTGGTAATATTATCATGAGGACTTTTAAAAACTCACTACTTGTTAAGGGCTTCATTTCTAATTACAAGATAATTAATAGTGGAGAGGAGAGTTCAGAGGGCGGTAAATAGTAATTTTATTTTCTGTCAACGTTTCGCCTAACTATCTACTAAGCATTGATTCGATGAATTGCTCCAAAGTAAAAATAATAGTTAAATTTATTTATTTTACAAGCATTTATCCTAGAGGGTAATTAGCAACAACAAATGTATGTTTGTTTGTTTTTAACACTCAGTAAATTCAAATATTATTGGTTTCTGATATTGTTAAAGTAAACATTATTCAGAGTAGTATGAGTGAAGTTATGATACTTCCTTTTCTTTCTTAATTTTTCTTTTTTTTTTATTAGTTTCAAAAATCATTACCTATTTCATATCATTTATTCTATTCTTATATTTTATTTTATTTCTTGTATTTTTAAAGGCTGTTTATTTTAATTTCCTTACTTTATTTTATATTATTGTGCATATTGTATGAATGAGTCTCTGTCATCCTTATTACTCATTGCCCTTGAGTGAGGCAGCTTGTATTTATTCAAATAAAAGGTTCGAATTAAAATTATACATAGTAATATAGGTTTGATGTTTTCAGAAATTTAAATAAACTTCGAACAGAGCGATGTCCATTCGGTTGGCCATTCTGCAATCTTCCCTTACATCCTTGTGTTCCTCGCAGTCCATTAAAAATATTTATTAATGTTAGGTATAACACGTATATTTTTTATAAATTAACTATCGATGTTTATCGATTACACACACGCATACGCACACACACACACACACACACACACACACGCGGGCAAGTTGAAATCATTCAGAAAGTGATGTAAATTCCTTTTTCATCAGATGACCCATATTCATCATTTAAAGTAATATTTCGCTCCTGAATGTTGGAAAAGTTATATTTCTCCTTAGGAGATATAGTTACCTTCAGGAAGGATTTGGTGTTTTTTCTGGGTAGCGGCCTCAGTTCTTAGGGAATGAAGTCCAGACTTAGGTATCCCTACAATAAGCCCCATTTTGTATTTCATCTGTTTTTTATTATCTGCCTTATTTTCTTTTACAATTAATAAGTCATTTTTTACAATTAATAAGTCATCATCAAGCTTCTTCACTGGCGATTTGTAGGCCAAATGAAATAAGCCTTCATATAGTCGAATCCTTACATACAAAAAAAAAAAAAAATAAATAAAATCCAAATCGTAAAGATTCTTCATTACTGATGTAATCTGCGACCACTCATTAAATATTTTTGATGTTGCACTACATATATAACATTTCATTGTAGATGTAGTTTGAGTTGCGGCATACTTTACATACTTTAGCGTGAACCATTGTCAGTAAAGTGTGTTTGCAAACGAAGGTTTGCTGAATTTTGAATACATTGTATTTCTTCATTCGTTACGTCTGTATTCTTCTTGACGAACCTAATTATGAGAGGACGGCAATAGTGCGGCAAGGATGGTGTTGGATTCTGCCAAACAACTCGCTTTTCAAATAATCCATAAGTTAACTGCAGTGGCACAAGAGAAGTTTGAAATATGTTTGCATCAGAGTCATTATCATTTGCAAAGTTCTGAATTTTTCAAATCTCTAAATCTTCAAATCTCTGGATGGATCTCTGATTTTCGCTTTTGTCGCATTTTTGCCAATGGTAACAATAGATTACATTGAAACCACAATTCATTCTTTTTGACAAAAATAGTTTCTATTTTGTGCACTGGCAACCATTTTTGTTTAAACTGTGACTGGAAATAAGAAAAACTGTGCTTGATTTCATTTATTTGCTATTTTGATTAATCGTCATATTTTAATAAAATATTCTGGGTATATTCTAATTTTTTTTTATAATTAAGGACCTTTTTTTGATGCATGGTGTCAAATACATATTTTCTAGTCATTATTTTGACTCTTGAAAGTCCTAAGAGGAAAAGAATATATAATACTAGCTGAAGGTACCCCGCTCCGGTACGGTTTAATATCATTAGGATGAAGACAACTTAAATTAGTAAAAGTTAAGCTTAACGTTGATAATTATTATTACTTAAATAAACCTGAACAATTCCATTCTTAAAATAATTTCAATAAGTAAATTTGACTTTTTTTTTTTTATTTTTGAGAAGTTAATTTTATATTATTTTGATAGCCCTCCAGTGAAGCTTCGAGGCAGCACTATCATCTTACCCAGCTCTGATACCAGACCATCAGCTTTTCTTATGGCATACTTTAAGTGAATATAGTCTCAACTTCTCAACTTTTTTGAAGAAAGTTTAGTCTTTCTGTTTCTATTTTTGCGTACATATCAAGCATAAATTGGTTGAGGATATTACGAAATTAAAGTAAATAAGATTCTTCACCTTCACCTTCCTCGCTCCACTAACATTTAGGCGTAAAAATCAGCTGCAGACACAGTTTTCTTAAGTGATGTATTGGAGTTTGGGTCACGCTGAGGGATGTTAATACTGTACCTTTCTTCTCTATGGCAGAACATGATACGATACTAAAGAGAATCCTACACTTGGTAGAACTATTGATTCTTATTTGTTTTTTGTCCCTACATCGAACTGGCCTTACATGTCATCACCAGAGAACCATAAGTCTTTTAACCTCCTCTTTAACATAAGTCTTTTAATAGCTTCTCTTCACGAAACAACTCAAACTTGTAAGTTGTAAGTAACCTCTACAGCTACCATGAGTTCACAGAAAGTACCAATATTATAAGGTTTCGACATCGATCGTATTTTTGTTTGTTTACAACTATAAGGAACTTAAACGGTGGTCAAAGTTTGCGGCTTAAAGATCTAACCTATTTTTTTAACTTAGCTTATATCCAAATTCCATATGATAATTAATCTTTTATTATTCACCCAATAAAAATTGAAATCGCATTTTTCGCAAATTAACCGCGATCCAGGCCGATTTTTTAAAATTCCTTTCTTAGCGAGCACCTACGGCCCTAGAGGAATCTACATATCGAATTTCATTCCAATCCGTTCGGTGGTTTCTGAGATTTCGTGTTAAGTGAGTGAGTGGTATTTGACAAATATATAATAAATTAAAAATTATCACGAAATCAATCACATTAAACAAACAAAAACAACAGACATTAACTGGCATGTACTCGCACATCCGCGCTAATCCGCGATTACCGATTATATATTCTTAAAGTTGAATCATTCCTCTTTATGTTGATATTAAAAAAAGTGGTTGGAAGTATAACAAAAACATTCGAATTCATTTAAATTTGACACTAAAAATGACAAAAGATTTTATATTTTACATTGTGGTCTCACTAATTCACAAATGCTCTAATTATTGCTAAAAAACGATAAATATTCTGTCACTTACCTGCTTTAGAGTGATCCGTAATCAAAATTGTCTTAAAAAATTCCAAACTCAAGAAAAATTACTTTTTACACAGATAAATATCCAACTGACAGTTAAGAAGTGAGTGCACAAATAAAGAGTGGTGGCTTTGTTAAGTTACACCTGGTTTACAGATGATCCGAGGGAAGGAATTAGCCTTATACATTGTTGACAGACTATTCAACTATTTTGGCCGGCATTTGAGGGCAAATACCCCACTGTGCGATCTCTTCTTTCTGAAGTTTTCCAAACCTCAGGTCTATTTTTAATATAACCTAGTTTTTCATATGTTTTGTTCCACACAGTAGTCCATCATTGCTATAATCGTTTTTTTTTTTTTTTTTTTTTTTTTAATTATTTTTTTTTTTTTTTACATGAATACTGCCAATCCAATGCAGTTGTATTGTTGATGTATATGCCGTCTGAAGTAGGTTTTAATCAGACAGCGTTTGCAGCTTGATCATCTTCGTTGTTTCTTCCGATGCACAGATGAAAAGGAACCTAAAGAAATCTTATCACCTTGCCTGAACGTTGACATTTCTTCAAATAGTGAAATTGTTCTGTGCTGTCTCTTTGAAAAACTGAGCTTAAATGAAATTGCTTCTGCTCTACTTGTTATCTCAAGGGCTCAGAGATTTTTATATTGCCCTTGGCTACTATCAAACTAGTCGGTATAATGAAAGCAGAGTAAATAAATAGTTGATTTTTCTTGATTTCTTACTTTCTTATAACTGCGAGAGCAAAATAGATGGGAAAAAAAAGGCAATATTACGAATTAAAAATGATCCTAGACATCCACGAGACTATATGATGATAGTATTTCCACAGAAAACATATGGAAAATGATTGATTAAAGGATCATATTGACTGAAATTCTGCATAACACAACAAGTTACTTCCTACATATCTTCTTACATCTCAAATACATCTTTAAGCAATGTAGTCCAGTAAGCAATCTTACTTTTCCTCCTTTTTATCAATAAAAGATTTTATTTCTTTATAATAACAGATTTTTTCGGTCAAATATTACGATATGCCTTACTGAAAAATAAATAAATAAAAGAATAATAACAATGAACAAATAATTGCTTTATTTAATTATTGATATTTGTAACTTTGTATAATATATTCAACAAGTGAATATATGGAATAATGTTCACAATCATATGTAAAGAACGTTTAAAGAAACTGTTCATTGATAGCAATTACTACATCAGAAGGTTCCTACGCCATCCTGTTTTCAGTCGGCTTGTTATTGGTATTCATGAGAGCAGGATGTTGGGAGACAAATAGATTGGATTCAATTCAGCAGCATATGAGACATTTAGTAACCTTTGTGTTAAATTTCAATGTCTTCTACAGTATAAGTTATGTTTCATCATACTCATCATTAAGAAACCATTTGTCTTGCCAACAGGAAAGATTTGCGAGATGTTTAAGGAAAATCGGAATCAACATATTAAGCAAGAATTAGATATCTGCTTATCCTGAATATGATTTGCATGAAGAGTGATAGTTAATATTAAATTACGTAATATGTTACATTTAAAATTTATCAAGATATGGAAATTCTTCAATTCCAATTTCAGAAAGTATATAAAGTTGTAAATAATAATTTTATTAGTATCTTATGACAGCATTTTCGAAGATTTTAAATAAATATTTCTTGAATTATAAAGAAATCTATAAATTTCATGTCCTTCAACGTATGACGATTGTGATTACGCCACAGTGCCCAGTGGGAAAGACGCAGTGGTTATTAGTGAATTGATTAGAAAACCGATTATAAAAGTAAAAAAATGTTTATTTAAAAAATACATTAAATATTATATACACAATCAAAACAGATATGATAGACATAGAAATATCAAAAAGATAAACAAATCTCTAAGTTTACAATTTTATCATTCAACTAAATTAATGTCCAAGAACAGCATGAGCAGCGGCTTTGTGGGCAAGGAAGGAACTGTCGAGTCCATGAGAGCTTCCATACAGCCCTGAGCTGAGACCTGAGAGGGAAAGTCCAGAACTGAGGCCACTGCTGTTGAGACCGCCTCCATAAAGGCTGGAGCCTCCTGCGACGATTCCAGAGCCTACTCCATATCCGGAGCCAAGAGCAATGCCAGAGCCAAGGGTGATACCGGAACTGAGGCCGATGCCTGAGCCAGCAGCTGAAAACAAAGAAAAGTTTCAGACAGCTATTACATTTAACAGTTAATGATGTTACATAATATAGACTAAACCATAGAGCCGGCTCCAACTGAGACGGGGAAAGGCTGTGGTACTGGTACAGGTACGCTATTGACGACAGGAACTGGGACAGGAGATGGAACTGGAACTGGAACAGGTCTAGACACAGGAACTGTAACTAGATGTGGAACCAGAACAGGTACTGGCCTTTCAACTGACACTGGGTATGGCCTATCTACCGGGACAGGGTATGGACGGCTTACTGAAACAGGTACTGACCTATCAACTGAAACAGGAACTGGTTGAGATACTGGAATTGGGAAAGGTCGGTCTACAGGCACACTGACAGGTTGAGTTACTGGAACTGCGACCCGATGTTGGACAGTGACATGGCGGGATATATCCCCACAACCATATCCAAGCCAAGAGCCTAAACCAATACCTGAGCCTAAACCGATTCCGGAACCTAGACCAATTCCAAAGCCCAAACCTACTCCAGAACCTAGTCCTACTCCTGAACTAATTCCTGAGAGGCCGATTCCTGATCCATATCCGAGCCCTATTCTAGATCCATACCCATATCCTCCTCCATACCCATAACTTCCACCATAGCCTAATCCTCTTCCATCTCCCAGAACTCCTCTTGTTTCTGTCTTCTTTGTGTTTTATTCTTTAGCTGATGATTAGACAAGTAACAGCTGAAGAATAGAATTATCTGTAAAACATATATAAATTGATATGAGTGTTTTTTGTTTTCAAATGGTCGGTCAAGTTCTATTTTATGAGGATAGTATGTTGTTTTCAGATCTTTTCTAGTTATAAGGTGAAAACACCCATTAGTGTACTGGGCGTTTTTAAAGGTGTGTTCTAAGTTAATATTATTAAGCCTTTATCTGAGGAAGATTAAATAATTTTAATAACAAAAAAGGCGTTGTTAAAAGTATTACGTAATAACGTAATATGTTTAACAACAAATTTTTCTTATGGGCAAGTATATATAATATTTACAAATATGAAAAAGAAACAAACGTATTAAAACCAAACAATTAATACAAAAAATTTGTAATAAAAAAAAAGAAAATTAATATCCCTACAATATTGACAAAGCCGGGTGTGGTTTATTGTCAATGTTTTTCGCTAATCGCTCAAATGTTTCCAAATCACTTAATAACTTGATACATTTACATATTATCTTGATGTTCTCTGAATGTGGTACTTTAATAACTGATGATACAATGATACAAATCAAATTCTGCTTATATATATTCCTCTCCCCTCGGTCTGACATTTGAAATCGGGCGTTGAAACTTGCTGTTCCACCCTCATTTACACAAACGTAACAGAAAAATGTTATGTAAAGCATCTTCTGTGATTTTAAAAACAGTATTACGCGGACAAATTATTGTCCCCCTAATTTAGTCTCCCTCTCTCTCTCTCTCTCTCTCTCTCTATATATATATATATATATATATATATATATATATATATATATATATGTATACATATTTTTCAGTTTTTATTGCATATAATTCACAGCCCTAGTGATCATAAACGAAAAATGGCTTGTCCTATTATCTAATATTACAGAGTATAATCATTTGTCCCCGTAATACCGTTTTTAAAAATCACAGAAGATGCTTTACATAACATTTAGGAACGGTAGATATAGGCTTCTTTCAAGTAACTCACTAGAGCCGCCCATTTATGTTCTTTCATCTTCACCATTTAGGTATTTGACCATATCAATTTCAGTCATAGTAACTGCACCAAAATATTTTTTCCTCATTCCCTCCAAGACTTTACAACGTCCTAAATAATGAAATACATCTTCATTTTCTCCAATATTACGCATAGAACAAATGTAATCCTTTACGATGGAAGAACTAAAATACAGTATAAGATTTTCCTGCTCCAAATTTCCAGGTCCAGATCATGTTCACATGCTATTTATAAAACATTCACCCCCGATAGTAATTAGCTTGTTACTAAAACTCCTAAACAATGTGTGGATGAACAGAGATTTCCCTAAAATATGGTCAACGGCAACTGCAGAACCATTACTCAAATTAAGACCCAAAATTGGTTCAGAGTTATAGACCTATCTCGCTCAATTCGGTTCTGTGTAAACTAACCGAAAAAATAATCAATCGCCACCTTTCATGGGAATTAGAATCCCGTAAATTACAAGACAGCGAACAATATGAATTTCGCAAATGTAAATCAGCAACGAATCTCCTTTTCATATTTTACTCATATTTAAAATCGTCTTTTAATAAAAATCAACATGTTTTCGCAGTTTTTCTGGAACAATGCTTTTGATTCATGTTGGAGATTCAAAATTATCGACACCTTACAGTCATGGGGTTTCTCTGGGAACATCTTCATTCAAAATTTTCTCTTAAATCGTAAATTTATAGTACGCTCAGGCTCAGTTTTTCCGAGGAATTTCACTTACATAATGGGGTTCCTCAAGGATCAATTTTAAGCCCCACACTAGTTAACATCGCAATTAATGACGTAAGAAAATTTTTTCCGAATCCCGTTAGAATCTCATTCATTATACGATGAAGACGTTTTAATTTATTTTAGCTCCACCGATATCAACTTTGGTCAATTTGTAATACAAGAAACCCTCAAGAATCTTAAAAAATGGGCCACCTGTCACGGGTTTAACTTCAGCCCTTCCAAATCTTCTGCAGTTCACTTTTGCAGAATTCGAAAATGCACGCAACCTTTCATTGTATATCTTGGGAATCGCATCCTAAATAGACCTAATTTTTCAGATATTTAGGGGTAATCTTTGATTCAAGGTTATCATGGAAAATCCACATTGACGAGCTAATATCAAAGATATCCAAAATATCTAATGTAATGAAAATACTCTCTTACTCAACCTATGGCTGTGACAGAACGTCCTTATTGAAGGTTAATATGTGCTTGATTATACCTGTCGTCGATTACGGTTGCGAAATTTACGGATATTCTCTAAAAGAATTTTACAAAGATTAGACCCAGTACACCATTCAATGATTCGCAGGGCGACTGGAGCGTTTATAACCAGTTCTATTAATAGTTTACTCTGAGAGGCAGATGAGTGGCCTCTTGAACTACGCAGACCCTATATTTTTTAAAGAATATTAGGTCTTATCAAAGCAAGTACACAGTCCTTAAAATTTTCGCGTTACAAATTACCATCTCGTCTCTCTATCTATCCTCCATTATCCGACTCATTTTCTTTCCCACCGTTTTATGTTATCACCAAACCCACTACCACCATGGACAACTCATAAAATATCTTTTGATTTTTCCTTAAACCGGATCAAGAAAATAAACAGTCCTCCTGAGGCCCTAAGGCAAAGTTTTTAAAATTTACTCTCTAAATGTTACATTGATTATGTCTGCCTTTACACGGATGGCTCAAAAGATAAGGAGAGTGTTGGATGTTCAGTCATCCTTCCTTTAGAAACCCTCCGATACTGTCTTCCAAACATTTTCCCATTTTTTTCGCCGAACTATTTTCAATATACTTGTGAGTGAATTTAATTGACAATTTGGACAGCAGGCAATATCTAATCTGCAGCAACTCATTCTCCGCCCTTCAGGTAATCCAAAAATTTAACCGACAATCCACCGTCATGAAAATTATGAAATCAGCACTAAACATGAATAAAAACATTACATTTCTTTGGGTCCCTAGTCACACCAATATAGAAGGGAATGAATTGGCAGACTTAAGAGCAAAGGAAGCAAGAACCATGTTCCCTTTTCCCAATACCAATGCCACTCTCTACGACTATCATAAATATAGATTTAACCTGTGCAGAGAGGCATGGATCAACATCTGGGCAAATGCACTTGATACCAATAAAATGAAAAGGATTTATGAAAGCTTTCTTCCGGCGACACCTCTCCCAATAAAAAGGAGAGAACAAACAGTAATTACGTGACTTAGAATTGGACACAGTAAGTTGACTCATCGGCACCTACTTGAAGGCAATCCTCCATCAGAATGCAACACTTGCAACTGCCTGCTGACAACGGAGCTCATTATGAAGGATTGCATCCGACTTTTACCTTCCAGGACTTTGTTGTATCTCCAAGGATACTGCGAGGCATTAAAACCCGAAAACTGGAAAAACTGTTTACCCATCTCAAAGAAAACAACTTGTATCGACTAATTTAGAAGTCTAATGAGAAATGTTATGTAATAGTGCCTTTAGCCTGAGTTTTTGTACACGGCACCTAAAATAGTAATCAAATAAATAAATAGTTGCTTAATGTAAATATGCATTTTAAAATTTTTTTTTTTTTTAAACCTTTTATTGAGTAATTATTACAATCTGCCACAACTGTGGGCAATAAGTAATATAGATGGCGTATGATCACATTCACACATTATATACAATGAAAAAAAAAACAATAATAGTGAAATGAAGTAAATAATGAATGTAAGAAACAGAAAAATAGAAAAGAAAAGAACTAGCCTATACATAAACAATATAAAATAAACTATATACAAAATGAAATACTAAAAATTTAAAAAGAAAAAAAAGTAAAAGACAAAACAAAGGTAAAAATACAATTATACTCTATTTACAATTTACACTCACCCTTGAGATCCCTCCACCAGACTCGTCCCTCCACATGTGAAGAGACAAGCCAGGTACAGAGAGATCCCAGCTCTTCTCTCTCAGCTGCGTCACTGGTGTAAAGAAAACCCAGTGGAGGCTAAGTGAGAGCGCTATAACAAACACTCCGGGCATGAGTGGAGAAGCTGGCCATTGCCAGAACTCCAATATAAGTAATTTTACAAAAGATCTCGGGGCCACTGCCGTTTTAGTCTGCGAGGGGGGTTATCAGGATGGGTGGAGGCGGATAATGATTGAGCTAGTGGGTTAGGGTGAGGGGAAAGGTTGCGATGGAATTTTGAAAATTTAAGGGGTATAAGGTCGAGAACGTATGGTATATTCAGATCATTATGTAGGGTTTTGTTGGAAACATAGTAAGGAACATTTACTATAGTTCGGAGGATTTTGGATTGGAAGGATTGAATGCGTTTGATATTCGACTTTTTTGCTCCAAGTCCAAATAGGTTTGATGATGGTTTTGTATATGAGAAGTTTGTTTTCAATGGAAAGATGGGATGTCCTATTTAGTAGTCTATACAATTGGCTGAAGCGTCTGTTAAGTTCTTGTCTTTTGAGCCGTGTATGAGGGTTCCATGTAAGTCTTTTGTCTAAGTAGAAACCAAGATACCGAACTGTGTCATCTTTAGGTAGTGGAATACCATTGAAGTAGATAGGAGGACTGGATTTACGGCGGAGGGTAAAGGTTATGTTGGTGCATTTAGATTCATTTACTTTGATTCTCCAGTTGTTGCACCAGTCTTCAATCAGGGATAAGTGAGTTTGGAGATTATTGGATGCTATTAAAGGATCTGTCTAGGATAGGATGAAAGGATAGCAGTGTCATCAGCAAATGTTGCAAGAAAAGTATCAGGAGTAGTAGGGATATCTGCTGCATAGAGGATATATAAAACTGGACCTAGAACGCTACCTTGTGGAACACCAGCCTCTATAGAATAGAAGTTAGAGTATTCCATTCCGCAGCGAACTCGGAAGGAAAGGTTAGAGAGATAGGATCTAAAAATTAGGAATAGCGATTGGGGTAAATGGGTTTTGAGTTTGAAAAGCAAACCGGCATGCCATACCCGGTCAAAAGCTTGCGCTATGTCCAGAAATGCGCCGGAGCAATACTGTTTGCTTTCAAGTGCTGAGGATATGTGATCAACAACTCTGAGGCCTTGTTGGACAGTGGAATGGCTAGTGCGGAACCCAAACTGGTGAGAAGGAATATTTTGCGATTCAAGGATGGGTAGGATACGTTTAAGAAGGAGCCTTTCAAAAATTTTTGAAAGGATTGGGAGGAGACTAATAGGTCTATATGATGAAGGGTTGTTGGGAGATTTACCCGGTTTGAGGAAAAGGATAATAGTGGAGTGTTTCCATAGCAAAGGGAAATAGGTTGTCCGCAGAATACAAGTGTATAGGTAGGTGAGGAATATGACTGCTTTATGAGGAAGTTGCCTGAGGATTTGTGAACTAAGGAGATCATATCCAGGGGATTTACGGGGTTTTAATTTTTTTTATAAGGTATTTGACCTCAGAGGGGTTTATTGCTTTAGGAGGTAAGGAAAGAGGAATAGGCGAATCAAGAAATTCATGAACCGTTGTTGTGTGGGTGGGATTAGATTCAGGATGGGGAACAAATATGCGGGAAAGGTGCTGGGCAAATTCTTCGGATTTGTTCTCGTCAGAAGCCGCCCATGAACCATCTGCACGTCGGAGAGGATGGGAGGTGGGTTGGTATTTTAGGATTTTTTTAGCGGTAGTCCAGAGGGAGTTATCTGAGGAAGAGAGTGAAGAAAGATAAGAATTATAGGATTTGGATCTGAAGGTAGCCATGTTTTTTTTTAGAAGTTTGGTAAGCTAATTATAGTATTTCCGATCATCTGGATGCCTGGTCCTTTGCCAAATAGCTCTGGCATGACGTTTGGATTGAATAAGGTCCAGTAGATCTTGGGATAAAGGATTTTTCTTTCGAACTTTAGGAGGGAAACGAGGTGAGGATGCAGCCCAGGCTGCTTGCTGGATCATGGTTGTGAAGGAATTAGTAGCATTGTCAAGATCCTGGGAGGTTTTTAGGGATACTTTAAGGTCTATAGTGTCGGATATTGTTTGACGGAAGAGGTTCCAGTCTACTGGTCCTCTAATAAATGATGGGGGAGAAGGTTTTGGGATAGGAGTGACGGAAAGGGTTAAAATTAAAGGACTGTGATCAGAGGAAAGTTCATCCAGGCGTTCTATGGAGTAATGGAGGGATCCTAAGCCTGAATGAATGAAGAAGTCAAGCAGGTCAGGGTTTCGGTTAGGATCCGTAGGCCAATATGTAGGAGTACCTGGAGAAATAAAGGATCTTTGGGAACTAAGTGCAGACTGCAATGCTCGCCCACGGGAGTTGGTGGTTCTTGAACCCCATTGCTGGTGCTTAGCATTGAAGTCAGCACCGAGGAGAAAGTAATGACCTAAGGAATTAAAAAATGAGTGGAACTGGGATGTGGAAATTGGTTTATTTGGGGGGCAGTAGGCCGCTGCAATCGTGACGGGAAAGGAGAGGGTTTTGATAACAACTGCTGTGGGTTGTAGGAATTCATTTGCTGGTAAAGGGAATACGTGGTGAGAGAGGGAATGGTGAATGATGACAGCAGTTCCGGCATGGGCTCTACCATCAGGGTGGTCTGTTCGGTAAGTTTGGTATTGTGAAATAATGAGACGTTGTTTACTGGTCAGTCTGGTTTCTGTTATTAAAGCTACATCGATTTCTTTGTCATGTAGCAAGGATGTCAGTTCGTTAGTGTGGTTGCGAATACCATTCGCATTCCAAAGGAGAATGGATAAGGGTTTTGTGGAAGGCATTTAAGGATTTTTTTGAAGAGGAATTAGAAGAGGGATAACATTTGTGAGGAGTGATATGAGTGGGGTGATAAGAGTTTTCAACTCTGACAGGAAGGAGGTAAATAAGGATGTGAGATCTGAGGTAGTAGGAGGAGGAGGAATATGGGGGATCTGATGAAGGCTGTGTGGATTGGGTTGGATTAATGGAGCTGGAGGATATTGAATCGTCTGTTGATGCTGTGATTTAGGTTATAATTGCTGGGGTGGGGTATCATGAAATTGAGGCTGTTGAGGAGGAAGCGGCATGGCCCCATTTTCATTCTGGCATCTCCTTCCTCCCAGCATTTCTGCAAAAGATACTGATGATGAGGCAAGTTTTGAAGGCTGTCTTCCTCTGTTCTGCTGAGTTTCTTCGTTCTGTGGCTGCGCCCTCTGGAATTTACTACGGAGGTTTTTGTAAGTTTGACATCCTTTGTAGTTAGCCGGATGCTCCTGCTGGCATAGCGCGCACACTGCTGGAACCTCTCGAGATTTAGTGCATTCTGAGGATTTGTGCAGTTGCCCGCACTTAACACATCTCGGCATGTGGTGGCAGTAGCTTTTTGTGTGACCATATGCCTGACAGTTATGACACTGTACGATATCACGTTTTGTATAAGGTTTCTCTATTATTACTTTGGTGTAATAAAGAGAAGTGATATCGTAAATTTTTTCAACCCCAGGTGTGGGTTCCAGATCGATAAAGAAAAGCGGTAATGGGGTTTTACCGCTAGCTCCAGGCTGTCCTCTGTTATCTTTTTGTATATTTATGACTTGCCTTACTTTGAACCCCATGGATATTAGTTCGTCTTTGATAATTTCTACAGGTGTTGAGTGGTGAAGGTTTCTCAGGACCACCCTAATCGACCTTTCTTCCTTAAGCTGGTAGGTGTGAAAATCAGCTTTAGTGTCTGTTAGGTATTTGACAATGAGACGGTATGTGTCAGATGAATGAGGCGTAATTTTGGTGTCATTTGTTCGGCTTATACAGGTATATTTTTCTAAGCCAGCTATTTTGTTCAATTGTTCACACATTAACGAAAAATTCTTGATGTTACGAATAAAAATCGGTGGAGGTTTAGGAGGCTGTGGTGTAGAAGTAGACTCCATGATTTCAGCAGGTGTGGTACTAAGCACCTGGAAGGGATTTGGGGTGAAGAAAGGTGATTCTTGGTTTATTCCTTGGGTGGAAGTTCCAGGCATAGCTTCGTCTGTCGGTGGAGAACTGGGAGGAGTCTGTCGGGAACGGCGAACTTTTTGCTTTGCTGGACTCATACTTACGGTTTCTAGGGACCGGCTTCTTTTTGATTTATTAGTTTTTAAAGATAACACCATATGGAAATATCTCATTTATGGCATCGAACGGTTAAGGAGATAAAGAAAAAATAAATAAAAACAAATCTAAAATTAAAAAAAAAAAAAAAAAAAAAAAAAAAAAAAGAAAAAAGAATAGATCGCGGTGCTAGTTATCAGAAGAAGCTGTACCCTCCCGTCCAAAGACAAGGCAGCTACTGTCTGGGTCACGGGCACGAGTATCTTATCTCCTCCTTATCTCTGTCCCCACTACCGCTTATCTCCAAAGCACATGGTACACTTTATATTCACTTAAATCAATGTTAAATAATTGTACTCACTGTTATAATAAGACAATGTTCAACACAGCTAATAACTGGTGTTTCGGTGAACTTTTCTAGACGAAAATATGAAAATATCACACTAACAGAAGTAATAATTATAGAGCGATGTTAACGATATCTTGAATAGTTGGCGCAGGCGCAAACACGTCATTTTAAAATTAATGAAATCTTCATTGGAATAAAAAAATTATTGTTTAATAGAAAATAATGGAAAACTGTCAATAAAGCGACATCAGATCAAAGGGATTTATTTTATTACATTTACTTATTTATTTATTATTATTATGGATTCATTTTATTAGATTCTCAATGTAAACCCAATGATAATGATCATAGACCTCAATTTTGCCGTTAGCTTCTGAATGTAGATGATATTGAAGAATACCACTTTTTGAGGTGAATTTTATGAACAGATGAGTCGGTTTTAAAGGGAAAGGCATTTACACCTATCCGAGTTGGATATTGTTGGTTCTTTCATTTTTCTACTGCTTTCGAATAGTGTTCGAAGATTATAGTTTTCTCAACAGATTGAATGATGAGAATTACCAAGATTGGTACCAAAATATCCTACCACATCTTCTTTACGATATTCCACCTGATGTTATGCAAAATATAAGTGTCCAACATCATGGTGCTCCTCCACACTATTCGAAAGCAGTAGTAGCAAAATGGACTGCTACAAAAGCAGTAAGTTGAAACATGAAAGATCCAACGATACCCCACACGGATAAGTATAAAAGCCTTTCCCTGTAAAAACAGACTCATCGGTCCTTAAAATTCACCTCAAAAAGGATTATTCTTCAAACATCATCTGCGTTCAGAAGCTAACGCCAAAATTGAGATCTATGTTCATTATCATCGGGTAATATGTTTCAATATAATATGTTCAATAGAATATCAGCATTAATATGTTTCAAATAGACATAAAATGCATTACATTTAGTAATGTACTTACATTTGTTTGGCATAACACTTTTTTTGATAGCCTTATCCTGAAGATAAAAAACAAATTGTAGAACTACACATTGAAAATCTGAATAAATTTTAAATAAAATGATAAAAATAATAAAAATTGAAGAATTTTTATATTGAATAAATTTTAGTTATATATGACTCTAATCAAATTTATCCGAATCTGTAATATGAAGCTCCTGGAATGGTATCGAACGAATGGTATAGTCCAAGTCCATTGTTAGCATGTTATAAACATTGGAGATAAGTGATTTCCTATTTTATGTCGGCATTTTTTAGATGTCAGTTATCAAGAAACCAAAAGGTATTAACAACCGATTAAAAACGTCCGTAATATTATGAATTCTAGAAGTATTCCTACTAAAATTTGCCCTTTAGGCCTTAACATCTTTGTTGCGGGCCTTTCATTAAATTCAAAAGTTTTAATATCTTAGTTAAGCGCAGAAGAATTCCACTTCTGCCTTAAATATTTATTTTTTTTAAGAGCTTCTCTTACCATTGCAATGTATTATGGGTTCTCGGAGTAATGTTTTGTTAATAATTAATAATAAGACGGCGTGATCAAAAAGGGCCGGCACTCCTTTGATGTCGGGAGTAGGATTGTTAAGCCATAAAACCCTTCAAAGGAGATCTGGGTCAGGTCAAACCTTCGGAAAGACCGCTGCTGTAAAATATTCTGTCAACAAAGGTTTCTTGAAAGGTGCAAACAAAGAAATGAAAACTTTTAGACAAAGGAAGGTAAACGTGAGATGGAGGGGATGAAACTCTTTAAAACGCAAGGTCCTGAAAACGAGGAGAGTTTTTGGTTGGAGAGTTTGATGGACGGAGGGTGGACGAAGAGATGAGAGACGGTTGGAAGTGAGATAGCTGAGAGGAGATGCTGGAGGTCCTCAGCGATGATCTCGTGGATGGCCAGCCCAGAGAGATAGGAAGGAAGCCCTGATTATGACCGGACCCATTACACCGACTGAAGACCCATACTCCATTTTGATAAGTACCAAAGATGTGTAATAGTCTTTAATGAGTTTATAATTTGTAAATTGTGTGCTGACCTTGGAATATAGTATTTTTAAAATCATCCCATAGTTTCCATGTATATACATAATGGTTCTAGTAAATATAGTAAGTTTAATATTAATCATAATTATTCTCTTTCCTTAAATGCCACTAAAGTAATACTGAATTGATTTGCACGTATTAGATTAGAATCCAATAAAGGTAATCAATAAAATATTAATAAATGGGTTTCTATTCAGATAGCAACACAGTTTCAATAAACCCCAAGAGCAATCCCTTGCGCTAAATTGAGTTAACCAAATCCATAGATATAGGCTTCAAATTTAAAGATTTATTTTCAATTTCATCATTGAGGTTTTATTTATTATTATTTTATATTACATACTTTCATTTGAACACCGCTTGGTGTGACCAGAAAAAGGAAAGTTTATAAAAAAAAAAAAAATTCATGATGGGAACTGCGTAGCACCTGCCCGCGACATGGAAGAGATAAATATTTTGAATGTAAACAAGCCGGAGCACGTATTGATTTGCTATATTACTTCCTTTATTTTATTTACAAACAATAGTCAAAGTACCAATAAATCAAAAATAGTGTTTTGAGTAGAATTTTTAAGGAAAAGGCCCTAATGAGCTCTATTTCAACCTTGAACGAGTTGAGCTCTGTGAGGATTACTGAATCAGAGGATTTGATGGTGACAAAGATTCGGATGGTATTTTGAAAATGTTTCTGATATAAAGCTCTGGTGGCGTGTAAGGATCTTCATACGCCCGGGGTAGTTTACTTTTCTTATGCCTCTACTTTAGGGTTTTTAAATACTTTTGTAGCTCTTATTAAAAATTTGAATTTATAATGGTTCTTTGTGAGCCTATGATTAAGGTAAAGTAATATTTCCAAGGTAAAGTACTATTTAATAAATAGTAAAGTAATATTTCCACATTTTAATTTGTTTTAAGCTTTTGACCGAGTATGGCACCAGAGACTGCTTTACAAACTCTGCAAATAACTACCTCCTACATACTTTCCTTATTATGCATAATGTAAGTCAGAATTCTGCCCATTAATCCCTGTTTACTCAGTCTGCCGGAGTTTCTCAAGAAAGTATCCTAGCTCCCGTCCTCTACACAGTGTATATAGCTGACATCCTGACCTGTCCTAGCACCATCCTCACACTTACGCTGATGACACATTTGACACACATGACACTGATGACATACATAATAATCCTATCATAACATCCCAGGCACTCCAATCCCACATCATAAACCTTCAAGAATGGTCTGAAAAATAAATAAATTTTAATAAGGAGAATTAAAATGAATCCCATCAAATAACCTTTACCTGTCGTCGTAAACCTACGATCCTTTCCTGCAGTATCCTTTACTGTATGTTACAGTTACTCAACCTATATGGACATACAGAGTTGAGCTTTCGGGCTCCACTAAACCATCTAATTCTTCATGTATCCAATCCTTACAATCCAAAATCCTTACTTTGTCATAAATAAACTTATCCATAAGGACCTCAATGTTCCATATGTTGTTGATTTGGTCCAAACCAGATACCAATCCTTTCATAGTAAATTGCACTCCCACACGAATTCATTAGTCTCCCAACTAGCTTCACATTCCATAGCTGATAACCCACCGAGGCGTCTGAAAAGGAGATGGCCAAGAGATCTTCTAGTTTAGAACTTTTTTTGAACTAGTGAGTAGTTCTTCACAAGTGATTTACTTGTCATTTTAATTATTTTATCAAATTTAATTGCTGTATATTGCATACAGATGTAAATATCAATTAATAGTAAAAAAAAAAAGTCTTTCAACGAAATTATTCCCCCTCTTCTTGGCACCTTTTTGGGACAAGCTTAAGGACTAGTTCATAAAGGATATTAATGCCATGAGACAAGGTATAGGGTAAGAAAAACAGGTTTTGACACCTTGGATAGTTATTGTCACCCCATATCAAATTTAATAATTTTATAAATTAGTTTTAGGAGGCGCGGTAGCTTAGCGGTTCGGTACTTCACTACCACGCTCCCGGGCCCGAGTTCGAATCCGACTGAAGGAAGAACTTTATTTTCCCATTACTTCGGCCGAGGCTCAAATTCGAGGTCAAGAAACCCGTTTGACCAGAAACTGTACATCCTTACCCAAAAACTGAACCCAAGACCCTTCATGGTTTGTAGTCGTACTGTTCTTTTTTTTTCTTTTTTTTTTCTTTAAATAAGTTTTATAACAATGTTCAAAAAAAGAAACAAAAACCTTTTAGATCGTTGACGTCAGTAGTGCTATAAGATTTTCAATTCGTTTCGTTAAAATATATCAAACCTTGCGCTGTTTATTCTCAAAATATTGTTTAATAATTTCCATCAAACTTAATTTGCAGCAATCTAAGTAAAGCAAAAGTTGCTATAAATAGCAACGTGATTGGGCTATTTGTAGCATTTTTTCTAATATTAGAATATAAATTTTGCTTTAAGTGTGGCAGCTATATGGAACCTGACTTAGCTTAGATCTAGGTTCGAGTCAGGCACATCATCGTTATTTCAGCCGAGGATTGATTAGGATCAATAGATCCTTTATTGAATCCACCTTCTATAAAGTGGGTACCCTTAATATGGGGGAAAACGTGACAGATCAAACCACCTCCGTTAACAAGAGTTGGCCCAGAAGCTGGATGTATAGGAGCCAAGGTAATGAACTCACTATCCTTGAGGAGGTGTTGTATGGCGTTTGTTTTTAATATTTCTTCAATTGTTTTTAACCACATTCTCATTTACATTATAAAATAATTACTATAGTTTTCAAGATTCTGAATGAGGTAAGTTTGATCTTTAAATATATTTGCTGTAATAGTCCGCGCGTCGTGAATGAAATGAGGATGGTCTTGTAAATTCAATGCCTGTTAACCATTGAAAGATTAGTAGCCCACTTTGATATTTAAGATACTTGGCTGAATCTTTTGTTAGGATGGTTACATTTAAGATTTGGTTTAGAATAAAATCAAGATGTGTATCAAATTCGGCAAATGAAATCTATTCATGACTTAGATGATTTATTGGCATTAATACACTATTATTGCTGGATCCAGGCTAAATATTTATCAACCTTAACTATGTATAACATACAATCGATATGGGTTTTTTAAATATCTGTTTTATATATATATATATATATATATATATATATATATAATTATATTGCTTTTAACTTACGAAAATATTTAAATACATATTTCACTAAAAAGAAACAAAACATGCTGAAACGGGAAATATTGCCAAATTATGAACTTCTTAGTCTTTATATTAAAAATGTTTCATTGAGTTTTCAATAATTGATACCTTGTTCTTATTTTAAATTAAGTAATCATTCACATTAGTCGAATATTCAGCGATAATGCAGTGTTATTGTAAAATATAGTCAGGCACAGGAAGCAGCTATTTGCTTATATACAATTCGTATTGTATTCTTGACCCAAAAACTCCCTAAAAGTTAATTTTGTTTCCTAAAGTTTAAATATTTTATAATGGCATCTACGTTATTTTATAATAATATAAATTATAATAATATGCATAATTTTATAAAATAAAAGAAATATATACATCAGTTTGTTTTTACTTAATATTTCATTACTATATTTTGGTAATGAATTGTCAATGGACGTATACATAAATACGACTAGTTAGAAAAGTAAAAAACGTTTATTATAAAAAACGAAACAAATATAATACATGTAGAGGTGTCGTCGAAACTCAAGATAATAAAAAAAGTACTTTGTAATAAATAGTAAAATAGTGGACATTCAACTAAATTAATGTCCAAGGGAAGCATGAGCAGCGGCTTTGTGGGCAAGGAAGGAACTGCCAAGTGCATGAGAGCTTCCATACAGCCCTGAGCTGAGACCTCCTGCGTATAGTCCAGAACTAAGGCCACTGCTGTAGAGACCGCCACCATAAAGGCTGGAGCCTCCTGAGACGATTCCAGAGCCTACTCCATATCCGGATCCTAATCCATATCCGGAGCCGAGTCCAATGCCAGAGCCCAGGCCGATACCGGAACTGAGGCCGATGCCTGAACCAGCCGCTGAAAACATAGAAAATTTTCAGACACCTATTACATTGAACATTTAATAATGTTACATAATATAGACTGAATCATACCAATAGAGCTGGCTCCAACTGAGACGGGGAAAGGCTGTGGTACTGGTACAGGTATGCTATTGACGACCGGAACTGGGACAGGAGATGGAACTGGAACTGGAACAGGTCTAGACACAGGAACTGTAACTGGATGTGGAACCGGAACAGGTACTGGCCTTTCAACTGACACTGGGTATGGTCTATCTACTGGGACAGGGTATGGACGGCTTACTGAAACAGGTACTGGCCTATCGACTGGAACAGGAACTGGGTGAGATACTGGAACCGGGAAAGGGCGGTCTACAGGCACACTGACAGGTTGAGGTACTGGGACTGCGACCCGGTGTTGGACAGTGACATGGCGGGAGATTAAACCTCCATCATATCCAAGCCCAGAACCTAAACCAATACCTGACCCGAGGCCAATTCCGGATCCGAGACCTATTCCAGAACCAATTCCGGCAAGACCAATTCCTGAACCTACACTTGAGAGGCCGATTCCAGACCCATATCCAAGTCCTAGTCCTGATCCGTACCCATATCCTCCACCGTATCCATAACTTCCACCATAGTCTAATCCTATTCCACCGCCCAGCACACCTCTTTTTTCAGCCTTCTTTGACTTTTCTTCCTTGGCTGAAGTATACATGATTAAGCAGCAAAAGAATAGAATTTTCTGTAAAACAGGTATATGATTATTATTTTATATAACAAATGGATTTCTCATGTATTCTAAAATATATCTTAGCACTTTAACTGATTTGTATTCCATAATGGCTAATTAAAACAGTAATATTACGAATTAGAAGAATTTGATAAAAAATACGAAATGGATCTTCGAACAAGAAAAACAATCAACTTAAACTATAAACCTATTGATGAAGTCATTATTTTTTTTTCTTTGAAAAAAATATATAATTGGAATACATTTCACAATCTGTCTCTGTAAAGAGCTATAAGTAACAGAAATAATGATGTATTCATTCATACCATATATACAAATACCCACAAAAACTATTAATAATAATAAAATATGAATATAAAGCTTATAATTACGATTAAAATAAAACAAATAATTATCTTACGCACATCAAGAATTAAAAAAAATAACAAAAATTAAGTATCAAAAATCAATTACATTCATAATAAATGTACAATACAGACACACAGCCTGGAGAACCGAATAGAGAAGTTATTAGTTAAAAAAATATATATATTTATATTATAGCTATGATTTCCGTCGAAATAACGGCAACTTGATGAATTCTACTAACCTATTACATTGAAGACTAATATGTATTTATTAGTAATATTTATCGATTTAACACATTGATTTATTGGTTGAAGATTTGTCACTTTTCTTAGTGTCTATCACTTTATGGATTTTAGAAGTAAAAGTGATTCAATCAATACTAATTACCATACAAAAACGTCAAATCGATAAATAAATAACAATTCATAAAAATATATGCTTATATTGATTCCATTATAATAAATTCTAGTAAAATGCCTATTTCACATTTTATTTTACACATCGGTTTCAAACTACCGACTTCAAAATTCTATATTTTAAACGCTTTAGTTTGTAAAAATTTCTCTTACTTATTCATTTTTTCCTTTAAGTAGCTACGTATTTTTAGTTAAATTCGGAAGTCGTTAATCAGTATACAGTTCTGACGATACCTTTGCCAATCCTATTACTGTTCGGCCGATTGTATATATCATGTCTTCTTGCTTCCAAATAGACACATTTTCCTACATATAAAGCTACTAAGAATTTTTTCTGTACAAATGTTATTTCAACTAGATTGCCTTCTAAGTTTCTAGTGTATATATAACTGCCGACATATTTTTTAGATTCGAAAGTTTAGTTGAATTAAGACAGTTGAATAAACAGTAATTTATTGAAAGGGCTTAGTTATTCATCGGAAAGTCTCGTTTCTTATGTAATCCACGGTAAAGGAAATTTTAATATATAGGAAAGACATTAAAAAATCAATTTGTTCCCGTACTAAACTGGCTGAGAAGGTTCGAGAATTGAAATTTTAAATGTTTAAAATCATTATTTCTTTTAATATATATATATTTTTTTTTTAATATCAATTTATTTTTTTATTTGTCAAATACTTAGTTAATACTTTTTAATTATAAAGAAATATTTTGTAAACAGTTATGCGTTTATTTTTTTTTTTTTTTTTTTTTTTTTTTTTTTTTAACACTTTTGTTAGAAATTGATCTAACATATTTTCAAATAATTTAGGTTTACAATGAAAAATGTAGAAAAAAGAATCTATAAGGAGAGGGCCAAAATTATTTTCTCATCAAGCACCTTGCTGCAAATTTTTCAGTAAAGTAAATATTTGTTTCAATAATGTTCATATATATATTTTATTTTTTAAGAGAAAAGATTTGGGTCAAATCTCTTTCTCTTCAAAAATATAAAAAATATATTATATATTTATAACTATATATTATATATATATATATATATATATATATATATATATATATATATATATATATATATATATATATTTTATCTTGAGCTTAATAAGTTCAACTGAAAATAAAGAAAAGGCTAACCTAAATTAAAGATAACTATTTTTAACATATCTATACTTACGTATCCGTTCATTTTGAGGTTCTCTAGAGGTGATGCTTTATTAACTGATGAGACAAAATCAAATTTTGCTTATATATACATCTCCCACGTCGGTCCTGACATTTGAAAACGAGCATTGGAACTCGCCGTTCCGCCCTTACTTACATAAATGAAGCAGTAACAGAAAAATATTATATAAAGCAGGTCCGTCCAACTTCGAGTGGCCCAAGAGCCCCAAGAATTAAAATTCGGAAAGTCTTTCGTTTTTAACTTCATTATAAACTAACATTCCTCGTTACGGCTTTACCGGCTTTCATAATTAGAAAATATTATCTGTTTGTTGTTAAAAATCTTATATTGAAGAATGCAAATAAAAATTATTTTTTCAATGATATTTTCACGCATATTTTCAACCTAGTTAAATTTCACTGATTAGTTGTTTGAAAATTGGGTGTGTTTATGTGTGTGTGTGTGTGTGTGTGTGTGTGTGTGTGTGTGTGTGTGTGTGTGTGTGTGTGTGTGTGTGTGTGTGTGTGTGTGTGTGTGTGTGTGTTTGCATATATCTTTTTTTTGCATCCATTGTTAAATTTATTTTGACCAGATATGTTTGGATCCAAAAATAACCAACACATAAATCTCTTTAGAGTGTTAGTCCTAGGATATAGGAACAAGATTAAATAAAGCTCTTATTTAATCTTGCATATTTAAAAATAATTAAATAAATAAGTGGTGGCTTCTTTTAAAATTTATATATATATATATATATATATATATATATGTATGTATGTATGTATATACTCTGGTTTAAGTCCTTCCTTTCCGATGTAGTAGTATGTAGTTATTCCAAATAAAACTCCGTCCAAGACCCAACCCCTATCCTGTGGCGTTCCTCAAGGATTTTCACTATCACCCACGCTATTTTCTGTCTACATTAATGACCTTCCGCTTTCCATCCATCATTGTCGGTATCATCTCTACGCCGATGATCTCCAAATCTATTTATCCTTTCACAACTCTGACTTATTACAAGCCACTAAAAGGATCCAAGAAGACCTGAATCGAATCTGTAACTGGGCATCGAAGAACAAGCTAAATATAAATGCTGAAAAGACCAAAGCGATTGTAATAGGTTTGAGTCACCTCTTAAAAACCATATCCTCAATTCCCACCCTTTTCCTGAACAGTGATCCTATCAAATTCTACTCCTCGGTCAAAAACCTTGGAGTCGTTTTCGATGAAACACTATCCTGGAAAAATCACGTATCCGAAATTTCCCGCCGCACCATCCCTATCCTAAAACGTCTCAATTACGTTCGCCACCTTCTTTCTTTCGAAACCCGTAGATTACTAGTTACCTCTCTCATCTTCCCCTACTTAGACTACTGCTGTGCTGTGTATGGGGGTGTTTCTGGGGATCTCGAGGCCAGAATCAAAAGACTATTTAACTGCTTTATCCGCTTTATTTTCGGGATCCCGAGGAGCGCCCACGTTTCGCAGTTCTATACGGATTTAAAGTGGCTTATGCCTTCCTACCGTCGCCAGTATTTCCTGTCATCCTTACTTTTTCAAACCGTTCAATCCCATCATCCACCTTACATTTCCGAACTCCTTCAACTCAAATCCTCAATTCTTACCCGCCAAATCCGATCCCGTCAATCAGATTTGCATACTCCTACTCATTGCTCAGCCACTTTCGACAGATCTTTCGTAATCCGATCCTCTTCTCTCTGGAACTCCATCCCTCTCAACATTCGTCATTCAATTAACCTTTCTACTTTCAAATACCACTTCTTTAACCACCTACTATCCACCCAGATCCTGTCCTCCAAAAACTGACAATAGCCACTTTCTAGTTGTTATAAACTATAAACTATAATTATAAACAGTTTATATTTAAAAATCTTTTTCTTTTCGTAAAAAAAATTACTTTATAAATTTTCTGTTACTTTTTATTATATTTTACTTTTTTTTTATTAATATAATATATGCTCTTTTTTTTTTTTTTTTTTTTTTTTAATTTTTTTTTAGTATTATTATTATCTGTTACTTTGTTATGTAAATATTATTTTATTTTAAGGCTCTGAAGGCCCTTGATTGTGCATTATTTTTTATTCTTAAGGGACTTAAGGTCCCAGAATAAATAAAGAAGTTTATTATTATTATATATATATATTATATATTATATATATATATATATATATATATATATATATATATATGTATATATGTACAGGATCATACAGGCCGCTGCATGAAATATCCAGCTTCTGAGAATAATTTGTCTTTACGCTCGGGTGCCTAGGACCCGCACGTCACCAGTTAAAGGTTAATTGAGGAATATACTTCATTACCTCAGCATTATATATTGTGCTTAATAAAGAGTATGAACCACCGATGTGAAGCATTAATTCAAAGTAGAGAGGGTCTAACACCGTAATGAAGAAGGTTGCGGTAAAAACATTACATCTATAAAAATTTACAGAAATATAAATGTTAATTCTAGTAACATTTTTTAAACTTAATTTTAAACAATACGTTTTTCTCAAATTTTGTTTGGTGTTTTTTTTTTGCAAAACAAATACTTTACCAATGCGTAAGGTACATCTTACTCAAAAAAAAAAAAAAAAAAAAAAAAAAAAACAGAAGTATGGTAACAAAAGAGTCTTACCTAACTTTTGATGAGTGGTCCACTTAAATTAGTGAGCAGTATAGGTATATCTAAGCATATAATTTTATTTTTAGATGTATCTCTAATATTTTTAGATGTTTCTAGTAAATTAATTCTATATATAAAAATATTAGAGAATTAACTACAGGACGGACGTATCAAATTTGACAACTTTCAAAAAAGGAGACGGTCACTGGAAGCTACAATAGAGGATATAGAATAAGAAGGAAACATGAGAAAGATTTACTTGTGTATTTACAGACGAAGACACATCAAACTATAAAATTACATTATATAATAAATCTATAATTTTGTTACTTTAGCTAAGTGATAGTTTTCGGTTATAAGACAGCTGAAATTTCAATATTTTAATTTAATTAGGGACATAGATGTGAATCGTTGTTTTATCATTGTCGAGTCAGTAAAAAATATATTAACAAAAAGTTGATTTTTGAACGACATAAAGAAATTTTCATGCAATATGTTTTTGTTTTTTTTGTTTTTTTAAACATTAAGTCTATAAAGCCAGTAAAGAGGACCATAAGGGAGTGTTTACACTCCATCGGTTAATGTACACTTTTTGTTATCTATTGAGCGTAATGACTTATTATTTATCAGTGTGGTGAAATTTATGTTTTTTGATTTGAATTTACGCTATCACTTTATTTAAATGTTTTCAGTTAATTGTTAAACAGCCGATTTTTTATCGGCTTTGTTACATAAGAATACATTTTTAGCTTCAAGCCGACAAATTCCATTTGAGGATCTCCAAAGGCATATAGCATCCATCAGACTGGCTACTTTTTTTTAACTCTCCTGATATAAAAATATCTTCAGCCCTAACACTGTATGAAAATGAATCGATGTCAGTATAACATAAAGTAACATTTTCTATAGAATAATTTTTTAAGAAAAGATTGTAGTAGTAATAATCTGTATATCAAAAATATTCTATTGTATATATAAATATGTTTAGTAAGGTTTTTGAGGTTCAATTAATAAATAAAAACAACTATTTTGGCGACTTATCGAGACTATATTGTTCTCATAATTATGCCCTGCATCTTAGTAGGAATGTCCTAGTATCTTTCACACTTGCAAAATTTCTGTTGGATTTCTGAAGTTCCTTCATCACTGAGATTGCTTGTGATTGACCGTGGGTTGTCTTGATTTCTTCATAAAATCCCATTCTTCCACTATAGATCAATTTATCCATATTAACATATCGAGTCAATACTGGAAAATATACGTCGCGACGTCCACCACTAGTGTCACTGATTGTAGTTTGCATTCATTTTAATGGCAGGTATTTGTTGTATTATGGATTGTTCTACAGACGACCACATGTTTCCTAAGTTGTTACACACAAATGAAGGTAGTGATATAGAAAAAGATGAGAGATGTATCGATAGCGATCATTCTTCAGATAGTGAACAGGATGCTGATAACGAAAGTGTTGATTATGTCGATAATGAAAGTGGCAGTAAGCAGTTCTATGGCAAGAAAGAGGTGTGCTTTATGCCCTTTAAATTTTGACAGAAAAACATATAACTTCTGTTTAGAATGCAAAAAAGCTGTGTGCAATAGTTGTTCACAACCTATTTCAAAAAAGTGCCGCGATGAGTGAATTTTGTATTCCTTTTTCTTTTGTTTTTAATTTTATATCATTTTAAATAATAAAAATAGACCTATTCTTATTTAAACTTACCAATTTAAAATTTTATGTTCCGAATTTATGAAAATTTCATCATTTCACTTTTTATTATTTAAATATTTTTTGTTAAACTAATACAATTTTATTTTAGAACTTGGTAATTTTTATTGTGATCTCAATTTTTTAAAAATATAAACTGTTATTGGTATTTTAAAAAACTTTTTTTTATAAACGTCTACTCGTCACCATGTACCTACTTGCAGAGCCACGTCACCAGCTAAAGGTTAAAGCGTCAGCAAGTTCATCCAAGTTATCTGTACTCAAAAATGAGTAATCGGCGTTGGAATTTGTCCTAAACATGTTTAATTGGATTCATGTTATTAATCAAGTAAAAAAATGTATAAAATATCTTAAATTCATAAGTGGCCGACTTAAATTTGTCAGCAGTAATGCTGGGTGGTGTATTTGGATAAACGTATATTGATTCAAAGAAAAAAATCAATTCCACCTAGTTAGAAAAAACAATAATAGATATGTATATTTATATTCTAATTCTTATATATCTGCTTATTCTGATAATCAATCGTAAAATTTTCGATCCGTGCAACAACCGAACTAGAGCGTTTCTAAGTAGCTCTACTTCAAAAAATGCAGACAAAACGTGGCTTTTTTCATTCAAATCAATATAGCTCCTAAACGGTAAGTCCTTGCAACAAATGTTATATTACAAAAAATATTTGTTATTAATTTTTAATTACGAAACTGTCGTTTAATTTTCGATTTGAGCAACACCATAGAGCCTACCAAAATGTTACATTTTTGAATATGACAAAACCGATACTTTTTTTCTTGAGGTGAAAAAAAAAGGTCACAAAAAAAAACTATTGACCCCCAGGCAAAAGACTTATCCACGTTAATAAAACTTACAGTGGTTCGAAGAATGACTGAAGTCACTGAGTACAGCGGGCTATAGGGCATTATAAATTTGAGGCAGGTTTTACCCTTAACTTGTTGCAAGAAGGCCTTTATTGCACTTCTTACATCCAGTGCAGGACATGAAACTTTGTCAACTCTGGGTCACCTATTAATCATATTTTTATTTATCTGTTTTTAAAGCCTGATATTGGTATTATAAATACGCTTTTATTAACTTGACCTGTATATAACGGAATCTTTCATCTTAATTTTCACTAACTTCCAGTAATCTGATAAAGTTTAAGTTATAAATTTGCACACGTGTCAAATGCCGATGACAATACAATAATTATGCAACTTTGTTATCACACAGTCAAATTACCCCCAAAAAGGGGTCCTGCCTTTCAAAGATTGGGTAGTAGGTTTTCTATATTCATATGATCCAGGTGAATAAAATATCCTGGATAGGTCCTGAGAATAAAATATCAAAAATGTGACTACATTTGATAAGGGGAAAATTTTCAAGGGGCAAAATAACCCATAATTTTTGTACTTATTTAAGATTTTTATATGATTTTAAGAAAAAACATATACAAAATGCTTTAAATCGAACAATGTTTCATTTACAAAATTAAAGTTTATTAAATTGTGCGTCTAAAGAAATTTCATAACCTGAATTTGATTCAGGCGTCAAAGCCACCATCGATTGTCAAAACTCTACGAATTTTACCAATTTTCTCAAAAAGTTAGTTTTGGTCATGTTTAAGAGTCTATTACACAAAAATGGGTAATTCAATCAAAAATTGTTATTTACTAATAGGTTTAGATCATTAAATTTTGTCTAAGATAGGTTTAGTTCGTTTTGCTATTTAAGCGTGTTTTTTTAAACCATAATTTTTTTTTTTATTTCGCGTCAATTACATTCCCTCTAGCAAGAAGAAAATTACATTTTTTTCCGAAATGAGGATAACAAATAGGGAGGTCTTTATCCAAGTGGGTGGAGTCCTCTTTTAAGGGCCGTGAGTAGGCAGCATATTCATTTATTACAAATAAATTGAACATTTTGGCCCCTCATAAACACTAAAAACCAAGGTCCACTTTTACTGCATTATCCTATCAAGGAAATAAAAATGGTTAAATTAAAATTTCACTCATCACTTTCAAGAGTTTCCTTCGGATAGAACTCGATGGAGGTAAAAGAAAAACTCGAGATGATAAGGAAAACTCTAGCCGTTCAAAGGTCGAAATGCCCTATGACTCAGACAAGGAATCTTTTAAGTTGGCTCTTTATTTTGACCTCAGCTTACCAGAGCACTTATATAAAATTTGCAATTAATCCCATTAATGAAAATTTCTTTCCAAGTTTGTATAAACTGAAATGTAACCAAGGATCGATTCATACCTGAAGGATTAACTATTACTGAACAATCTGCTGAATTAAATCTTAAACAAATATTGAACAGGACAACTCAAAGCATCTTAGGAACCTTAGATATTGAGGAAAACTGTACGACATTGTTTTGCTTATGGGGCTTTGATATAACAGTAGAAATAGTTCGTATAATCAAAACTTTACTGGTGAAAATATTTCAGATGAATCCTTTTTCGTCACCGCTCTGGTGTTATTAATACTTACTGAACGACTCATGTCATAATTTTCTTCTTTTTTTTTATTGAGTAATTATTACAATCTGCCACAAATGTGGGCAATAAGTAATATAGATGGCTTAATGATTACATTCACACATTATTTACAATAAAAAAGAACAACTAAAAAAAAAAAAAATAATAATAAAAGATATAATATTAAAAAAAAAAAAACTATAAAAAAACCATGCTATATATAAATAATATAAAATATGGAATATATATCTGGGTGAAATATATAAATTAAAAAAATAAAATAAAATAAATAACAGTAAGTGAAAAGAAGACAAAATTAAATTAAAGGTTAAAAATACAATTATACTTTATTTACAATTTACATTCATCCTGGAGATCCCCGACCAGACCCGTCCCTCCACTTATGGAAGGACAAGCTAGGCACAGAGAATTCCCAGCTCTCTCTCTCAGCTGCGTCACTGAAGTAAAAAAACCCAGTGGAGGCTGAGTGAGAGCGTTATATACATTCACTCAGGGCGTGAGTAGAGAAGCTGGCCATTGGGTTAGAATTTCGAAAATTTAAGAGGTATGAGGTCGAGGACGTATGGTATATTGAGATCGTTATGTAGGGTTTTGTTGGATACATAATAAGGAGCATTTACAATAGTTCGGAGGATTTGGATTGGAAGGATTGAATGCGTTTGATACGTCATAATTAATAAATATTCGTATCTTCTTCCTTTATTGGGAAAATGTTGATTTCTAAACATCTTACGATTAAAGCTATGCAATAAACTTTCATTTCAAATATTAACTGGTATTTATTCTTTTCACCATTAACTCAAATATATACTGATACTCGTTCTGAAAACTTCCACCAAACAAGGAAAAACTTCTGTAAAGCTATTTTTAGAATTCAATAGCGCTATCAACTTTATTGCCCTAGTTTTTATATATTTCATGAAATTGTAATATTAATATTGCTTTAAAATATTAATTAAAATAGATCAGCATGTAAGGCAACGGGATCTATAGCTGTCATAATGTTAATAGAATAAAATACTCGCATGTCGAGGGAGAAATATTTCATAATATTATCTACTTTTGTTTAATATAATAGAAAATTTAGTGCAGTTTTACTAAATATATAAATAAGATCTCTTTCAATTATCTCCTAATTTAATTGGTATAGATTTTCATGAATTTATATATAAATAAGACTGGTTAGAAAAGTAAAAAATGTTTATTATAAAAAAACAAAACAAACATTATATACATAATTAGAACAAATATGTTTTGTTGGGGTTACATGCTGTTACATGTTGAGGTTTCGATAAAACTCGAAGCTCACTATTTGCCAATTTAACTAAACTAATGCCCGAGAGCAGCATGAGCAGCCACTTTATGGGCATGGAAGGAACTGCCGAGTCCATGAGAGCTTCCATACAGCCCTGAGCTGAGACCTCCTGCGTACAGTCCAGAACTAAGGCCACTGCTGTAGAGACCGCCACCATAAAGGCTGGAGCCTCCTGAGACGATTCCAGAGCCTACTCCATATCCGGATCCTAATCCATATCCGGAGCCGAGTCCAATGCCAGAGCCCAGGCCGATACCGGAACTAAGGCCGATGCCTGATCCAACAGCTGAAAAGAAAGAAAATTTTCAGACAGCTATTACATTTTAAAGATTAATGATATTATATAAGAAAGATTAAATCTTACCAATAGCGCCAGCTCCAATTGAGACTGGGACAGGCTGTGGTACTGGAACAGGAACGTTATTGATGACAGGAACTGGAACTGGAGATGGAACTGGAACTGGAACAGGTCTAGACACAGGAACTGTAACTGGGTGTGGAACTGGAACAGGTACTGGCCTTTCAACTGACACTGGGTATGGCCTATCTACTGGGACAGGGTATGGACGGCTTACTGAAACAGGTACTGGCCTATCAACTGGAACAGGAACTGGGTGAGATACTGGAACTGGGAAAGGCCGGTCTACAGGCACACTGACAGGTTGAGGTACTGGGACTGCGACCCGGTGTTGCACAGTGACATGGCGGGAGATTACACCTCCATCATATCCGAGCCCAGAACCTAAACCAATACCTGCGCCGAGGCCAATTCCAGATCCAAGACCTATTCCAGAACCAATTCCAGCAAGACCAATTCCTGAACCTACACTTGAGAGGCCAATTCCAGACCCATATCCAAGTCCTAGTCCTGTTCCGTACCCATATCCTCCACCGTATCCATAACTTCCACCATAGTCTAATCCTATCCCACCTCCCAGGACTCCTCTTTTTTCTGTCTTCTTTGTCTGTTCTTCCTTGGCTGAAGTGTAGATAATTAAGCAACAAAATAAGAGCACTCTCTGTAAAACATACATAAATATATTATTTTATATAAAAATAATATGTCTAATATACCTGCTTAATATATTTTAATTTATTTTAAAATAACTTTTATAGATTTAATTTTGCATATTGATTTGAAACCACCGAGTAAAAAATTATGCATTTCAAACGTTTTGCTTCGTGAAAATTTTCCTTATAACTCAATATGTCCAAGGTTAAAATTCCAAAGTATGAAATAAGTATACAGCTCAACTGTTCTGACGGTATGCATGGCCGGTTACCTGTTAAGCCGGTAAATATTATCGTGCCAATATCTATATTGATCAATATATTGAAAGCGTAAGTAGTGCATTGAAACAATAACATTATTGACACGTGTGAGGGGTATGTAGCTATATTTGCTATAAATGTAAGTCATTCTTAGGACGCCTTAGAGGTTGTTTCTACTTCTTAGGAATCTTTGTCGAGTTGTGCTTTATCCGTAATATAAGAAACCGTGTCCTTTGGTTTAAAATCCAAAGTAGTTAATCAATATACAGTTCTGACGGACGTACCTTCAGGCTGCTTGTTTGGCCGGTTATATAAATCATGCCCTCTTGCTTCCTAATAGACAGCTTTTCCTACATATAAAGCTTTTCAGAATATTTTCTGTACCTATCTAATTTCAACTGGATTGGCTTATCCGTTTCTAGTGTATATACAACTACCTTATTTTTTTTTAGTGACTGGTAAAATATATCTGAAATAATGTATATTGGTTTTACAATATCTAAAGATTCTGCCGTGGGAAAATGGTTGATCCTCTGAAATAAGGATCAAGACAAACAAGGAATAAGACTGCAACGTCTTATCTATTTATCGGAAAGACTTGTTTTTTGCGTGATTTTTGGTAAAGAAAATTTTGATGTATAAGAACGACATTAAAGAAATCAAGATAGTTTCCATGCTAAACTGGCTAAAAAAGTTCAAGAATCGCGAAGAAAAATCTTATACGTTTTAGATTTTCAAATCCAGAAAATAAGAACAATCATTCAGCTAATGAGAATATTCTATATAGCTAGTTTCTTTGAACGTATTTATTACTTGTATGAGGCTTGATAAAACCTCAGGTATTATCTGGAGGGCAAAGGAATTTTTTTTTTTTTTAATAACTTTATATGCTTGCCATTTAGTTCATACTTTATACTTACAAATAAATATTTTGTAAATAATTATGTTTTTGCGATTTTTTTTTTTTTTTTTTATTAACGCGTTTATTTGATTTCTTCTTTAGCCCTACTATCTAGATATGTTTTTAAATAATTTAGATTTACAATGAAAAATTCAGAAACAAAAAAAATCTAGTAGGAGAGGGCCCAACAAATTTTCTCTTCGAGCTTGTTGCAAAATTTTCAGTAAAGTAAATATTTGTTTCAACAATGCTAATATATATAATGGGGGGCTTGGTATAATAAAAATAATACCTGTAACAAAATCTTGAACTTACTCTCTTCAACTGAAAGAAAAGGCCAAAAGATAACCATGTTAACATGTATATACTCACATATCCGTTCATCTTGATGTTTCCTGGGAAATGATGTTTTAATAACTGATGAGACAAATCAAATTCCGCTTATATATACACCTCTCGCATCGGTCCTGACATTTGCGAACGGGAGTTGGAACTTGCCGTTCCACCCTTGCTTACATAAAAGTAACAGTAACAGAAAAATATTATATAAAGGAGGTCCGTCATATATCCAATAACCCACGGGCCGTTACGAATAATATTCGTAATATCTATTTACCTATAATTAATTATAACAAAATTACAAAATGACGTTTGTTTGTTTGGCTATTTTTATCTCTTAAAATATATAAAATTTGATGGGAAGCTTGGGAATGTTTATTTTTACTAACCAGGTTATCAATAATATAAATGTTGGTCATATTACAAGGCCTATGTATTCCTAGTTTGAGTAGCGTGCTCCAAGGAACGCATCTACGGGAAATTCGTTCGTGACTTTGGGAAGTTCTTCCCTGATGAAAAGCTCTAATGGCAACAACACTATTCCAAATAAAAGTCTGCTGTGCTTCTCAATAGAAAAAAAAAAGTAGCTGAGAAAAACAAAAACAAGTTTACCCCCCGATTTTTTTGAAGTCGCTATATGGTATTTGAATTCTTCAGTGATTGCTTCAATTTATTCTATATGAGTTCAATGTTTAGTTAGTGACTCCTATATTTATACATTATAGATTACAATGTATTTTTTTCTCATCTCCAAAATTTATTTTGCAGTTTCAGATAAAAAACACTTACACATTTAAGAACTTTTATTATAATTCAAATAGCAGTAAATGTATCTATAGCATTATATAAAAGTAAAAGCCATTTTTTTTATCACTAATCACGAAAACTACTAAGCCAATCTGTAACAAATCTTAACCACATCATCTATATATTTCCAAGAAGATTTTGTAATAATAGCATCTACTGATTTTCAAATAATTTGCTATTAAAAAATCGATATGTGGAATACAGTGAAGTTTCAAAATTGAGAGGGTACACAACTACTCTACATGAGAGGTTACAGAGGTACGATGTTATATAGAGCTTGAGATTAATAAAAATTTACTTATATTCAATTAAATTATTAACAAAATATTTAAATATGTGGTGTGACATGTGGATCCCAGTGAAGTTTGAAAATTGACCGATAGTTAGCACCTACCCCAATAGAGTTTGTAATGGTAAAACTACTGGACCCATCTGTACCCAATTATACAATGAATCATAGGACACTTTATATAGCTTTGTTTGAAGTGTCCTGCAAAGATGTCTTCACTTCACAACATAGATTTAGATTTAATTTAGTGTCAATAGAGGAACAATAAACATACAATGCATCACTTTCATAGTTCTAGGAAGGTTTTACAATAATAAAATTTACGATAGTAAAAATTTAATTGCACAATAAGTCGAGGCTCCTTTTCACGACTCAATATTGTGCATTTACTGCTGTACTGTAATATGCTTTAATGGCTAAAAATTAAAATCCAACCAGATGAAAACAATGAAATTATTTCTGCCCCATAAACCTTATAACCAAATGAAAATGTCGATCCTTTGCTTTTTAATATTGTATTTAAAAATATGATTTATGGATCTTTAGTTGCAAGCACTAATAATGCTGCCCATTATCCGCAAAAGTTTCATAACTTCTTTCCTTCGAGATTAACAACTCATACATTAAAATTAAAAATTAGATGTCAAATTATGCTTTTACGTAATCTTAAACTACATATTCTCTACAATTTTAACATCCACAAAATTTATCGTTTCTCCAATCCTGATCACATTATAGGAAAAAAATGTGTAAACACGTTTTTTAAGGGTATAATATACTTTTATTATTAATTCTTGATTTCTGGCCTTAAATTGAATTCTCTGAGGTGGAACGACGTATTATCTAAAAATGAAAGCTATGATTAAAATGTTTGCCTCAACAATTTGATTATACAGTTCCGTAGTGTCAAGATATCTTCATTCCCAAGGAAATGAGTATCCCCTGTAGTATATAGAGTAATGGATTATCTCCTTGCATAGATCAAAGGAACCTGCAATCGGTATGAAGTAGCAAGCCTCTCTGTGGAGTATAGAGATATTTGCTAAAAAGTCACAAAACGTTCTGAATCAATGTAAGATTGCGTAAAAGTGTTTTAACTTTCATAAATTCATTTGACTTAATGAAATTCCACCTGTAGCATGTTTGTGAATTATACAACGAATCATTGGACACTTTATATTGTTTATTTTGTTTGAAGTGTCCTGCGAATATGTCTTCACTTGTCAACATGGTTTGGATTTATGATTGTCAATAAAGGAACATTTATCGAATTCCAATAGTTTAATACCATCTAATGTACAGCTTCAGACAAATGTAGACATAATTGTACATAGAGACGAAGAAAACTAAGTATCCAATGCTACACAAAAGTACTCTTATATAATTCCAAAAACAATCAGAAGTTTGCTCATGGTGGATTGTTCACTGTTTAAGTCCAGGAAGTGTGATCAAGGTTCACATTTTTTGAGTGTCATGAAATGTTTAATTTTTTTATTTTTTTTTTATATATATGAAAATGTTTTAGTTGTTTTTACATTTGTATTACACAATTATTAGTAAGAATTTTATCATTGAATAATTTTTTCATTTTGCAGATCTCCAGAAATACTTCGTAAGGTGAGATAATTCTGCTCTTATCCGTGTCAAGACTTCTTAAAAATAACATGTTTTTTTGTTAAATTTTATTTTATTATTTTCCGCAAATATAAAATATTTCTATACTACTCTACTGCTGAAACATTTTCAAGTATGATACATATGTTAAAGTGCTTCACATATTTAATTTCTAGTATCTGATACTACATGCATGCATACAATGCACTTAAGTACGACATGATAGTTGTTTGCTGTGGAATAGTCTGTTTCCCAACGGCCATTATAGATTCGATATTATTTTTCTAAACGTTATTTTGCAGGATGTAGTTACCTCATGGACCTGGTCTGGGACCCTGATATAAATGTTCTGGAATATGCAAACAATTATTGACTAATATGAATATTGCTATTCACATAACTTTTTTAATATTTTATTTTAATACCTAGAATATGTTGTTTCTTTTTCCTAGTTTAAACTTCAAGTAGGCACTTATTAAAGGGGATATATATGAATGAAATTTCAATAATAGTAAAAATCAAATATTGTATATTGTTATAATTTTTTATCGTAAATATGGATAAAATATTAATTAAATTTCTTATTCTTCTTTAGTGGCATTATGGTCCTCTAAGAACCTCGAACTTCATAAACACTCGTTCCCACTTTTCTGTTTCCAAAGCAATCTGTCTTTCTCTTCTTACACCCAAGCTGCTGATGTCCTTTCTACTCCTTCTAACCACGTTTTTTCTAAACACGTCTTCCCCTCTTCCTTGCACCCTAAGGGTTCAACTATTTTACTAATTTTCAGCCACCATATTTTGATAAATTTACTCAAGATTTATTTACAGTTTGCTTTGAAACAAACGACTGCTCTTTTACTATGTTTTTTATTTTGTTCCTATACAATAAGTGGCGGTTGAAAATTAGCGAAAAAATACCTTATTAAAAAATGTATTTCTTGTATGCAATATCATGTGTGTAAACATTTGGGAAAGAATAGAACTTAAACAGGGATATTACTTTTTATGATGAAAAATTCATAAGAAGTTATCAATCGGTTATGCTAAATCAGATTTAATTTCTCATAGAAAAAAAAAAAATAAATAAATAAAAAAACCATTTATATAAAACTTTTAAAATGGGTGTAGAATTTAGAAAGTCATAGACGACACCATCTTGTATAAATATAACAAATACCCGATCCTAAAACTATGAAAAAAATTAATGGGGCCTACATAAGAATATCTACCACAAAAATTTCAAATTTCTTGTCTTTGATTTGTCGATTCCATTGGTATAGGGGGAGAGGGCGATAAAGTTATCACTTCCCTTTATAGCCCATTTTCTAACTTCTGACTGAAAAAAAAAAAAAAAAAAAAAAATTGATGAAAAGTTATTGTTCTTGAAAGTGATATGTATTCATCCTCAAGGAATTTCGTTATGTTATTTACCTCCAAGATATACCTCTAAAAGGTTCCGTGATTTAAATCCTCCAGTAAAATTAAATGTTTTAGAAGCTGTTTTACAGTGTTTTCAACTGCTTTAATTTTTAACACTATGTGGACATGTTTATGTTGTCAACTTTTAAATACACATTTATAAGTAATGTTTTGAGGCAAGTTTCAAATGGTAGCAACGTCATTGTAAATTGTCTTAGCTTTCCAAAGTGGTATTTTTTCATCACCTGATTTTATGGCTTGTATGAAATATCGACTAGACACTGGATTGACAGCTCTAAACAGTTTATTGCAAATTGTGTTTTTGTAGACAATTTAGGACATATTCTCCTAGAATAATCATGTAGCTTAGGCAATATATTATTGATGCTTCCACAGAATTCTACTCCTTTTTCAGTTGGATGTAGTTTATACCGGAAAAAAACTATTATCAAAATATTGATTAATAATAATTCCAGTAGTTAATTCTATCAAAAATTAGATTTTGTATTAAACATTTCCTTTCCATTTATGCGTATCTTTCAGCCTTTGACTATTATTTTTTAGATTCTAGCTTTATTTTGCAGGAGGGTTCTTGTATTATTTACTGTTTCCCTAACAAAACCTTTCTACGATTAAATGAATTTCTATTTGATGGCAGAATCCATTCTTTTAAAATTATGGATTGCCACATAAGTCCGAAGAAATAAAGCAGAAAGCAGCATAGTATTAAATCTCAGGATGTTATTTAATTGCCCTACGTTTCTGTAAATATCAGCGTTTCGATGAAATATTAAAAAAAATCAATAAACTTATAACCCCATAATTCTATAGTATTTTTATAAATAGTGGATGGATTTGGTACACATGAGACTGGTTAGAAAAGTAAAAAATATTTATTATAAAAAAACAAACAAATATTATTTACATAATCAAAACAAATATAATACATTTAAAGGTGTTCATTAAACTCGAGAAAATAAAAAAAAAGCACTAGTTCACTATTGCCAATTTAACTAAACTAATGGCCAAGAGCAGCATGAGCAGCCGCTTTGTGGGCAAGGAAGGAACTGCCGTGTCCATGAGAGGTTCCATACAGCCCAGAGCTGAGTCCTGCGTACAGTCCAGAACTGAGGCCACTACTGTAGAGACCGCCACCATAAAGGCTGGAGCCTTCTGAGACAATTCCAGAGCCTGCTCCATATCCGGATCCTACTCCATATCCGGAGTTGAGTCTAATGCCCAGGCCGAAACCGGAACTGGCGCCTATGCCTGAGCCAACTGCTTAAAAAAAAAGAAAATTTTCAGACAGCTATTACATTTTAAAGATTAATGATATTATATTAGAAAGATTAAATCTTACCAATAGCGCCAGCTCCAATTGAGACGGGGACAGGCTGTGGTACTGGAACAGGTACATTATTGACGACTGAGACTGGGACTGGAGATGGAACTGGAACTGGAACAGGTCTGGACACAGGAACTGTAACTGGATGTGGAACTGGAACAGGTACTGGCCTTTCAACTGACACTGGATATGGCCTATCTACGGAGACTGGGTATGGACGACTTACTGGAACAGGTACTGGCCTATCAACTGGAACAGGAACTGGGTGCGATACTGGAACTGGGAAAGGTCGATCTACAGGCACACTGACAGGTTGAGGTACTGGGACTGCGACCCGGTGTTGCACAGTGACATGGCGTGAAATGACTCCTCCACCATATCCAAGCCCAGAACCTAAACCAATACCTGAGCCGAGGCCAATGCCAGATCCAAGACCTATTTCAGAACCTATTCCGGCAAGACCGATTCCTGAACCTACACTTGAGAGGCCGATTCCGGACTCATATCCAAGTCCTAGTCCAGATCCATACCCATATCCATCACCGTATCCATAACTTCCACCATAGTCTAGCCCTATTCCACCTTCCAAGACCCCTCTTTTTTCTGTCTTCTTTGTATGTTCTTCCTTAGCTGAAGTGCAGACGAGTAAACAGCAGAAGAATAGAAATCTCTGAAACTAATATGTTATCTATGACACATTGATATTTGTTTATTTTTCTTTTTTTTATACATATGATGATAATATAACTTTATTATGATATATTTCATAAGTATATTTGTAAGTGAAGAATGATATATTGTAATTTGTCATCGGATATTGCATAATTAATTATTTAGGAGTATTTTATATTTATTTCGATCTTAGCAAAAAAATTGTATAATAATATTAAATTCTTAAGATTGTGACCGATCTAACTGTGACCTGAAACAGTGGTATTTATTGGTAAATACACATGTATCATGTATGGTGTTTTCAAAATACGGGCTCAGGTGCGTTAAGGAATTGCAATATTCAACTTGTATTTCGTTTATTGCTACATATATCGGAATATCTAAATATTTTTTTAAAATAAATAATATTACGCATAAAACTAAATATCCTCTATAGAAGATATATGTATTTGTTGGTATTGTGATAAAAAAAAAAACTTTTAAACGATATCGGAAAAAAAATTTTTGTTTAATAATATAATAAACTGTTATAACTTGAACAAACTTACATATCCGTTCATCTTGATGATCTCGGGAGGTGTTGCTTTAATAATTGATGAGATAGAAACCATCCTTTTATATATATCCCACCCCAGTCCTGACATTTATATACGGACGTCGGAACTCGCCGTACCACCCTTACTTACATAAAAGTAACAGAAAAATATTATGTAAAGCACCTTCTGATGTATGCTAACGCGATGGTAAACTAAGCGCTATACTACATATACGCTATGTAATGAATTCACTATTATGATTTAAGGAACGAAAACGATTAGCTCTTAGTTTAGCAAGAAATGTGTAATTAAACTAAATAACGTGAGACAATTATAAAATTAATTTCCTAATTAAATAATCAAAACCTTCACTTAGAAGCTGAACTGATATGTTTAGTTAAATTGTTTATAAATTATTTTAAAACTTAATTAATACAATTAGCATCTTTAATTTTATGTACAATTTAAAATGAATCATCTTAACATAAGGCTGTATGAATAAAATTAAGTAAACTCTATGAAACATAGGCTTGTAAAAAAATTTTCTCAATTTCATTTGAATAAACAAGAGCTTGACTCAGGAAGCAAATGCTAGGAGATAGTTTCTTTGAAAATTTATTTATTTTAATCAGCTAAAATATAAAATAAATTTGATAAAATTTATTATTTTATTTATCTTTAGCTGTTACTCATTCTCTATTTTTAGCATTATAATATATAAAAAAATCTTTTTTTTTTTTTTGTTTGAGAGATGAGGAACATCCATTAGCACTTCAAGAAGACACAGACAATTTTCATAAAATTTGGTCATTTGGTTTCTTACATTCCTAATAATATATTACATCTACATCATAAAAACATCTCTATATACCTATTTATTTTGTATTTATATAATCTTATTGATAAAAATATTAAATATAATATACAAAATTAATATAAAACTATGCACATAAAGTAAAGTAACAACAGCAATAGAGAGAGAGCAATATATGCTTTATAAATACAAAAAAAAAAAAAAAAAAAAAAAATATTGCTGCCCAACTTTATTGGGTTGCATATTACACAGCATACCAATCTATCTAATTAAAGATAGCAACACCCTATGTAACAATTCATGATTTGGGTACAATTCAAAGATATAAATTTTTCTCATAATGTTTTTTTGTTTTTTTATTTCTCATTTATTTCATTCTATGTTTTCCTTTTTATTATATTTCCCTAATAATATTTAAATGTTTTTTGTTTTGTTTTTTTCCTTCAACAAGCAACATCACTACTACTTAACAGACACACACAAAATAAATTGGTACACATGTATATGCAATAACAAAAAATTGCATTATTCCTAAATAACTATAAGAGCTAGGATATCATGCAATATGTATTTGTATATACTTTTCTTCCCTTTCTTTCCTTTTACACTTCCCAAACCATCAGTTATTATACATGTGTATATATTATTCCCAGGGAATCCAGTATAATACTTTCAGCTAACACAGCCACGTCCCTCATATCAATACCCTGATCTTCCATGAAGCTCCTTGTTCTATTCAGTATAGTTCCGCGAGCTCCAAACCATAGGCCTCTCACGTTGAACTCTCATATTTGAAATAACCAGTATTTATATACTTCATTATTTAAGCCATTGTTTTAACTGTTATTTTAATCTATTTCTTCTTTTTAGAAAAAACAAGCCATTATTGAGAAAAATATAACTTTTTTAATTTTACCAGAAATTGAATAACTGCTTATAAACCCTAGTATGAGCAATTACTTCAATTCTCCAATCATAGAAATAAGTATAATATTTTAACATTATTGTAGTTTTGATATTATTGGTTTGGTAAAAACTGACTACAATAATTATAGCAGAATTTCATGTTTCATACCATAATATAGCAATAAAACATTTATTGATAAAACTTATTTATGTACAATTTTCACCATTTCAATGCCTGAGCAGTTAACAAAAGTCATTATCATTTGTAGAGGGATTCTCAACATGTTTAACATTCAAGTTGGCAACATTATCAAGGAAAAAATCCAGTCGTGAAATTAGGGTATTAATTTTCAGGGTTTTATTGCTCCTTATTGTAGGTAATTGTGTAGAAATTTAATCATCACAGCGAGTTGCCTGTTACCCTTCGAGGGGTTCACATGCCGTGCGCTCCCTTGACGTGTGTGAATAGAAACAGTGTCGATAAAACTTTAAAAATCTTCAAGTTTTAGTTTTTATTTTCTAAAAAAATCACTATTATTTTTGTTCTACTAATCGTTACTCAAACAGTTATTCCATCAAAGAAGAAAACCTCAAAGTGCCCCAGAGAAGGGGGGCCGCGGAAATTATGGATGTACCTACACCAAGTACATCAACCGCTAACCAACCTTCGAAAAGAAAAAGAGGTGAGAGAATTAAATACAATATAGATGTAGCGAATAGCTACGATATTTTTTCGGATCTCGACGAAGAAGAGATTTCCGATATATCCAATAATTTAAACATCTCTAAAAAACCGAATCAATATCCCCCTGTAATAGTAAATAGCCCTTATAATGACATCACAGAAATAATTAAAATCCTTAAATCTAAAATAAAAGAAATGAACATAAAATATCATGGCAATAGAACAACATTTTACACCTATAACAATCAAGATTTCACTTTAATCAAAAACGAATTTAAAGAAAGAAACATCGGCTTCCACTCGTACACTCCAAAAAACGAGATAAAACCTAAAGTTGTATTAAAAGGGATGCCCCCACAAATATCAACAGAAGATATCTCAGCCGACTTATTCAATCAAGGTTTACTGACTTATAAAATTTATCAGATGGAAAAAAAAAAAACAGAAACTGGACCTATAAAACTACCTATATCAGTTGTTATACTCGAAAATAAAGAGCAATTAGCAAAATTAGCTTCAATTCAATATTGCTGCAGTGTGGTGATAAAATGGGAAAATACAAATCAAATAAAGTAGTTACACAATGTTATATCTGCCAGGAATTTAATCACGTGGCCCGAAATTGTTACAAAAATCCTAAATGCTTAAAGTGCTCTGAAAATCATTTATCTAAAGATTGCCCAAATATCCTAATTGATAGTTTCACTCCTAAATGTAGCAACTGCTCTGAAGAACACTTTTCAAACTCGCCTCAATGTTCAAAATACCGAAGAAACATTGAAATACAACTAAGTAAGACAAAAAAACCTGTTCTAAAAGCTATACCTAGAAATACTTTCAAGCCTACAGACCAAGCATTTCCGACATTACCAACCCAAAATCGCAGCTGGCCTCAAAGCACCTTCTCTCAAAATGACCAACATAATCCTGAACCTTCGTTCACTGACTGTTTTAAAGAAATAAAAAATATCTTCAGTTCATTTAATATAAGTAAAATTATCTCGAACTTTAAAAAAATGATGCTTCAATTAAAAAATGCTGAAGACGGTATGTCAAAAGTATTTATTTTAATAGAAGGTCTTCTGTCTTTTATTGATTAATGGACTTTTTAACAAATATTTTCATATTTAATATTTGCATGCTAAAATATTTTATAATCATTATTGTTGTAAAACTACTTACAAACTTCGACTTCACTAATTCCATCACCATAATTCCACTACAAATCACTAACACTCACAATGATAACATTTTATTAAGGGTACACTATTTATTTCAAAATATGTATTTTTCTACCGCATACTTCCTTGAACTTCACCTTACGGATACTAAAGTGACATTGAACCATATCTCTAGCAAACCAAACAACTTAATATCCACGCTTACTATCAACATAACTACTGAATTAACTAATAAACATATACCCTCATATCTGTTATTGTTATCATTTTCTATTAATTATGTTTATATATGTATGTATGTGTGTATATATGTATATACATATTTTTTTTTTACGCTCTAGTAATCTTAATTTCACATTGAAATAAAATGTTAACTAATAACGAGAAAATTAAATTCATGATGTGGAATGCACAAACAATTCGTCGAAACGACGTAGAATTTAAATTATTTCTAGAGCAAAATCAACCCCACATCATTTCTGTGTGTGAAACCCGGCTTTCACAGCAAGACAGGTTCACGGTTCCGGGATATAAGATTTACAGAAATGATCGTAACAGAGCGGGAGGGGGCGTCATGATTTTAGTTCGCTCCGATGTCCAACACCATTTTCAGCTCGTGCCCAACTTGAAATTCACTGAAGCAGTCGCTATTAATACAATCATTAACAATAAATCAACTACAGTAATTTCCGTTTACATTCCACCAAATAAAATAAATATCGTAGATATCAACAAACTATTTCATTCAAACAAACATGTTTTAATTTTTGGTGATCTAAACGCAAAGCACGTTCAATGGAATTGCCATAGCACAAACAAAAATGGAAAACTCATTTTAAACTACCTATTAAAAAATGAAATTCAATTACATAGTCCGTTTGAACCAACCCACATTCCTACTCAGGAAAAATACAAACCTAGTATCATTGACCTAGCCCTGACCAAAAATATTCAAAATTTATCTCCACTCATCGCTTTACCTTGTCTCAATTCGGACCACAACCCTGTGATTTTTCGTATTGGATCATCACTAACCATTTACCCTAATAAAAAAAAATTCGTATTCAAAGAAGCTGATTGGCCAAAATTTCGTAAAACGTTAGATTCACAAATTAGCATAAACCCTATAATTAAAAACCCTCACGACATTGATCGTAACATTAAAAAACTAAACCAGTACATCAAACTCTCGATGAGTGCTTCTATACCTCAAAAATCGTCAAAAACGATCCGTTGCAACAATTTACCGTTAGTTCTGTTAGTACTAATAAAAATTAAAAATAAACTTAGGAAAAAATATCAACAAAATAAATCCATTATACCAAAGACAGTTTTTTATAAATTCAATAATTATGTCCGATCTCGCATCAACAGTTGGAAAAACGAAAACTGGGCAAATTCTCTGAACTCATTTACACCCGGTGACAAAAATATTTGGAAAATACATAAGATCTTTACTAAGTGCTCTTCAAAAATTCCTCCACTAAAACAAAATAGTTGTTATGCTTATCTGGATAGTGATAAAGCCGACCTACTAGCCACCCATTTTCACTCGACTCATTTAATCACATCAAATTTTGGCTCAAATCACCATCAACGGAAAATTCAAAAATCAGTCCGTGACTATCTAAATCTCCCACTTAATCACAATTTCCCTTCGATCTCACCCAGAGAGACTAGTAGAATAATCAGAAACCTGAAAACAAAAAAAGCCCCAGGTGACGATGGAATTCCCGCAATAGCTATAAAACACCTCAGCAGAAAAAGCCATTTTCCATGTAACAAAAAATATAAACTCCATGTTAAGGTACAGTTATTTCCCTAAGGCTTGGAAAACCTCAAAAACCATCGCGATTCCCAAACCAAACAAAGACCCTCAAGCATTATTCAAATTACAGACCTATAAGTTTATTAAATATAATTTCCAAAATATTTGAACGATTATTATTAATCCGTATCCACAATCACACCAGACAGAACAATCTAATTGCAGAAGAACAGTTTGGATTCAGGGCACACCACTCCACTGTTGACCAATTAGCTCGACTCACCGACTTCATAACGAAGGCATTTAAAAAAAAAAAAACATGTTGGGATGCTTATGCTAGATCTTGAAAAAGCATTTGACACCGTCTGGCACACCGGTCTCATTTATAAATTGATTACGTACAAATTACCTCCCTACCTTATTCACATTATCTATTCATTCCTATCCAACAGACAATTCTATACCCAAATAAACTCATCATCCTCCAAAATACATACCCTTCCCGCTGGTCTTCCACAAGGTTCCTGCTTATCCCCAATACTTTTTAACCTGTTCCTATCTGACTTACCAACGCACCCTAATGTAATAACATCCCTATACGCAGATGATACAGCACTATACACAACCTCTTACCGAATGGACACAATAGAAAATAGGTTACTACAAACTTTCAAAAAAATCAATAAATACTGCCAAAGATGGAAACTGAAGGTAAATACAAGTAAATCAGAAGCCATTATTTTCACTAAACGAAGGCCACTCATAGGCAAACATATTACTTTAAACGGTGAAAACATCCCTTGGTCCAAATCTGTAAAATACCTTGGTTTAACGTTAGACAGATCCTTAACTTACACTGCCCACATAAACGATAAAGTAGACAAAGTAAAAAAAATCATATACAAGATGTTCCCTTACTTTCACAAAAAATCTAAATTGAGTCCAAAAAATAAACTTATATTATACAAAACAGTTATTCGATCCCAAATCACATATGCTTCACCCGTGTGGAGCTCAACTTGCACAACCAACTACCGCAAACTCGAAAGAATACAAAACTTGTGTATGAGGATAATCAATGATTACCCTCGGTATACAAAAATATCAACGATGCTGCACGATCTCAATCTTATCCCTATCCAACTTCACATCCACGATCAACAAAAAATTACTTTGGTAAAACAACAATCTCGGAAAATTCACTTATACGAGAAATCGGTAATTACAATAAATCATCGTTAAAAAGATATACACACAAAAGAACAAAACATATACTCCTCACTTAATCTAATTTATAGATTATTATTATATTATTATTACTTTATAGTGGTGTTCAACATTTGTTATAATACATTCTTTAGTTTTCTTGTTGTTTTTTTTTTTTACTATTATATGAAGTAAGACATATACTTATAAGCTTTATTAATTGATTTTATTTATTTATCAATATTATATATTTTTTTTTGTTGTGTAGGTTTTTTCTATTTTTCCTGCTGTTAAAAGATAAACTTTGAACTGTAAAGCCTATTCACAATTATAAAATTATATTATTCATGTAGTGGACTTATACCGGAACATGAATACTTAATATGAATTGTAAATTGTAAAAATGTAAATAAAGTATTATTATCTATAAAAAAAAAAAAAAAAAAAAAAAAAAAAAAAATCATCACAGTTTTCAGCATTATCAACGCAAGAAATTTTTATGAAACACTTTTGAAGGACTCAAAAGCTGGTGCCCTACTCCATGGTAATGAATTTAGTAGGGTCCTAAAAATATTCCCTGTGTTTCTGTGTTACCTTATTTTATAAAATTTGTTGTATATATTACACCATCTTTATTCGTATATATATTACACCATGAAGTTCTTCATCAATCTCTACTTAATGTAATGAGGAGGCAGCAATATTTGTCACACTTATTTAGTCTCCCAAATGATATTTTTTAACTCCCAGAAAGAGATTACTACTTCCAGGCCAATTGTTGAAAATATAATGGATTATTTTTCTATTCCTATTTACATACACAGAAACATACACAGCTAGGTCTCCAACTTCTTGAGTATATAACGTAGCATTACAAAAAAATGGTACCTGTTTGCATAATTGGATTCAACTGACAAAATTATTTAAGGATTAGTAATAACTGTTCCTGTTATAAAACTTTTGTTCATCAGTGTAATTGATAAGCAATTAAAACAAAAATGTCCATGTCAATGTTCTCTTTTTCTAAAACTTATGAAATAATTTAAGAGGTAGTTTTGTAGGTTTTGACAGTAAGGGCATAAAAATTAACAAAAATGTTGTCATTATTTTTTATTCCCTAAGGTTCAATTACTCTCAAATTATATATTTCATTAATATTGAGAAAAAAAAAATTAAATTATACATTGAATGTCAATGAAACCACTACTAGGGTAGATGGATTTTTTCGTCACTTTTATTGGACTTTGTTCATACAAATTTTTTTTTTTTTAAACATTAAACATTTCTCATCAATTCTAAAAAATCAGTAGGGATTCTTGAAGCTTTTCATTTTTTCGTAACATAAAATCTCCACTAGGAGATCATTCTATTAACAATCAACATATTAAAATGTAAAAAAGAAAAAAAAAAGAAAGTGAAATAATATTGGAAATTATATGAATTTAAATTGACTAATAAAAAATAAATATATAAGATAAATTCTTAAAAGATGTAGTTTTACTATATCATTCAAAATATATTTGGGATTCTTCCATAGTTAAAATGAATTTTTTTTTTTTTTTTTTCATTTATTGATATTTACAACTGTACAAAATAATATATCAAGTAAATGTGTTTAAGGTGAATATAATGGCATGTAAATAACCACTCGATAGTAGAACTTCAATAAAAATCTACACTAAAAGGTCTCTAGGCCATCTTCTTTTCAGACACCTCGTTGGATTATCGGGAATGGAGTAGGAACCAAGTTGGGAGACTACTATGGAGCTTTATGGAAGGATAGGTATCCGGTCTGATTTATATCAGCAACATAAGGAACATTAAATTTTTTAGGGATAAGTTTATTCGTCACATAGTAAGGAGCATTGAGGATTTTTCGAAGGATTTTGGATTGTAAGGATTGGATAAGAGATGAATTGGATGGTTTCATGGAGCCCCAAAACTCAACTCCATACTCCACCTATTTGGAATATAGGTCTAATCACAGTCATGTAAATGAGTCTTTTGTAATTCATTGGGAGCTTTGATTGTTTGTCTAGTAAATGTTGAATTAGTCTGTAATAACGGGCAATTTCTTATCGTTTTAGTGTTGTATGTGGATTCCGAGTAAGGCGTTTGTCCAAGTAAAGTCCTAGGTAGCAGATCTGTTCAACAGGGATTAGTGGAATATTGAAATGAAATGAAAAATAATTTTTATTCTAGGACTTACTGTCCCCTAAGAATAATAATGATGCACAATTATCTAATAATTTATAGGCACATAAAGTGTGACCACCTGGGGATCCCGAAAATAAATCTAATGAAACAGTTCATCAGTCTCTTCAATTTCATCTTGAGCTCACATTTTTCTATTAGCCCACAAATATTGACTGAAGATTTACAGCAATTTAAACTAATTAAGCATTAGGTCATCAAATTATTGCTTCCTTTTAAGTTAGAATAATATCAATGTTATAGACTAACCATCAATAAAAACAAAGCTTCAACCTTAAAGTTTTTGTTTTATAGGTATGAATCAATCATACTATATCCTAAACTGCTTTATTTTTTTATATTTATCAATAATTTTTTAGTCTAACCAAACAGAATTTAATGAAAGTTTTATTCATCATAACTATGAAACCAACAATGCTATCCTATATTTATAATTCACAAATAAAGGATTGTAGCATATGCTGCAAGCAATATCAAGGAATAAGCTCATTATATTTAAGCTTTACATATATTAGTGTTCACATTGAATAGATTGTTTAGATAAAATCTTAACTTTTCAGGTTAGCTCTTTTTAACTTTTTCTGTAAAACACGTTTTTGAAAAAATAAATTTTAATCGATACCATTGTCATCAAAATAGAGGGCTAAATAATGGTTTTAAAGAACATTTAATTCACTGAAGTCATTCAAGGATTTATCTTAAGTTACCTGATCATTCACCAAAACTTGCCAATTTATTCTCTGGACTTCTCTATTTTTGTTTCCACTTACCATATTATGAACCATAGTTTTTATCATGTTTAAGTAAATACTATTTTCTTTGTTTTTCTATTAAAAAAGCTTTTAAATGTAGATCTAAAGGAAATTTCATTAGGTATAAGAGAAAATACAGCTAAGTACAAAAAAATGTTTTTATTACAATGGAAAATTATGATTTTTTAAAAACGTAATTATTTTTAAAATAAAAGTAATAAAATCGGAAAAATGAAAGTGTCTTATTACAATTGTTCTTTTAATGCCACTTTAATAATTGTTCCCAGATAAATGCTTTAATGGATTATATTAAGTTGCATAAATAGAGAACACCCACTACTTTGAGAATTGCCAAGAAACTTGCAACTTTATAAAACGTAATTAAATACACCTGAGAGTTTTTAACTTACCCACAGAAGATGATTACAATTGACTTAACTCGTTTTCACCTAATGTCAACTTACCAGCTTATTCCCCATAACCATTTATATCTTCCTTTGATTTAGTTGAGATATAAGAAAGAAGCACTTGAGAGATAAAAAACAAGCACTTGATACTTGAGACAATATCATTTACTTTGTAAAAATTAAATCTTATATTTTTCATCTCATAATATAAATCAATTTTACAATAATACCGTTTTGACAAACAATGAGGCTACATTAATTAATTGCCTTCTATTTCATTTATAAATTATTAGAAACAAGAAATGACTAGAAACAACAAGTAGAAACAAAAGTGGATTAAAGAAATTGCTACATATAATTATAGTATTTCTTAATTGTCATAATAAATAAATAAGCACACATTAATAAATAAGCAGTAAATTTATTTTGTTTGAAAACCATACATTTTCTTTACATTACTTTGCACTGCACCCATTTTCCTGTTATTAAGAACTTTAAAGCACATAAAATTTTCAAGTATCAGTAAAATACAAAAAAAAAAAAAAAAAAAAAAAAATTATTTTAAAAGATACAGAATGTATCAGAAAAAGTAACTATATTTAATCATTTTTTTCTTTCTTTCTTTTTAATTTTTTTCAAAACATTACTAAAAATTTTGAGGTGCACTTATTTTTACTCCTGAATTTAAGAAGAACTTCCAAAATAATCCTTAAAGATCTGTTTCTCTAGTCTAGGTGAGCAGCCTTCTGGGAGAATTATTTACAGTTGGTCCTAGTTTTTCTTTGCTCAAGTTAAAAAAATAAAGACCAACCATGAAGATTATAGCTGGGGATTTAGGATTCTAATGTACAAACCAAGTGAAAAAGCTTATATTACTGTATTTATCATCTCATGATACCATTCCTCAGTTATGCCATATAAATATCTTTTATCAGCAAGAATTACAAAAAATAAAATTCCAAAAACAATTTTAAAGATTAAAATGATTTACTGGTAGTTATTGATTCTTTACTTTACTGTATTTGTATTTATTATTTGTTGGAACTGAATTTACTCTTAATAAGAACATTTTCCATTTGAGCAGCAACTTTACTTAAGTCTCACGTGCATAGAATAGTAGTCATAATGAATACCCTATTTAAACATTTTTGAAATATCAATAGCAAGAGGTCAACAACCACTTGTATTTACATATAAATTAATTCAAACAAAAAGTCAAAAAGATAATTGAAACAAATTATCATTTACTTTTTGTCAGGTTTTAGTCCTCTAGGCATAATGACATTTAGTTGTTATACCTATTATTCATTTTTCAAAATGAAATTTATTGTTGGATAATAAGGTTTGATAATGGAATTTAGAAGTGGCATAAGTTATAATTGTTTTATTTTTTTTTTTTCAATTATATAATGGAACAAAAAAGTTTGCATTTTTATCACAAGATTATTACTCTTATAATATTAATAAAAATGTTCATTCATTCATTCATTCATATCATTGAAGCCAGATAAACCTGCGATAAAAAATTAAAAAAATGTAATAAGAAACAATCATATTAATCTAAAATGGTTGATGTTTATTTTAATAAATATATGTACGGTATAACATATTATAAACATGTACAATTAATAATCGTACTTTTCAATAACATAGCAGAAGAGAAGAGATATATGCGAAGATCCATATATATTACACTAGATGGGAAAATTTCAAGTTATTATAATCTTCATACTTTTTCTATTATTAGTAACTGTTTATTTGAAACATTTTCCTTATTCAATAGTACTTTTATGATTACTATTCATTTATTTCTTAAAACTTTTCATGCCGTGATAATATATTTCTTTTTCAAAATTATGGAGCTTGTTGAATCTATACTCAAAGAATGTTAAATAGATCTTTAATAATAATAATAAATAAAGGCTTAGCGAACCTGAAGGTTCGATGCCGACACCACCAACCGTCGACCGCACACTTCCCTCCAATCCACTCCTCCAAAACCCAAATCCCCCAGGTTGGCCCTGACTCAATCCTCCCATCTTCATCTCGGTCTACCCCTAGGTCATTTACCCGATGGCTTAAAACTGATGAAGACCTGCAAGGCAGGTCGAAACGTTGGCACGCCAAATATAAGTTTTTCATTTAAAAACTGGCTGTGCTTATTCAACCTTGACTGCACCCCTGACAAATTCATTCTCCTTAGTTAAAACACACAGTCAACAATACAACCATCATCATAATAAATAAAGGCTTAGCGAACCCGAAGGTTTCGATGCCGACATGACCACCGTCGAGCCGACTCAATCCTCCCATCTTCATCTCGGTCTACCCCTAGGTCATTTACCCGATGGCTTAAAACTGATTACTTTTTTCAGAATTCTATCATTATGAAACCCAATGCCTTTACATGCGACTTTACATTAAATAGATCTTTATACAATTTTTTTTATTTTTTTGTTGCATAATATGCACCTGTCAAATACAGAAGTGACAGTCAATCAGCAGACATGCTGAAATAAAAAAAATAAAAAAACTCTCATGTTATGCATGAGGATAGATAGTACCAAGTGGCAATGTTCCCTTATGTTTGTTTAAATTACTTGTATGCAAGCAGGTCTCTCACCCCAATCCTTTTCAATCTACTGGTATTCTCTGACAAGATGATGCCATTCCATCTTTGAATTTATTTGGGTGTCTATCTAATTTATCATGAAACAGTTTATTATGTTAAATTAAAAAAAAAAAAAGAAGTATTTGTTCATTGATTTTTGGTATCTGTAGGTGATTGTGTAGTTTTATTGTTAACAAACTATAGTGCTTGTACTATTAGTTTTGATGTATTGTTATAAAAAATGTATGATTTTTTAATATGTCTGTTCTGCATTAGTGTAAATCTTGCAATGAGTAAATCTTGAAAGGCTTTAGTGGAAATCACTTGACGTATGCATGATGGTATAGAAGGATCTATCCTAATTGGCTTTAGCTGGTGTGTATGACATTAATTTCTGTCTTATTTTTAATTTAAGTTGTTTTAGGAATATTGAGTACATTAGATTCAGTATCATATTTAATGAAGTCCGTTTCTTCTTAATAGGCGAATCTCATGTCCTCCTCTTATCTGAGGTTAGTCCTAGGTATTTAACCATCTGTAAGACTGGGAAATGTTCAAGAGAGACAGGAGAGCTTTTTTTATGTAAACATGTTTTTTTATGGCTTTTGATGATTTAATCACTTCTTCCCAAAGATTACACCTCTACATAATTAAATGATTTTGATTTTTAGTTATCAAATACCACAACCATATACCATACAGAGTACCATACCATGGTAACTGTTGTATCCCCCCTTTCTTAATTCAAGATGAGCCCACAGAGCGCTCTGCATCTTGTTGATATACATGTATTATTACCTTCCTATTTTTTTAGTTGTGTTGTTGTTAATACAGGTTTGTGCTAATGTCTTTTAAATGTCTCATTTCAAGTATACCTAAATTGTTCCATATAATGAATACACAACAATTGGCGACGAGGAGAAATAGAAACTTAAGTACTTAATGAAGAAAGCGGGAGTGAACAGGTAATCTGCATATTTATATCAGATTTTACCATCGTAACCACTTCACAACATTCGTTTTCGACAGATTTTTGACTTTTAACTTTCATATTGGTTTACATATATTATTGTTTTACTTAATTTATCTTCGAAAATGGATGCTGAACAGTTCAAACAACTTTTAGAAATGTTGCATCAACAACATACACAATTGTTGACTCAATTTCAAGCAGCCTCCCCAAAGAGTGATTCGACTAACTTCTCCAACATTGCTCCATTTGAAAGTTAGGATCCAAAAAAAGAAAAGTTTACTTGTTATTTAGAACGGTTTGGAAACTATGTCTCTATGAAAAATATTACTGACAAGGCTAAAATAGCTCAGCTCCTATGTGTTTCAATAGGATCTACCCATTACAATAGTTTGGCAGCTTTTCTCGGCCCTCACAGGACAATTCAGTCTCTTGAATATGAGGCACTAGTGAAATCCTTCAAACAGATGCTCATACCACGAAAAAGTGTTGTCGTTTCACAACATTATTTCCTTAATATTTTTCAAAAAGAGAAACAATCGGTTGCAGAATTTGTTGCAGCACTTCAAAGAGATTTGGCCGAATGTGAGTTCAATATTAAATGCGAATGTTCAAAATTAGTCTCCGTGGCAGATATATTTCTTAGGGTACAATTCATTAGGGGTCTACGAGACAACTGGTTGAGGGAACAACTTTTACAGTCGATATGACCAAATTTGATGATATTCTGGTGAAAGCTACTGCTTTAGAAGCATCCAGAATTGAAAGTAAGGAATTGGCTCAGAATTTGAATTCCCAAGATGATGCTTCTAGTGACACTTATAAAATATCAGATTCTAATTACAATCACACCTTCAGAAGAGCTCTGCATTCCCAAGGTTCAAATTTTCAATATGGGAGAGGTTCTCCCAGTTATGGTTCCAGTAACTGCTCAATTTCCAGAAATCGTTCACAGATAGATTATCGACTCCTAGGCATTGAGAATCTATGTTTTAGGTGTGGCCGAAACAATCACAAGGTATCTGTTTTTCGCACTGATCGCAGTCAGGTTAAATGTGGATTATGTTCGAAGGAGGGCCACGTCTCAAAAAGTGTGTATCACATCATTATTGAAAAACTCCCAACAAAGACATGATAGCTCTAGTTCCACAAAATACATGAATAATGTTAATTATGATGATACTGATGAGGATTCGGGTGCAGAGTATGGTATTAGTAAAATTGAAGCTGTTCAGTATTCTACTAAGAAATGTGAAATAGTGGATTTATTTTAATTGTTGCCTGAGTCCGATAAATATCTTGTCACAGTCTCTTTGAATGATAAATTTCAGCAATTTGAGGTTGTCTCAGGTGCGAAGTTTTCACTGCTTGCTGAAGATGATTTTAATCGCTTACAATTAGATGTACCACTTCAAAGGTCAAATGTCGCTTTTCGCTCATATACAGGGAACCTAATCAAACCCAAAGGGAAAATTACTGTTGATGTCTCATATAGAAATAAGAAAATTTCAGGAGAACTACATATTGTTCCAACAGAGCATGCAGCATTACTTGGAAGGCTTTGGATCCGGGGATTAGGCATTGAACCCTAAGAGATAGATACAGATATGAAAAAAACACAGCAGTCAAGACCAGATCATGCTATTTTTTCTATCAATGACTTATTCACTGACTTTGCAACAATTTTTGAAGAAAATATTGGTTGCGTCCCAGGCTTTGAAGTAAAATTACAGTTAAGGAAAGGAGCAAAACCTGTTTTTGTTAAAGAACGTAACGTTCCATATGCTCTGCGTGAACGTGTTGAAAAGGAGCTGGATTCTTTGGAGGTAGCTGGTATTATCACTTCAGTGCCCACTAGCGATTGGGGTTCACCCCTAGTGGTGATTCCAAAGCCTGATGGAGGGGTCCGTCTTTGCGTTGATTACAAGTGTAGAGTGAACGAGAAGTTGGTCAGTGCCAATTACCCAATATGGAGAATTGATGATGTGTTAAATAGCCTCCGTAATTCCAAATATTTCTGTAAAATTGACCTATACAAGGCTTACCTTCACCTTAAAGTTGATCAAGAGAGTAGTGTCATACAGACCATCTCTACTCATCGTGGTACCTACCGCATGAATAGGCTTAGCTTTGGCATAAAGACAGCTCCATCTGAATTCAACAGAATAATAACCCAGATACTGCGAGGTCTTTCTAAAACTGAACAATATTTTGATGATGTGGTGGTGCATGGTGAAACTATTGAAGAATGCTCTCAGAATTTACGTTCCTGCCTCCAACGGTTGTCTACTTACAATCTACATTTGAATAAAAATAAATGCACATTCTTTGTTGAAAAAATTGATTATCTTGGTTATACGGTTGAATATAATAAAATCAGCAAGTCCCCATAGAAAGTCCGGGCAGTACAAGAAATGTCACGCCCAGCAAATGCTGATGACCTTCGAAGGTTCTTAGGTCTTGTTACTTATTATGCCTGTTTCGTTCCTCACTTATCATCAATTACATACCCGTTACGACAATTAATCTGCAAAGGACAAAGATGGTTTTGGTCATCACAATGCGAGGCAGCTTTTATTAAGCTAAAAGCTGAGCTTCAGGGCAATCGAGTACTGGTACCATTTAATCCTGATTTACCACTAGTGTTAAGGACAGATGCTAGCCCTACGGGCATTGCTGCCGTTCTTAGCCACAATATTGATAAAAAAGAACGACCAATATTGTATGCATCTCGATCTTTGTCATCAGCGGAAAGAAATTACTCACAGTTAGATCGTGAAGCATTAGCAATAATTTCCGGAGTAACCCATTTCTATAACTACTTATTTGGGAAAAACTTTACCTTAATTACAGATAATGAACCACTAACACGGATCTTCCGCCCACACAAAGCACTCCCTCAGATGACCTCAGCTCGCCTGCTCAGATATGCGTCATTCCTCTCAGGTTTTGATTACACAGTTAAATTTAAAAAAGGAAATGATAATCAGAATGTTGATTGCTTGTCACGAGCTCCAGTGAAACAGTCTCACGTGTCAACAGATGGAAAACTGGGAGAAGAAGTTAATGCAATCTGCTCAAATGCGATTTTTTCAATATCTTCAGAACATATAACATTCAAGGACATTTGTACAGAAACTCGAAATGACCCTGAATTGGTTACTATTATAAATGATTTGAAAAACTCTTCGACTGAATCTCAATACACATTACATGATGGTTTTCTGTTTCGGAATGATCGAATTGTTATTCCTCGTACATTGAGAGCCCAGATACTCAGTGAACTTCACGATACCCACCTTGGGGTCATGAAAATGAAGCAATTGGCACGCCGCTATGTTTACTGGCCTGGCATTGACCAGGAAATTGAAAGATTGGTGAAAGGATGTGAAGATTGTGCCCTCACTAAAACCAACCCAACAAGAGCACCAGTTCATTCATGAGATGAGCCCAATGATAACTGGGAGAGAGTGCACATTGACTACGCGGGGCCGTTCGAAGGCCACAACTTCCTACTCTGTATAGATGCCAAGTCAAAGTGCGCTGAAATTAAAGGTGATAAAAGATGCCCCATCCAGTTCAATTACCATTGCGCTATTAAATGACATTTTTTCAACTCATGGTTTTTTTCAACTTTTTTCAAAGTGCCTCTAATGGTATTTTTCAAAAAATGATCCTTCTGCCGAAATGTTCTTGACAAACTTCGCCTCAAAGATTCTTGTTCGAAGATCTTGTTCAAGTATCGAGCAACTCCACTTGCAAATGGGAAATCACCAGCAGAGCAATACCTACCATACCACCCGCACCCAAACAAGGTACCCTCTGGAAAAGCACGTACATTTACCGAGGGAGAGAGAGTTCAGGCTCGGTTGTTTTTAAACAATATGTACATTTGGCAGTTTGGAAATATCCAGAAGAAACTTGGACATCGCCACTACAATGTCACCCTGGATTCAGGCAGATCTGTGAAGAGACATATAGACCAGCTTCGCTCAACTCTTGTGCCAAAAAAAAAAAAAAAAACCGTATCATTCGAGCCTTCCACATCATTCAACGTACCGAGAATACCAAGGACTGAGATGGATCTAGAACACCAAAACCCATCTGTCCCAGCTCCGCCAACAACTCTTCAGGAGGCAACAATTCCGGACCTGGCTGCAGACATTCACTCCCGACCTCTTCGGCAGAGAAACCTACCACTTCGATTCCGTGATTTTGTGATGTAATAGTTAAAGTGAAAAGTTGTTAAAGTTAATTGTGGTATTTTCTAGATATGTGGGGGAGAATGTTGTATCCCCCCTTTCTTAATTCAAGATGAGCCCACAGAGCGCTCTGCATCTTGTTGATATACATGTATTATTACCTTCCTATTTTTTTAGTTGTGTTGTTGTTAATACACGTTTGTGCCAATGTCTTTTAAATGTCTCATTTCTAGTATACCCAAATTGTTCCATATAATGAATACACAACAGTAACATAAAAAATAATAATTCCATTGTTTGATAAGTTCTGAATCAATAATGACTTAAACTGCATTAAAAAAAAAATAATAACTTTTTAAATTTTGACTATTAGGTTACAATATTTTTTTTTAATTTAATTTTAAGTTTCTCTTCTCTCCAACAACTCTACTACATATTAAAATGAAACTATTGGAATAATTACAAAAAAAAAAAAAAAACCTAAATGAGGGGACTCCATGGCCAAGTTACTTGAGGCGTGTGTCTCAGCGTGTTTCATACTGAAGGTCGTGGGTTCGAATCCCACCTGGGCGGGTTAAAACTTATTTCGTGGCGGACCCACAAAAGGAATCTTGATCTTCCCACCATGGTTAGAATAGGTCGGTAGCCTGTAGGATAACCCCTCCTTCCTGTCCTAGTTTGAGTACATAAGGACGTTAAGCCCCAATAAACAGCAAACAATAAAACAGAAATGTAATAAAACCCAATATTTACCAATTATAGCACAATAATTAATTTTTTGAAAGTCATTTTTATAAGTTTCATCTAATCAATTAATCATAAAAGGCTATATAATATAAAAGGCTTTTGAAGGAAACAAACCATTAAAAATTATACAAAAGTTTATTAACAAAAACATAAACAAACGAGAATTATTTACAAATATGTATATATACATTATTTGTGATACTTTAACAAATACAGAGTTCATTATGTATAAATGAAATAAACATCATCGTCATAACAGAAACAACTTCTTTCTACCAGTGTGAAGTAACATCATACAATAATAATTTTTTGTACTTTCCTTATATTCTAATTATAAATGTGAGCCCTCCAACAGCTAAAGAGCTTCTTAAATTACTTGGAAAAATAAAAAGAACTCAAATCAAATGAGTGATACATAATAATCACAGTAAATGTTCAATCATATGTAAAGAAAATCAAAAACAACAAACAATTTTTAGCCATAAAACTGAAAACTCATCAGGTATTTGTTATTTATGCCTGCGACATAGTAGGCTGAAAATCTCCTAAAATGTATAACTAACTTTTTTGTATAAATTGCTAATGACCCAATGCAGCGTGAGCAGCGGCTTTGTGGGCAAGGAAGGAGTTTCCTAGTCCATGAGAGCTTCCATACAGCCCTGAACTGAGACCTCCAGCGTACAGTCCAGAACTGAGGCCACTACCATAGAGGCCACCGATACTGCTGCCGTAGAGGCTGGACCCACCAGCGATGATACCAGAGCCTACTCCGTAGCTGGAGCCAAGACCAATGCCGGAACCAAAGCCAATGCCGGAACCCAGGCCAAGACCGGTACCAACTGCTATTTCATAAAACAAAAAAGTATAATCAGTTATTTTTCTTAAAAATAGAGTAAAATGATTATGTCATATTGGCTAACTCTTACCAATAGGTTGAGAAACAGGGACTGGATGTGGTACTGGAACTGGAACTTTATTGACGACTGGAACTGGGACTGGAGATGGTACTGGAACAGGAACAGGTCTGGAAACCGGAACTGGCACAGGGTGTGGAACTGGAACAGGTACCGGCCTTTCGACTGACACTGGATAAGGCCTATCAACAGGGACAGGGTATGGGCGATTCACTGGAACTGGTACGGGCCTGTCAACTGGAACTGGAACTGGATGAGATACTGGAACAGGGACTGGGCGATCTACAGGTACACTCACAGGTTGAGGTACTGGAACTGCGACTCGGTGTTGCACAGTAACATGGCGGGAGATGACTCCACCATATCCAAGCCCAGAACCCAATCCAATACCTGAGCCTAAACCGATTCCAGAACCGAGGCCAATACCAGAGCTTAAGCCTACACCTGAGCCTAGGCCTATTCCAGAAGATAGACCTGAACCTATTCCAGAGAGGCCGATTCCTGATCCATATCCATAACCTAGTCCAGATCCGTACCCATAACCACCTCCATAGCCGTAACCTCCACCATATCCATAACTTCCACCATCGAATCCAGACCCCAATCCTAAACTGCCTCCGAAAATTCCTCTCTTCTCAGGCTTCTTCTTTTGTTCTACTTCGGCTAAGGAGTAGACAAGCAAGCCACAAAATAAGAGTATCCTCTGAAATATCATAAAACATTGATCAAAATTTGGAACTAATTAACTAGCAGATTATGCTAAACTATTTGGTGTTAAACGAAATTTCTATTGAATAATGTGAAATAATTAACTAAATAACTTTGTTACACATTTCCTTAAAAATATCCACACATTTTCTTATTATTACACATTTTCTCTAGTATATCCATTGACCTAGTTTAATGTTGCAAAATTCAACGTAATTTATTTCCTTTGAAAGTAACAATATTTTGAACTCATAGCTTTATGCGTTTAATTAAATTAACATCTTGATAATCCATTTCCAATATTTGATATGGATATTTCCTGTATCCATTTTTAATTGTGCAATTTCTTTTTTAATGATATGTTTAAAATTTTAGAAAAAAAAAAATTGAATAGATTTGGTTTTGCGATGTTTATGAACTCAATTGATTAACGTTAAATAAAGACGTCACCCCACTTACTAGTTGGTTCATCCTGATGTTCCTCGGTAAGAGTCTTCCCAATGTCTGATGACCGAGAAGCTAAATTTACTTTTTATATGTTTGGCCTGGGTCCTGACATTTGGCTCCAGACAAGAAGTGGACCTCCCTCTCCAGCCGCTGATCCATCCCTTACGTAAAAGAAATTTATTGAATTATGTAAAGCGGTACTTATTTAGTTAAGGAATTGTATTTTAACTGTAATGTATATAAACTTTAATCGTATTTTTAATAGTATAATGTCGATAAGTCTGAGTGAGAAACTATTAAGTTTTTTTAAAATGAGATAATCAATTTTTCCAGTTAGCAACGACTAAAGATTTACATTTGCGATTTAAGGCCTTTTTTAGTATGATAAATAAAAGTTAGCAAGTACCAAGTAAAAACTTTAGTAATCAATATTTTGCTAAAGAATCTTAAAAATTTAATACTAGATTTTATATTTTTAATAAATTAAATGTGCTTTGACTAAATCAAATTAATTAAAAGCAACAGATATTTAACAAATCTCTGAAAAAGATTCACATTACTGTTTTTTTACCTTATAAAAAATTATTAATTTAATAAGTTTAGGTATCCATTATGGTTTAAAAGGATCATTATAATTGCCACTTCTGTTGGACATTTTGTTTTTCTCAAAGACTAGTTTTAATGTCAAACATTCACCAGTTTTAAAAAAAATACAAAAAGTCGGAAACATCTGCACTTTGATATATATATATATATATAGATATATATATATATATATATATATATATATATATATATATATATATATAATTTTAAAAACATTTTTTTGTTTTTTCTTTTATTAATAGAAATTTACAACTGTATTACATCTACCTCTAGTAAATAAGCGGTTTACAATGAAAAATAAGTTTAGTTGTTTAAAACTTGTAGAGGAACTACCCATTGGTAGCACTCTGATGAAATATTTACAAAATAAGAAGATCCCGAGGCCATCTTTTTTTCAGACGCCTCGGAGGATTATCAGGAATGGAATTGAAAGTTGTGAAACAAGTAGAATGGATGATGAGTCAGCTTATTATGAAAGGAAAGGTACCTTGGTTTGCGCCAAATCAGCAACATATGGGATATTAGGATCATTGTGGGTCAGTTTATTTGTGAGAAAGTAAGGAGCATTATGGATTTTTCGAAGGATTTAGGATTGGAGTGATTGGATGCGGAAAGAAATCGATGGTTTGGTGGATTCCCAAAACTCTAAATCGTTAGTCCAAATAGGTCTGATAATCGTCATATAGATGAGTTGTTATTTTTTTTTTTTTTTTTTTTTTTTTTTTTTGTAGTGATGCAGGAGATTTGGACGTTTGTCAAGTAAATATTGTAGCAAACAAAATCGAAAAAAAAAATCTAACTAGTAGTTACTAGTTGTTGAGGCAAAGCTGCCAGGTCTTAGAGTTAACTGTTATCCATTCCTCAACTAACGGCAAATCTTCAGTTCAAAAATATTGCTCAAGTAATATTAAATATTTCAATTCCGGTGCATATCAAAAAGCCTAAATAAAAGATAGGAAAAAAAAACTTTAAGTGTGATAGTCGATAGTCCCATTTCTTTCCTTCTGTTTTATGTTCTTGTTAAATGCGTTACAATCTAGTTTAGCCATGAGAATCAATTAGTGCGTTAAATTTGAATCTGAACTGAAAAGAATTTTATTACCGTCATTACACATTTGTTATTAGTAAATAATGTATCCCTCATAGCATCCCAAACACTACAACGTCATATAAAAAAAAAAAACCCTGCAAGAATGGTCTCGAAATGGGAGGATCAAAATAAATCCCAACACATCATACTAAATAACTTTTATTCTTCGTCGTTAATTTACGACTTCTTGTCCTACAGTATCCTTTAATAATACCCCCCCCCCCCCCCCTTGATCCCCGTTAAATGGATACGCTAACAAGGATTCACTGCATTTGGAAAAACGTCTTACTTGGAATCTACATACAAGAATACAACCACAAGAAAGTGCTCATCGTTATAGCCTACTTCAACAGTTACTATACTAGCGTTCAAAACTCCCAACCAACACCAATTTGGATTCACGGAGCTAAGCTTTGAGGTTCAACTTAACCTTTCCAATTCATCTTGTAATCCTTACAATTCAAAGTCCTTCGTTAAATTCTGAACGCTCCTTATTGTGTTACAAACAAACTTATCCATAAAGATCTTAATATTCCAAATATTGATGGTTTAGCCAAAACCAAATCACCTATCCTTTGACAGTCAACTCCTCACTCACTCGAATCCACTAGTCTCTCAACTTACTTCACACTCGATTACCAAAAACACTCCGAGATATCTGAAAAGAATATGTCCAAGAGACTTTGTTATGTAGAGCTTTTATTGCTTTGTTGATTTATTATACTAGTTCTATACAAGTTATTGATATGTCATTTTCCTCAAATTTACTTATATTATTTTTACGGTTGTAAATCTCAATAAATATTTTTAAAATATATTGAGTAGGAAAGATAATATACATAAGATAGGAAAATATTGTTTAACTTATGGTGGTTTTTAAATATAGGTATGAACATGGAAGGGTCTAAATTAGAGGAACAAAATAATTTTCAAATTTTTTGTAGCTTATTTGCGTTTTACACTTTTCTATAAAATTCACCATTAAAAAAAATAAACGATAATTACTTTAAATTAACTTTGAGAAACTAGTTGTAAAATAACTGACTTAATCTATATAAGGATTGCAAAAATAACACTTAATTCAATATTAGTGGTACTTATTTTTATAACCGATACTGAATTTATTTTAAAAAAGATTTCACCACTTATATCTTTATATCCCAAAAGAAGTATACAATAAAAAATTCTTTCATCATGAAACATATATTAAATCATATTTATTGGCTATTTGCTTCAGAATCTTTTTCCTAATATTTATTATTTAATTTATACCGTGTTCTCTTTATTTGCAGTTGCAGAATGATAATTTTTTTTTTTTTTTTTTTTTTTTTTTTTTTTTTTTTTTTATAGATGAAGCTGCAAATGTCTCCTGTCACGACATGAAATCATGTAATAAAGTTGTATACCCCCACCCAAACGAGTTGACATCGCTCATTCCTTGCCTACCTCCCTTACTGAAACTGTAAGCTGGATAACAGGTATGTTTTAATCTAACTTTATTTGCTATGTTTATAATTTATATCCTTACTGGTTCATTATAAATATTTATAACAATAAATAAACCAATTTATTTTAAATTGATCCGTGATCCATTGTCTTTGAAGTTGGAATTGTTAGGACAAAAATAATAATTTTAATTTAAAGCACGTTTGCAGTTGTTTTATAACATATTTTATAACATGTAAGTATTTCATATTACTTTTTAATTTAATATAATATTTAATAGTTTAAATATTTTTAAATAACGCATGTAGTTACAATAAAATAATTTTTAATGTATTTGATTACTTGATGCATTTGCGAATTGTAGTAAAAGTTTTTGTTTTTAAATATTTGAGGAAATATTTTTAATTAAATTTTAATTTATATTGCCGACGCACTGTGCTTCATTTATGGACAAAAATAAAAAATCGAAGTATCTTTTATCGAACTGTTTACCTTTAGATATTCTTAAATATACCTTAGACAACTGTTTAGTATGATTATACCATTGTTTACATATTCGTTAAAGTCAACACAATCGAAAAACTGCAGGAGTATTTTCATTTTGCGATTTATATCATATTAGCCACAAATTATATTTCGTTCCATTCGCATCTCATTGGATAAAAAGTAACTATTGTTAACGATACAATATACTGGTCAAGGTATCTATTTTAAAATATACTACTTTAATCCTAATTTTTATTAGGATTTTTATTATGATTATAGTTATACTTAGTTATAGTAGTAAGAATTTTTATTAGGATTATAATATACTATTTTAATCCTAAAACCGTATTACTGATTACGTGGAGGAAATAATTGGAGACTATCAATATTGTTTCAGACAAAGTCATTCAACTATTGATCAAATATTTTCCCTTCGTAAAATTTTAGAGAAAAAATAGAATTTAAGGGCTTACGATTTCCAAAAGGCTTACGATTCGACTGTTTAATATTTTGATTGAACTAGGAATATCAAAGAAACTGGTTAATCTAGTAAAGATGTGCATCCCCGAAACATTTTAAAGAGTCCGCAATGGTACTTTTTACTCCGAAACGTTTGAGGTACGTTTCGGTTTAAATAGGGAGATTCTCTTTCTCCAGTAATTTAGCAGTAGAATACTTCATTAGGAAGTTAATGCTTGTGGGGAAAGAATTAGAGATGGGTGATAAAATTTTCGGTTGTTGGTTATGCTGATGATTTGGTACTTTAAGGTGAAAAAGAGGAAACTATCAAATTAAACGCAACTACGCTCATGAAAACCGGTAACGTAATTGGCCTATTAATTAATACCGATAGAACGAAATATATGCTTAGTAGTAGAAACGGTGAACAATGTATAGATGTAGATATTCCCGGGATAAACTTTGAACCGTTGAGCAATTGAAATATCTTGGGTCATATCAAGGAAAAATAAAATACTAGAGAAAATAAGGGCTAGGTTAAAAGCCGGTAATGCTTGTTATTTCTCGGTCGCAAAACTACTCAGTTCGAACTTACTCTCCAGAAATTTAAAAATTAGGATATACAAGACTATTATTCTACCAACGGTTCTCTACGGATGCGAAACATGGCCGCTAACGTTAAGGGAGGAACATCGCCTTAAAGTTTACGAAAATTTTTTGTCCAAAAAAGGATGAAGAAACAGGAGGTTTAGTAATCATCGAATTCCGAAAAATTTCATTGGTTTTAACGACCGAGGGGTAGTCCGAGACGAAGATGGGAGGATTGCCTCAGGGCCAACATGGAGGATTTGGGTTTTGTGGTGTGCGGTCAACGGTTAGTGGTGTCGACATCGAACCTTCGGGTTCGCTAAGCCTTTATATATTTATTTATTTATAAAAAGTTCTCATATAAGTAGCTGTGTCCTATGGTTTTAAATCCAAAGTAGTTAATCAATATACATTTCTGACAGACGTTGTATATATCATGCCTTCTTGCTTCCTAATTATTATCCTTCCACTCTCCTGTTTATTATTAAATACTACATATATGTATATGTTTAATAAGGTTCTTAAGGTTCAGTCAATAAAATAACAACTTTTTTTATTATTTATTTATTAATTTTATTACTTTCCGCATCTACTCTTCCGCGGCTTAATATACATATTACGTTTTGTCGAACAATTTACAAAATTTTAGAAATTCAAAAATGTTTTTGATTTTGTCTTCTGTGTCTTCCAGTGCTTACTTGAAGGTATATTGTACTTTGTTTTGGCGTCAGAGTATAGTGTATATGTTGTTACAATGTGTTTCAATGTCAGTGTTTTCATGCAAGTTGTTCAAATCGGTGGTTCTAGGCTTCTCATCAGGTAACCGTGAGTTAATGCTGAATGTCCTATTCTTAGTCTCGTCAAGATTATTTCTTCTATTCTTGATTTCTTACAAGATGTTGTCCAGGGTCGGGTGTCTTGTTTAATTTCTTGAAGTTTGATGCGTATTTGGTTCCATTTTATTTTCCAGTGTTGGAGCAATTTTTTTCTACAGTATGTTTTTAAGTCAGAAGTTGTTATAATGTCTGTAATAATGGTTCCTGTTTGGTTCAGTCTCGCGAGATTTGCTGCACTGCCTGCAGCTTCATTTCCGGAGATGCCACACATTAGCACAGTCCCCCCACCCATCGCCTCTTACCAGGTATGCAAGTTTAAAATGTCGTTTATTTCTTAAAATATATACACAGTAATTTAAAAAAAAGTATAATATATTTTATTCAAAGTACTGACCCTCGCTTTCTACACATTTTGTCCATCTCTCGGGCAATATATGGATACCATTCCAAAAGAATGCTTCATCTTTATTTGAAATCCATTCATCGAGCCATTTTCGTACGTTTTCGAAATTGTTGAAGTGTTGCTCCGCCAATGAGTGTCCCATCGATGAGAAGAGGTGATAATCAGAAGGCGCCAGGTCAGGTGAATACGGCGGGTGGGGTAGGAGTTCCCAACCAAGCGAAGAAATCGTTTCCTTAGTCAATCTGGCTGAATGTGCAGGAGCGTTATCATGCTGAAGAATGACTTTGGCGTGCCTGTGAGCCCATTCTGGGCGTTTTTCGATCAATGCGTGACTCAAATTGATCATTTGTTGTCGTTAGCGCTCGGTATTGACTGTTTCGCCGGGTTTGAGAAGCTCGTAGTAGACTACTCCCTTCTGATCCCACCACACACACAGCATTGTCTTCTTCCCAAAACAATCCGGTCTTGCACTCGATGTGGATGGTTGTCCTGGCGTTACCCATGATTTTTTTCGTTTGGGATTCTGAAAATAAATCCATTTTTCATCGCCAGTTACAACTCGATGAAAAAAAAAACCCTTTCTTTCGTGGCGTAAAAGCAGCATTTCGCACACAGTTTTTCGTTTTTTTTCCATCTGTCGTTCGTCCAATTCATGTGGAACCCATTTTCCAACCTTTTGAATCTTTCCCATAGCTCTCAGACGATCGGAAATGACTTGCCTACTGACATTCAACTGTTCTGCCATCATTTGTTGGGTTTGGGTATTGTCTTCGTCTAATAAAGATTGCAATTCGAAGTCCTCAAACTTTTTTGGTCGATTTTCTCGTTTTTGATCAGTAACATCAAAATCACCACGTTTGAAACTTTGAAACCAACGTTCACATGTCCTGACGGTTGGAGCAACATCACCATAAGTCTCAACAAGAATTCGATGACATTCAGATGCCTTTTTCTTTTGATTAAATAAGAAAATCATGACATGCCGCAAATGCTCTTTATTTGGCTTAAAATTAGACATTTTTAACACCAAAGAAAGGCATGATACGTCCACGTAAACGACTTAAAAACAACTGACTTTTGTAAACAAATGACTAACAAACAAAATAGCGTTTAGAGATAAGCAAATCTTAGATTAGCAATAGGCTAAGAGCGCATTCTATTGGAATTAAAACGACATTTTAAACTTGCATACCTGGTACATCTCCCACAGGCAATTGTTAATCTTCCGTACTATGGCATTTTCAGAGTTGACTTCAGCTATTGCCAATAATGAACTTACAGAGTCTGTTACCAAAAGAGCATGTCTTATATTTGTAGATTGTATTATTAGACCTTGGTAGATCGCAAATAGTTCTCCTGTAAAAAAACTATTTAGTGACGGTAGGTTAAATTTTAGAAAGCTATTGTTAAAAACCACTGCACAACCGACTTCTCCCTCAGTTTTCGATGCATCAGTAAAAATTGTTTCGTGGTTTGGATACTTTTGCCTTAGTTCTGCAACTTTTTTTGCCAACGTTTTAAGACAATATTGTTCTCATAATCATGCCCTACAGTGAAAAAACAGGTTACAAAAAAGTATATATTACATAGGTTATTTCAAAACATAAAGTTAGCTACAATATAAATATTAGAATTTATACTGCATATAATTCCAAAATATGGATGAGTAAATTACTTACAATGTTACTGGTGGATATGCTATTGGTATCTAATACTAAATATAACAATGCTAGTATACAATTGAACTGGGGAATTTCTGAAAAAAAGGTTAGGGATAGGGATTTCCAAAGGTTTTTCCAGGTACCAAGTAGAAGGAATTGCTGAATTACTGTGTAATAAATGGTTATTGGTTTATGATGTATATTATTGATCTGAATGTGTCTACTCAGATGTAGAGGTTTTCGTTTAATATGAGAGGTACGAACAATCATTAAATTCACTCTAAGTTAGTATTTATTATACACATCCGAGGTGTTTCTCCATTTACTCTGCTAGGGTGAAGAAAACTGTTTTGCTTACCTGTTATTAACTGTGTTTTTGTTGTTTTGTTTTTTTTAAGGCAGCAATCATTCCAGCTTTCAACCTCATAAAAGTCTTCTTGCAAAATATTTTTAGAAATTCAAGATTTCGTAATAAAGGCGCTTTGGAAACTGGAAACGTATCACCAGAACGAGTATGCTTCGAAGTTGTAAAATATCAGAGGCGTATATTATGTGCAGTATGTATGTATTGGGAACAAGGAATCTGTGGATCTCCTTATATATTTATCATTGTTTATATTATACGCCATAGTATGATTAATGTGGGTGTGATCCGAATATAGGAAAAAAAACATCATAAGGGGGATCGACTAAAATAAATAAGAAATAAAAAAAAATGGTACTATAATGATAAAAGTATAGTTGACTGTTATGATGAATGGAGAAGAAGATGATCAGGGATGCAGTCAAAGTAACACCACGTCTAAGAAGGAATTCTTTAATACGTGCCAACGTTTCGACCTGCGTTGCAGGTCTTCTTCAGGGCCACCGAACCACACTTGGTGTTACTTTGACTGCATCCCTGATCATCTTCTTCTCCAAAAATGGAACTAATTAAAAATTAGAACTATTTTTAGAGCAAACAAAATTTATAGCAAAATATTAGTTTAATGTGAATTATTTTTATTATATTGTCTGCTCTGAGAAGCCTTCCCAGTTTCTGGAAATGGTGTGAATAGATGTGGTAAGGCCGAATTATTAATTCTAAGTCAAATATAAAAGTAATTAATTATAAATGATAGTAGTATATATATGATAGTATTATATATATATATATATATATATATATATATATATATATATATATATATATTAGAATATGTATACATTATAAGTATATATATTCCAAAAAATGAATTTACCCTCATGCTTCTGATTAAACTTTTTCTTACCATTACGATTAACATGATTTTTTATTTTTACTTTTTTTTTTACAGCATCAATATTCAATTTAGATTACGATATTCGACGAAATGTATTATAACTCTTCAGTTCATAACGTATAAGTATTCTTAAACTAATAGTTATTTAAATACAAATTTGTAACATTATTAGTAATTGTAACGGATGGCCATTTCAATTTTTTATTTATTTATTTATTTTTTCCAACATATACGCTGTTAGGTAAATTGATCAATAAAAACAGCACTCTTTTTTTAATTTATCTATTAATAGAAATTTACAACTACATTACAAAAATACACCCAGTAAAAATGCAGTAATCACTATGCAAAGAGTGCGAACCGTACCCATGCTTTTTTTTATACCCATGTCTATTTTTATGCCCATGCCCTAATGTCCCAACATAATACCCTTTGGTAGGTATTTAATTAGGTCATTAAATTCTAATGAAATTAATAGAATAGGCATTTTCTTTTCAGACGCTTCGGGAGATTTCGAAGACTGGGATCGGAAGAAAGTTGGGAAACAAGTTGATTTAGGTGAGTAAGAAAATATTTGTATAAGTGGTCCTGTAATTTAATTATCAATATTTTGTGTATTTTTACTAACCATCTATTGACGTGAATATTTTTTATTCTCAAATGTTTATCATGATTGATAAGTATCACATATTTAGTTTAATAATATAGTTTTCTTATACGTATTTATTTCCTTATATAAGCACCAACCATGCTTAAATAGCTGTTCCATCTGATAAGGTAGTGATTAGTGTTTTCGGATGTTGTAGTATGTCTGACGTGTGTATAATGAATAACAAAGGACTAAAGACGGTCAACAGAGGAACTCCAGCATTGATTTGTTTTTATTATTTTTTTAGAATAAGAATTTCCTAATTGTATTGTGAATAATCTGTCTCAAATCTATCACTGAGCTGTGAAATAATAGTTTTGGGTTATAATTTGTTTCAATTTCAATTATACACTTTTACAAACTTTGTCAGAAGCGTTTTAAACATCCAAAAATCTCTTTGTCCAATACTTCTTCCTCTTAGCTTCTGCTATGTAGCTATGAACCTTTAACAGTGAGCTAGAGATGACTGAATGGCATGCATAATTTGACACGATATATGCTAAAAATTGTATTTGTTTATGTAATCGAATATTTCTAGATATTAGGAAATTATGGCGTTTTAATAATTTAATTATTAATATTAGTAAAAAATAAAATGGATTTTTTAAAATGATTTTTAAAATAAAGGAAGTCATTTTAACGAATTGGCATTCTATGAATGAAATGTTGAACCTCGAATTGGTGAACTGATTTTGGAGGAAGGGCGATTGGTAAAGATGCATTGAGATGATGTATCAACAGTAATCGTTTTGATTAATAGTTTACGTCTCAATGAGGGTTAAATAATGTTTCTAAGTGATAGCAGAAAATTCCTGTTTTTTCTTCAATTAGCAAAACCCATGTACCAATCATCCTCCTCATTGGGTAAGACACATCCTTGATATTTAGGGTAAGCGTTTTTGTATTCCCAAGGGAAAAAAGAATTATAGTCCTGTTCTAGTAGAATTAGAAGGGATTCATCAAACAAAAATCTAGGAAAGAATAAAGAACGATTTCCTAATAAAACACCTTTTGTTGGTTTATTTAATAAACACATGTGGAATTTAATATCGAATCATCTATACTATTTCCAAACATTATTGGTAGATTTAGCCTTATTTTCTTACCTTATTTTTTTTTCCTCAAAGAAGGAAGAAAAGTATGCTTTTTTACCCATTTTTATCATAGGAATATATGCTTTTGTTTAATCAGCAAATTAGTTATTTCTTGTATTGTAAGGATTGTAAACGAGATGAATTGGATGGTTTAGTGGAGCCCCAAAACTCAACTCCTTACGTCCAAATAAGTCTAATCACAGCCATGTATATGAGTCTTTTGTAATTAACTGGGAGCTTTGAACGTTTGTCTAGTAAATGTTGAAATTGTTTGTAACGACCGGCAGTTTTTTGTCATTTTATTCTTTAAAGGCTGTATTTAAAATTCAAATTTATACTTACCTGGTTTGTGATTGCAGAGAGTAAAGATAGATGGAGATAAGATATTATAATTTGTAATTTTATAACAAAGAAACAAGGATAAGATGGGATGAACGAGAAAATGGTAAAGTCTCTCACATCTTAGTTATACCTAATGAACATATTGACGAGTTTTGATGACTGGAGATCTAAGTGTTACTAAAAATAAAATTTTTACTAGAATATGTTTAATGTATAGACAAGTAGCCACCAGTCGTGGTATGTGATTTTTTTTTTTTTTTTTTTTTTTTTTTTTTTTTGTAGAATATTTTTCAGAGAAGAGTAAGTGAAGGACCCTAAGGCATGTATTGCACATCATAGTGGACAATTCTGGAATGCCCAACATCCCTTCACATAACAGCTGACGCAAGATACCAGACAAGGTTATGGTGTTTGTCAACAACTCACTGTAAGAATTACTAATAAGACATCTAAAAGGTTTTAGATGCTTTGATCACTTTAAAAAAAATTATTCTGCAAATTTATTTCTTAAACAACTACAAAGGAGATACGTCGCAATAACGATGCACCTGCATAAAAACATTGTAAAAAAAATCTAAAACAATATCGGAACCTGAAACGAATAGATTTTTACAACAAATATAGGTCTTGAAACGGGTTCTTTCTTAAATTTTACGTTGTATACACTTTAAAGAATGTTGAAATCACGTGATTTTATTTTAATTTTACTTATGTAGAAGGAGGTTTGATTTATTAGTTTAATTTCAGTGAAATGACTCCTCACTTATACTGATTTTTGATCTATTTTTAATCTATGTTTCGGAATTCCATTACCATCATCCATATAAAAGCCACTGTACCACATATATATATATATATATATATATATATATATATATATATATATATATATATATATATATATATATATATATATATATATATATATATATATTATATATTATCATTCAGGCAGAATTCAGCATATTGTTTCTTAATATGTTGATTTAAAAAATTAAAAAAATATTAAAAATAAAGTCATAGAGGCTTTAATAATTAATTAAATTATAAAGGATACAACGAAAGTTATAAACTCATGGTATTCAAATACAGAAATAAAAGGAAATTATAATATATAAGGCACAGAAAAGGAAAGGAGAAAAAGTTGCAAAATTGATTACACTAATTATTACGTAATTGTAACTGACGCCAGAGTATAGCAAGATGGCGGGGATAGTTACGAGACGAAGTAACGAGTACGTCACTAGAGTGGGAGTTGGTGACGTCAGATCACAGCTGACTGGTTGAAAATGGCCGACTATAGCGTCGGTTTTTAATATGTAATTATTGGAAGTTATGAAACTTGGACCAAAAATTTATACAACCTTGCAATTTATACAAATTTTAATGTAAAAATCTTTAATATTAATAAAGCACAGAAATGAGTGGGTGATTACTCGCCCCAGAGCTGCAAAAACACTCGTTTCAAAGTTGCACAATGATATATCCGGCCCGGAGGACCAAAAATGTATAGGAAAAATATGATAATGTCCGAAACGATAAACCCGCCTCGGCCTCCAGAAAATGGACTGTATGGGAAAATATGAAAACGAGGTTTTGCACCTGTGGGGAGATTTTATTTAGAAGGTAGCATAAACAAATAGTACATAAGAAACTTCTTACCTTATTACTGCCGCCGATGGTCTGTCCGGGGGCCCCCGGAATCCTTACGGTCTGGCAAATGCTTCTCCTAAGCTGCAATATTTGTCTAGGCTCTCCTCCTCTTATGTCACCACTCATTAGGGGAAGAACTAAATCTTTAATGAACGTCACAGGAAATAAGATCACTTTTAAAAGAGGAATAGGGTCCTGGAAGGCAATTTCACCTTGGTCATAAAAGCGATGGAAGACCATGAGGTCTTGGGCAATTTTAATAGGTGCGTACTGGAGCACAGACGCTAGAAGAAGGAGGAGTATTCTAGTAGGGATTAACGCAGATAAGGGCTAGTTACCTAGAGCTCCATAGAGTGCGTCAATATACGGTATACTAGATCTTTTCTCCTTCCCCCCCCCTCACAAAAGCGCCGATTGGCGCGAACAGTAGGTAAGAAATATGACTGATTTATGGGGAAGTTGCCTGAGGATCTTTGAGGTAAGGAGATCATATCAGGGGGATTTTCCGGGATTTTAATTTTCTTAAAAAAAATTTGACCTCAGAGGGGTTAATTTCCTAAGGAGGTAAGGATAAAGGAATCAGTGAATCAAGGGATTCATGGACCGTTGTTGTATGGGTGGGATTAGAATCAGGATGAGGAACAAATATGTTAGAGAGGTGCAGGGCAAATTCTTCGGATCTGTTCTCGTCAGAAGCCGCCCATGAACCATCTTCACGCCGGAGGGGATGGGTGTTGGGTTAATATTTTAGGATTTTTCTAGTGGTGGTCCAGAGGGACTTACCTGAAGAAGAGATTGAAGAAAGATAGGAATTATAGGATCTGGATCTAAATGTAGCCATATTCTTTTTAAGGAGTTTGGTAAGGAAATTATAGGATTTCCGATCATCTGGATGCCTGGTTCATTGCAAAATAGCTCTGGCATGGCGTTTAGACTGGATAAGGTCCAGTAGATCTTGGGGTAAAGGATTTTTCTTTCGAACTTTGAGAGGGGAACGAGGCTGCTTGCAGGATCATGGTAGTGAAGGAATTAGTAGCATTGTCATGGTCCTTGTATAAATAAATAAAAAATATATATATATTTTTTCTGCTACAAGATACAACATTATAAGTTTAATTTGGTTAAAGATGTACTGGCGAGAGAAAAATAAGTTTTTGAGATAGATGAAGTTGCATTTTCTAAACTCTTATGCCTATTTTTTGTTCTGTTTAAGTAACTGAAAAACGCCAAGCCATTAAGTTTTAATGTTTTGTTTTTATTGCTCCAATTGTTGAAAATGAATTTTCGCACAAGAAAGGTTTTTCTATTAATAGCTTTCTGTGATATATGTTGTTGCCATATTTAACGGAAAACATTTTTTGATTGGAGACAAGCTTGTAATACGATTCCTTTCAAGCTGTCACTTCAAGTTTACAAAAATGCATATACATATACATTTGTTTAATAAATATAAGAGATTCGTTCAAATAAATTGTTTTAATTTTCTTAACATGATCGTTAATTCAAAAAATCTTTGAAGTAAATTTAGTTTTAATAACTCGTGTCTAAAATAGACAAGTGAGAATTCCCACAACCTTCTTGACTTGTTTTTACGCCCCCCCCCCCCCCAGTTTGGTAACTTTGGGTATAAACGAGAAAAAATACTTACTCTACAATCGATTTTTTCATACCTTTATTTTTTTATTCGCACCTGTTTACACCTATGTACGGAAATAGAAGTACCGAAGGAGCTGTTGCACAATATAAATGGCATGGACGAGCATGAATCCATGCATTTTGTCATAAAAGCGTTTAAAATTAATCTAATTTAATTGGAATACGCAGGTCTATGAGTAAGATCTCATTAGAAGGTAGGATAATGAGCTGATTATCAGTTTTGATTATTTTATTAAAATATCTATATTTTTTAGATAATTGTTTTAATTTTCATTTTAATGTTTTTATTTTAATTATCATTAAGCTTGAAATTTAATTACTCAAATTAACAGTGTAGACATATCTTTACCCAAGTATAATGAGCAACAAAGCTATTAGATACAGTTTTTAGAGACATAGGGGCCTTAAAATATGTTGTTAAACAGTTGAAATTCTATTATAATTTTTCAAACGAAAAGCCAAGATTTTAGAGTTGAGAAACAATTATTCTCCGTTCGGCTCCGCTAAAGTATAATCTCAAAAAGATGGAATAAGTGGAAAACGTCACCTTCTGTTGTATTTAAAATATACAGAAAAAGTGCACAATTTGAAATTTAAATTAAAAATAAGTAAATATTAAATTATAAAAAACAAAACAAAAACCAATTTGGATTACATTTCAATATCTCAGAATAATTGCAATCACCTTTCAATATGAACCTTGAAATATATTTTTCAGTATAAATCCACCCTTATCAAATCTCTAAATTCAAAAATCCATTGATAACATACCAGATCTAAAAGACAAGAAACTGCTCTTCGTTTCCAATTACTCCAACATATACTATACAAGCGTTCAAATCTCCCAATAAGTTACAACAGAATAATTTACATGACATTAATTAGACTCATTTGGAGATAAGGAATTGAGCTTTCCTTACGAATTCTTACGATCCAAAATCCTCTACATCTTATTATGTCACAAACAAACTTATCCATAAAGATCTTAATGATCCATATGTTGTTGATTGGGTACAATCCAGCTATTTATCCTTTAGTTGTAAGCTCCATAACCACTCGAATCCACTAGTTTTCCAACTTGCCTCACACAATAAATTCCCGAAAATACTCCAAGGCATCTAAAAAGAAGATGGCCTAGAAACCTTCTAATGTAAAACTAAAATCCCATGAAAAAAAATTGGGCGCGATAACAATATAATTCGATTTTTATCACTTCGAAACTTATATGTTTAATAGCTATGACCACGAAAAGCAATATGGCTAAAGCAACGATTGGTAACAATATTGGTGAACTATTAGGTTTAGTAAGAGGGGAGTAAGGCAGGGAGATATATTACCTGTCAAACTTTCAACCTGGCTCTACACTCAGCTATAAAGGAAGTGATGAAAAATGGAACTATGACCAATTAAACGTGACAGAGCATACACTGAAGGTTTATTAATAATGGCCAGAAGTAAAGGAGGTGCTTGAAGAAATCATTCAAAATAGCAAGAGAATAGTTTTTATACAGTACTACATATTACAAAATAAAAGTTAGAGTCACCAGATGCACGCACAAGTATATCAAACATATCCCTATTTGGACTCAGCTTTGAATTTGTGCGAAATTTCACGTACGTTGGGAACATGAAGGATAGAAGAAAAGAGATGAAAATACTTTAAATAAAAAAAGTGAAAAGGAAGAGAAGAAAAGGAAACCAAGCAGCCGTTGGAACAAAAAAGTAACAGGAGATGCGGCGAAGCTCGCATTTTCGCATTAGATAATAGAACCTTGCTGCAGGTGACAGCGACATATGTAAAGAAATAGTTGGAAAGGCCAAAGGCCAAGCATCAAACCAACATCTAGAGCCAGGGAGTGGTAGTAGTAATTGTAGTATCTGATTGACAAGTGAGGCATACGAAAAGTTAGCACCCAGCAGTACAAATTCCCAACATTTTTCATAAAACATTTTATATGAAATATGGATTCATTCTCATTATACTTTTGGTATGTTTAATTCATCCTGTAATGTTTTGTTACTAAAATGGTACTTCAGTACTTGGTAATTATATGCTGGTTCATAATATTTTTGACTATAAAGGCTGTATGTTTTAAAAGCATGTCTCTTTGGTTGTCCGTAAGTTTTTGTGGCTTGGGTTCATAGTGTTTTAAGTAAATGTAAGGATTTTGTCTTGTATAATTTTCAAAGTTGGACGTTCATATTAAATAAACTATTATTGTCCCAGCCTTTTGATTAGGTCCAAAAACTTTTGTATCACGGACCGAAGGTCATCTTTCTATTGGAGATGAGTTCTAAATAATGAACGGTGTTTGTCTATTTAGCGAAACATTGTTATTATAAACTGAGGGGGAGAGTGATGGTGTCATGTCGATGAGTAAAAGTAAAGTGCTGAAATTTGTTGAGTTAAATCTTCCATCCAAGAGTCAATGGAGATTTGTGTTGTATTGAAATTGAATCCACAAACTGAACTTGTTATGAAATTTTAAACGATTTAATATAACATATATGTGTGGTAGATTCAAAATAATTTAAATGAATGTATTGAAATTAATTTGCATTCATCCGTATTTCAAATACTTCAAGGGTAAATAAATACACTAATTTTTTTTATAAAAAAAATATATTTATATTAAAAATAAATGAGCTTATCACGAGTTGATATTTACAATGAATATGAATGTGATGAAGTCAATGATGAAACGTGCGATGGTGAGACCATTTATGATTTTTGGTTCCAACTCTGGAATAAAAAAAAAAAAAAAAAAAAGAAGGAAATTACTAATGAGATTAGATTAAGATATTTACCACATTCATATATTATAATAATACTCTTAACCATTATAGTTTTGGTTAAGAAAGCAGAGGTATTTCAGATTTACATATTACTTTTATCTTTTTTTTTATATTCTTAATCAAGTTGTGAATACTGACCCGCAATACATGCAAGCGTATACGATCGAACAAAGTGAAAGCACGGCGTTGTGGACTATTTCGATTATCAATACTGAATTAAATATTAGGTTGATAACAAGATCGAAATTTCATCTATTTAATTTCTATAGTAAGGATCTAGTGATACTTTAATAAAGTGAAACAACAGATTTCGCTCGCATGAAAAGTAAAAAGAACAAAATTAACTGTTTGATGAAATGATTAATAAAGGTAAATTTAAAATACCTGGCATTACCACCCGTGTCCTCCCAAGCTGCCAGAGCCATAGCCTGAGCTAATGGAGAGTTTGCTTCCGCCGTAGCTGCCACCGTAGCTACTTCCGTATCCACCGCTGTAACCACCTCCATAGCCACCGCTGTATCCGCCTCCATAGCCACCGCTGTATCCACCAAGGGAGGAACCAAAGTCGTATCCGTGACCGTGACCAACAGCGACTGGGATAGGTTTGTGGATAGGTACTGGGTGGGGAACTGGAACAGGGATGTTCTTGATTACTGGAACAGGCACTGGATGTGGTACATGAACAGGCACTGGATGGGGTACTTTGACTGGGACTGGGACGGGATGTGGTACAGGGACTGGCCTATCGACTGGTACAGGTACATTCTTGTAAACGGGTACGGGAACTGGATGGGGAACATGGACGGGGTAAGGTCTGTCGACTGGCACCTTGACTGGGTATGGGTGTGGGACTGGAACTGGCTTCTCTACAGTCACTGGTACTGGGTGTGGGACGGGAACTGCAACTTTGTTGTTGATGGTGATGTGTCTAGAAATGAGGTGTCCACCACCCAATCCTGAAAAGAAAAGAGAACGATTAGTTTATATTGATAAACATGGAGAGATGTTTAAATTAATAATAAGCATAGGGAACTTACCACCACCATATCCGCCTCCATATCCGCCTCCATATCCGCCACCATAACTGCCTCCGTAGCCACCGCCATATCCTCCACCGTAAAGACCTCCAGAGGAAAGGCCGATGCCATGTCCGAATCCACCAGAGCTGAGGCCGATGCCATGACCGTAGCTACCAGAGCCGAGTGATAAGCCGGAGCTGTATCCTCCGTGACCGAATCCAGATCCGTAGCCTAAGCTCTCGCCGAAGACACCTCTCTTCTTAGGTGTTTCTTTCTCAGCTGATTTTGTTTCGGTGGCTTTCTCTGCGCAAACCACCGCAAGGGCTACTGTCAGGTACAACAGGACTTTCTGAAATTACAAAAATAAATATTTTTAGGAAGATATCTTAGGATTGCAAAATTTCTACCTAATAGAAAAGAATAAAAGAAGATATGATTGAAGACGGCGCAAATTTGGAAATAGATTGCAATGATTTCACCTCAGATGCTAAGTTCGTACTATTCACATTTCCATTGAGTTGGAAATAAATCTATAAATAGTTTATTTTATTTTTACATTCAGTGCACATTATAAAGTCGAGTACTATTTATTTTTTATAAATACTGTTATTAAAAATTTCATTATTGTACCGAACGAAGGGCAGTTTCGGGTGATTATTTTATTGTTACCAAAAGAAAACAATAACAAAATCATAAATGCACCTACCAATCGCCACATTTTTAAACATTTAATTGAAGAATAATTTATATAAGTGAATGCGTATTTAGTGACCTCAAAGCATATAAAAGTGTGATCCTATTGCATTTACTTTTAAAAAATCAAATCATTTGAAAATTATAAAAATATATGAAATGGAGGAAACATAAGTTCAGTCAGTCAATTCGGGATTGAAATTTTCTATAGAAGGGTAAGATAATTAAATAAATAAATATGATGATAGCTTCAAAGAAATTTGATTTATGTTTTTACAGGATTAAGTATGTATTTAATACATTAAATTTGGTTATGGATTCTTATGAAGCACATTAACTAAAAAAAAAAAAAAAAAAAAAATCAAATTTAAGCAATAAATACTGAAAAAAAAAAATTTTAATCCCTCTTCATAATCACCGATACTCAGATAGTTCAGATAAAAAATAACTCGTTTTTAAAATTTGATTTAAGATGAACACACTGTTTATGTAAATTATATAAAAATGCAGCAATATTATTACAGCACAAAAAAATAAAAACTTATTAGGTCCAGGATCACTCGAGGGGATACCAGAAATAGGACGTAAAAATCAGAAGAGACGGATTCTGAGTCATCTAGATAATTAAATCGATGTAATAGATAGGAGGGGAATTCTAGCCGTCAGTCGTCTAATCGGGCCAGGAGCCTTAACGTCATGTCGCAAGCTAAGAAGTCGAAGCAATTTTAAATCCGTGAGAAAGACGTAAAGCATACGTGTGATGTAAGAGTAGATGGCCTGGCCTAGGTGAAAGGATCCAGTCCAGCTGAAATTAACGCGATCTCCTCGCCATCGCCACTGTCATCGCCCTCTGAATTTCAAGGGCGGCTCCAAGTTTCAAGATTGGTCTCCAGGATTGCGTATATTCCAGCTGCTCCAAATCCGGTCTCGCTGGTTAGTGACTTCCATTTCATGAGGAAAGTCCTTAATTAATTTTGACCTTCTCAACATGGCTAGAATCTTCGGAGCTGTTATAATTAGCGAACATTGGAGGATGTTTTGTAGTTAAATGTCATCTACTGATTTGATACTTGGTCATATAATGAATGTGGATAGTTGTAGATTTTATTGCGGTGCATTCTCGAATAAAATGTAATACTTCGTTCTATAAAATGAAATACTCCGTAGTTTCTTTTTTAAATTTTGGTGCTGAAAGCATAAAATAATTACAATACCTTAATTTTTCATTTCTATACATAGTTAAACATCATTTCTCTATACTCCCTTTTACGTCATAAATCCATTTATCCATTGTGATCTAGTCTCATTTATTGCTGAATTGGCACAAACTTTTGTGGACAAACCTTCTATGATAAGCTACATACCCACTCGAATCCACTAGTCTTTAAACTTGCTTTCATCATTCCCGATAACTCTCCGAGGAACCTGAAAAGGTGGACTAGGAACCTTCTAATGTAGAACTTTTATAGAAGTGCTACTAGTGGGTAGTTTATTTACTAGTTTTTGACAGGTTATTGTAATAATTTCCCCTCAAATTTACTTGATGTATATATTTAATACAGACATAAATATCATTAAAGTATTTTAAAAATGAAAATGTTTTATCTGGATTACATAAACTCGGTTTACTTAAGCTTCTATTATTTCGCAGACTTAGATTTTCGCAGATCTTTATAGCTAGATAAGGTGTGTCCATAGAAAATGAGAGATTATTATAATTATTCTAAGCCCGAAACATATTAAAGTATTATCAGAGTTGAGCAACATTGAATTATAGCTAAAACTTAATTAGAGGTATTTGACATCTAACTCCCTGGAATCAATCACCTAATTTAATCATTGTTATATTTTAGATTCTAGGCTATATTTTAACTTTAGAAGAAAAAGAAGTTTAAAATAAAAATATAGGTCAGTAAGGAACGAGAAACACAGCCGGATATGCAACTAAGTTCCAAACCTGCTGAGAGAAACACGTAGGATTACTGGGCATCTGTCTCGCTCCACCTGCGCTCGCGGACTGTTACATAAGAAACTGGGCTATCATATGGTACTCGCCTGTGACACCTATGTACACATCGCGGAAGGATTATTATTTACATATGTTGTAAAAATAAGAAGGACCTGACGGCAAAACTTTCTCGGCCCATATTTCTTGCCTCGTCAACGTTACCAACTTTATTAATGAGTGACACGAATCAAGTTGGTAAGCGATGACAACATATCGGATTTAGAACTGTGCAGTTTCTCTGCGTGTTGTGATTTCGGTTGTTATAGGCCGAAGGTTTTTATGGAATGACCTTAGTACAAGTTCAGTATATGTAATTGAATGTCTTTAAATAAATGTTCAGTAATTATCAACAAATCTTTATAGTAGCAAAAATAAAGACTCCAAACAAAAAAAATTAAAATGTAAAATGCTGAATTACTTTTTTATGGAAATGATTTTTAGGGCTCACTATAACTTTAATTAAAAATAAATAATTAAAAAAAAATAGAGCCTGTATTTTGTGGAAAATTTGTGGGATATGGTTAAGTTTAAACTCCCTTACCGTATGGTTTGGGCCTTTGTGGGACTTCAGAAAATATTACATATATAACTGAAAATAATTTTAATATTATTATATATTCTATTGAAACTACATTATTTTTATATAAATAAAACATAAAATATTTACAGCATATCCATGTCTATATGGTGTTATTTGAACTTAGCATAAGTTTTTTACTTTAGATATCACTTAGAATATCTCAAAGAACGAGTAAAACCCTTTATGATTTTGAATTAGCAACTGATACAGTATTCATATAATTTTTAACATTTTACATATTTTTTATGACTGATAAAAAAAATATTTAAAAAATAACAGTTAAATGTTTTCCGTTAAAAAACATTTAAACAATAAAGATTTTTATTTAGTAAATTGCAATATAAAATAAAAATAACCATGATTTGATCAATAAACAACAATGTAATTGACCTAAAGAAGTCGTAATTTTGGAACAACTTTGAGTTAAGGTTATATAGATTTTTAAATATTTATTGATCATCTAAAGATTCAATTTTAGAAAACTATTTAGTCAGGTCAAATATTAGATAAACAGTGAAATTTAATAATTTAGTTAATAATACATGTAATATAACATATATGTAATGTATCCGCAGTACAGAGATTACACCTGTCAACCGTCGGGTATTGCGGGCCTCGTCATGGAAGGCGCTCTCCACTTCAGACACTATTAGCCGTATAATTTATTATGATTTTTAGTTATATTGAAGTATATTTTATTTCTTCAAACGTTTATTTATAATTTTTCAACACACGATATTAAGAATCATGAAATGTTTTAACTGACATAAGGAATATATTTAAAACATTAATAATAGACAAAAGCAATTTTTGTATTTGTATGTTTTTTTCGGTGATTAGTTGACGAATAAAATTATGATAATATTAGAAGTTCTAATGAAATTTTGTTTGCTTGATAGGTACGGATTTTTTTTTTTTTTTTTTTTTTTTTTTTTTTTTAATGAATTTAATATATATTATTTGCTTCATTTCTATCCGTAGCTCCAAAATAATCTTATTAAACATATGGGTGATACATTTTTCCTAACTACATTTATTCTAAAGTATATTTTTTATTTTATCAATTTTATTCGAAAGACTGCTTCCTAAGTATGTGGCGTTGATTTATTAAAAAGGAAAAAAAGTGATGTTAACTAAAGATTAAAATATTATTACTATATGCAATATTTAATTTATAGATGAATAATATGCGCTTTTGAAAATTAATTTTAAATAATAGTTATAATTAAATAGAGATATGTTTATTTTTTAAAATTGTGCATCGATTATACTACGAAAAAATGATTTCATTGCCTCGTTTTTTTTTTGTAAGTACATTGAGCTTATTTTTCGACACCCAGAAAACGAATGTATATTACGAATGTGGATTCGTGAATGCTTACCATTTTGCTGAGACGATACTGTTGGAACTAGGGAGGTGAAGTGATAGTGACTTGGGACGGGCCGAGAGAATATATACTCCTTGCCCCACTACGAGCCCAGCATCCCCTGACATTTGCCACAACCCCTCACTGGACCTAGGCCGCTTGGCAATTACGTAAAATGCATTATAATTAGTTTCTAGCCTATGGCGAATGTAGTCCTGTGTTCCTCCGCCGATAGTATGGTATGTACAAATGTTGGATTAACATCTTTAAAATACCACAAAGATCTTAATGTACCTTACGTTTCTGACTTAGCTCAAACAAGATATCTAACATCCGTAGTAAACTTAACAACCATTACAATCCTCTAGTATCTCAACACGCTTCCCACTCTATTCAAGACAACCCTCCGAGGCTTCTGAAAAGAAGATGGCTTCGGGAACTTATAATATAGAACTTACTGAAGTGTTGCCAATGGGTGGTTACTTTACATGCAATGGTCACTGGAAGTATTTGTATACAATTGTAAAAGTCAATAAAAAAAAACTTAGGTTGAAATTGATTTCAAAGTTGGCCCGAGAAATAAATATCGAATTTCTTACTCAAACTAAAATAGGAGAATAACTAAATATTTAGGTCGATTCATAAGTAACTTCCGTTTTTTTAAATAAAAAAATTATTTTTCTCTCATTGAATAAAAAACTTATATTAATTTATTACGTATTCACCAATCTATAACCTTCTCCCATCTTTCTGACAGTTTATCAATTCCTTCCTTGTAAAATGTGGTTGATTTGGACAGGAAGAAGTTATCGACAGCTTGGCTGACTTGCTCTTCAGAATTGAAGTTCCATTGAATTCGTTATAATATTTAAACAGTTAATTTTCTTTTTACATTTAGAGCAGTGTTTAACGTTGAGGACTGTTTAATTTTTTAAAATTATTTAAAAAATTCATTTTTATACCGAACGAAGTGCGGTTTCGGGTGATTATTTTATTGTTTAAAAAAAAAAAATAAATAAAATCTTTGATATTAGATGCACCTACCAATTGCCCATTTTTATAATTTTGATTGAAGAATAATTAAAATATGTAGATGCGGCAGTGTATTAATTCTGTCCTTTGTAAAACGTGCTTGATTTGGACAGGAAGAAGTTTTTGACAGCCTGCCTCATTCGCTCTTCAGAATTGAAGGTTTTTCTATTCAAACTCTTTTGCAAGGAACAGAACAGGTAGTCTGTGGGGACAAGCAAGATCCGGGGAGTGGTAAAGCAGGCCATCCAAGCTCAAAAACTTATTCTTCTAGTCAACCCTGTTGTATGTGGTGGCACATTGTCGTGTAAAAGAATGACGTTTTTGCGATTGATAAGTGCAGGTCGATTTTTATGGAGTTTTTCTTGCACTCTTTGCAACTGCTGAATTTGTCTTCACTCGTGGTGAATTAACGATCCTACCAATTTCGGATCTGGTAGGGGTGGTTGATCCTTATCAAGTCTTTTGCGGACCATATTGTCATAGTCAGCCCATTTTTCATCAACTATTACAATCCTGTTTAAAAAGGCTAATTTTTTACCCGTAAGAGCAGACTAATGGCGATTGACATGCGAACTTCTTTATTTCTCTCTTCCGGTCTGTTTTATATTAAATGGAAATACAAATAAATTATTATATTTTGGTATTGCCTTTGATAGACATATGAATTATTTAAAAGAAATTAAAAAATGTACACACAAATCAGGCAAACTAAACCACCTCTCAAGAAGTCTTTATTTACTTCTCAAGCTCATGTTATATAAAAGAGTTGAAAATAAAATTTATATTTTCATTTATCCTAATTATTATTTTTATATTTATTTTAAGAGCTAACACAATAATTATGATAGATTACAGTCCGATTGCGTTTTTTAAAGTTACTAAGTGAACAGTTAAATTAACAACTAAAACAAATAATGTTTGATGAAAAACATGTAGCTAACTAGAATTGCGGAAAACCTATCTCTTTCTCTGTAATTTAAGATAGCAAGAGTTAATACTCGTAACTACTGAAAGGAAATTATATATTTCCGATCAACAGCTTCATGCTTATGTTGCTATATCTAATTTACTATCCGTGCCTTCATATTGTAAAATACAGAATGAAAGATCTATAAAAAAGTAGATAAAAATAATAATAAATATAAGTAAAATATTTAAATAAATAAAAGATTAAAGAAAATATGTAAAAAAAAAAAAGAAGTAATTTTTAAAGTAACTAACTCTACACGCAAATATTTTTGAAGTGACTATACAAATGTTACTAGATGATTCTTTTTAAATTTATTTTCCTGTTTTATTTACACCTAATGAGATGTAAATACAAACAAAGAATGAGCTATACTGCGAATGTTATTGTACCTACTGACCTTCAATCAATTATTGTTAAACCCCGAAGCCTTTCAATTATCTCCTTTTTTATGTAAAGAGGTATATCGGTTGTAACGATATTTTTTATAAGTGTATTCCTGTGTCCTTTTTAGATTTTGTCATCAAAGCGTTTATACCAAGCGCAGTTGTAATATCTAGGGATTATTTAAGTAATATTCTTGATTGAAATATTTTTTTTTTTTTTTTTTTTTTTTTTTTTTTTTTTTTTTTTTTTTTTTTTTTTTTTTTTTTTTTTTTTTTTTTTTTTTTTTTTTTTTTTTTTTTTTTTTTTTTTTTTTTTTTTTTTTTTTTACTGTGTGGAAAATTCAGGCAACACTCTATTACTCATGCTTAATTATCAGGTCTGACCGTGTAGTAGAATAGCCTGATCGCTCGAATCAGTTGTTCTGATCGTAGGAAATCCATTACATTCGCAAACCACCAGCGCTCCAAGCTCCTGTAACCCAGTTTATGGGTACTGGATTTGCGAATACGGCCGCTTCAAAAGTGCTCCACTGTGTTCAAGTGATTGTTAAAGGAACAATATGCCGCCTGAGTTAATAGTCAGTGCAACTTACATTTTTATTAATTACTTCGTTGAAAATCATAGAAGACCTCGTTATCGGTGAGCAAAACTTTATGAAGAGAGAACTAAAGATAACTTGATGTTGAACCTCAGATCTCATAAATTATCGGGCACTACAGAATTTTTTGCTAACGTTTTCATCAAACTTCGAAAATTTAAATCACTCAAAGGCTATATCGACTCAGGATAAACTGGCTTAAAGATTATGATTTCTGGCTACTCGAAATAGTTTTACTGCAGTACTTGTTCAAAATTTTGAAGCGAGCAATCAGTAAATTCGATCCTGAAGCTTGTGAATTCGATCTACATTAAAAGAAAACACAAAAATGAATAAAAAAACAAGAAATATCTTTATTCAAACAAATGAAGCTTTACTACGAATTGCTAAGACTAAGTACTTTGGTTTCAGTAACTATGAAACTGGAACAGCTGTTGCCATCAAAAGTGATAGCCACGTATATTTTGAGCTCCGAGATACTTAAGTATTTTTGAGCGGGTAAATGACAAAATCGTTTATGAAAACAAAGATGAAACCACCCCCGCCCCAGCGGAGAACAGTTTCGACCATCACACCCGAGTTATTGAAGCTGGAACAACAATCCCGTCAGCAACAACCTCCTGATCAAGGTGAGCCTTCTTTCAGTCAGTCTACAATATCAAATTTCCCTTCACCCCCAGTCGACAGTAACCATGATGACGGTTGGGAGTCAACCACACAGCCATCCAAAAGAGCCAAGAAATCGCGTACAGCGACCCTCCCCCGAGTACCGACTCACAATAGTTTTGATGCCTCACAGACAGATATGGACGAGGACACAAATAATGACGAAACAGAAACCAAACAAAAAATACCACCAATATTTCTCCTTAGCGACGAACCATACAAACATATAGTAAGAGAAATAAAAGAAAATGTTATCAATGAATTTCTAACCAAACAGTGTAACCGAAAACCCAAAAATGGCAACAACACATGACTTTTGATCATTGATAAAATATTATGACACACACCACAAAAAATACTACTCGTACGTGAACCCAGAGGAAAGAAACCTTTCCGTTATTATCCGAGGTGTCGCTTACAAACAAAGAGATTCAGGAATTACTGACCCCCACTTACCCCGTTATTAAAGTCCTTAGGCTTAATAACAGGTACAGACAGTCTTCCATTCCAGTGAATAACAATAATGCTCGATCCGAAACTAGCACATGTGCCCAGGATGAACCTATTACTGCTCCACGTTCCCCTGTGCCCCCAAGACTCTCCAACATATTTCAGCGCAGATCATCTCATAATCAATAGACCACTCAGCCAACCATTCACGACAATACTAGCGATCTTGACAATCTAAACTTAGCTAATATTCTGAATAACCTCTTAAAACCGGCAATACCACAAATTAAACAATTTTTTATGCAGCTAATTTCCCAGATGTTTATAAATGAAAATGGAGAATTTTAATAACCAACTGATTCACACATTAACACTACGCAACTGGAATGCTAACCGTGTTAAAAACCGCTAAAACACACTGATAGACTTTTTGGCGCGCTACAAAATAGACATAGCATTTATTCACCTCAAAGCCGGTGAGAGTTTGCGAATTAGAAATTACACAATATACAGAATTGACACTGAGAATAGATTTGGAGGAGTAGCACTTCTTATTAGGAAAGACCTGGAGCAATCTGAGAAAATTATACCCCGACTTCAAAATTTAGACGCAGTAGCAGCTAGACTGACACTAACAGATAATACATTATTGAATATTGTTTCGGCCTATCATAGACATAGCAAACGACTGACAGACACAGATTCCGAACTGATATTTACTGGACAGCCAACATTATTACTCGGAGTCCTCAACAGCAAACATACAGACTTTGGTTGCCGGACCCGAAACTCAAATGGGACCAAACTTCTAATAATCACTGATAAACTTGGTCTCCAAATAAGTTCTCCAGAAGAGCCCACTTTTTATCCAACCCAGTACGGCTACCGCCCAGACATATTAGACATAGGTCTCGTCAGTAACTTTGCCACCCCTATTCATCCAACTCCCGTAACAGACTTGGACTCGGACCATCTCCCTATGATCTGTTATCTTGGTGCCCGAGCCCGAACACCACCCTCTCTTTCTCGGCTCATCACGGGAAAGGTGGACTGGGGGATCTTCGCTGAGGAAATGTGTTCCCTTCCCATCCCCACACAGTACTACACGACTGACGACATAGACGCAACCGTGTTCATACTCACATAACACATATACAACTCCATAAACACAGCGACTTCACGTACGTACCCTCACTCAAACAAACAATACAAGTCCGCACAACACATACTCGACCTTATACACCACAGAAACCATATTCGACGTCAATGCCAACGCTACAGACTACCGGATCACAAACGTACATGGAGAGTTTCGTGCCAGGAGATCAACGGCTTTGGAAAGAAACCAAACGGTTGACTGGACAAACCACACAGATTCCCCCTCTAACACTCGGAACAGACACTGCAACGACTGATGACGAGAAGTGTACCTTCGCTGAACATCCTTCTCATAAGTTCAGAGACTTTGACAAACAAGATAAACTAACTGACAACGAAGTAGATACTTACCTCACGACACCTACCACAACAGTAGAACCCCTGATCCCCTTTGTCCCTCCAATCGAGCTGAAGTTTCTCATACGAAGACTGCCAAGAAAAAAAGCTCCAGGAGATGATCTGATACCTAATTTAGTACTCAAACGGCTGCCTAGGAAAACCGTTGCACTGCTCACCAGTATATACAACGCCTGTCTCCGATTTGGTTACTACCCTCCCGCCTGGAAGAACACTATCGTACTCCTTTTTCACAAAAGGGGGAAGCCCAAGCACGATCCAAACAGTTATCGTCCAATAAGTCTCCTCAACGCACTGGGGAAATTACTGGAGAAGATTTATTGAGAAGCGTCTCCGCTCACATTTAGAAGACAACGGAGTTATCCCGCAACATCAGTTTGGCTTCAAGCCCCACCACTCGGCAACACACCAAGTCCAACGCGTCGTCGAAGCAATTTACTGTGGCTTTGAGGCAAAAAAATACAACACGGGAGTATTCCTAGATGTGGCAGCAGCATTCGACACGGTGTGGCACCATAGTTTACTGCAAAAGATAAAGAAAACTTGGCCTCCACCCCAAGGTGCCATACTCATTACTCTTTTATTCAATCTTTATTGTTTAGATATTCCCCAATACGATAAAGACACAATTATTGCTCAGTTCGCTGATGACACAGCACTTCTGCCCCTAGATGACGACCTTCTCGAAGCCATCAGGAATTTTCAGAGTGGCCTTATCGATGTCTCGATATGGTTCCGGAAGTGAAAACTTCAGCTAAACCCATCGAAGACGGAAGCGAAAATATTAACCTTACATCGTTTCAACCTCACAAACCTCATTACATTTCGACTCGATAACCTCCCAGTTCACTGGAATCCTAAAGACCAGGCAGTGCGTTACCTAGGAGTACACCTTGACACCAGACTGACTTGGACATTACACACTAACTACGTCTTACAACAAGCCAACGCAAGACTTAAACTTTTGTACCCTTTTTTAAATAGAAAATCATTACTTCGACACAGAACTGCTATCTTAGTACGATATACAAAACCATGTTGCGGCCCCCTACTGACCTACTTCTGTCCTGTCTGGTACAACTCTTCAAAATTAACCAAAAAGAGACTACAGACATTCGAAAACAGAATTCTGCGTATGATGGGTAACGCACCCTGGTTTTTAAGGAATTCCCAGCTTCACCGGGAACTGGGAGTTGATCGACTCGAAGAGGTCTTTAACAGGCTCACAAGGCGACACCATGAGCTTCTTGAGTATAACCTTGGAACCTCTATATCAAGAAGATTATAGCCTAGGGCTTACCAAGATTTACTTGGATTATAACATTTTCCTTTCTTCAAACAATTCGTGGATAACATTTATTGTTGAACCGAAATTTAAATAAAGTTTGTTTTTCAAAGTAACTATGAAACTAAAAAATATAATTGAAATTTTATATAACAAAATTTTAAAAATAAGAAAATAAAATTACCTTTGGTAAAATTCCTCTTTCATCAGCAAAAAAAAATCTCTTTGTTCCTCTTCATTGCATGATTCCTACACTTTAAAAAGACCATATCTTTAGTAAGTCAATCTACTTTTGGTATTGACTATATTATGCTCTCTTCACAAATTTGTAATTAAGATCTAAAGTTATGTTTTTATGATCTATTATATCATTTATAGGACGAATTAATGCATTTTTCTTTTTAAAAAAAACTGTTTGCTCCTTCCTCTTTCTTGCATAACATGTGTATAATTTGTGTATCAATGGAATCAAATTACTTAGCAACCGTTAATAAATATCATTATAAAATCACTAGCGGGGCGATTGCAAACAAGACCTATAATATATAATAATAAATAAAATTGAAATAATAAAAACTGTTACACGCTAGGAATGATGGTTCGTGAACACATTGGATACTCGCCTTAATACATTCATATTTTACGTTTGTTCAGTCATATTTAACACTTTTTTACCTAGAAATATCAGTTTGTAATGAAACAACTGATGATTTAGAACAAATTATGATTTTCCTCTTTAAAATCTTTCAAGTACACTATCTCATTATCGATTTTAAATTAAATTTTTAAATTGCAGAACACCTGATTCAGTTAAAAAATTGAAGAAAATGGAAGTAAATAAGGAGTCTTTAGTCGTTTTAAACCATCGACCAAAACGTATCTCGCGATATTGGGAGTTAACGTGACAGGTCAGTAGTATATTAGACATAGGAAAGAGAGAGAACAAGGTTACTTTGAGAGATAATGGAAATTTTTAATTGGAGCTTATGGGAACAATAATTATCACAGAACCAATAGGGTAGTAAGAACAACGGGAAAATATAAATGCATCTATCATTAGGAAATTTGAAACACAGAGACAAGAAAAAGAAAAAATAAGAATATTACATTGTTTAGAGATTTAGATATGTAATAATTAACGAAAAAATTATGGTTTGTCAAATCATTACTAAAACGTAGACAAAAATTTACATAAACTGGTAGAAAAAATGATTTTTTTTCTGAAAAAAAATAGATAAATCGATTGCGATGTAGGAAAAAGTAAAGATGAATCCATGAAATAAAAATACAAATAAGAGTAAGAAAAAGTAAAAATGAAAAAGAAAGATATATGGAAATATGTGGTAAATGTCAATATAATAAGCTGTAAGACTAATACCAATACAAAAGCCGAAAAAAAAATGATGAAAGTCATTTTGTAATAAAACCTCTTTTCCAGATTAACGAGCCACTTTAATAGTCCTTGAATGTTGGCCATCTAGGAATGGCTTCGGAGAGTTGTTGATTTCATAACAAAAAAAATAATAAAAAAATGTCCTTTGTGTGTGACACCTCATGCGATGTGGACACATTGCTTAACTCATTGACAATCTCTTGTTTCAAACGATATGAATGAATGTCTTCTTGTAATACTTGATAAGTTGTATATTTTATTATAAACAGCCCATTAAAAGTAAGGTTCTTATCAAAACTGCAACAAAACACTAGTTTAAAATAAAGTACTCCTATATTGTAGTGAGTAATATTGGATTCTAGTTCAAATACTCTCTTAAATATTTAAAACACAAACGATAAATAAATAAAACATAATAAAGGTAATAAATGTTCTGATTTCTTTTTTTTTTAATCAAAATATTGTCTGAGTATATTGTTGATAAAAGGGACTATGTTACAAAACATAATTTTCAGTAGTTTATGTTCAATAAATTTTTTTTTTTTTTTTTTTTTTGTAATTTTCCTTTAGCAGGAAAATGTTGCATAGCCCCTTCATCTTCTTCATATCTCTTTTTCTAGTTGTTTTGAAATATTCAGATTTCGCTACCCAACACCTGCAGACATAAATCCTTCATCCAATGAACTAGATTGTATTTAAAAAAACCAATTGACATAACAACTTCATCCGCTAAACCCTTTAATTATGCAAAATTTTTCAAAACGTTTAAATTTAGTATCTCACTTTTATCCAAGATGACGCTTGCTATCTTCCTCCTCAATAAAATTATTTTATGGAGAAGAAGATTATCATTTGTATAATTTAGATTCCAATATTATAATTTTTTCTCACTCGGTTTATTAAATTTAGAAACTTTGATTGTTTCTTTGCACTATACCAAGCATTCTACCATAGAAACCTATTTCTTATTTTTTTTTTTTTTTGTGGAGTGTTCTCTTATTTTCTTCTCTATATCTTTAGTCATTATTTATGTTGTCTTTTGTATTTTTTTCTTTAATTTTTTTCGATTTAATTCTGATCGAATTGTATTTACGAGTATTTCTATACTTCTTTGTTTTTCTTAAGGGATTTTGTCCCAGAGTAAAATTAATTTTTTTTCAATTCTATTGTAATTTATTATGCTACATAATTATGTAGCTGATTAGAAATGTTCTATTTTAAAAGTATATATATATTTTACATTAAATTCTTACGAAATTGCAGAGATGCATAACTATTTTTTTTTCTTTTCAAAAGGTGTGGGAATTAGTAAAGGCTCGAAATCATTGACTCGAGGCATTTCAAACAGCCCTTGTTCGTTTACAAGAACCTAGGTAACCCAACATATACTCATATTTTATGCATTTAACTTTACCTATCATAAAAATTCTTTTATTATGAACAACAGTGATGTGTCGGCACCGAAATTCTTCGATTCTCGATAACAAGACCATGAATTTAAAAATAAATTGCTATCACAAAAAACAAAACGTATAAGATTTAAACAAGTAAACCAAATCTATTTAATAATTTAAAAATATTCGAGACTTAAACTAATAACAGCAAATACCTTTTATTATCTTCAACATAGGTTTATTGTATAAGTGAATTACATTTCAGAAAATGTATAAAAAAAAGTATTCATTTAACAAATTTTTATTTAAGAAGAAAGATATTTCAAAGGATCTGGATTTTATTTATTATTTAAGGATTGCGATACTGCAGCCTTTTACTAAATACTGTAGATGGAAAAAACCACGGATATTTCTGTGAGTAATAGATTTCGAAATCCTGTAATAAACTTGTAATAAAAAATCAATAATGTAAATAAATAAAAAATGTAATAAATAAATAAAAACAAGATTAAAAGTCGGTCATACTTGTTATTTCTCGGTCGTATAACTACACAGTTCGCTCTTACTCTGCAGAAATTTAAAAATTAGGGTATATAAAAATATTTTACTGTCAACAGTTCTTTACGGATGCCTAGCCGCTTATGTTAAGGCAAGAACGACGCCTTAATATTTTCGAAAATAAAGTACTGCGTAGAATATTTGGCCCATAAAAGGATGAAGAAACGGGAGAGTTTAGAAGGCTCTACAATGCGGAACTGCGGAATTCATATCAGTCTATATCAGGAATTTATATAGTTCTGGTAATAGCAGCGCAACGGTTAAAATGGGAATGCAAAGTCGTTAGATTTAGTTACGACCGAATTCCGAAAAAGGTAATCAGTTTTGAGCCATCATGTAAACGACAAAGGGGTAAACCGAGATTGCGTCAGGTACGATCTTAAGATTTGGGTTGTAAAGAGTTGGTTGTGGTCATAGGGTAGTGATGTCGGCATCGAATCTTCGGGTTCGCCATACCTTTTATTTATTCGTTTATCTAATAAATAAATAAAATTATCCTTATTCTGGTATGACAAAAACCATTTAAGAATAACAAAAATGTAAAATCAAATCAGACACAACTGTCTAGCTGCATTTATTATATCGCTAATGCATATATAACTGCTTCAGTAGTTTGAAAACGGTTGAAAATATGGTTTCTTTATTTTCAAATAGCAAAAACGTATCTTCAACAGTGTAACCTTTGTCTAGGAATTAGGAATGCTTGACTTTTTCTGAGAATTGTTTTAAATTCTTTTCGGTACAGTGCTAATTATGAACATGAAAAATTGTTCTGTTATTAAACATGAAAAAAATATCGTCTTTTCATCATTAAGAAGAAGAATCGAAGAATATTAAGTACGTAAATAGGTATCAACAATTGCTTTCATCGAATGTATCAATAGGATCCTGATAATCGATTTTGAATCATCGATTTTTTACATAAGATATTTCGACATATCGAGAATCGACATTTGGAATCAACACATCCCTACTTTTGAATTATATTTTTTACCCTTATTTTTTATATAGTGGAGTTTAGGACAATGAGTTTAGGAATAAATGAAGAAATAATAAAAATGAAGGTGATAAAGAGCAGAACCTTAAAAGGCTACTCGATGGTGTACGTGAAACAATTTTAATGTGTTTAAAAAGAAAAATCGTTGATGATTGTAATTTATCAGGGTTTAGCGTCCTTCCAGAATCCAACTAAGGTGAGAAGGACGGGTTATCCCATTGGTAAGCAACCTATTTCTCGCTCTAATAGATCTAGCCTTCAGAAGGTTGAAATACATTTGCGAAACTATTCTTACCAGTTTTTATATAAAATTATTTAAATTTTCAACAGTAAAACCAATTTTACTTTTTTTACAATCTGGTTTATTTGCAATATTCATTTATAACATTAAATATGTCCTTACGAGTTTTTATCGAAATTGGTAAAACAGATATGATTAAAAAAAAAATTATTATGACTCCTATTACTTCAGGAAAGTCTTAAGTTTTATTTTTCTGAAAATCATAATAAATGACCGTTAGTCAGTTTCTCCTCATAATGGAGACTTCAATCCCTAATTATATATAACTCAACAATAAACTAGAATCACTTATATAATCGTTATTAAAATATCATCAAATTTATTTTTCAGATTGTTTTTTTTTCTTTTTTTTTTTATTAAAAATGTCTTCATTAAAATATATAACTGTAATTGGAACTGTCTTTCAAAACTGAACATGTTCACTATCGAATTTAATTTTTTATTTTCTGCTAAAGCCTTGCGAGCTGCACACACTACCTAACTAAATAATTTGTACTTTTCTTAGTAGACATCTATCAAGGATTTAAATAAAATAATTTTTTTGGATTAATCAGAAAATAGGTTTTCTGCTCTTTTTGAAAACGTTTCTGAAGTAGATATGTCCAGTCTTAAAAGATCTCATCAATTAGGAGTTTTTGCTAAGAAAAAAAAAATGGAAATTACATAAGATCAATAAAAATAAAATTAGAAATAATAAAAACTCGCCGACTCAAATTATTTATACATAATTAATTTTCGCTAACGAATGTTACATAATTCTTTCAAGTCGATGTCAATCTTACATAATATCCATACCTGCTTTAAGTAATTTTTCTTAAAAAGGTCCATTACCATATATTTTTTTAACTTAAGAAATCGATTTAGTATTCATTTAAACTTTCATGATGCTCTTAAATCGTTTTCTTCATCTCTTGGCTAAAATTAACTTTTTACTAGATCTTAAAAGAATTTCCTCCTTTTTTTTTTTTTTTTTTTTTTTTCTTCATTTTTCCCTGAATAAAAAAAGAACCTTCAAAATAATCTATATAATATATTTTACAAAGAAATTTGTCTAACTTCAATAAAAAAAAAAAAAATGTCAGACAGCTTACAACTAGTATAAAATACATCTGTATTGCATACATTGCTTACTCTAGAACTTCTGTGTCAAACGTATACAAACATAATAAGGAGAAGAATACTAATGATGTTAAAGAATAAACTGAAAACCACACGCTCTGATTTATACCTATGATCACGTTTAATTGACACATTTTCTGGTGTATAATAAGTAATTACAAGCTGTAACATTTACTTTTATAATTGTCACTTTACCTTAATGAAAGGGTAATAGACTACGCTATTATAATTCTCTTTTGACTTTCTCGCCTTTCTGGGAACGCATTTCTGATAATTGTAGCTCCCACAGAAACTCTCATGGCGAGCCTGGGGATTTTGAAAGAGGCATTTGGTGATGTAAAGTATAGAAGCACATAATATTAAATAGAATAGTTGGTTGAACTTCCGTATCAGAATACCAAGGTATATTAATTTTTAATTCTTATTCATTAATGTTAATATAATTTATTGGAAATTATAATTTAAATTAAAAAAATTTCCGTTTATACTTATATGTTTAAACAATACATCTATCTAAAGCTAACAGTTAACATGTGTACAAGCTGTAAGAATATACTTATTACCATACTTATTAGTACTTGATTAATGCAGATAGTAATATACAAACTAAAAAACAATATATAAACTAATAACAACGAATAAATCCGTCTATTAGGAGTCTTTATCCATAAGAAAGGGGTTAAAAAAAACAATGTAAATATTTAAAACCTGAGGATGATAATTAATGTTTGTAGTCAATGATTATATAGTGAGTGATAAATAAAACCCAGAGATATACTATTGTAAATATTACGTTGTATTCAATATTCATTTCCAGGATTAAATTTGAATAAGTAGAGCAGTTTAAATAGTAAATAGATAAGGGCCAACCAAATCAATAAGAAAAGAGATACAGGAGGAAATAAACTCAAGATTAAAAGCCGGTAATGTTTGTTATTTCCCGGTCGGAAAACTTAGTTCGCGCTAGCTCTCCAGAATTAAAAAAAAAAATTATACTACTAGTCCAATCAATGAGAACTGAAATAAGGGGTATAGAGTGCATGAAATATGTGATCATTTTTAACTTCACAGCTTCTTTAGGAGTAGTTAAAAGAACTTTTGGAAATACCAAAAGTCTCATCCCATGGGGGGTGAGCTAAGGGTGGGGGGAGGGGAGAAGGTCCCAATTTTGTGTTTTTCGATTAAATCTCGAAAACGCTAGACACTAGAAAAATATGTTATGAATCAAAATTAAAGCTAATTAAATTCCCTATAAAATTAATTCTATACATATTTGTTGAAAATCTAACGGTTTTTGAGATATACGTTATTAAAAGTTTATGATAATAGAACTAAAAAAATGATAACTTCACTTTTTGTTAAACATTTACTCCAAATGATTCGTATAAATTAAATTTAATGCTCTAAAATTTTGGTTCTGATATTTTTTCTGAGAAACGATCGTAGAAGGTACTAGATGCAAAAGTTTGACAAAAAGTGAGGTAACATTTGTTTTTTTTTTTTTCCCGAAAATCGCCGATTTTCAGTGACGTATATCTCGAAAACCGTTAGAATTTCGACAAATGTACACAGAAGTTATTTTAAAGGAAATTTAATTAGCTTTAATTTTGATTGGAAACATATTTTTATAGAGTCAACCGTTTTCGAGATATAATCAAAAAACCCAAAAATGGGACCTTCTTTCTCCCCCCCCCCCCCACCTCTAGCTCATCTCTCCGGGCGGGGACTTTTAGTATCTAACTACACCTAACGAAGCTATGAAGTCAAAAATTATCGCGTATTCCATGCACTCTGCGACGTGTTTATTGACTGGAGTATACCTACACTTCTCTAAGGGTGTGAAACGTGGCCGCGTAGGTCAAGGGAACAACAACGTCTTAAAGTTTTAGAAAATTAAATACTTTTTCAGGCGAAATATTCTACATCTCCTGAAAAAGGATGATCATACGGGAAAATTTAGAAGGCTCCACAACGCATAACTGCGGGAGTTTTATCCGGTATATATAGTTCAGGTAATAAGAGTGCGAAGGTTAAGATGGGTATGTGAAGTCGTTGGGTTTAGTAATGACCAGATTCATAAAAAGACAGTCAAGGGCAGACCGAGACGTAGACGGGAAGATTGGGTAATAGTTGATCTTGTGGAATTGTTTTTTGATGGGGTGGGTTAGATGGATGTACGTGGTCAACGGTTAACGGTGACGGCATCGAACCTTCGGGGTTAGTTAAGCGTTTTATTTACTTATTTGTTATACAGCATTCATTAAGTAAACACATGAATGTATGATATAATAATAACCATAGCGTATTGGTCAGTTAAAATATTTTAATTAATGATTACATTTAATAACTAACCACTCGTTGTATTTCAAATAATATTTAACTTAAAAATATAGTTTGTTCCGCTAAAGCCAATTTAAATAGCCTCTCATATCATTTTATTTATCTTTTTCTTACTGGATAAAGAACGAAGAAGCGCTGGTTTCTCCTTGATCCGTCACATGGTGTGGAATAAATGCTTTCGGCTGTGTGTTAATTTTGTTAATGTATGGATATGTTTTGTAATGATTTTTCATTCCATCTTAACGGTTGTAAAGATTTACTTTTCATATTATTAGTAATTCTATTTATTATTTCATCATTTTCTTTTCTTTTAGATATACTTTGATTTTTCCTCTGTGTACAAGTGATGAATGTGTAATATATAGGCAATGTCACATGTATATACATACATGTTTGTATGTATCATGGCTACTTATTTTGAATTATTTAAATAAGCAACGAAAATACTCAGTGTTGGAAACTGACATTTTTAGATCCTATTCAAAGTTTGGTTTTACCAATTTTTATGTGCATTTGATATTTCAACCAAGGTTCAAAAAAATGGCCCAGTTTCCTTATCGGAAGCAGTATAAAGGAGTAGATTATTGATTAAAATATCCATGATATATTGTTTTTTGCCATTCAGGGAGAAATTTAGTTTTTACTAATTTATTTACTTTTTAACCAATGTTACTCGGGTTAACCAAATACGATTCTCAATATCAATCAAAAGAAAGGTTATTATAAGCCAATATAATCAATAACAGAATATATGATACCTATGTAGTTCTTAGGTCAATATTTAGTTCCAGACCAAGCCTACCCAAACCAAAACTGTTACAGGAAAAAACTGGTTGTAGGATAAGGTCAAAAGCTCTAGGATGAAACTATCTCAGAACTAGTTTACAAAGTAGTTGAACAGGAACAGGAAAAGAACTTTAAAGACCTGGAATAGCTAATTCTCGTGGGTATATTAGTTTAAGTCTAATTATTTTGGAAAAATCAAATAGCCTATTTTATGTTCTCTGTTTATATTCGCGGATGATTTTCAATCATTTCCAGTTAAATATATATATAATTTTTTTTTTCCATATTCATACTTTTCTTGGTCTATTAGAAATGAAGGAGAGGAAAAATAATAATAACGGAGGGAACTGGTATAGCTAAGAGGGTATGCACTTGTGGAAAACCTCATGAACCGAAGATCGTAGGTTCGAATCCGGTCAGTGACAGGGTTGAATTAGTTTGTAGTAACTAGTTACCCGTCACCCACCCTCCTGGCCTGGAAAACTCCATGTTGCCGAAAGAGTAAGGATGGGGAGAAAGAGAAAATATATAATATGAATGATGACTGGGATAAATAAATAAATACACTCTGAGCAAATATCTTATACAGTTCCTTTCTAGAACCTACTAAGAGTATTTTTTGATTTGGAAATGTTAAAAAACAAAAAGAATCAGTAACACAAAAAAATAAAGCAAAACTACAACCTCTCTATAAGATAAAGCTAGGAGCACAGTAAAACACAAGAAACTCTTTAATTTAAGAGGGTTTTCTCCTCTGTTTGTAAATGTTAAGCTCCAATTTTAAATAGTTGTGATCAAAAATTGTATATAGTTGATTTGGGAATGATGATACACCAGTTGTTTACACTAAATATTTATCCTTACTAAAGATGAAAATAACAAATGTGGAGTTATCTTTCAAAACTGTCTGTTTTTGTGGAACAAAAAACAACTATACTTTTTAATTTTTAATGAAGCCTTGCATGCTGCAAACACTGCTACATTTTCTTCTAGTTATTTTATTAACACACATCAACATATATCAAGGATCAAATAAAATAATTATTTTAGATTTAGCAGCAGGTGGAAGAATGGTGTAAGTATTTTACTTTTTTTAAACATTTTCTGAAGCTGACATGTTCAGTTTTGAATGGTAACTCCTCAAGTTAACTACAAGGGTTCTCCAATAGCTTCAGATAGGAAAGTAATACCATTCCGATTCCGAGCTATAAGGGATCAAAAACTTTAGAAATATACTCTACGGTGTACGAGAAGTGTGTAAAAAATAAAAAATAAATTTAAAACAAAAAATAAAAGGAAATATAAAAAGATGACGAGTTGATCTTCCAATGAATATATTCGATTGTTGATCATGGTTTTGATGTGGGGTGGTCTTCTTTCTTGATGTATGTGGTCTATTTTCCAATCATATTATTATGTATGCCACTGTGTGAGTGAGGATCTAATATAGTGGAAAATGAAGGGTCAGTTACTTGACTATCTTTACAAGTTTCATTTTTTGAAGAACTTATACAGAGTGATTTTCCATTGCTTGTGGCAGAACCCTGCATATCTGAGGCAACACTATCTCCATACAGCTTTTTATATTGACCACTATTCATAAAAATAAATGATTTATTCATTTATCGATTTCATCTAGCTTTTTCAGTTAGCCTCACGGTCGCTGTTGTTGTAGTGTTAATTTCTAACTGTTTATTTTCTTATATTGTCAATTGAAATATGGATTCAGTTTGTAAATGCTAGGGCCCTATTATTTTTTTTTTAAGCTGCTGACTTTACGATTGATTAAACTGACATGTTTTCAGTATTGCGATAAGAAAGAAATACAACTTGTTTTGAGCTTAATACTTGAAGATTATATAATTTTTTTTAATTTCTTTTTTTGAGTAGAACCACCAACCATAGATGGTCTCAGCAAGAGATACCACCCAGATTGCTAGTAAACGGATGAAATCATAGCTGTTATATCATCATTCTAATAACCTTAAGTTCGGTTGCAAAAGTTATTTGCTTGAATACATCATAGTTTAAAAGTTTACTTGCAAAAGTTAATGACTCATATCGATACACCTAGTTCACATTGCTTTTATCTATCACAAATAAGAGAAGCGTCTTATATAATGACCAGTCTTCCAAGTTATGCCTAGCTAACGGAGGAGATCATAATGTCATAATGTGTTGGAATCAAATTTCATAACTAAAGCAGAAAAAAAAAACAGCCCACTTCTTCAATTGATATATAAACACTTGCGAAACTATAAGACTCCTATCCAGTAGCTTAAGGCTCTTTTTTTTTTTTTTTTTTTTTTTCGTTTTCTTATAGGCATTTCAGAGGCTGTACTATGTACAAATGTTTTTACATTCCTTCATGATTTTTTCTTTAATCAGAGACAAAAAGAGAAATATTCAAGACGCAGTTCCTAAGTATTTTTTTATAGAGTGCAGAGAGTTGGACGCTCCTAGACAAGCATCTCAGAAAAATGACAGCCCAGAAATGAATAATATCAAAAAAATTATTGGCGATGCAAGAAGATATTGTTTGAGGAACGAAAGAATTAAAGAGGAGCTCGGTGTAAGGCGGTTGAAGCATACTATTAAAGGACGACAGCTTAAATGGCATGGAAACGTGTGCCGCCAGGTTGGTGTTCGAAAGGCGAGGTGGTTCCTAGAAGCTTGACTAGAAGGGAGGATATCCAGAAGCCACGACTTATGGACAACGAGTATATGGAGAGATTCGGCGATCTAAACAGAGCACAGTGCTGTGTGCGGCGAGAGGACAGAGACCATCCAGCTTTTTTTAAGCCTTCTGAAAATATTTCCAGGTATGTCAGTCGTGGCCATGTCATTAAACAGTATGTTATTATGTCCATGAAGTTTGTCATGGAATCGTCTGTATAGGTTATATATATATATATTATATATATATATATATATATATATATGTTCCTTTACTGTGGGTACTTGTAAATCAGAGTGAAGTGTGTGGTTTGAAATGTACCAAGGTGATTTCGTGATTATTCTGGGTATTTTTAAAGTTTATATTAATTTAATGTTTCGTAATTTTAATATAATTATTTCTTTGTATTTGCTTTTATTATTGCTTTTAATAATCGCAATACTTTTCATGTTCACTGGTTAAAGAATATGAGAACGTAAGCATTTAAAGAAAAATGAAAATTTTAAACACCAATGAAAAAAAAAGATCAGTGGAAATTGTTTACTATAAATAGGTTATATTGTTTTGTTTTTTATTGTCCTTAGACAATATTAACTTGTAACGTGCTAATCGTCAACCAAATATCCTTTTGGAAAGTTCCTTAATTTTTTCTTTTATTGTAAAAAAATATTAATTTTTAATTGTCCATACCAACATTTACTTATAAAATAAAAACTATAAAATACTAACAGAAAATTTAGGGTTCTGAACTACCTCTATACATATATACTACCGGATAAGATACCGGTTAATAAATACTCTCTAATCGCCCTAAGATTTCGTAACCTTTCCACCATACTAAGGAAAGATCAAGAGAACAAGACGAGAGTAATTACTGTTTATGCAGGCGGAGATAAGGAATCTGAGCTCGCAATGTTGCCCAACATTCCTAATTAGGCCATTGTCTTTGTAGAATGAATGGAAAAGGCTCAAATGCAATGAAAAAGATAGTTTTAAAATATTTTCTGGAAATCGTGAGAGGTGTCCGTTTGTTGTATGTTATTCAATATTCAGAATTTACCTAGCCATGCAAGGGTATTATATAAATAATGTGAACTAATCAAACAAGTGTTCTCGTGTGAGTAAACCAAAAACCTGCCACGTGTAGTTCAGTTTCAGCTAATTAGTGTGGTAATATTATAGAAAAAAAAATATATATCTACAAATAGGAGTAATTTTTTTTAAATTATAAAATGTAAATAAATTAATGTATATACTATCGTATTGCAGACTTTATTTCAATAGGCAGAAAGAAATTTTGCTATATTTGCCCCTATAGCGTTTTCACTCTGTCTTTACTGGTTCACGAAGAAGTGCCACTGTGAGAAAGAACTCATATTCACTTCAGACTAAGGGTTCTTAAACTAGGTTCCTCCCAGTTTAAGAATCCTTAATCTGGAGGTAAATAATAAAAATAAGCATGAGTGCGTTTTAAAATATTTCATTTTATCTTATTTATTTACTAACGATCTTTATAGTATTAATTTTTTACCAAAAAAAATGTTTGATATTTACGTCAGTTGTTGTAAAATATTACATATTGTTTTGATTAAAAAGAGATTTGTGGATGAACAGAGCTTATATATTTCACCAGCCGCATTAAATCCAGTGTTGCTCTGACATAAAATTCATCTGCTCTGACCCCTTAAGTGCAAGCATAATCCTTTTTAAAATTATCCAGACAACTCTTTAATCCAAATTTCATATAGAATTAGACGGCCAAATCTTCCAAAAAAAACTTTTGTCTGGTTCTCCAGCTATTTCGGCATATCCCAAATTGAAGAAGTGGATAAAGAAACAACAGAACCAAATAGAAACTGTCCGTGCCAGACATGTTTAGACCACTTTATATGAAGATTTTAAGAGACCTTTGCATAGTTAGATTTTAAGATTCTAGTGCATGATCGACTCAAGAAAATAATAAATTGAATTAACTCAAGCCGTCTGTAGCTGGGCTTCATCCTCCAGACCATGTACGAGGGAACACGTGATTATAACGCGGCTATCAAATGAACACTACCGTTTAAGGCACGAGTAGCTAATAACAAGGAGAGATCCCCCTCAGTGTTATTACTATAAAGTTGCTCTTACCGTGAGACACTTTTTCGATGAGTGTCTTTAGTAGATAGATTTATTAGGACAGAAGAGAAATGAATAGGTATAGTCTCGTCAGTTCTGTAAGGCCATGGGTGATAGTGAACAGTACGTTTGTAGAACAATCAAATTCCTTTGACTTGTTGAATTATATAATTTGCTATAATGTTTTTTTGTTTTTTAAAATTTAAAATTTACTTGATATTGTTTTAATTTAGATCTAACATTTAAGTTAAAATTGCTTATTCCTACAGTTTAAATAGTTAATTTGAGGGTGACTGATGACCACATCACCTCCTTCTATGACCGTTGGACTAAAGACAATACTTCCTTAACAAGTGCTGAGGCTTGTATGGGTTGTAGAGGGGCAGGTTTTAAAAAGTTAATATGGTAAAATTCAAGTTCAAGTAAGGGCAATAAGGACCATCATCAGTTTTTCTATTCCACTCCAACGCATATTAGATTGAATCAGGTAATTGTTAAATTACGTATTAACTGTATAAAAGAAAAATATTATTACTAAAATTAATTGGAGTTTTTTCATTCAAAAATCTTTAATTTTATTTGCTTTGGTTGAAGAAACTTCTTATGCTAAGTTTACTGTACTGTCACTCCTTAGAAAGATTCATGTATTATAACACAAGATTTCCGTAATATTTTTCATTCACAATAACTTCATAAGCCATCATATTCATTTCATTGGGAAGGCTGGCTTTGAGCCCACCTTTTCAGGATCCTTGTAATAGTAATTTATTTATTTGGGGAGGACTTAAAAAAAAAAAAAGGCTTTGATTATCACCTTTTCAGATCTCTGAACAATTGTCTCCGGCAGAAATGTTTTGATAACCAGCAAAGCCTCGAATTAGAATTAATTTTTTTTTTTTTACCAACAAAGATCAATAATTTTTTACAAACGGTATTTTGGATCCTTTATAAAGTTATTAGTTTAATGGAGATTATTTAAATGAATAAAGTCATTGAATAGTTATTGGTTTATTGAATTCCTCATTCAAATACCAAAACAAATATAATTACCCAAAAATAAGACAGGACTTTTGAAACGACCAGGTATTCGTAGTCATTCTACTTGTAATTTTTGATGTTGGCTACCCATTGCAGTCGCAATCACTTATGTTGCAACCCATTCGAGCTGAAAAGCTTCAATGCTCATACCAGTCAACGGTAGTGCCCAAACAAAGCATTGAATCCTGATATGAGTAAAGTTATAATTATAAAAGCTACATCGGGAGGGTTATATTCCTTAAACGAACCATTTAGCGAAGTATAAAACGATGCCCATCACTCAAATTAATGTCAAGTATGTACGTCCAACTATTCCAGTCAACCATTCTCCCGACAAGATGTTAGAGCATACGATCGGAAAGGGCAGAGATAGCGGACATAGCTCATTCCTCAAGCAGCTAGCTGTAACAGCAACAGCAACAGCTTATAAAGTGCTCTCACTTAGCGGCCCGCTCTGAGGAGCGGCGCTGCATCTTTCGGTTATGTAAACGAACATCGGAGGAAAAAATCGCAGTTGGAATTGTTTTGTAACCGGTTGTCGGTTTTATTTATGTCGTTCATAAGGCGTAATGGCGATTTTTTTTTTTGTTATATATTATTCCTCGAACTCTTCCGACACCATATGGCGAGACCATATGCCGGCGCATGTCCAAAATTGTGATTCTACGATTCATTAAGTGCTCTAAAAGAAACGCTAAATAGTGGATTATTTTATTTTGTAAGAGGATGCTGCAAATCCGCTATATTATTTTGTTTATGATAGTATTAATAAATTTTAATCCACTTTTTCACATAACAAAAAACAACAAAAAAAAATATTTGTTTTTTAAAAGTCATTTTAAAGATTTTAAATTTCTGAATATTCCTCTCTAGTCTCATTTATTGATCGGTTATATAGCTTCTGATCTAAGCAAACACTCGCAATATCCCCATAAAACGATTTCTGCTTTCGATCCTTTCTTAATTAAGATTTACTCGTCTTGAGTATTTTTTTGTTACTATTAATTGTTAATTTTGTTACTACAACTGTTAATATACAATTATTATATACAACAAGGATATATACTAGTATAAAAGGATATGTTTCTAGTTTGGGCGAAATAGGGAACTTCAAAATCTTTGTGGACAAGTTTGGTTGTCACATAATAAGGATTGGATAGGACAAGAATTGGAAGAATTATAGGAGCCCCAAAGCTCAACTCTGTTTGTCAAAATGGGTCTGATTATTGTCATGTAAATAATTTATTGGTAGGTTTGAACGCTTGTCTAGTAAATATTTGAATAGTCGGAAACGGCGAGCAGTTCCTTGTCTTTTAAGTCTGGTATGTGTTTCAGAAATGATTTTCAATAAAAGATGTGGACAATTCCAAAGACTAATTGAAAAATTTATTTTAAAATATTTTACAGAACTTTTTGGTCACAAGTAATACCTTTTACAATGGAATAGACTTTACTCAAATGTTTTATGTTCTCACTTGAATCATATCATTGACCATTTCAAGTAAGGAATTTGTTTACTATCACAAAATACCAAAAAGATACTAATCATGATCAAAAATTCAATATATAATATAAATATACATAATCATTAATATATTTTACTGTCACAGCAAATATTTAAATCTAACATAAAACTATATTTAAAAATTTTTTTGTAACCCAATTTATTATTTTCTTTACCTTATTAGCTAATGAACTAAACGAAAAAAAAATTGTTATGTAAAACCTTCTTTTTTCTTCCTTTGAGTAATCTGACATACCTACACAGCTGTCATTCATATCATTATTAATTTTCCAATGATTTTTTCTTCTTGTTTATTGGCCCCATAAGATGATCCACTATTCACAGCGGCTTCTCATAGAAAAAATTCCTTTCTCATTCGCTTCAATACCTTCTTAATCAGATCCTTCTCTTCTGTTTATTCACTACTTATTTTTAATCAACTATATAATACTAGCTGAAAGTACCCTGCTCCGCTACGGTTTAATATCATTAGGATGCAGGACAGCTTAAATTAGTAAAAGTTAAGCTTAACGTTGATAATTATTATTACTTAAATAAACCTAAAGAATTCCATTCTTAAAATAATTTCAATAAGTAAATTTGACAATTTGCATAAGTTAATTTTATATTATTTTGATAGTTCTCCAGTGAAGCTTCGAGGCAGCACTACCATTTTACCCAGCTCTAATACCAGACCATCAGCTTCTCTTTTGGCATACTTTAAGTGAATATAATCTCAACTTCTCAATTTTTACGGACATATCAAGCATAAATTGGTTGAGGAGATTACGAAATTAAAGTAAATAAGGTTCTTCACCTCCTCGCTGCACTAACATTTAGGCGTAAAAATCAGCTGCAGACACAGTTTTCTTAAGTGGTGTATTGGTGTTTGGGTCACGCTGAGGGATGTTAATACTGTACCCATCTTCTCCATGGCAGAACATGAGACGATACTGAAGAGAATCATACACTTGATAGAACTCACTGATTCTTATCAGTTTTTGTCCCTACATCGGACTGGCCTTACATGACATCACCAGAGAACATAAGTCATTTAGCCTCCTCTTTAACATAAGTCTTTTAATAGCTTCTCGTCACGAAACAATTCAAACTTGTAAGGGTCCACCTCTGGAGCCACCAACAGTTCACAATAGGTTCCTTATAATAAGGTTTCGACATCGATCGTATTTTTGTTTGTTTAAAACTATAAGGAACCTAATTTGTGGTCAAAGTGTGCGGCTTAAACATCTAACCTATTTTTTAACTTAGCTTATCTCCAAATACCATATGACAATTAATCTTTTATTATTTACCCAATAAAAATTGTAATCGCATTTTTCGCGAATTAGCCGCGACCCAGGCCGATTTTTTAAAATTCCTTTCTTAGCGAGCACCTACGGCCCTAGAGGAAGCTATATTTCGAATTTCATTCCAATCCGTTCGGTGGTTTCTGAGATTTCGTGTTAAATGAGTGAGTGGTATTTGACAAATATATAGTAGATTTTAAAACATACTTTGATTCTTTCGACTATAAATAAAATAGGTACATATTTCGGTTTTACTACAAATTTAAATAATTATTTATAGAATGATTTACATAATTATATGAAGGATGTGTACATCATTTGTTATTAAAACAGTATATCAAAGACATAAAATAAAAAGTAAGTAAACTTTTAACTCTTTTAAAAGAGTTAATTAATAAAATAATAAAATATTGAGAGTGAGGATGAGGTATATTAAATTATTTTATGATTATAATTTTCCTAACATTATACCTATCTATTCAAACAAACAAAATAAACATGCAACAGTTTTAATCACTTAAATATTTATATATATATATATATACAAATATACATATATATATATATATATATATATATATATATATATATATATATATTTATATATATATATATATATATTAAAATCTGGAAACTTAGGCTAGTCCATACAATTACACTTTATTAATGATATATATATATTACTGAATGTAATTGAAAATACCTTTTGTAATTTGTAAAAAAACAGATTGTTGCTTGTTTTGTTTTTAAAGTTCTCTAATGGCTGCAGTTCTATTCCTAACTAAGTCCAATACTTTTTAAATGACATAGCGTTAGAGATAAATCACTAAATTACTTATAATTAGCTAATACAAACTATCCAAGTCAATTAGTGGTTTTAATTGCCGCAGTGTTGCTCGCCTAGTAGCCTACTACCTAGCTAAAAATGTTAAACGCTAATAAGTACGAAATAAACATAATTATCAATTTCATTAGATCGGACCTGCCGTTCTCAATTTAGAAATTTAGCCCCCCCCTCCCAACCCCCACTAATTAGTAAAACTGTTAAAACCCCAAATATACGCTAATAAGTACGAAAGTAAATAAAAACATAATTATCAAATTTCAATAAGATCGGACCTGCTGTTCTCAATTTAGAAATTTAGCCCCCCCTCCACCCCGCCCTTAATTAGTAAAACAGTTAAAAACCCCAAATATACGCTAATAAGTACAAAGAAACATAATTATCATAAATCAAATTCATTAAGATCGGACCAGCCGTTCTCAATTTAGAAATTTAGCCCCCCCCCCACCCCAACCCCCCACTAATTAGTAAAACTGTTTTAAAACCCCAAATATACGCTAATAAGTACGAAAGAAAAATAATTATCAAATTTCATTAAGATCGGACCTGCCGTTCTCAATTTAGAAAATTTAGCCCCCCCTCCCAACCCCCCACTAATTAGTAAAACTGTTAAAACCCAAATATACGCTAATAAGTACGAAAAGAAACATAATTATCAAATTTCATTAAGATCGGACCTGCCGTTCTCAATTTAGAAATTTAGCCCCCCCCTCCCAACCCCCCACTAATTAGTAAAACTGTTAAAACCCCAAATATACGCTAATAAGTACGAAAGAAACATAATTATCAAATTTCAATAAGATCGGACCTGCTGTTCTCAATTTAGAAATTTAGCCCCCCCCCCCAACCCTCCCCCCCCCCCTAATTAGTAAAACAGTTAAAACCCCAAATATACGCTAATAAGTACAAAAGAAACACCGGGCTATGACATAAGTCAGAGGAGTACATGTTGCAGTTTAATAACTCGTCCAAGTATATTTGCTTGGCTTATTCAAATTTTTAAAGAGCGGCTGATCAAGATGGGATTGAGAACATGATAGATACAGGAAGAACTGTTACCTAAGGTGATAAATAGTAAGCTAAGGCGTCTTGAAATGTACAGCACAGTTACTAGATGATTCATAACGTTACTGATAAACGTGTTACATAAAAGTTGGTAACGTGTTACAAGAATATCAAGTTTTCATATTTTATGTATAACTAGTGATCATTTATTTGTCTCTCGTAAGTGTGATTATCTAACAGTCTCAACTAGTTAAATGTGAAGCAGTATCCATTATAGAAAAAAAGTACTTTTATTCAGGGACAATAATAAGACTTAATAATAATATCCTTTTTTATAAAATTAACAAAATGTCGTAATTACGGCCTTACAGTAACAAATAGTAAAATAATACCAATTTAGAAACTCAGAACAGAAAATAAAAAAAAAGTTTAATAATAATAATAGTAATAATATAGAAGCTCATAATAAATTTGAATTGAGTTGTTACAAGAATACATTTACAATTATAAACAAATTATATTTATTAGGAAACTGGATGGATAGAAGGTGGTATGGAACATTGAGAAGGAAATTCTGAATGATAATGAATAAATAATAATAAATAAAGGCTTAGCGAACCCGAAGGCTCGATGCCGATACCACCACCCGTTGACCGTAGACTTCTATTCAACCCACTCATCCAATACCCAATTCCCCCAGGTCGTCTCTGACTCAATCCTCCCATCTTCGTCTCAGTCTACCCCTAGGTCGTTTACCCGAAGGCTCAAAACTAATTACTTTCTTCGAACTTCGATCATTACTAAACCCAACAACTTTACTTGCCAATTTTAAGCGTCGCGCTGCTATTAGTTGAACTATATTTACCGGATAAACCGCGCAGTTCCACATTGTAAAGCCTTTTAAATTGTCCGGTTTCTTCATCCGTTTTTGGGCCAAACATTCTACGCAAATAGTGTAACTAAGAACCAGAAATTTATCAAAAAATTTTATTTCTTGTATATTTTATTGGATATCTTTTATCTTTAGAGGATGTTTATTTTCATTTTCTTACTTTATTTTATTTCATTGTACATATTGTATGAATGATTCCTTGTCATATTACTCATTACCCTTGCATGAGACAGCTAGACATACATACATACTGAGAGGTAAAACACCAATACTTTTATCCAATTCTTTGATTCTTCGGAGTGGATCTGGAAAGAAAAGAACTTGGAAATTAGATCCTTTTCCGAAAAGCGGTATATACGAACTAAATTGTAATGACTGTTAGGCTAATTACCCGGGAAAAACTGCGGGATAAATAAATCAAAGATTAAGAGAACATATCAATGCATACAGTAATAAGACCCAGAATTCAAAATTCGCTATCCATTCAAATGAAAATCATAATAAATTCAATTAAGATTTGAGAGTGAAACTATAATAAAATAATGTAATCGTTTAAGACCAATCCAGATTTTTGTTTGACTGACCAGATAAATATTTTCAATGGTCCCATTTTAAATTTGTTTTCAATAAAAACGGAAAAACCAAATAGTCATTGGGAAACCGCAAACGGCCTACTACCTCACCCTTTCCACCTGCCCTTTCCCTCTTGATATCTTTCAGAAATCTGTTTGCATCCTTAGCTGAGTACCGATATATTTCGTTTTTTTAACGATTATACATTTTCAAAAGTCTTAATGTTTACGATCTATGTAACAAAGTGCTGATGTTTTGAAAAATATGTATGTTTTAGAAGTGATGATGAATGTTTAACATTTGAAACTAGTTTCCAAATACAATAATTCCAATAGTCGTGGCAATTAATCCTTTTATCCTAACTAGAAAAACTAATAAATGCGCCTTCGAGATCGGGAGTCCATCATGAAAATTCATTTGGCGACAGTTCCTTAACGGTTGGGAGGGCCAGCTTATACTTGGTCGGAGGTGTGGAAAGGAGCATATGCACATATTTTTTGTTTAATTAATATATTTCAATGGTAAATGCCTTATCCGCCCTCCTATCTTACTTATTCTGTTTGACATTACAAAATCCCTCTCGTAATATCCACCGCATTACAGACGTCAAGAACTCATTAGAGAGAAAATATAAGTCACGGGAAAAATGTAATCCAGCTTTCGAGTGTTGGGAAAGGAATTCCTCCTCTCCGTGGCACTATAACCTATAAAAGTAGAAAAATCTAATGAGTAGTTCACAAGATATGAAATTGTTAGGACATATTTTTCAGAAATAAAATAATTCAGATATAACAGTAGATGTTTTTGCTTCTATATTTAGTAAACATATCTATTCTGTAAGAGAATTTACTGGCTTGAGGTATGATGTTATAGAAGGATCAAGACAATTAGGACTGATGAATTAATTGCCACTTATATTGAAATATTTTTTGTATGTTTTAGAACTATAGAATGTTTATCATTCGAAACTAGTTTTCTAATAAAATAATTCCAATAGAAGTGGCAATTAATTCATCACCTAAGAATTTAATGAAACTTCTGTAAAAGATTATTTAAATTTATAAAAACCACCTTTAAAATCTTGTATAATTATGTGTTATTTTTAGAAAATCAGAAACAAATAATCTTAGATATAACTGAATTTGAACTTTTATGCTTATATATATAACTAACTAACTAACTCTTTCGGCGCTACCGTCCATGAAGGACCTTGGCCTCCTCAGTAATCTTTCTCAACACAGATCCTCCACGGATCTCCTCCATGTCTGCACCCTAAGGAATCGGAGATTAGCCTTCACATCGTCCAGCCATCGCAGTCTGGGCCTGCTTCTTTCTCTTTCTCCATCTGGATGTCTATCCATTAGATGTCGAATGATAAATCTGGATGTCCATATATATTAAATATATATATGTTTATTTGATTTGTCATCAGTGTAGATGGTAAAAATAAACTGTACCCAATAGTTTTGAAGAAATAAATTAATACAAAATATATTATTGATTTAATATGAATACTATTTACAAAAAAATAAATAAATAAATAAATAAATATAACAACAGTGTTAAAACCAAAATTAAGGGAAAAACATTGCATATTAATAATATGATTTTATTTGATATAATTCAATCCTTGCGATCCAAAATCCTTCGTAAAATCCTCATTGCTCCTTAATTTGTCACCTATAAACTTATCCATAAAGATCTTAATGTTCCATATGCTACTGATTTAGCCTACACCAGATACCTATCCTATCATGATAAGCTCCATAATCACTCAAATCCGTTAGTTTCTCAACTTGCTTCCCACTCCATTCCTGATAATCCTCCGAGGCGTCTGAAAAGATGATGGGCCAGAGGACCTTCTAGTGTAGAATGTTTATTAAAGTGCTACTGATGAGTAGCTCTTATAAAGTTTTGTCACGTTATTGTAATAGTTAACAGCACATTTACTGGATGTATAAATTTTTTACAGTTTTAAATATCAATAAATTGTTATTAAAAAAAAAAAAAAAATAAGCTGTGCCCAAAAGTTTTGTGCAAATAAATTAATAAAAAATATACAATTAATTTAATATTAATACTGTCTACAAAAAAATAAATAACTAAATATTACAACTGCGTTAACATCAACTAAAGTTAAGGAAAAAACATTACATATCAATAATATTAAATTATTTTGTATAAAATTAATTATATTATATTAAATTAAATTATTTAAACAATATCTGAACCTTTAGATGTTAAAGCCAATTTTAGCCTTCTTAAGGCTGTAAATGCCTACTTTATACTTCTTCTTTTTTTGCATATTTTTTTTTACAATAATAAACTATTTATTTCATGATTTTTTAATTAATGGAGTCTTATTCTTTAATCGTTTGAGGAAAGGTAAAAACCTCTCTGAAAGATCCGTGAATTCATATTAATACAATTGTATACATATATACATAAATCCACTTCAATCTTATCTATTTATCAAACGTATATAAATACGGCGTAAAGAAATCTTAAAATGAAAGTTAGAATTTAAAATATTATAAATTGTAAAAGGAAAAACTATAAAAAAAAATCCTTTGTAGTTATTGATAAGTAAGTTTCGGTCCTTGGTAAACTGGTGAGAAAAGGAGATAATGTGGTCTGCATCGATAAATAACCACCATGTTTCCAACCCTACCCAATGGCAAACCATATACTCACTCACATCATATAGGCTGAATTTACTCCAGTAGGATCTTCCAACCCCAGTGACGAACCACATATGATAAATACCTTAAATAAATGTTTAACAAATTAAATATTTACATTTACTTATATGAAAATATTCATAGGTGTTTTTGATTATATATGATTATAAAAACAAATTTGACATTTAACTATTTCACCCATCAACTAACCGTACTATGCTTAAGGCGTCTGCAGAACCAGTTCGAAGAAGAAACTGGTTTCTTACTAATCTCATCCCTCCCGTACATGGTGAAAGTACTCAATCAAATATGTCGTGGCTCTATCGTATTTTAAATGGGATACATTAAACCGGAAATTCCAAGATTCGATAATGTCACTGACTTTAAAACGTTCGCTTTATATATTTATTTTTCTTCCTTGGTTGTCACATTTATGCATTTAACATGCATGCCACTGTTAATGGAATATTTGTGATTACTTGAGACACTAATCCATTTACTCAAATTTTTAATTGTTTATCTTGTTTTGCCAATTAAGTGACATTGTTCGTGTTTTTGTTTTTTTCACTGACAATGACCTAAAATGAAGTTAATCAATGACTCCAGACTTTAAGTTCAGCCGTTTCCTTTCCTACTTAGCTTATCAGGTAAATATATCAACTATTATACTATACTGTTAAAGTTGAAGTAATGAAATTGTTTGTGCTTTAACTTCTTTGATAAAATGATCTTAGCACCAAAAAAGATTAAACAAATAAATTTGTAAGTTATAGTACCCAACAGTATTCGGCAAGCATCTTCTCATTACATTTAACGCTTTGCCTTTTTTCCATTTGGGCTATATTTTGATGAAATCGTTCTGCTTGTTCAACTGAAACTGCTACTAAGTTGGGAGGAAAGAAATTCCAAGGGGAATGCAAATTTGGGAAATAATGGTGCCTGATTGAGATTTTCTGATTTCGGATTCGTGTTCAGCACACTTCAAAACACAATAAAACAATATTTTATTGAAGTATTTAGATGCAGAACAGTATTATTAGTCTATTATGTTTTAATTTATGTTAATTAAAATGTTAAGTTATAAATTATAAAATAATCCATAAGTGTTGATCGATTGTTGGTTAATCGACAAACATTGATGTTTAATCTATTAGGCTCGGCATTTCGTTGTACTCTATAGATTAACTACGTGACCAACATACACTGACGACTTGCAGATTCTCAGAGAACATCAAGATCCTAACTAGGCTTTCATGACATTGCCAAACTTAGTACGGTTACTTATTTGAAGGATCGCGCAATGCTTCGTCAAATCAAAAATTGAAGTATTTTTTATCAAGCTGTTTACTTACTTAACTGTTCACTGGTATTCTTAAATAAACCTTAGACAACTGTTTAGTATGATTATCTCATTGTTTACATATTCGTTTAAAACAACACAATCGAAAAACTCCAGGAGTATTTTCGTTTTGCGATTTATATCACATTAGCCGCATATTATATTTTGTTCCATTCACATATTATTGGATAAAAAATAACAATTGTTAACGATACCAAATACAGGTCTAGGTATCCATTTTAAAATATACTACTTTAATTGGTAAGCTGAGTACTTATAATATTCATTGCACGCGTGTAAAGTTTCGTTGGCCAGTTTGAAAATTATTCAAATTTTGAATAGGCTTTTAAAAAAATGAATTTTAACTGCGCCTGGAAAGTTTTATTACTTTTTTTTGTTTAGAAAGTGTCAGCGTGTCCAATGGCCAGTTTGCTGAAATATGTTTTTCCCACAAAAAATCAGATCAGATAGCTGTAGTCACTAATGAACTACATTCGTTTAAGGACGTGGAAGAGTCTAACCATCAATTGGGAAGAGAAATATCTGCAATTGCTTCAAAATCAATTAAACATTTTATGAGGTCGACAGGAGTCGTTATATATTTAGTCGGGGATATGCCTCTTGAATTTAGCAGGAACTTCAATTGCCAACTATGTATTACCGAAATCAGTGCAGTGAAATCAGGGCTTAGCAGAACACTCGGAAGACCGAAAATCCTTTTCTAAGATTCTTCCAATAAAACTATAAAAAAAATTACTATTTATCTTTTTCATTAACCCAAAGACATCCTAATGTTGCTAGAAACGCAACATTTACGCTAGTATTAAAAAATTTCATTTTACTACCATAGGTAAAAAAAAAATAATAAATCAATTTTTTTTTACATTTATCTTGCCACAACTTTTCATGGATGCATTTCCAGACCCATGTTCATAGGAACCTTTTTGTTCAGCGTGTAATTTCCTATAAGATTTTGAGGATTTGAGAATTTTGTCCACACTCACTTTATGTTCGAAGCACTGTAAAAAAAAAATTATATTAGTCACATTCTTTTAAAACCTTAACGTCCTTAGGTCTCTGAAGTCGATGCTATTTAAGTGTAGCCTCTCTGATCGTGTTGACTTCGAAATTTCGGGAGGATTTATACTTTTTCATGTAACTGCAATTGCGAACATTGGATTGTACTAATGCATTTAAGAAAAATATTTTTCATTCACATAAGAGACACAGAAAAATGTATATACAATCGCCATCGTGATAATATACATATAGTACTAATATACAATAAGAAAACAATGTTATTTCCATTTAAGCAACTTTTGGCGTAGTGCCGGTTGAGAGCTAGTATAAGATTGAAATAACTTCCTAATGAAAAGTAAACAAAGAATTAAAAGTTGTTTCCAGGTCAGATTCAGGATTTAAATTGTTTATGGCTGGTTCGAAAATTATTGTTGTTACAAAAGCTTAGAGCATTTTTCTGGGACGTAATAAGACTTCCTATTATAAAAGGTAGATTTTTTAATAGAATTTGTTTTTCATTAAAATATATATATATATATATATATATATATATATATATATATATATATATATATATATATATTTATTAAAAAATCTACCTTTTATAATAAGTTGTTTAACAATCAGGATTTAAATTTGTTTATGGCTGGTTCGAAAATTATTGTTGTTACAAAAGCTTAGAGCATTTTTCTGGGACGTAATAAGACTTCCTATTATAAAAGGTAGATTTTTTAATAGAATTTGTTTTTCATTAAATATATATATATATATATATATATATATATATATATATATATATATATATATATATATATATATATATTTATCACACTAGATTGCAATTCTGAACCACTGCGCGGCATAGGGCTGATGAGGAAATAACACATCCGTTTAATGAATTGGGTTAGAGCATCAGGATCATCTTTTTTTCCAATGACCACCAGCTGAGAGCGGGGTCAGTATGTAACTGGTGCCTTGCGACAGGCAGAGACCGGATTCCACCCATCTCTTGCGCAATATACTTCTTACCTTCCTACAACTCGACTTCTTAACTGGTCCACATCTTGCCTTTATCGGCCATCTAGTCTTTTGTTCATATTAATGGTCATCTCCTTTCTAAACACGCGAATATCTAATTCGCCATAAATATTTTTTAATCGTCTGGTTCAGACTTCCTTCTCTATGCACTTCCTTTAAACTTTGATACACATTTTCGATGTTTTTTTGAGGTAATCATAAATATCATGACCCATGTACTTGGCAACAAGGACCTATTGCAACTGTATGCAATATACATCAAGTAAATTTGAGAAAAATGATTTTAATGATTTGTAAATGACTTGTGATGGACTACTCACTTGTTACACTTAGTAGCACAATTAAACTTCTATACGAGAAAGTCATCTTTTTTGGAGACGCCTCGGAGGGCTATCAGGGATCGAGTGTAAAACAAGTTGGTAGACAAATGGATTCAAGTGAAAATAGAGATTACTATGAAAGGACAAGTTTGAGCTAAAGCAGCAACATTTGAATCATTAAGGGCTTTATAGATAGGTTTATTTGGTACATAGTAAGGAGCCTTAAGGATTGGATACGAGATGAAGTGGATGGTTCGTGGAGCCACAAAGCTCAACTCCGTATGTCAAAATATATCTAATAACTATCATGTGAATGATTCTTTTGCAAGTTATTGGAACATTTAAACGTTTGTCCAGTAAATGTTGGAGTAGTCTATAACGACGGGCAGATTCTTGTCGTTTTAGTCTTGTATGGGGATTCCAAGTGAGACGTTTTTCCTAATAGAGTTTTAGGTAGCGGATCTGATCAACAAGGATTAAAGGAATATCATTAAAGGATACTGTAGGATAGGAAGTCGTAGGTTTACGACGAAGGGTAAAACAAAATATTAATTAAAATTTTTAAAAAAAATGTAATCTTTGTTTAAAGAACCAGGTAAATATTAGTACCAATAATCCGTGTTAGGATTTGCTCTTATTAAAGACAGAAGAACCGACCAATCATAGAAAAAACCTTAAGGATTGTTTATTTACCTGATTCTTCAGCGACTGTCTTCCCTCTCCTTATGTTTATATCACGTTCCAGTTTCGCTCTGAGCTATTAGTTACATAAAGCCGTTTCGCCTTTGCTTCGTATAGCGATTATCAATATGTATTTTACTTATTTTCTTATATTTTTAAATTAATTTATTTAATCTGTATATCTCTGATGCAACTTGGTTTTAAAAAGCATCTTTGAAATAGAAAAACAATCGTTATAGGGAATATAAAATGTTAGTGCTATTGCAGCTACCATGGACGCTTAAGTTCAGTATAGTCCAACTCTGTCACTTGTTGGAAGGGTGAATGCCAAATATCAGGTCTGTAAGCGGGACGAAGGGAACCGCACCATATCAATTAGTCACAGTAACTCTGTAATAACTGTAATTATAAACCCGAATTTTATTTGGATGAATGGCTGGAATGATTTTCCAGCTTTTACTTGATTTATTGCTACTACTAGGTTGTTCTAAGCAATTTTACTTTTCATTAGGCCTTTCTCTTAGTACGGTTGGTGAGGCCCGTCAGCGTAAAGGTGCCTAATACATTTCAGCGACTTAAATGTAAACATCAGCCTCAATCTGCTGCTCTTGCTCTTGCAAATAGTAAACAACTAACGCTGTTAAAATAAATAAAAAATTATTGAATGAAATTAGATAATTGTTTTTTGAATAATAACATTGAAAGTGGATAAATTTAAACCTGGATGGACACCAGTGATTGAAAACTGAATCAGCTCTCTAAAAAACCAATACCACAAGACTATAAATGAAATGGAGAGCCTGGGTATAAATCAATCCATAGCTCTTTGAGACTTACATAAGTGAATAGCATTAAAAACATTTTGATATTTCCGATTAAATGAAGGATTTGCAAAGCAGTGGTTTGAGTTATGTACTGGCATTCCAATGTAATTTTATTGCATACTGATGCATCAATTTTAATAATGTTTACTGCCTCATGTTCTTCATTCATGTTTACATTCGACTCCGATGGTCCCAAGTACCTTATAAACATCAGAAGCAAACTGAAATATATTCTACTTTTTTGAAATTCACTTCTTCCTTTAAGACGGGTTTCAGAAAGCCACTTCGGTGTATTCCTGTGGTTCTTATATATTTCTAAAGAAAAAAAAAATGCGGCACCTTAGGGCTAGCTATGACACAAGGAGGATAATAATAAAGAAGAACATCAATGGAAACAGTATAGTTATTTTACAGTGACAGCTTGACATACATAAGCGATTAACGCGAACCATTGAAACGATTGAGGATCTGAAACACTTGGATTACTGTCATCGAAGCATTGCTCACACATTTAGATTAATTATTTTATAGTTAAAGACTCAAGAAGGGTGTTAAAAAATAAAACAAAAATATTCTTGTTTCTTTCTTGAAAAATTAGAAAATTAAAACAGTATCACAAGGTACATTTGTGAAAATAACAGTATACCGAAGTGGGGCTTGGATATCTGCAACCGAAACACTGTGTCTTCTCTAAAAGTTTCTTTTTTTTTTTACAGATCTGTTTAGTGATTTTTACAGCAACACAAATAATGATACAATATTTATGTTTATGCGAATCGATCGACTGTTAAAATCAAAATGACTGTAACAACGATTCCAAACTGAAATGTAATCCCAACGATTTTTCTGATTGAGAAAGAAACAGTGGATTGTAATAAATTCTTATATTACTAAGACAAATAGTGAAATTGGGAAAATCGTATCTAAAAATTATAATAATAATCAATAAATTATTAATTCAACAATGAATTTCTAATTTACCCTCCGATTTCGGAGTCCCTGGCCTCGCTGTGCCGTCTGTAAGAAAAAAAACGGGTAGTTTTCGGGATATCATAGACAAAGAAACAGAAATAAAATGCTAGGAATCAATCCCCTTTATATTTGTCCAGTGAAAGACAATATGAATGTTCAGGAGGTAGGACAGTAGGTCTTCGTTCAGGAGCTTCGGTCCTAATGGAAAATATTTGGCTGCCGTTCTCGATTTTATTCGATTTAAAGAAATATAATAAACAAATAATAATTTGGCCTTCAACAACTTAAGGACCAATTATTTTGAGTGGTCGACCAAATCAAGCATTCGAGTACAAGTATTAAATTGTACTGAAAAAGAGGACCTATAGAGACCGAAAGGCCTCTAATCCTTAAGGGCCGTGGAGATTCCGCTTCCAGCCCAATAAAGATGGCGTGGCTCCTACGATTTAATAAAATAAATTTTGAAGTGATAGCTTACAATTAGTAAAATACAATTTGCTGGCTTCGCTAATCTTCCGTCGCGGCTTCGCCCACTCCCATAAGTAAAGAACTTGTATAATATTAACTAATAATTAAAGTTTTAATAATTAGTCGATAAAAATCTTGTACTTTAAAAAGCATGCAAATCGGAAAAAAATAAATTCAGAAGACATACGAGTAAATTACATTTGGTTTTTTATCTCTCATACGATGTTATGAGAATGAATTAATTTTTAGGGATTCCATTTCATGAAAATCCTACATATTATTGACCTAGAGAGAACAAGTCGGTTCAATGATCCACTGCAACGTTTTTAGTTAGTCTGGTCTTACGATTTATTAATTTTAATAGCAAAAGGAACTTTAATTGGAAATTTTCATCGGTTTTTTTTTTTTTTTTTTCGCCCCCAAGACTTCCATTGAAGTCCTATAGTGGCATGGGTGGGAAGGTCAAGATTCATATCCTTGGTCCGCCACGTGGGATTCGAACCCACGACCTTCTGGTTACGAACGCGCTGATACACTCTTTGTCTTAAAACTTTGTTTTAATATTTTTACTTAGTCCAGTCGAAATACCCCCAAATAGGGGTTCGGCCTTGTAAAAGGTGGAATAGTAGTTTTTATGATTCAGTATGGTCCAGACGGGTTCTTAAAATACATATACAAAAATGCTTCAAATCGAAAATTTGTTATTTACATAATTAAAGTTTATTAAAGAGTGCGTCTAAAGATATGTTTTAAGCTGAGTTTGATTTAGGCGTTTAGTCACAATCGATTGTCAAAAATCGACGAATTTCGCCAACTTTCTCAAAAAGTTAGTTTTGGTCATGTTTAAGACTCTATAACACAACAAAAATGGCTAATCCAATCAAAAAATGTTATATACTAATAGTTGTAGATCATTAGATTTTGACTAAGATAGGTTTAGTTCGGTTTGTTATTAAAGATTGTTTTTTTAGTTTTTTAAACTATAATTTATTATATTATATTTTTTGTTGCAAAAATCTGAAAAAAGTGCAAAAATGTTGGGTTTTTTTTACCCCCAAAAATTTATGGGGATATTTCGACTGGACTGAGTAATAATATTAAAGTAGTGCAATTATTGTATTGTCATTGGTCCTTGACACGTGTGCAAATTTTCAAGATAATTAGATAGCTGGAAATTGGGGAAAATTACCATACAAGATTCCGTTACATACAGGTGAAGTTAATAAAAGCGTATTAAAAAGTTATCAAATAGGAAGCAATGAGAGTAACATTAGAAAATACTGAAAATTATAGTCTATTAGGGGTTTAAGTTAATATTAAGAATGTGGTTGTTAACAGGCCCGGGTTTAGGGTGAATAGCGCCCTGGGCTGCAAACAGCTTTGGAGCCCCCCCCCCCCCCTGCCGAGGGGTCTGGGGGTATGGAATAGCAAAAACAAGTTTCATTAATAAGACCACCAAAGTTGTGAGCTTTAAAGGTTTATTCAACACCAACAAAAATTGATTTTCTTTAGACTGGAACATTACAAAAATATACAAACATTACTAATAAAAACAATATTGTAAAAGAGGATCAGCTGTTTGGGCTCCATGTGAAGAAGACACGCTTCAGGTCAGTCCCAAAGATTTATATATTTCGAGTGCTATTTATGCATTTATTGACTTTATTTTGTGCACATTGAACAATATTAGTGCGCGTGTACCATTATTAAAAAAAAAGTGATATATATAGTCAGTCAATTTATTTAACGCCTTTTACAGGCGTACAGAGCTTTGGCTCTGGAACAATATGGCAACAGTTCTTAATACCTCAAAAATGTCTCAGAATGTTTTGAAACCAACAAATCAAAAACAGAAAGAAATGGAACTAATCCAAAGCAGTAATTACTCGAAAACCCAGTCTAACCTCAACGCAACTGAAACCACATATGCTAAAGCCACCGCTTCAGACCGTTTTTCAAAACGAGAAAATGCTATCATTTTACATACATTACCAGGCATAAAACAAAAAGAATATGTTCTCAAAATCGCAGAATTAATAGACCCAAAATTCATAAGATACACCTCTAGAATATCCAATTCAAGATTTTGTATCCATTTTAGCAATAAGGAAGCAATCGATAACCTCCTAAAAAAAACATCAATCGATAACCATCGACAACAAACAAATAATTATAAAACGTCTAATTAACCCAGCCAAACGTATAATAATTTCTAATGCTTGCCCTTCAATTCCACACGAAGCAATAGAAAATGAACTCAGAAGCCTAGGTATTAAATTAGTCTCTCCCATGCATTTTCTAAGAGCTGGTTACCAAGACCCAAGGCTGGCGCACGTTCTAAGTTTTAGACGGGCAAGTGTATATTCCACCCGAAGATTTGAATAAACTTCCAACGTCTTTACTTATAAAACATGACAATGTATCATATCGAATTTTTTTCAGTGAAGACATTGTCACTTGTTTTATTTGTAAACAACCGGGTCATATATCTACAGATTGCCCTGAGTGCGATAATGATAACAATATTCAGGAGGCATCTAACGGGAAAGAAAACCTATTAATACATTTTGATCAAGATGTTAAAAATAATTGTGAAACAATAACAAATTCTTCAATATTAGACACACCAAATCATATGGTTAATAAGGCTCCAACGACCATAGGAGGTTGTCATGGAGACCCTTTGAAAATAGAGTCACTAGAGGACAGTAACGGAATAGAGCCTTTAAACCAAGTATCACGTAGCCATGGTGATGAGTCAAACAATATCACTGTAGATAGTTCCGGTGCCGAATCAGCTGTTAATTCGAGCAATAATTTAGCAGCGTTACCCGTGGCGGTTTCTGGCACTAAACGATGTTACTCAAGTCCTCCTGCCTCTACTTTATCCAATATAGAATTAAGTTTATCTCTAGATTCTCCGGATGAGTTTGAAAATACCATTAATTTACAAGATTTCCCACCAATACCAGCACCTCAACCTTCTCGGAATAAGTCAAAAAAACTGAAAAAGACCAATATCAATACTGAAACCAACTTCGAAAATGCTAGACAGTTAATAGAAGATAATTTACATAAATATCCCATTTCTTTTGATGAAATGGTGAAATTCATTCAAATGTCGTCTGAAACTAAAAACTTCAGCGAACTAGTTCACGAGTTCACGAACAACAAAGAGGGCTTAAAAGACATGCTTGCCGAAGCAAAGAAACACACAACTGACAGACGATCCAAATTAAGGATATCCAAGATATTAAAAAGAAAGTGGGACTCTACAGAAAATACATTAAATACAGACGACAGCACCGACAACTAGGAACTGACTAACAACTTTTCATTACTTTAATAAAATGACTACAACAAAAAAACCCAATCATATTACAGTGGAATTGTAACGGATTTTACAAACATTACGAGCACTTCAAATTACTTTTAGCTGAAGAAAATCCCATATGCTGCTGTTTACAAGAGACACATTTTTTAAAATCACAAGCTGTTAATTTAAAAAAATTTCACATCTACCGAAAAGACAGAAATGATTGCAGATCTGCCTGGGGAGGAGTAGCGATTACGGTAAAAAAAGAAGTATATTCTGAACGGATTAATATTGACTCATCCTTAGAAGTTGTTGCTATAAAATTATACAAACCTGAACCTATCACAGTCTGCAATATCTATATACCTCCAAACCGAGACTTCACTGCCAATGATCTCCAAACTTTAGTTGACCAACACCCAAGACCTCTAATCATGGTCGGAGATATGAATGGTCACAATAAATTGTGGGGTTCAACTTTATCAGACTACAAGAATAGAGGAAGAGAAATAGAGAAATTTTTAGATCTCAATAGTTTTTTAATTCTACTTAATGACGGTTCCCCTACTCATTTTTGTGCTAATGGATCCTTTTCCGCAATCGACTTATCATTCATAGACGTTAAACTTTTACATAAAGTTCAGTGGAGCGTAAAGGACACCTTGTATGGAAGTGATCATTTTCCTGTGACTGTTAAATTTTATGATATTTCAAATGCTACATTACATAGAGTTCCGAGATGGTCAATTAAAAGAGCGAATTGGGAAAAGTTTTCATTGTTGATAGAATCAGAAATGGTAATAAAAAAAAGAATCATATGTCAATCTGGAGAACAAAATTAATTTCTTTAACCAAAGTGTCATAGAGTCAGCAAAACTGAATATTCCACACAAAGTAATTTATAATGACAGACGTCTAGTTCCTTGGTGGAATGAAGACTGCCGGATCGCAATTATGAATAAAAAAAAAAAACACTGAACCGATACAAAAAAACAAGATCGCTGGAAGATTTAATTGAATTTAAAAAAATGAGATCAATTGCTAACAAGATATTGAGGGCCAGCAAAAAAAATTCATGGATGACTTACGTCAATTCTATCAACAATAATACTACCATAACAGAAGTATGGAAAAAAGTTAATGCCATCCAAGGATCCAAAAAACTTGACTTTGTTTCTTCGGTTTCAGTAGATAATCAAATCATAACTGACCCTGGTAAAATAGTTGAGCATTTTGGAAATCACTTTTCTACTATGTCGAAAACTGATAATTATAACATCGATTTTCTGCAGCATAAATGTGAACAAGAAAAAAGCTCGATTGAATTTCATACACATGGCTCAGAAATTTTTAATCAGCCATTTACTCTAGCTGAAATGAATTTTATCTTAAACACATGCAAAGATAAATCTACTGCAGGCCCCGATCAGATCCCATATATTTTTTTGAAGAAACTACCGTCAATTGCACATTCATTTCTCCTTTCAATTTATAATGAAATCTGGACGACAGGGATGTTTCCCGAAGCCTGGAGGAAGGCCATCGTTATTCCAATCAGGAAAACTACAAAAGATATAAACATCGATAACTATAGGCCTATTTCACTACTTTCTTGTGTTTCTAAACTTCTCGAAAAGATGGTTAATAATAGACTAATTTATTTCTTGGACTCAAAAAAATTCATTTCAACTTCCCAGTGTGGATTCAGAAAACACCGCTCTGCTATCGACCAAATCACGAAGCTTGAAAACGAAATTCAAAGGGCTTTTTCAAACAAAGAACACCTGGTAGCTGTCTTCATAGATATCACAAAAGCATATGACATGATGTGGCGCTATAATGTTGTCAGTACACTATCCAAACTCGGTCTCTCAGGGCAGCTATTGACATTTATTAACAATTTTCTTAAAGATAGGTCGTTTCAAGTTAAGGTTGGATCTAACCTTTCTCAATCATTCCATCAGGAAAATGGAACGCCCCAAGGATCTCCGCTAAGCGTAACATTATTTTTAATAGCCATAAATAGCATTGTAAATACAACGCCTGCAGAAGTAAATTGTTCTTTGTTTGCTGACGACTTTGCTATTTATATAAGAAGCAAGTCAATAGAATATATCGAGTGGAAATTAAGAACAACTCTAGGGAATCTCGAATCATGGTCTAAAAATACTGGTTTCAACTTTTCAAGTTCCAAAACGGTGGCCATCCATTTTTGTAAAAGGAGAAAATGCCAAACGCACCCGTCATTAAGTTTGTTTCAACAACCTATTATGTTTGAAGAAGTTTTCAAATTCCTAGGAATCTACTTCGATAAAAAGCTAACATGGTCTGAACATATTCGTCAAATAAAAGCAAAATGCCAGAAAGGGCTAAATTTATTAAAAGTTCTGTCCAGCACTCAGTGGGGATCAGATCGACGAACTTTATTAATGATGTACCGTACTCTGATCAGGCCTATCATTGATTATGGAGCTGTTGCCTACAGTTCTGCTAGTGTTTCAACACTGAAATCACTAGATACTATTCATAATCAGGGACTTCGTCTTTGTATTGGTGCATTCAGAACCACACCTGCCCAAAGTTTGTACATAGAGAGTGGTGAGCCATCTTTAGAATTAAGGAGAAAATATTTGAGTTTAGCATACTTCGGCCAAATTATGTCAACGATCGCTTACGATCCTACAACACATACGATTTTGAATGAAGAGCATAGACGATCCTGCAAATGTTTCCATTGTAGATGCAAAATATGGGCAAATGATTTACAATTATCTTTCCCTAAATATTTTAAATTCCCAGGCAATCCAATACCTAACTGGATACAAACAGAAAGTACGATTGATTACAGTCTATCATTTTTTTCAAAACCCACGACTCCTCATCACATTTACCAAAAAATGTTTAATGAACGAAAAGAAGTGTACTTCAACTACTGTTTTTGGTTTACCGATGCTTCAAAATCCAGCTCTGAAGTTGGATGTGCCATTATTATGGGCTCTGTTTGTTACAAATTTCTTCTACTAGAATCGAATAGTGCATACACCGGTGAGCTCTATTCAATCTGGAAATCGTTGACATTCATAATGAATAGTCAATGCAAATATCATCTGATTGTATCCGATTCATTAAGCTCACTGAAATCACTGGAAAACAGAAACTCAAAAGACGTTTTGGTGATGAAAATCCAACTTCTTGAGAAGGAATGTCTACGTTCAGGCAAAGTGGTAAGATTTCTTTGGGTTCCTTCTCATCTGGGCATCGAAAGAAACGAAGAAGCAGACCAAGCTGCAAATGCTGCAAGATTGAAACCCAATTCAGACGTCATATACATCAATAAAACGACTGCATCGGATTGGCGTATTCATATAAAAAAAAAGAATATACGAATCATGGATTACAGAGTGGAACAAAACAGCTGAAAAATTAGGCAAAATTAAAAGTAGTCCTGACGTATGGAGAACATCAGAAAGGAGAAATCGCCGCGAAGAAGCTGTCTTGGCAAGGATACGAATGGGACACACAGCCATAACGCACACGTATCTTCTAAAGGGACTCTATCCACCGACCTGCAGGATCTGCAATGTACCCATGACCGTGGAGCACATCTTAATGGACTGCGAGGAATACAAGGATGTAAGGAAAGATTGCGGAATGGCCAACCGGATGGACATCGCTCTTGGTGACAGTGAAACGTCTGTGCAAAGTTTATTTAAATTTTTGAAAATATCCAATGTTTATAACTTTGTATAATTATGCTTACTTTTAATACCAATAATGTTTGAATTAACTGAATGTTAAAAACACATATATTTGTTGTTGCTAATGACCCTCTAGGGTAGATGCTTGTAAAATAAATAAATAAATAAATAAATATTGTAAAAAAAAAAAAAAAGAAATAGGAAATTTGGCACCCCTAAAAATTTGGCGCTGTGGGCTATAGCCCAATCAGCCCATATATAAAGTGGGGCCTGGTTGTTAATTATATTTAAAATTAATTAATGGAATGATATCTGACTTGCAACAACAAAAGGATTGTTGTTAAGTGAGATCATCAATCAACCCATAGCGATGTTTATGGGTACTTAAAACTAAAGCAAACTAGCACAAGCATTAGGCTAATAGTGTTTAGTAACAGTGTATTAGTGTATTAGTGCACTACTAGAGCTTGTCAAATCCGATCCCCTTCAAGCCCTAACGACCAATACATGTTTCCTCACATCCTGCAGAGGAGCTGGCATGATGAAGGTGTTACAGATATACTATTACCGATGGAGTAGACGAAGGTTGCCAATCACCGCTATTACATCTTGCATCAGACCCACCACATCATGCGGTCACCCAGGACCAATGCATCTCCAATCCCATTAAGTTTCTGACCGATCGACACAATTTTATGTTCATAACTTCATTGCTGATAGGTTTGCTTTATTGTCATGAGGTAATGTTCAAATCAAAAACGACTCATCTGTGTTTTAGGAGCCACACAAGTCTATATTGGTTTTATTGAGATAGGTTGTATCTAAGATGCTTTGCGAAATCAATAAACGGTAGTTCGAGTCACTGCTTTTATACCTTAGGCAATCAAGTCTTATTTAGACGCACAACGATATTACTTTCAATTAAGCACTACTTTCAAACCGGTCATCCACTGTAATTAGGGTGTCCTCAATATTTTTTTTATTTTTATATCTGTCTTCATTTATTAAAATTCTTTTTATTACTGATTTTTATTATTTACTTTTTTAAATAAAAATATATTATTATAATATTATAAATTAAATATTATCTTTAATTTCTATTATATATTAATTATATTAATTATATAGCCGAAGAGGTATTTCGGGTAGGGTGGTTCATTTTAAACCTATTTAATGTAACTTACCTATATACAAAGTCTTACGGGTTTTTTTTTAATGATTTTTCTTTAAACCAAATATTTATGAATTATAACTTCGTTTTTACTGATATATCAACTTTTTTTTCTGTAATTACTAATACATTGTCCATATAAAATAAAAAAGATTTAATTCAAAAACAAATTAAAAAAAAAAAAACGGGTGATCGTTCAATATTGTTAAAGGAAAAAAAAATTAAGAGTTTCAATTTTAGGTTCAAATTATTTTAAAAACTTCTTTAGTTAATGGTCTTTAGAAAAAAATACATTTGCAGGCACGCAGCACATCTACTATAAATGTTTTATTGTATTTTTATTTTGCATCAAATCTTTTTTATTTTACATTTTTTAATTTCTTGACTGTTACTATTAAATGTTTCATAAGGTTATTGAGGTTCATTCAATAAATATAAACAACTATTTTGGCGACGTTTCGAGACTATATTGTTCTTATAATAAAATAAAATAAACTAAAAATAGAATAAAAGTATATAAGTTATACAAGTTATTTCAAAACATGAAGTTAGCTACAATATAAATATATAACAACATGCGTTAGAATAATTAAAGACATATAATTACAAAATATAGAGGAGTAGGAAACTACTTACAACGTTACATGGTGGATATGGTATCTATTACTGAATTATAACTATTCTAGAACATAACTGACCTGGGGAAATTTGAAAAAAAGTAAAGGTTGGGAGGGATTTTTCAAAACTGTACAAAGTAACATTGTAGTTTCCTACTCCTATTTTGTAATTATATGTATTTAATTATCCTAACGTATGTTGTTATATATTTATATTGTAGCCAAATTTATGTTATAAATAACTTGTATAAGTTATATAACTTTATTGTAACCTATTTTTTCACTGTAGGTTATCATTATGAGAACAATATAGTCTCGAAACGTCACCAAAATAGTTGTTTATATTTATTGACTGAACCTCAAGAACCTTACTAAACACACACATATATATATTATTTTTGTTGGGGAGAATCTTAACCTCCTAATGATATACTCCAACTAGGGTAGGAAGGACAGGCTACCAACCTATTATAAGCAAGGTGGGAAGGAAGGCCAAGGTTCATTCCGTGGGTTCGCCACGAAATCAATTTTAACCCACCTAAGTGGTATTTGAACCCACCACCTTTAAACCAATGACCATTGAATATAGGGGAAGGTGCTGTACCTAAAGCACAGTTGTACCAGTGGACATTTTTAATTAAGAGAGAGTGGGAGGAGGGAAATTGAAATTGTTAGATTGTTAGTGCTGCAAGCATCTCCCTGCAGTTGCACGTGTGTTTTCAAGATTGTCAGATCGACAGTTTAGTAGAAATTATTATTTTTAAGTTTTTTTCTTCTAAATCCTGACTAATCCAACCTGTGATTTTTAATTTTTTAAGATCTACACTTAGAAATATTCCAGGCAGTAATACTTCATTGGGTTGTCCGATAAATATATCATAACTTCATATGTTTTCATATCAGCTATCACTTACGGGTTTTGTGAAACAGAGCTTTCCGCACAACATGGCGTTCAGCTGTACCTGTGGACACCATTTCCAGCTGAACCTGTAGAAAGATAGTTAAAGTGCCCACAGGTACAGCAGATTTTTCTTTTTGTTTATTAATTCATTATTTCAATTATAAATATTGCGGAAGAGTTTGTAGGCATTCTGCGTGATATAAAATGCCTAAATTTGTATACCTACTATTCGTATAACCTTTTTTTTTAGAGGAGAAAACTCGCCACTCATTCTTTATGACAAACTATTCAACTAGTGAAGATAGTGATTTCACAAATGTGATCTTGGCTGATCCATCAAGCGAAGATTTTAAATTTTTGGATGAATTGATGAATGATTATGAACAAGGTAAAGAAATTGAAGATGAAGAAATATATGTTGGTACCTATGTTTTGTGTTGTAAAGAATTTTATAGCTTTGATCAAAGAAAAAGTAGACTCGTTCACGTTCAACATTTGCTACTTGAAGAAAATTTCATCAAATGATAGAACCCCAAAATTTATTCTTCCGGACAACGCTACTGATTATGAAATTGAAATAAGATATATCAAAAGAAAATCTTTTGTAACTGGTACTGGGAGATTATGTAAACAATTACATTTTCCTACATCTTTTCATGGATACATTCGAATTTTCCATAAAAAAAAGTCTGCGACACTCGGTAATGATAATAATAAGTGAATGAATGATTTATTTTTGTTAAAAGGTTTAAAAATAAGTTAAGTTTCTATTTTCTTTCATACGCTAAATTTATTGTTGACACCTTTCTAGTCGGCCTTCTAGTTTAGTAATCAAGTTGACTTTTCTTGTTTAAATATTCTTTTGTTTAATATCATTTCAATTATCCCTATAAGCCTATGAAGAAATGAATGTCCATTGGTACAACCACTTGTGTCCACAGGTACAAAGGGGGAAGGTACCTATGGACACTAATCAGTATGTTAAAAAACATTATTTTCTGTAAAAATAAAATTACTTTTCAAAATAAAGACACCAGGGTTCGATAGTCCCTTAAATTTATTATCTAATGGTACAGTAACCACTCAGATAAATAAAGCACCGAAAATTAGAAAAACTTATGTGAAAATTGTCCACAGGTACAGCACCTTCCCCTAATAACAAAAACTTGTGTTATTTATTATTTATAATTTCTATTTTGTTTTTATTAAACTATATGCTTACTGACAATAGGATTCTTTTTTCACAAAAAAGATACATTTATTTATCAACTATTTATGAATATATATATATAAACACTATGAAAGAAACGAAGAAGGGTCCGAGTACTTATACCATCATTCCGTTTTTTGACCAACGTCTATACAAATTCTAGGTGATGAAGTCAGCATTCCCGCTTAACCATCATATGTTTCCACCGATTAAGGTTACCCATTTTATTTATTTAGTCTACCCATGGCTGAATTAAATTAGAAATATACCAGTAATTATTTAGTAAAATTTAAGGCATATTTATTAGTAAAAGAAAAAATGTTTCCATAATAAATTAAGGAAAAATGCAAAAAATAATAATATAAAAATATCTTCCTACTTCATTATTTAAATCGCTTATCTATTGCTCTCTAAACATTGGACTATCACACAGCCTATCCCTTTGCTCTAAGGTAGAATTTCAGCAATCAAATTACCTCAAAGCTACCACAGCATTCTCTGTTCTTACCAAAATAAAATTTTACATTTATTTGCTTGTAAACTTATTCAGCACTGAGGTATGTGGATCCTTTTTTCCAGCCCCTGGAACCTACATAGAGGAAAAAAGCCGTTTTGCAGGAAAAGATAAATCAAACAATTATTAAGAAATGATATCTAGTTAATTAATAATTACGAGTTCCATAAATAAATAATTAACTGTAGAAGGTGAGAACAGACTGTAGACCGTTCGGTAAGGACTCAGTGACATAGTCACAAATATGTTCGACCAATAAGGTATTTAGTGTAGATTTAAGTAACTCAATCTTATAATATTTAATGATTATATAATATATTCTTATATTAAATTATTATACCTTTTTTCGTTTTTTTTTTTCCTATTTAACAAATATTATTTTTTTTTTTAATTACAAGTTTCATTTTTTTTATTTCTTGATATCGCTCATTTGCTGCAACAACGACATAACTCAAAAACTTCAATTTTGCAGAAGGACTGTCTTGTGAATAGAGTACAGGAAGATCTGTAGATATCAAATGGTGGCCTATCCCACTCCAAGCTCAAATATAACCTTCTACCAACTAAAGCTACATATGTGGAATGGTTTATTATAGATGGAGAAGGCTGTGGATTTTCGTGCTGCTGTCTTTTGTGCTACTGCATCCAGTTTTTAGTGTTTTTATTTGTTTCTTTTCTTTTCTTTTATGTTAATTCATTGTTTATTGTTATTGTTTAAAGCTTCAATAACATTAAGACATATTTTTGTCGTTTTAAACGAATTTTAGTGAAACTAGGTCAAACCGTTAAGGTTAGGTTACATAAGATCAGAGGTTAGCAGAGATTAACCTTTCAGAAAATGGAGGAGGATCCTCCTAGAGGAGCAATTGTTAAGGACCCAGGCCCATCTGCTAAAAGACCTAGAAACGGGTCTGATGTTGAAGAAGAAAATAGAGAAATCTTTAGTGATAGCTGTTTGCATGAAGCAAAGGTAATTCAAGAAAACCTACGTATATTGATTCAAACTTTTGACAAAAAGATGAATAACGTAACGAGGAAACATATCAATGAAAACATTGATCGTTTAATAGGCATATTGGAAACCCTAAACTTCAAGGTCAAACAATGTGAAGACATGAACAAAGGAGATTCAGTCTCGACGCTTGTTCAAAGAGTGGTGAAGGAAACATTGGAGTCTCCTATGGTAGTTAACACAATAATAAATAAAATCATGGAGAGGTCCGACCCAAGTGTCATTCAAAGCCATTCAAGAATAAACATGGAAACATCCTGCCCCCTACATACCAAGATCGAATCTTCAGTACAGAAGCAACTGCCAACTAATGAAGACAATAATTTAAATGAAGATGAAACTTTTGAGATTTACAAAACCAAAAGAAGTAGGAGAAAGGCAAAATCGCAGGAAAAGAAAATAAGGGAAGACGGGAAAGAAATTGAGGAAAATATAGTCGAGATTTCTCCACTTGATAAATCTCTGCCAAAGAATAAACCTAAGACATTGGCAGATATTGTTAAATCGCTGCCATTGAAGCCGTCTATGACGTCAAGACCTGCTTATTTGACAATCAGCGGCTCGGGGAAAAGCCCTGTGGATATCATAAATGGGCTGCCATCGCCCACAAATTTAGGTGTAAACGCTTCCATTGTTAGAACGACCAAGGCGGGATCGATTCTAGTTCGTTTAGAAGACGAATCCCATGCAACTAAAGTCATTGGATGGCAGGAGCTACGCCAAAACGGGCTACAAGCTAAACTAGCACTGAGGAAAAAACCTAAACTTGAGGTGAGGGGTGTGCCTCACGCATGGGGCTCAGCCGATCTAGTTAGGTTTCTGTGGCAAAAAATACCTGAAAAATCGATTCCAACTCTCCTGGTTATTGAAGATCTCCGCCCACTATTTTCTTCAGTCGCAAGGAATGGCTTAACTAAGAATTGGGTAATAGAAGTTCACCCAATGATCCGTTTTCAGCTGTTGGAAATAGGAAATCTAGATGAAGGATGGTGGTCTATGACATTTAAAGACTACCTGGACGCCCCTCGCTGCACTAAGTGTCAAGGCTATGAACACACTAAGGCCACTTGCACTGCCGACTCAGTGGTCTGCATTTGGTGCGCAGCGAGTGGTCATCTAATGAAAGAGTGTCCGAAGAAGAAAGCAATGGCAGACCCAACCTGTATCAATTGTAAACGGACGAATGCTGATCCCACCAGGACAAAGCACAAGGCTGGAAGTCGGGAGTGCCCTGTGCACTTAACGTGGTGCAAAGAAATGGCGAAAAGAACCTATTATGAATAAGATTACCATCCTTCAGCTCAACATGGGTCGTCGAAGAGTAGTGGCCGACGAGTTGCGAGTTCTTTCTCGACGCTACGACATCATGGCAATTCAGGAACCGACCAGCCGGCGGAACTTGGTCACGGGGTTTGGCCTCACGTCAAGAGTTATAGCCCTGAGCAGTGGAGAGAGGAGGCCTAGGGCTGCTATAGTGGTTAACAACCCAAATCTTGACATTATGTATCTGAGGCAATATTCTACAGCTGATTGTGTAGCATGCTATATAAAGTGGGGCAGGGTATATTTCACGTTGATTTCGGCTTACCTGCCTAACGGAAGTAACATTGAAGAAGATATCTCAGTCATGGAGACGATCACATCCAATAGTAGGAATGTGATCTTGTGCTCGGATACCAACGCTTGGAACACAGTTTGGGGCTCCAGCCGGACAGATAGACGAGGGGCTAAGCTAGGTGAGTACATAGCAAGAAGTCAGCTAGTAGTAGTCAACAACGTCTCTTCCACTCCTACTTTCTCAGGGGCGATGGGTGAAAGTTCGATTGACGTGACGTTGTCATCACCGACATTAGTAGGGCACATTATTGATTGGACTCTTAGACCTGAGACTAGTTCTGACCACAAAGTCTTGAAATTTGGTTTAGTACAGAATATGGCAGGTCATCAAGTTATTGACAAGGGTTACATAACCCGAAGGTACGACTGGAGTGTCTTTCGATGTATGCTGGAGGGAGAAATTGCCGACGAAGATTGGGAAAAGGCGGAATCGGAAAGTGCCGATGACTTGGACTATAGAGTCTCAAAAATAACTAATGCTATTCTTGACGCAGCTGAAAATTCTCTACAACGGCGAAAGACCAGAGCTCGACTAGTTCCATGGTGGACACCGGCCTTAACAACAATGAAGAGAGAAGCCTACAAGGCGCGGCGGTTGTACCAGAGATGCAGAGAAGACAAGAGGCGCATTGCACTTCGTAATGAGTAGGCCAAAGCTAAGGCATACAGAAACGAAGTGCGCTTACGGAAGCGGAGGTCCTGGGATGAATTCATTGTCGAAGAGTCAAAGAAGAATCCATGGGGTATTCCGTACAGAGTTGCTCTGGGAAAGCTGACTCCTATGCAAACGCTGGCAGCCCTCAAGCATGTAGATGTTCAAGCCACTACCCTCGAAGAAGCAGCGACCATTTACATTGAAGTGACATATCCTAGAGATGATCCGTCTGAAGATAATGAAGAGGAAGAATTCGTAAGACGCACAACGGCATACCCACCTGGCACAGACATATGCCCTCCATGGGACATCCACGACCTACGTATTGCTGTTGATAGACAGAAAACCGGACGTGCTCCAGGGCTAGATTCTATAGACGCCGCTATCTTAAAGAATAGTATCCCCTATATTGAAGATATATTATTGGGTATTTTCAATGACTGCCTAGATAGGGGGTATTTTCCGAGAAGCTGGAAGGTGGCAGATTTGAGACTGCTCTACAAGGGAGGGAATAAGGATAAGGAGCTTCCTAAGTCGTATAGGCCCATATGTCTTCTTCCGGTGATGAGCAAGGTTTTGGAAAATCTCATCATAATAAGACTGCAGCCAATATTTACAAAAGCAAGCCATCCACGGCAATTTGGCTGTACAAAAGGCAAGGGATCTACTGATGCGATACTGAGAATTCGCGCAGACGCCGAACAAAGAACTGAGCGGTATGTCATGTTGTTACTTTTTGATATATCCTCTGCCTTTGACAGCGTCTGGTGGCCACGTGTACTTCAACAGCTGCAGAAATTCGAAGCCCCCAGCAACTTATTCACCCTCGTAAGTAGCTACCTTCAGAACAGGATTGTAAAGGTTCGAGGAAGCTCTTACGAGAAAGAAGCCACTATAGAGAGGGGATGCCCGCAAGGATCAGTTCTTGGCCCAGCCTTATGGAAACTGGTTTTTGATGAAATACTGGGTGTGCTCGAGGAAGAGCAGTTTCCTGCCACGGCTTACGTCGACGATTTAGCTACTATAGTGGCCTCCAACAGCAGGACTGGAGTTAAAGAAGAGGCACAACGGTGCGCCACCCTGGTAGGACGATGGTGTAAAAGTAAGAAACTGAGAATGGCAGCTTCAAAGACACAGGCCATTCTACTCAGAGGAAAGACGGATAGGGCACATCCTATAAACATATGTATTGAAGATATCAGAATCCGCCCAAGTGAGGATGTCACCTATCTTGGAATAAGAATCGGAAGAGGATTTAATGTGACCCCTCATTTGGATTACCTTAGAAATAGGGTAGCAATAGCCTTAAACGGTCTTAGCCGCGTCGGGGGTGCATTTTGGGGCCTAAGATACCCGGCTACTATGACGATTTATAATGGAGTGATTCTGGGTATTCTGCGATATGCAACTCCCGCCTGGTACCAGAACCTCTCACAGCGGCAGAAGAACAGATTGGCGACCATCCAGCGAACCACTCTGCTAAGGGTAACTAAATCATATAGGAGTGTGTCTCATGAGGCTGTCCAAGTTTTAGCGGGAGGAAAACCTATCGACCTTTTCTTACGAGAGGAAGTATTAAAGGATAAATTAAAGAGAGGGGACTCAGTCGATCTTCCCGATAACATACGTGTAAGGATTATGAATGAACCCAGAAAATGGAAAAAAAAGCTATCCGGGATCATTTTATAGAAATGTGGAACCAGCGGTGGGTTACAACTTCGAAAGGTGCTACCTTGAGAAAATACTTTCCCACCGTTCAGGCACGTTTGTATGCGAAATGGATCCTCCCAGATTACTGGATATCGCAATTCCTCACAGGACATGGTGGTTTCCGGGCTAAACTCCATAGTTTAGGAGTAGACATTGATCCCTTATGCCCCAAATGTGGAATTCCAGAAACGGCTGAGCACATCATTATGAGTTGCACCGCCTTTGAAGCACTGAGGGCCAAACTACTGAGAGAAACTGGACTCTACGCTCTTTCGGAGAATGATTTCCCTCAGCTAATGACTGAAGAAAACTTCCCGCACTACAAAGTTTTTGTATACGGGTGGAAGACTGCTATTGGCTCATACCATTTCAACCTTAATAGAAGAGGACCTACTCCTGGAAGGCCGCCGGACAACGAAAGCACTGAAGAAGACGGTGACAACCTTGGAGCTGCCTAACATTGGATTTCTCATTCATATTGTAATTTTAGTTATTGTTATTTTAGTTATTGTGGATGTAATTATATTTATTGTTATTTTTTTATAATTTATATTGTAATCATATATTGTTATTGTGTATAATGTTATATATTTTGTACTATAACATTTTATAAGTTTTATATTGTAATTATATATAAATCATTTTTGACATTATGGCAATATTAAAAGTTAATATTGCCTAAACCTGTATTGCCTGAAGGCAAGGTAGGGTGAACAATAAATAAAAAAAAAAAAAAAAAAATGGTTTATTATAGATTCAAGAGCTCGGCATTACTCAAAAGCTTGTTTTTGAGTTATGTCGTTGTTGCAGCAAATGAGCGATATGTTGATATTTGAAGCTTTGAAGCTGGATAATTTATTTAATAATTTATTTATAGGATGTCCTTCCTCGGCCTCGAAAAATCGTCAGATCCTGGCAGATCTGTAAAACAGTGTCCTTAAAAACAGAAGCCATCTCTTAATCCCGCCCCGAACCCCCACCGCCACTCTACTATATCGTACCTTTTTAGCAAAAAGAGTAAACGGGAAGGAGTCGTTAGCGTTGAAAAACTATCTTCAGCCTCCCGTAGAATGAGTTAACAACGAATTAATATCCTTCCGCCGTCTTAAAACAGTTAAATAGTCTAATATTTTTTTATAAAGTGTCCTTTTTAGGTCCGCGATCATAAAACCGTTAAATATTTTAAAACAGTATCCTGGAGGACAACAATGGAGGAAGTTATCCTTCGGATAACTTATAAAACCGTTAAAACAGCAATCCTTAAGGACGAAAAAGCTAATTCTAATTGTGGATGGAGAGAGTGGCCAAGGATGTCCTTCCTCGGCCTCGAAAAATTGTCAGATCCTGGCAGATCTGTAAAACAGTGTAAAACAGTCCAGACATCGTCAGAATATAAGAATTGAGAGTTAGGAATTAATATAGTCTTGAGTTAAATCTAACCTATTTAATCCTAGTCGAACTAAAAAAATTTTAATCTCAAATTAAGCAAGGCTTTATTCAAAACAAATCCTGCAGGGACAGAAGTTTATTCCAAAACTGAAAGTTTTTAGGTATGCTTACAGTTAGTCTTGACCTTAATTAACTATCGACTTTTTAACCATCTGAAACTATTTAGAGTAACATATTTATATGCATCAAAATTTAATTGTATATAGCATAAAGTTACACTGTTGATTGGAGTAAATAAAAGACGGTACCCAGGGTCAAAGAACTGTCCAAAATCTGACAACGCTGTATTAGATCTAATTAAAATACCGAGGAGGTCCTACACGTTGAAATTAATTTGAGTACTTAATTAACAAAGCATACTTAAGCTCCATAAAGAACATGTATTCAGATCACTTAGGAGTACATTGCATTCTGGTTCTGGACAAGAAACAATCTGAAGGAGACAAAAATCGGTGTACTTCATTCGGCCACCAAGTCATATCAGTATAAGGAACAGGCAAAACCTTTCTAACGATATCAAAACTTGCACGCCCACTTAGAGAGACGATATCCCAAGAGTGGCAGGCATTGTGGCACAGCTCACCAAGTAAACTCGAGTTAATTAAGAAAGACATAAAACCATGGACCAGTTCCTGCCTTACTAATCGCAGAAAAGAAGTGATCCAAACGCGATTAAGAATTGGCCACCAGGCGATTAAGAAATAGACACCTTCACCTTATAACCAGAGAAGCTCTTCCCAAATGTTAAATGTATGGCAATGGTTTTTCAATATACCGTATGATTACCGAGTGCCCTTACTACAGCAAAAGGTTAACTGAATCAGGAATACCTCAAGACATCTCAACATTGCTGGGATGAAAAAATGATTGAAAAAGTGATAGCCCTCCTTTAAAGAGAAAAGCTATATCATAAGATATAGATAAATAAAACTATCTTTCTATTAAGAACATACGAGCGTTGATAACCCTTTAAGGCTAGTACGCACTGGGATTCATTGTTCAGACTCTTTGTCGTTTTCTTTTTCTTGCTCCGCAACAATGAATCTTGCATCTCGTGTGTTACGTTTTAGTTTTTTTTAATCCCATCCGGAATGGGATTCCTTACTTAATTGAGTCAGTGCGTACGTAAATCTCGAACAGAGTGGGCTTCTCAGTGTTCTCGCGCACTCATTATGTTGTTATCGTTTATCTGTTGATAATGTGGACCACAGATTTAACTTTGCAGTTAATAGAGGATTTGCATTTGGCTGTGCAGAATTCAGGAACAAACTCGGATATTATCTGCTTCGAAATTTTGAAAATATACATGAGGCTTGTTTATGAATCTCCACTTGCGAGGAACCGGAGAGTGACTGCAAGTCTGTTAAAGAAACTGATTGCAGAGCGACAATGTTGCGGGGTAATGAGTCTGCGACATGAATCTGAGCGTCTGCGACAAAGAGTCGCAGGCTAGTCGACTAGCCTTTAGGTTTTACGCTCAAAAATCTCAAATAAATAAAACATACTTAAGTGAGTTAAAATAATGACAGAGTTAGTATTCTCATTAACTATTCATAAATTTAAAAATATTCATAAACAATCAAATTAGATATGTTTTTAATTACTGGCATCTGGCCCCTATGCCCACATAAATCATCTCAGGAACAAACCATTTTCTGGTTCTCAGCCTGGAACGAGCTAACTGTTCATCATACAGTAAGTTATAGAAACAAGACTTACCTCGTGAAATTTATCAAAGCAGTTAATCTCTGCGGTATAGGATTACATAAAGGTTAAGTTGCAATGCAGGTAGTAGATTCTTATCGACCAAATAGACGGAACGCCCTCACCTGGCTCTCCTAGGACATTGCGCTCTCTATTAATAGATGTCTCAACCTATGAATCCAGCTTTCTACAAGATTATAATCCAAGTATCTTTTTCGTCCAACAAACTAAAATTATTAAATTAAAACTCTGATCATCTTTTTCCGACATTGCCAATTCTATTATTTTAACACCGTCTCCATACAATGTTAATGCTGTTAATAATTTATATAATCTATCAAATAAAATACAGTATTACACACTTACGTTTCGAAATAACTATGTTATAATAAACCATAAGAAGGACTCTCAAAAGATTGCTCAATAAAATGGCGTAAAAACATATATATGTGAACTTAACGGCATCTTGTCGTAACAGCAAATAAAACTTCCTTAATAAAGGTGCAATTCCTCTGATATTGCTCTTTTGCCAATTATTTTAGCAAGGTTGCGTGAAACTATGCGTTTTTTTTTTTTGTTTTTATCAGGTCTCATACCTAGCAAAAATATGAAGAAAACATACTCCTAAGTATTCGTCCTCAAAGGAACATGAAAATCTGAAACTGGCCTCAGTAAAACACGGTAAATAAATAAAACTACTGATTTACGACTGCTAATGAATTTTTTTTTAACTACCTCCGATTTTTTATCAGGTAGTTTAAATAATTTGATATATCTATTAATATTTTAAAAATTATGTAATTTATGTATTTGAAAAGTGATACAACTCAAAAATCTGTTGTTTTTTTTTTTAATTTATGTCTAAGTTCAGTAGACTTCTTTGCAATGTCAAAAATCTATGGAATTAACTTCAAAACCTGATACATTTCACTTGTGGTTTGGACTAAAATATAATTCATGTACACTTTTAATGTAAATACGTGTATATCGAATTACACGTAAAGACTATGAGAATTTCACTTTTTTTTTTTAATGCAGGTTTCTGAGTAGTGTCTCTAGAAATACTTGTGCGATATCATTAATATGAGGAGATAGATCTTTTCAGTTTTCATTATATAACTACTTACTTTTTTTTTACTTCTAAATCATCATGATACTAATTATTAAATAGCAATTATATCATTTGGAAATTCCAAGAACTTTGAAATCACCTTCATCTGACCTGACTTTGAAAACCATCAGCTCATGGAATAAACAAAGAGAAAGGAACATTCTGAGGGCACTGGCCCAACATTAAAGTACACAAATGTAAGCGAGCTATACGAAATGGTGCTAGAACATTTACACTAAGTGATCATCCTAAGCAAATGGATATCGAATAAGATGAGTAATGAAAATTACGAAGCCATCCAATTAATGTAGTTATGTAACGCTGTAAGAAGTAGTCCCATCAAAATATTCCAATCATAAATAACGTGCTGATATCTGCACCTACTTGCCGATTGGGAAACTTGTTCCTCTTAAACCCAGTTTATCTTTTCGAGACACTACCGGATTGTTTTAGTCTTAGAAAAAGTATTTCGAAACCTCATTACGGCTTCTTACTAAAAAATGTTACACAATTAATTTTTAGTAATCATTTTTCCGGAAATTTACTTGGTGTGTATATTGCTAACTGTTCTAAGTATTAATAAATTAATTGAAAGATCAGCTGTTTGGGCTCCATGTGAAGAAGACACGCTTCAGGTCAGTCCCAAAGATTTATATATTTCGAGTGCTATTTATGCATTTATTGACTTTATTTTGTGCACATTGAACAATATTAGTGCGCGTGTACCATTATTAAAAAAAAAAAGTGATATATATAGTCAGTCAATTTATTTAACGCCTTTTACAGGCGTACAGAGCTTTGGCTCTGGAACAATATGGCAACAGTTCTTAATACCTCAAAAATGTCTCAGAATGTTTTGAAACCAACAAATCAAAAACAGAAAGAAATGGAACTAATCCAAAGCAGTAATTACTCGAAAACCCAGTCTAACCTCAACGCAACTGAAACCACATATGCTAAAGCCACCGCTTCAGACCGTTTTTCAAAACGAGAAAATGCTATCATTTTACATACATTACCAGGCATAAAACAAAAAGAATATGTTCTCAAAATCGCAGAATTAATAGACCCAAAATTCATAAGATACACCTCTAGAATATCCAATTCAAGATTTTGTATCCATTTTAGCAATAAGGAAGCAATCGATAACCTCCTAAAAAAAAAACATCAATCGATAACCATCGACAACAAACAAATAATTATAAAACGTCTAATTAACCCAGCCAAACGTATAATAATTTCTAATGCTTGCCCTTCAATTCCACACGAAGCAATAGAAAATGAACTCAGAAGCCTAGGTATTAAATTAGTCTCTCCCATGCATTTTCTAAGAGCTGGTTACCAAGACCCAAGGCTGGCGCACGTTCTAAGTTTTAGACGACAAGTGTATATTCCACCCGAAGATTTGAATAAACTTCCAACGTCTTTACTTATAAAACATGACAATGTATCATATCGAATTTTTTTCAGTGAAGACATTGTCACTTGTTTTATTTGTAAACAACCGGGTCATATATCTACAGATTGCCCTGAGTGCGATAATGATAACAATATTCAGGAGGCATCTAACGGGAAAGAAAACCTATTAATACATTTTGATCAAGATGTTAAAAATAATTGTGAAACAATAACAAATTCTTCAATATTAGACACACCAAATCATATGGTTAATAAGGCTCCAACGACCATAGGAGGTTGTCATGGAGACCCTTTGAAAATAGAGTCACTAGAGGACAGTAACGGAATAGAGCCTTTAAACCAAGTATCACGTAGCCATGGTGATGAGTCAAACAATATCACTGTAGATAGTTCCGGTGCCGAATCAGCTGTTAATTCGAGCAATAATTTAGCAGCGTTACCCGTGGCGGTTTCTGGCACTAAACGATGTTACTCAAGTCCTCCTGCCTCTACTTTATCCAATATAGAATTAAGTTTATCTCTAGATTCTCCGGATGAGTTTGAAAATACCATTAATTTACAAGATTTCCCACCAATACCAGCACCTCAACCTTCTCGGAATAAGTCAAAAAAAACTGAAAAAGACCAATATCAATACTGAAACCAACTTCGAAAATGCTAGACAGTTAATAGAAGATAATTTACATAAATATCCCATTTCTTTTGATGAAATGGTGAAATTCATTCAAATGTCGTCTGAAACTAAAAACTTCAGCGAACTAGTTCACGAGTTCACGAACAACAAAGAGGGCTTAAAAGACATGCTTGCCGAAGCAAAGAAACACACAACTGACAGACGATCCAAATTAAGGATATCCAAGATATTAAAAAGAAAGTGGGACTCTACAGAAAATACATTAAATACAGACGACAGCACCGACAACTAGGAACTGACTAACAACTTTTCATTACTTTAATAAAATGACTACAACAAAAAAAACCCAATCATATTACAGTGGAATTGTAACGGATTTTACAAACATTACGAGCACTTCAAATTACTTTTAGCTGAAGAAAATCCCATATGCTGCTGTTTACAAGAGACACATTTTTTAAAATCACAAGCTGTTAATTTAAAAAAATTTCACATCTACCGAAAAGACAGAAATGATTGCAGATCTGCCTGGGAGGAGTAGCGATTACGGTAAAAAAAGAAGTATATTCTGAACGGATTAATATTGACTCATCCTTAGAAGTTGTTGCTATAAAATTATACAAACCTGAACCTATCACAGTCTGCAATATCTATATACCTCCAAACCGAGACTTCACTGCCAATGATCTCCAAACTTTAGTTGACCCACCCCAAGACCTCTAATCATGGTCGGAGATATGAATGGTCACAATAAATTGTGGGGTTCAACTTTATCAGACTACAAGAATAGAGGAAGAGAAATAGAGAAATTTTTAGATCTCAATAGTTTTTTAATTCTACTTAATGACGGTTCCCCTACTCATTTTTGTGCTAATGGATCCTTTTCCGCAATCGACTTATCATTCATAGACGTTAAACTTTTACATAAAGTTCAGTGGAGCGTAAAGGACACCTTGTATGGAAGTGATCATTTTCCTGTGACTGTTAAATTTTATGATATTTCAAATGCTACATTACATAGAGTTCCGAGAGTGGTCAATTAAAAGAGCGAATTGGGAAAAGTTTTCATTGTTGATAGAATCAGAAATGGTAATAAAAAAAGAATCATATGTCAATCTGGAGAACAAAATTAATTTCTTTAACCAAAGTGTCATAGAGTCAGCAAAACTGAATATTCCACACAAAGTAATTTATAATGACAGACGTCTAGTTCCTTGGTGGAATGAAGACTGCCGGATCGCAATTATGAATAAAAAAAAAAAAAACACTGAACCGATACAAAAAAAACAAGATCGCTGGAAGATTTAATTGAATTTAAAAAAATGAGATCAATTGCTAACAAGATATTGAGGGCCAGCAAAAAAAATTCATGGATGACTTACGTCAATTCTATCAACAATAATACTACCATAACAGAAGTATGGAAAAAAGTTAATGCCATCCAAGGATCCAAAAAACTTGACTTTGTTTCTTCGGTTTCAGTAGATAATCAAATCATAACTGACCCTGGTAAAATAGTTGAGCATTTTGGAAATCACTTTTCTACTATGTCGAAAACTGATAATTATAACATCGATTTTCTGCAGCATAAATGTGAACAAGAAAAAAGCTCGATTGAATTTCATACACATGGCTCAGAAATTTTTAATCAGCCATTTACTCTAGCTGAAATGAATTTTATCTTAAACACATGCAAAGATAAATCTACTGCAGGCCCCGATCAGATCCCATATATTTTTTTGAAGAAACTACCGTCAATTGCACATTCATTTCTCCTTTCAATTTATAATGAAATCTGGACGACAGGGATGTTTCCCGAAGCCTGGAAGAAGGCCATCGTTATTCCAATCAGGAAAACTACAAAAGATATAAACATCGATAACTATAGGCCTATTTCACTACTTTCTTGTGTTTCTAAACTTCTCGAAAAGATGGTTAATAATAGACTAATTTATTTCTTGGACTCAAAAAAATTCATTTCAACTTCCCAGTGTGGATTCAGAAAACACCGCTCTGCTATCGACCAAATCACGAAGCTTGAAAACGAAATTCAAAGGGCTTTTTCAAACAAAGAACACCTGGTAGCTGTCTTCATAGATATCACAAAAGCATATGACATGATGTGGCGCTATAATGTTGTCAGTACACTATCCAAACTCGGTCTCTCAGGGCAGCTATTGACATTTATTAACAATTTTCTTAAAGATAGGTCGTTTCAAGTTAAGGTTGGATCTAACCTTTCTCAATCATTCCATCAGGAAAATGGAACGCCCCAAGGATCTCCGCTAAGCGTAACATTATTTTTAATAGCCATAAATAGCATTGTAAATACAACGCCTGCAGAAGTAAATTGTTCTTTGTTTGCTGACGACTTTGCTATTTATATAAGAAGCAAGTCAATAGAATATATCGAGTGGAAATTAAGAACAACTCTAGGGAATCTCGAATCATGGTCTAAAAATACTGGTTTCAACTTTTCAAGTTCCAAAACGGTGGCCATCCATTTTTGTAAAAGGAGAAAATGCCAAACGCACCCGTCATTAAGTTTGTTTCAACAACCTATTATGTTTGAAGAAGTTTTCAAATTCCTAGGAATCTACTTCGATAAAAAGCTAACATGGTCTGAACATATTCGTCAAATAAAAGCAAAATGCCAGAAAGGGCTAAATTTATTAAAAGTTCTGTCCAGCACTCAGTGGGGATCAGATCGACGAACTTTATTAATGATGTACCGTACTCTGATCAGGCCTATCATTGATTATGGAGCTGTTGCCTACAGTTCTGCTAGTGTTTCAACACTGAAATCACTAGATACTATTCATAATCAGGGACTTCGTCTTTGTATTGGTGCATTCAGAACCACACCTGCCCAAAGTTTGTACATAGAGAGTGGTGAGCCATCTTTAGAATTAAGGAGAAAATATTTGAGTTTAGCATACTTCGGCCAAATTATGTCAAAAAAAAAAACACCTCCTCGCTTACGATCCTACAACACATACGATTTTGAATGAAGAGCATAGACGATCCTGCAAATGTTTCCATTGTAGATGCAAAATATGGGCAAATGATTTACAATTATCTTTCCCTAAATATTTTAAATTCCCAGGCAATCCAATACCTAACTGGATACAAACAGAAAGTACGATTGATTACAGTCTATCATTTTTTTCAAAACCCACGACTCCTCATCACATTTACCAAAAAATGTTTAATGAACGAAAAGAAGTGTACTTCAACTACTGTTTTTGGTTTACCGATGCTTCAAAATCCAGCTCTGAAGTTGGATGTGCCATTATTATGGGCTCTGCTTGTTACAAATTTCTTCTACCAGAATCGAATAGTGCATACACCGGTGAGCTCTATTCAATCTGGAAATCGTTGACATTCATAATGAATAGTCAATGCAAATATCATCTGATTGTATCCGATTCATTAAGCTCACTGAAATCACTGGAAAACAGAAACTCAAAAGACGTTTTGGTGATGAAAATCCAACTTCTTGAGAAGGAATGTCTACGTTCAGGCAAAGTGGTAAGATTTCTTTGGGTTCCTTCTCATCTGGGCATCGGAAGAAACGAAGAAGCAGACCAAGCTGCAAATGCTGCAAGATTAAAACCCAATTCAGACGTCATATACATCAATAAAACGACTGCATCGGATTGGAGTATTCAGATAAAAAAAAGAATATATGAATCATGGATTGCAGAGTGGAAAAAAACAGCTGAAAAATTAGGCAAAATTAAAAGTAGTCCTAACGTATGGAGAACATCAAAAATGAGAAATCACCGCGAAGAAGCTGTCTTGGCAAGGATACGAATGGGACACACAGCCATAACGCACACGTATCTTCTAAAGGGACTCTATCCACCGACCTGCAGGATCTGCAATGTACCCATGACCGTGGAGCACATCTTAATGGACTGCGAGGAATACAAGGATGTAAGGAAAGATTGCGGAATGGCCAACCGGATGGACATCGCTCTTGGTGACAGTGAAACGTCTGTGCAAAGTTTATTTAAATTTTTGAAAATATCCAATGTTTATAACTTTGTATAATTATGCTTACTTTTAATACCAATAATGTTTGAATTAACTGAATGTTAAAAAACAAATATATTTGTTGTTGCTAATGACCCTCTAGGGTAGATGCTTGTAAAATAAATAAATAAATAAATAAATAATAAATTAATTGAAACAAAATAAGGTTTAATACTTCTTTTTTTTTTTCACCTTTATATAGTCCGATTTTCTTAACATACTTCTGTTTGTAAATATTTTATTTGAATATTTATTGATTTATTAAATATTAAAAAAAAAATCCAATGTCATACCAATATAAGTAGATTTTGTCATTTTCAAGAGTTGATATGAGGCATCGACTGAAGAATGAAAATGAGATAGATATATCCACTATTCGTTAAAAAAAAGAATTTGTCTTAACTTCCAAACTTTTTTTCTCCCCTTAAATGATCTATTAGTAAAATTATTTTCATTGAAAACATCCTAAAATAAATGCTCCTATAATGCAAGATGAAAATATGGGCTACCTTATTCCCTTATTACCCGTATGTGACGTTAAAGACAAAAAAATTATTTTAAAACCAGTATCACTACAACCCATGAAGGGACTTAGGTTCAGTACTTGGTAAGGAAGTAATTTTTCGTGACCAACGGTTACACATGGAAGTGATGTGGTCAGTAATCACGCTCAACCACCAGTTTTTTCCCCAATTAAGGGTACCAACTTTATAGAGGCTTTATATGGTGTAGGAGGGTTTTCAGAGACCGTAGTCGAAACACGGCCGAAGGTACCTAAATTAAATTTTCCGACATCGGCAGGGCATGAACTCCGGCCCCAGGGCGTAGCAGATCAGCGCGTTACAAACTGAGCTACCTCGCTTCCTAAACATATGAAACTATGATTAAATAATTGTTATGTTATTGTTTTTTTTTTAGATTGTCATTTTTAGTTTTTGTATATTAGCAATTTGTTTTATAAATATATTGATTTCTTTTCTCTTTTTTTTTTCTTTAGTCAGACCCCTTCAAAAGAGGATAAATCCCTATTGGTTTTCACATAGTAATTTTATTTTTATTTTTTTTACGATTTGTACTTATCTCATTTTGAAAGTCGACGCCACATAGGATCTGTTTTAATAGACACATTAAGTTTATATATATTTTTTTTTTTGAGGTTTTTGGGTTTGAGTTCTTATTAATCTACAAAGTTCCGAATTGTGCTACGTTGCTGTTCTATAATAGTTTCAAAAAGTAAGGATAATGAAACGAAAGGAAAAGGCAAAAACAACATTGAAAAAATTATTGCGATTAAAATGATTCAAATAGAATGTATTAATGAGTTCACATGAAAGAATATTATGAACTAAATTCACCCTTAATTGTTGATGAAGACTCGCCATTAGACTCCATTGATATAATGGCGCGGCATCAATGCCAGTGAAAGGTAACCCTGCCAGTTATAGGCGGTTGATTAAATCAGCTGGCTGCGATGAGGTCCTGCACAAAGCAGGCGCAGATCATCTCTATTACGTATGTGATCAGAATTGATACCCGACATCGAACTATACCGATCGATAATATCTGAAAGTCATAGGCCAGTGGAATGGAAAAAATGATTATGAAATACGTTTTTCATTATGAGTATGAATCAAATCCCATTTTATCCATAAAAGGGCAATACATATTTCTTTTTATTATTGTGAATACCTACATAATCATTGAAGGTAATACCCATTATAAGAACTGGCCAGCATAATTTCCTCGTATTACTAAACGCTTGACTGACCCCACAGACTATAAACTATATACTGACGGAAATAAGGATGGCGAAAATGTTAGCTGTAATAGTTCCATTTTTATAAATAAAATTTTGGAAGATTAGATTGTCTAGAAACACAAATTAGACCCAGAATGTACCAATAACCAAGCAGAACAATTCGCCATATTTAAATCTTTAGAATACTTACAAGATTTGAGGACAAAAGATAAAATTATTAGTATGCTAACAGACAGACACTTCACAATCCCATCATAGGACACTTACGAAACATTCTGAAAAATTTAGAATCTGACGGTAACAATCAAATCTCATTAAATTGGATCAAAGGGCATTCAGACATACCACAAAACGATTTGGCAGGCAAGGCTGCATAAGGAGCTTCCAAGGATCCTTCTCATCCTTTATTATATTCTCTTCTCTTTTCTCATCACCTTACGCACAAGTTGCACTAACAATTTGTAGACCAGTGGCAGACACGTTGAAACACGACATACAAGGGAAGACATCTTCATCGCTTCATTCTAGACTTACGGACCCACATAAAATTAAACTTATTGACTGACTTCTACACTACACAAGGAATCACAGGGCAGTCAACAGTTATTTTTATAGATTTCAAATAAGAGATTCATTATTATGCCCACGTGATTTCACACAAGAACAAAATATACACCACTTCATATATAAATGCAGACTACTAACTGACTACAAAAGGTATACTACAGACAAAAACACTACAGAAACTAGGACATTTGCCGGTGAATGGGCAATATTTGATGATGATGTTTAAAGATCTGTATTTTTTTTAATTCAATTGAAAAAGTTGTAGATATTAATATAAAACACCCTTGATATCTCCATAACTTATATACTCATATATTAATCTATATAAAATATTATTAAGGTGTTTATGTTATTATAATAACTTTGTTGCTTAGGTTTGAGTAATTCTGTGTATCTTCACATTCTTTATTTTAATTAAGTACATGTACATTATATATGATAAATTATGGTGTGTACAGGAATAAATAAAATCTCTTCCAACAGGGTTACTGTTAGAAGGACAACATAAAAAAAAATAATAATAATACAGAAATAAAAAAAAGAATAAAAAATAAAGAAAGAACTAAAATAACAAACCCTACCTAATCATATTAAATTAATTTTATTAATACAACTGTTTGCTTTTTAATTACATATTATTCAATACAAGAGTTGCCTCGTATATACCTTTTCCAAGTTTACTTAAACAGCTTCCAGAATAGTTTAATTATTTTCTTGGAAATTACCAGTAATACTTTTTTTTTTTTTTGATGGTTTCATAATACAACAGGAATGGTATATATTAAATCAAGTATATTTTGATATCTACACATCGAAACTATTAGTTTACACAAAAAGTTCTCGATGATAAATTTTGGGATTCCACTTGTAGCCTTGCAAATACAAAATTTTCAAAATTCACTTTCTTCCTTTTCTTGGATAGGTACTCTTTTTTGTAATTGTTGACTGGTGGAACTACAATAATTTCTACTTTACAAATAATATAATCATTACTGCTTAAATATTCAAATATCACAGTATAAAGGATTTTGATATCGACTAATCTAGAAATGGCAATAGTTGGAAAGGCTCTGATGGAAAGTTTGATTCTTTTGAGGCTATGATGTCGGGTAGAAAATATTTGTGTGGGCTTCACGTATTATGACGAGTCGATAGTTACCAACGTTGGGCCAAATTTAATCATGATTAAATATTTGATAATTAATATCTATGGATCTTATTTAATAATGATTATATCTTCCAGTATATTTTATAGGAAATTACTGATTTAGTCAAAATTTGAAAGATTCGATTATGATTAAGTTTTGTCTAACTCTGGCAGTTCCTCATCCAATGAAACCGAACTCTATTTAAATATTTTACTAGCCTTATCGGTCCTTATAACAATTTTTTAAGCAATGTTTCTGATACTAATATTTCATATTTATACCTTTTCCAAGTTTAATTAAACTTTTTCCAGAATAGTTTAATCTTTTTCCAGTTATGTTTAATCCATATCCACATTTATTTAATCTTTGCCAGTTCTTTTTATTTAGGCTTTTTTCATTTCTATTTCAACTTTCGTATTCATATTTAAACATTTTTTATAAATGTATAATCCTTTTCCATTTTATTTTAAACTGTTCCATTTATATATTATCCTTTTCCATATATTATTTGTCTTTCTCCATTTAGGTCAAACCATTTTCCAATTTTATTTAAACTTTTTCTAATAACTTATACTCATTGTACATGGCACGGTTTTCAAACGTAAATTAAGAACCAGAAACATAAGTTTCTGTATACATGAATGCAAAAATATTTCAGAAACCGTTCGATTCTTACCTCATATGTGTTATTAAGCCTGCAAGCCTTCTTTTTTTTTTTTTTTTTTTTTTTTTTTTTTTGCGTTGTTAATTACAGTGCAGTTTGAGATTGCTCTAAAGAAATTCAGAACTGCAGTACAAGTTGGTGAGCTGGGTTGGGCAACATCAGATAATAATTATCTCCTACAGACTTGTGCGAGTTCCTTTCGTTCTATGCAACCCCGCAGTACCCTTCATCGAGAATAAGTTCTTAATGAAAGGATGTGTCAACAGTGTCACCAGATAGTGAGGAGGGCTTGCAAATGTCTCTAGATGGACCAAGAGGAAGTGGAGGATACTGTTACATCAAGTATAGCCACTGGTTCCATTGACCGCCAACCAGGGCGTAAACTTCACTTACAATTAGATTAGCTGCACCATACCTACAATTATATACAGTCAAATCTACAGAGATATATATAATGTACAGACATCCAATCCCTAAAAATATAAAATCTCTGATTTATTTTATTTAATTTTTTAGTTACATTTTTATTTGTTTTTAGGTACAAACATATTTATATATATATTTTTATATATCCTCCTTGACTGTTATTATTAGGTGTTTAATAAAGTTCTTGGGGTTCAGTCAATAAAATAACTAATTTTGGCGACGTTTCAAGACTATATTGTTCTCATAACCATTCCAATATACCAAAGGTTGTAGATGACGAGCAGAAATATTCACAAGTAACATTGACATAATTATGAGAACAATATAGTCTCGAAAAGTCACCAAAATACATTGTTATTTTATTTACTGAACCTCAAGAACCTTATTAAACGTATATATATTCATAAGACATAAGGGAGGTACATTAGCAAGTAAAAATTAGCTATACAGTTTTATAGTCGTTTTACTGGAGAAAAGATGGACCCGTTCAAATGGAGAAAAGAAAAATAAGTAAAACGAGAAACAAAAAGATGAATTGAAAAATCGTCACAACAAGAGATGAAAAACTTGTGATGGAAAAATTTCAATTATTTTCTAATAAACATAAAATAAATGAGAAATTTAACGAATAATGGTTTTAATTATATAATTTCAAAATAAGTATAAAAGAAAATCAGAGTAAACTATCACAAATACCTCTTTTAAATTTTTAAATCTTGTCTTAATTTTTAATTTTATAAGCTAAGCTAAGAATCTGAACTATTGCAGACAGAACATAGATACGCATTATTTAATACCTTTTTTACTTAATCATATTTAATTAAATTATTCAAATGACAGAGAATATGGTAACTCAGATAATCAAAATTCCTATGATGAGGTAGATAATATTTCAGCATAGACCTATGAAATGTAGAACCATTTTCCTTAACATATTTTAGTTATCTTTAACACTTAATTATTTTATAACAAACCTTAACTAATCTCTTCGCAAACATTTATTTTTTTAACATTTCAGTTTTAGCTTTATAACTAACTAGATTTTTTCCTTGATATGTCTTCCTAATATTTTTGAGAATTTGTTTACAGTAGTTTAAATGTTCACACTTTGTGGAACGGTTTTAATGATAAATTAATGAAACGTAATAAGTTATTACGTAATAAGACTCCGAAACATGTTGGGTGAAATATTAATGATTAAATAGGAGTTATGCCTTATAATGATAATGAATTTAATCTCCTTTAACAAGATAGTTAAATCTCTCAATAATAGATAAATCTCTTTATTAAATACACTTTATAACTGCATGTAAATAATCTAAAGTCACATAATTTGTATACATTTTTAATAGTTTCCTTTAGTTTTCATTAAACCTTAAATATATATATATATATATATATATATATATATATATATATATATATATATATATATATATATATATATATATATATATATATATATTTGTGCAAATGGTATTTGAGTCAGTACATTGAAAAGGATGGACTGCTTCCAGGAGATTTGGCCGAGATCGCCCTTATACTCATGGTTTTACCTTCAATTAAGGGAACTCACTTTATTAAGAGTGATTGTACCATAGGAGGGTATAACCACCCACGACTCCATAGTCAAGCCACGGCTAAGATGTTTTTGTATAAATCGACTGAGCTAAGTTGGTAGTTTGTGATAACATTATTTGAGTTGAAATGGTTTGTTTTATTTTATTTACTCTCTGGTTTTAAAATAAATATGAAAATTCTTAAGTTGATTCTACATTCAAAAATCAGGCAGTATTGTAATTCCAAGGTTTGAATTAATGCTTTGATACTTTGGTGCAAGAAAAGTCCTTGTATTGAAATATTATACTATTTAAATATTACCCGTAAAACATTTCAATAATTGTATTTACTAAGACATTCTTCTGAATTTGTCAATTCATATATTTTTAAAGAGATGTTTGATCATATTATCGCAACTGTTAATGTTTCTTCAGTTCAAATCTAAAAGAAGTGAACGGAAATATTTCTGATTCCGAAGGAACATTGCGTAAACCAGCGCAATGTTATATGTATTTTATATTCCCTGTGATTTTTATTTTTATTTTAATGGCGACTGTACCAGTTTCAAAGTAGCCATTAAATTATAAGAAAACAGTAAAAGGAGAAATAACATTCTAATTCTATTAGTTGGTTATTATTTTTAGTTTATTTTTTTGTTTTTATTTACAACTTCAATAACTATCATGTAAATAAGTTTTTGTGTTGGAAATTTCTTAACCTTTAAAATTATTATTTCTTCCATAGATTCATTGATTTTCAAATTCAAGAGTAACATTAATTTATTTTTCAGGACGAAATAAAAATACCAGTAGTATAATTGCTTGCCTATATTACGATTGGACAATGAATGAGGGGGGGCATGGATTTGGTAATAACTGTTTATAAATATAAATATTTTTTCAGTGATAATTGTAAACAATATTTATTTTAAGAATGAATGGTCTCAGAATCTTTTAATATAAAATTGTTATCACAATGTTACCAAATACTCCAGACACTTAAAGAAAATAAGAGTAAACCCAGGAAAATAAATAAGCAAGATAGACTCAATTGATTCATTACTTCCACTGTTGACATTTTTTCGAACTTTGATTAGTGCTTTAGAAGGCTGAATCCGAATTTCAACAATGATGAGTTTCGGAAAATATATAAATAATACAAAACGTTGATTTTTAATTTTCAGTTTCTAAATAAAATATACCCACATTGATCTATTAAAAAAAAAAAAAAAAAACTCATAGAAAACATACATTGATTTTTTTTTTCCTTTTTTTAGAAGCCACAGTACAAATACTCTGTTTAATTTACTTACTTAACTATTTTTGATTATCTGTTATATTTTTGTTCAATCAGTCATTTGTGCAGTGGGAGCCTTATTTAAAAGGCTCAGGGGGTTATTCAATATTCCATACAGTATGATCAATTTTGTTTGTTTTGTTTTTTTTTTAATAAATAAATATCTGACTAATTACCGTTTTAGGTTTTTGTAGGTTATTGTTCCCAGTCTTGTTTGTAGCTATTCTGAACTATAAACTAGTAGTTACTCAATTCGCTTTACCAAGGAAAGCACGTAACTTTTTTTGGATAATTATATTACTTTCAAAAACCAGGTCAGGCCAAATCTGGACAACTTAATAACGGAGAAAGTTAAGTTGAAGCCTACCTCCAGGTTTGAAGCATCCGTGCGTGTTGGCCTTATGGCTGTACGAAGTATGCGGGTACCAATATCTATTTTCTAATTAGACACAACTCAATTCCATTCGATAACATTAGCTATAAATGTTATAATTAAAGTAATTGTATATGTAAATAGAACTGAATCACAAATTTACTAATCAAAATATAGCGGTGAATTCATTAAAAGGAAAATAGTTTAATGAAGTTTCTAATAAACGGTGCATTATAAATTATTCATGGACATTAGACCTCAAAATACATCTGCATCCAAATTTTAAAATAAATTCATAAAAAATAAATTCTAATATATAATCAACAATGTTGGTTTCAAAGAGATTACAAGTTCATAATATATTTTTTTTTATAGTTTCAAAATATATTATTTTTAAATTTAAACAATGTTACTCCGTCTCCTTCTACTTTTATCAAATTCTTCTTCTTTTTCTTCTTCTTCTTTGACTCGTGAAGAGTCCCCCGTTGTCTGAGCCCCCAGTCCTCTCTGTCATGTGTTGCTTCTCTCTAATTTCAGAACCCCTGCATTTTCTGCTCATCAGCAGCCACACATTCCATCCACCGCAGGCGAGGTCTACCCAATTATCTGCCTCAAAAAATCTTCTCATCGAGAAGCATTTTGGGGTTTTCATCACTCATTCTTGCAACATGCCCTGTCTATCTCAGAAGTACGGATTTTATAACTCCAAAATATTCTGATCTTTACAAAGATGCATGAGCTCAGCGTTTTATCTCAATCTCTATAAAACGTTCTCAAACACAGGCCCAAAAATCTTCCTTTTAAATCTCACAAGGGACGATTCGAGAGCTTTTATCATTGTCGTTGGACAATTCACACGAGCATATGAGAACGGTGAATCTCTCTCTCTCTCTCTCTCTCTCTCACTCTCTCTCTCTCACTCTCTCTCTCTCTCTCTCTCTCTCTCTCTCTCTCTCTCTCTCTCTCTCTCTCTCTCTCTCTCTCTCTCTCTCTCTCTCTCTCTCTCTCTCTCTCTCTCTCTCTCTCTCTCTCTCTCTCTCTCTCTCTCTCTCTCTCTCTCTCTCTCTCTCTCTCTCTCTCTCTCTCTCTCTCTCTCTCTCTCTCTCTCTATCTATCTATCTATCTCTCTTTCTATCTCTCTCTCTTTCTCTCTCTCTCTCTCACACACACTCGCTTACTTTCATATATAACCTAGGATAGTCCCAAAAATGTTTACTTGTTTCCTATGTTACTTACCGTCTACTGCTCTTGGATTAAATACAAATTCTGAAAACGAACAAAATAATTTTATGCTCTGCTGTGACGCGTTCGGGGAAGTTTGATAAACGAAAAGGAACTAGACTGAGGAAGGAAATAATACATTAAAGAAGAACACCGCTCTTCCATTTTTTTCCAACATAATCGCCGTTTTCAAGTTTAATACGTATCTGAGAGATACCCGTGAGCGTCAGAGGATTAAAATAGTCTATACTAAAAACCTAAAAATGTATTTATAAGATGGTTTAAATGTCTAATTCCCTAAAACCACTTACAAAGTTACATCATAAGTACTAACATTATAGAAATTATTTCTCTAATATTATATTTTTATATTGAATATGTAATTCTTGCAAGACGTTTCATCTCAAGCTTTCTATAATGTTATGTAGATGACTTCTGTATGAAGTCAATTTGAAAAGTAATAAATTTATTCGAGCCATAGCTAACAGACTACCAGATAGTGTCTCGCCCGATATGTCGTATTAATATATGGAATATCTGGTTGGGGAAGACCCGAGAAACCTGAATAGCCGAACGCCTGAATGTGACGTAACAAGCCATCCTTGTAATATAATTTTATAGATAGGGCGGGATGAGCTAAACGAAACTAAACCTTGTAAAAGTTTTGAGATTTTATAACATTACATAACATACCGTCAATCAGTAAACAAGAAAAGAATCTGATTTTAAATAGTAAATATTACAAAACTTATGATGGAAATTAAAAATAACGCAGTTGTTTATATTACATATATTGTTTATATTATTTTATATAACAAACTGAGTTGGGAGGTAAAATATAATTATTTTGAAACACATTAAGAGGACATGATAGTTTTCTATCAGAAAATGCGCCACACGATAAGCAGGCTCTGTTAATTGGCAAATAAAAATATCTTTCGCAACTATTGTTACAAAAACATTTAGCATATTAGTCCGTGAAGTGAAAAAAAGAAAAATCCGTTGAAACCATAACGAATAATATAAAAGAACAAAACAGTAAACAATCCGAGTTTAAGGCTATTTTTTCGGATTTATGCATACGAACAGATTTTATAAAATGCAAAATTTAATACGATTTAAATAAATAAACTCATAAATAATAAAAATAAATAAACAGTAAATCAATGCAAATTTATATACAATCTATACTAATAGTTGTGCTAACATTGATTAAGTTAGCAATTTTTTTTTTTTTTCGAATCTGGTTTTCATTAACAGTATAAATTAAAGAAAAGTAAGATCTTTGCAATATAAATATTCTGAAATCTTCGTAATAAAATTATAAATAATCTAAAATATCACAAGAATTGGAAGAAAAATATGGAAAATAGTAGAGCATAGAACTCTTCCACAATACTTGCGGATTTTTTTTTTTTTTTTTTATAAAGATAAATGTTTATGTCAGACATCTGAACTTCTGCCAACTGGATACTACAAACCTCAGTCTCTGTATTATAGAAATAATGATGCAATATCAATAGGTGGATGTGAAAAATCCTACGAACTCGTTACAATAGAAGCCATGAAACAGTAACTTAAAAGATGTAGGTCGGCACTCTACTTCGGAGATACAATCTACTTGAAGGTATTTCTAGAAAAACTGATCCTGAGGACATTGTGACTATTTCTATCTTCAACTGTAAGTCTCTCCCTAATTACTAATTAAAGCCTTCATTAAGGCTACCTTCCTGAAAGGAATTTTTTGTCAACGCTATGAAGAAAAAGGGACTGCGTTGAAGGGGTGTTGTGAATAGCAAGGACCCACCTGTCACCCCATTTCCGTCGCTCAAGGCTTCTCCAATAAAGATTAACAGAAATTTTTATTTTGCGTACCTATAACATTCTATAAAATTATTGTTAAAGTAATTGGAAAAATACCTTATTAACTTTGATAATTATACTCCAAGATATAAGTATTAAATGTTGAAATATTTATTTAAAATAATAGTTCCTTTCATGTTTCCGGATTTGTTCTATAAAACAAGTAACAGATCAAGGAAAAGAATCATTACGTTAATTATGTTTCTTAGAAGTAACATAAATCATTTAGTTCTAAGATTATATTGGATTCCAATCAAATAATGGCAAATAATGAATAATCTAAGATATAAGTAATGATTGGCGCTTAGTACCTCATAAGTAGGGGTTACTCATTCAATTTCATTTCGATTTGTCATATCGCTCATATATTTCAAAAGCGGCACATCTTAATAATCTGCATTAGAAAGATGTAAAATTCCCATTCTAAATTGAAATATCTGAAGTGTACTAGAACTATCTTTCAATTCCAACCGCAAGTGAGATGTATCAGATGAGATTTGGAGTTAATGCGATACATTTTTGACACTTCATAGAAGACTATTGAACTTAAAAGTGATAAGTCAAAAGTACAGATTTTTTTTTTTTTTTTTTTTTTTTTTTTTTTTTGTGTCACTTTTGATATACATGTACGATATAACATGGCTATGTTTTAACATTTAGCTTTATAATAATACTATGTGAATACAAAATGTTATGTAATTTCACCGGTAATTACATTATATCTGTTTAGTGGAAATAGAAACACTAAACAGATTCAGTAAAAGAAATCGCTGATCCAATTAGTAATATTAAGTTGAAAAGTCGGTCTCATTACTTTAACCTGAAATCCCAAACATTATATGGATATGCTTTTTTTTTTTGATACTACATTGAAACATTATATTAAATAAACAACGGAATCGCTTTTTGTTAGAAGAGAGGTTGCCAATATTTTTAGCCTACTAACAACCCATTTTGAGAAGTAGTTATACGGGGGGGCAACGGGCTGATGAAGAAGGATACTTGGTGAAGGTATCTCCCTCCTCCTTGCAAGGGGTACTTGAACTGCTATCACTGAGGTACTAGGTTCTATTTAACAATTATAAGTAGGGATGGGCATCGTAAGAAAAATATCGATATTCCAAATCGGCGATATTTCAAACTTTGAATATCGATAAACGATATATCGGTGATCAAAAATATCAATATACCGTGATTTTTTTTTTTTTTTTTTTTTTTTTTAATGAAATACCATTTTAAATATTCCAACCACGTTATAATGATATTCCTGTTTATTTTATCGTTTTTGTTAATTTAGATAACGACATCGAAACACTAAAATAAATTTTAAAAAATTAAATCCAAAAAATTCGTCTAAAATAAATTTAGTGTTTTATATATTGATATTTTGTTATTTTCACTCACCAGATGTGAGAAATTTCCATTTTTCAAGTTGGGAAATTAGATTTTTTGTCATCTATATTACTTATTACCTTAAGGTAAAACATATTTTAATATTGTTTATATTAAACACTTCTATCTAAAAAAAATCAGAATATATCAGAATTTCGATATTTCCTTATTCCCACTTCTTTAACGTGAAAAAGTTTACCAGAAGTTAACAACATAACACTCAGCATAAATTTGTTGTTTAAATATAGATATTCTGTTATTTTAATTTCCTCACGGGAGAAAGTTTATCAGAACTTAACAATATTAAGTTCAACATTGATTTGGTGTTTTAATATTGGTATATGAAGGTATTTTGGGCGGGAGTATTGGTTGCTTTAATGTTGTTACCTTAATTTATTTTACAACATAAATAGGAACTCAATTATTTCAAGTGTCTAAAATTCAAAAGTAGTTTATTAAGAATTAAACATTAGGGAGTACATATAGTCAGATACCGATATGAGGTTAATAATTCAATTCCCAGTTATCATCATCAATGGATCGTAGGAAAAGTAACTATCCCATAAATTTCCCGATAATTTATACCTTGTGGAGGAGCTGGTTTGGATAATAATCGCTCTATGGGGCCCTGAAGTGGAAACAGAAGCAACATATTTTTTAGCCAACCTACATAAAAATGGCAAAGTTGCATTTTTAACTTTACATATTAAAAACATACTATTACATAAACTAATTTTAAAAAGTTTTTTCACTTTTTTCTAAATATATATATAGCTGTATATTCTTTTGTACTAATATAGAGAAAACGATACATTGTACGATACGTATTGGCATACAGTTTTATCGAAAGAAAAATATGGATACTGCGATATATCGTATATCGATACCCATCCCTACTGGTAAGCAAATACTAGAGGTGGGTGCCCCTAATGAAGTGGGCCCACTTGTCTCTAAGATTAGTTAACACAAAAATACAATTAGGATTGATGAATTAATTTCCACTCTTTGATCAAAGAGTAAAAGAACATACAAGAGCATACAATAATAAGGCCCAAAATTCCAATTTTGCTCCCCATCTAATTGAAAATAACCATAAATTCAATAAAGACTCGGGAGTAAAAATAGTGCATCAAGTAGAAAATAGCCTTAAATTAAATATTTATGAATCATTAAAAATTAAATTACCAAATAAACATTTCCAATAGGCCCATTTTAAACTTCTTTCCAACAGGAACGGAAAAATCCAATGAATAACAGGGGAAATCCCAAGGAAAAAATCCCAAAAATTTAACCTACCTGGCCCTTTCCCCTTCCACGATGAATATATTTCAGATATCTGTTAGATCTTCTCAGGTGAGTACCAATATTTGATTTCTTGTCTTACATTTAAAAACTTTAGTATATATGATCCATATAACATAGTGCTGATGTGTTGACAATTTTGTATGTTTTAGAACGGAAGTTGAATGTTTGAAATGTTTAGCATTCGAAACTAGAACATAGTTCCAATATAAATGACAATTATTTCATCATTCCTCATTGTGTTCCATCATGCGTATCTCAAGTAAAACAATAATAGTATTTAAAAAAACATTGCATTAGGCGATAGACGAGCAGAATAAGAAGAATAATCAGTTAAAAAGGCATATTTATTTTATAAGTGCAACCTTTCTCACAATGATTAAAAAACTTGATGTCCGAGTCTCCGGGATTACTCATTTTCCTGAATCAATTATCACTGTCATTAAATATACTCCAAAAAATGTTATGAGCCGATCGCACATTCTAATAACAAACCATTTCATTAATATTATACTATTTTATATAAGCGGGGACGTCAAAGTTTTCTGCATTTCTGATATCTTTAAATTCATTCCAGGAAATATCTCATTTCATTATGTTGCAGTTGGTTATAAGCCAGCAGAGTGATTTCTCCTCACTCGATCAAGACAACAGTCAACTGAGGCGCCAGGATCTACGATAGCAACAAATCTTAAAACGCTGAGAAGGATACAGAAGATCATTTAATTCCAATTATTATTATTTGTTTGATTTTTTTTATTAATAAATGGAGGATAAAAAAAAAAATAAGTTGGTTATACATTATGGTAGAGCCTCGCTAATCCGCCTCCCGCTGGTCCGGCCTTTCGGGTATTCGGACCCTTCCGCGGAGTCCTTTGGGGAGAATAATATTTTTGCAGAATCCCTATTCGTCTAATAAAATTGTTTATCAGCTTCACGGACAGTTCTAAATAAACATATATATATATATATATATATATATATATATATATATATATATATATATATATATATATATATATATTAAATTCAAAATTAAACTAAACTAAAGTTTCTGTAATTCGAGCAGTAAATAAATTCTATAGCTTAAACTGAGACTAAACAAGGCTTCAAATTGTCGGAACTTTTTCGAAAAGCAACGGAAATTGTAACTTTTTGCTTTACGACGTTCAGAGCATACATCATTATGAAAGATTTCAAAGCTGGGTTTATTTGCCAAGTCCAATGCTTCTATTTATAAATAGCTGGTTAAAACAAATCTATGTAAACATAATATTATATATATATATATATATATATATATATATATATATATATATATATATATATTAGTTTATAACGTACGTTCCTATTTGCTCTATTTTTTGAAATGATAATATATAAATTAAAAAACGGTTTGAAAGTTTTAATATAACTGCAATTCACTCTTAAATATAAAAAACATGGTTCATTGAAACGACTGGTTATTCAGACCTTTTAGCTGTTCTGACTTTGTCCCTTAGAAGTCAGATTAATGAGGTTATCCTATATAACCTAGGAATAGAATAATGATGAGGAAATTTTACAAAATGTTCTGTAAATCCATAAATTAACTTAATACGCTAAATGGATGGCTGTAAGAGAGAGGATTCGCAGCGGCCGATGCGCAGGAGTGACCCGGAGACACAGCTAATACGCAGGCAATTAGGCCAGCCGTATGAGAAGGTAGCCACAGTGAAAGCAGAAGCAGGGCCATTTTGAAAGGTAACCCCTGACCTGGCGTTTCGCTCTGTTTTATATAATTCGGCCACCGCCCATTCTTACGTAACACCAAGTCTCGCCTCCCGGCTCTAGTTCGCCTCCTTGCCTCATCCTGGTTCATCTTTCGCGGCTGAGGTGTGTCTACTAGTCATTTATGGCCTTGTCCAGTTCCATTTTCTATTTTCGAAAGCAGATTTTTTCACATTCCCGTAAAACTGCGATATTCCAAGAGTGGATGACATGGCAGTATGTCAAAGCCCAACAAGGAAACTTTAAACAATAAATGAGGACTCTAGAGAAGTTCTTGCCTTAGTAGCTGCAGACAAATATATTTGCCTATCTACCTAAACCCCTACTCCCTCCGAACATCATCCAAGAAAAGACAGTTTCTTTTTTTTACTAATAACTACAATGTTTGATTAATTTTCATATCATAAATTGCCATAGAATATAACTTGTAAAGATTTCAACTTAAGTCATGAAAATAAAAAAATTAATTAGAAATTAAAAAAAAAATAAGCCACGAAGTGTTAAAACTAGAACAACCCTGAAATCAAACCGTTTTACATAATTATTAATTTATTGATAAAATTGACCAGTTTAACCCCTATTTCCATTTCGTTAACAAATAATTATTATTAGATATTTCATTAAATTAATAAAACAAATGGTCAATAATACAGAGTTTAGTGGAAGTGTTGTTGAAAAAGACTGCCAGTTAATTTTTTTTTTTTCTCTACATGTTGGAACTCTCAAAACTTGTCATCAGTGGCCCTGGTCGCAAGAGGAAGTGACCACATCAGATTAAGAATTGGCTATACAAGGCATATACATCTTCATTTAATAACCAAAGAAGTTCCTACAAATCGTGAAATGTGTACAAATATTTCTTAAAAAGCCCATATTTTTAACGAATACTAAGACATGCTAGACGCCCTGTTGTAAACACCATTATTATTTTATTCATTATCTACTTCTTCGTTACTTCACCAATTATTGTTTTTTATTACTAAACTTTTAATTTTATTATTTATTTAATTATTATTTTATGTTTTCCTGTTATTAATTATTAATTTTATGTTCAGTACTTGCTTTTGCTATGTTTATTTTTCAATACATTACATTTTTTTTTTTTTCGTCGTTTTAAATCTTTTTTATAAATGTGTTGTTTGCAATTATTTTTATAAATAAATACATTTTCTACTTTTAAAACATGATTAATATTGTTAAAACACCCATAATGGCTTTCTACACCGATCTGGAGATAAAATAAATAAATAATAAAATATATTCTTCTTATATGTGTGTATTTACATCAAATGAATTATTAGGGCACATTTATAAACATAGTAACTTATGGATTTCAATCAAACTCTAATAATTTCCCTGCTGTCAGGAAAGGAAAATTATATTGAACAATATTTACCTTCATTAAAATAAAACAAAAAAAAAACGATTGATAGACAGTAATTGAATGGTTAAGGTACGGAAGAAACAATTTGACTTATTCAATCATTAGGATAATATAAATCATAGTTCTTATTTGGTGTGCCAACCAACTGGCGCTGATATCCCACGTCCATTATCTGATTAACCGTGGCTCCGAAGTAGTGAGATAAAAGTTGCCCATCCTGCCACCTGCGTTGGACCAATTCTTCGGCGTCTATTCCTGCTCCTCCGTCGCTCCAGACAGTGTGCTGCTGACCAAACCTGATAGTTACGATATTTCCTGAACCTTCCTGTGTCGTGAAATGACAAAATAGATCATATGATGTAATGTACAATCCAACACGAAGTTGGAAGTATTGTTTCAACTCAATGGTCAATTTTAATAACAATTGTGAAACATATTACCTCAGGGTCTACGTAAACCAAAGGTTCAACCACAGTTTCGATGTAGCCTACCTCTGGTGTGGAAATGGCACAAGGGTAGCTTGATATCGTTCCAAGTGCAAAGAGAATGAAGGCTCTGAACATCACCAACACTGAAATATACCACATATAAATAAAAAGTCCTTAGTAGCAAGGAGATATTAGAAATATTAATTAGCGTAGTATACCACTAAAAAACATAGCGGTTTTTTGTTGTTTTTTAAAACTATTTATTGATATTTACAACTGTAAACATTAAATACATCAAGTAATTTTTTTTAATATGCATTTATTGAAATTTACAACTTTACAAAATATATACATCAAGTAAATGTATTGACAACGATTATAATAACATGTTAAAACTTGAAAAGAACTACTTATCAGTAGCACTTTATTAAAAATTCTACACTAGAAGGTCTCTTGGCCATCTTCGTTTCAGATGCCTTGGAGGATTATCAGGAATGGAGTGGGTGTGGGCTAAATCAGCAACATGTGGAACATTAAGATCTTAATGGATAAGTTTATTGGTGACAAAGTAAGGAGCATTGCGGATTTTTCGAAGGATTTTGGATTGTAAGGATTGAATACGAGATGAACTGGATGGTTTAGTGGGGGCCAAAAGGTTAACTCCGTACGTCCAAATAGGTCTAATCACAGTCATGTATATGAGTCTTTTGTAATTAATTGGGAACTTTGAACGTTTGTCTAGTAAATGTTGAAGTAGTCTGTAACGACGGGCAGTTTCTTGTCATTATATTCTTGCAAGTAAATTAAAAAAAAAAAAAAATGATTACAATAACATGTCAATAACATGTGAACTGTCATTTCGTTTTAAATCCCTGGGAGGATTCTAGAGATTCTGGTGGGTATAGATTTTACTATGAAACGATAGGTATCTGGGGCCAAATCAGCAACATATGGAACATCAAGATCTTTTTAGATACGTTTTGTGACATAATAAGGAGCATTGAGGATTTTATGGAGAATTTTGGATTGTGAGGATACAAGAAGAATTGGATAGCTTATTGGAGCCCCAAAGGTCAAATCCTTATGTCCGAATAGTTCTAATTACTGTCATGTAATAAGTCTTTGGTAATTTATAGGGTGTTTTGAACGCTTGTCTAGTAAATGTTGTAATCGAAAACGACGAGCAGTTTCTTGCCTTTCAAGTCTGGTATCTTCATAGAGGCTTCGATATCAATACTCCAAATTTGAAATTTTTTCCACTATTGATTTCAGCGTTTAACAATCCACCTGAACTTTGCTGAATCCATTCTGTGTTTATTAATATAGCTGTTTGACGTCACAGACTAAATTTTTTGGAACGATTGTTTTTAACAACTGATGATGATTTTATACAGCCAACTTGAAAAGTTATGAAAATAAACAATTTACTATTTTAAAATTATATACTAAAATTACAAATGAGGACCTATCCTTGAAAAATGAAATGTCCATTTTCAGATGAATTAGTTGTTTTGTTTATTTTTTGATAAAGCCTTGCGAGCTGCACATACTACTATAACTTGTTTTAGTAAGTAACCCTCTATCAAGGATTTAAATAAGGTATATGTTTTGGATTTGCTTGCAGGGAAAGGGCTGATGTATGTTGTTTGCCCTTTTTTAAACATTTCCAGAAGTGAAATGTTTAGATTTGAAATCTTCTTTTAAATGCATTAAATGAGGCGTTCAGTTGCAAAAAGTAGCAAAACCAAATTTCTAAATTTTTCACTAGAAGACAAAAACCATAGCAATATGATGCCCAATTAATATGAATGTAATTTTTCTTGTGTAATTAGCAGAATAATAGATGGTTTTAGTTGGGCAAGCGTAATAAGGTCCTATTTTGATCAGTTTTTTTAAAAAGTGGTTTTTCTGCTGTACTTACTCCGTTTCGCAACAGTTTTGGGGGCTTACTCCGTTTTAAAACAGTTTGAGACTTACTTCTTTTTGATAATGAAATAAATACATGCCCTGAGATGATTTATAGAATTGAAATGATTGACTAAAACATGATTTTACGTTCAAAAATGTTACTTATTAGCTTGGTCAACAATAAAAACGGATAGTAAAGTAATAAACGATATATGAACATACCATACATGGACTAGTCTATGTTATCACAATACACATTTTCCTAAAGAAATTATTTTTCTTCCTCATCTTACTTTTAGACAGGCTTTTAGTAAAACGTCTTTGAAAATATTGGTTAAAAACAATTTATCATTAAAAAATATTTGTATACATAAATGAGATTATTTTTTAGAGTATTGAGGAACAAAATAAAAAAAATGAAGTATTGAACAACGTAGTAGTATAAAAATATTATTGACTCTGTTTTTTAGTAGGTAGCTTTAGAATTCAAAACAAATATCTATCTAAAAACTTTTATTATAATGTTTAAAAACATTTGTTAGTTTAGTTTATCAAACAAAAAAATGAAATATAATTTAAAAAATGGTCTAGTCAATAGTAATTACGATCACAATAACATATAACTTTTCTAAACAGCTAATAGTGTTTCTTCCACCTCGTTTATGCCTTCTAAATCTGACAAATAATATGCATAGTATGGCAGCCATATTGTGAGATACTCCCTTTTGGTACTGTAATTGGCATGGTTTTACTCCCTTTTGCGACAGTACGTTATTCTTAATTGTAAATTTGAACAGCTTTTCCTTCATCTTTAAACCTAAAACCTAGTCAGTCTTCTGCGTGGAGGAACTGGATCGAACTGTATATAAAACTCAATTTCGATTTTCAGTGGATCTGCTAGGTTCTGTAATTAGGCACCTCAAATATATACAATTAAAACTAATTTTTGATTAATCTAAAATTTTTTGATTAATCTAAAAAAATTAATTTTTCATAACTAAAATCTATATTATCAATAAATAAAGTTAAAAACTCGATAACGTAACCGTGCTTAAACTATTTTTCATTACTTTCGAAGAAATAGTTTATTATTAATAGCTAATATTTTCTTCTTATTAAAATTATTTCTTTAGGGATTGTTTATGTTCAACTAGAATTGTAAGAGACGTTTCCTTAAGCTTATAAAAGCGTTGAAGAAATATAATAAAAATCGGTTTCCCACTAAAATCTCCTTAATCTCATTTGAATGCTTTCTTACCTTTGGATTATCTAACAAACAAAACCGACTCCTGCTTCATACCTATTTGTCATACTCATTTGCCGAATATTGTGATAACCCGCCCCGAAGTCATAGCCCAGTTATCTAAAAGGTGAGACTCACCCACCGCTTGTTGCGGTACTAAATGACACCCTGGATGTCCTCCTTCGGTTGTCCGCGGTCGAACTTTCAAAATCACCTGTAATTGATGACTAGTAAAGGTCGGATCTGCTAACCGGATTTCTCAAACTTTGCATTCCCCTCCTCACGATCAGCAGGGTAATCAGGGTGACACTAAGTCCGTCGGTTGACCTATCAGAATTCCTTTCGACATCAGCTCCCGTGCTTTTGAATGTAGGCTGATAAGACTTTGCCTGGTCTATAGAAGACGTCTATGAAAAAGTATGAAAAGTTTATAGAATCCTGGCACATCTCAAAATATGCATTAAGTGTCCTGTGAAAAGGATTAGACGCGAAGAGATTGTTTCCTTTTTAAACAATAAATGATAAATTCAAGTTTTAAAAGGACGAAAAAGAATCTGTCTGGAACGAGAGTTGCTAAAGACGTCCTTCGGCTCTCAAAAATATTCATTTCCTGGCAGATCTGAAACCATTATTCTTCAGTGGCTTTTGACTATGATGGTAGTCGATACTCACATCTTGAACTTCGAATATCATATATTATATTACGAAAATGTTAATAGGCCAACGGTTGTGAAAGGAGGAGATTTGGTCAAAATCACGCTCAATCGTCAGTTAAGTTTTCTCTAATTAAGGCTACAAATATTATGGAGGCTGGGAACGCTTTGGGAATTAGGGTTTCTCGATCTCGAAGTCAATCTACGGCTGAAACAAAAGAATTTTCCAGTAATTCAGAGTTGCAATAAGTTTCATTATTTTTCACTAAGAATAACAGTTTTCTGCTTTATGCGGAGATAGGCCTCCTAACTCGGGAATGAAATATAAGTAACAGTAAGAAACCAATTCTTTGAATCTCGATCTAGTTACACTATCCTCGAACAAAAATTTATTTATTTATTTTGGATCACTTTACATATATTTTATAACTCTTTCAGAGTTGGAGATACACGAACATACACAAATCTTAGTTCTAATGTATACGTTTCAAAAGAATAAAAAATATTCTTATGTATTTTACGAAGAAAAAAGTTATAAAACTTTATAAAAAATATCGCTCTGAACTAATATTTCGTTGTTTTTCAGATATCGTAGCTTTTAAAATACACAACATTTTTTTTTTTTTTATTATCTTGAAACATATTTTACAATTATTATATTTCAGAATTTTATCTCCAGCCCCATCAAAGCTATTGTTTACATTCAAAATGTACGATTTTTCAAAAAATATGTTTTTTTGAAAGTTCATAAAACTTTGAGATTTTTAAATAACAATTAGAATTGGTTATGGTTATACTAGCAACATATATTAACAAAGAAAAGATTATATCAGATCGCATTTGACTCTTTCAGCGCTTGAAAAACAATTACAAAAAGAGAAATTTCGATTGATATTACATTCAAGTTGTCCTATTATTTTCTTTTTATTCATTTAGAATAAAGAGAGAAATAATAAAAATATAGATATAGCAATAGATATAAAAACTAATGAACCTTCCTAGCAAAATCTTAAACAATATGGTTTCTGTTTTATCATCCTAAGAGAAAAAAACTTTCAAAATTATGAACATTCTTGTAAAACCCTTTAATCACAAAATTAGGTGTGTGCACTAAAACAAAAATGAACACAATAAATAAACTGTTTAAAATTGGTTATTTAAGTGTAAAGATGTAGGGGAAAGAACTTATAAAATTTCATAATTTTTAAAATGGGTCAAGCAACCAATTTTTTTTTTTTTTTAATATCACTCTAAATGAAATTACCCTATAGATTATATATTGAAACCATTTTTTTAAAAAGATAAAATTTAATTTAAATTCACGTCAATCACTGTCAACACATGAATGTGTACTCTCACCGTCATTATCATCTGAAGGTGAACAATTTCTCCCATCTTCTGCACAAAATATCATCATCACACCTCTCAAATGCATTGCTAACACAACATTTTTAAGTACATACGTTTAAGTCGAATGGTATGTTAAAACTGAGAGTAAAAAAAGAGCTGACGGACATGGTTCTTAGAACTAAGATTCAAAAATACAAACCAACAATAATAGCTATAAAATACAAAACTAGGATAATAGATAGGCAAAAACAAAAATTTGGAAACTATCATTTAAACAAATACGTGTAACCGCCTACCTGGAAAATTTTTAGCCAGATTTAGTGGAACTCGGAAACCCTCAAAACAAATTAACCGGATAAATTTTAATTTTAGTTCCACATTTTCTCTTAATTCAAATCATTTTACTATTTAAAAAAAAAAAAATAATAAAATAACGTTGTTTCACGGTTTATAGATAAACTAGCTGAAAGTACCCTGCCTCGCTATGGTTTAATATCATTAGGATTAAGAACAACTTAAATTAGTAAAAATTAAGCTTAACGTTGATAATTATTATTACTTAAATAAACCTAAAGAATTCCATTCTTAAAATAATTTCAATAAGTAAATTTGACAATTTGAAAAAGTTAATTTTATATTATTTTGATAGTCCTCCAGTGAAGCTTCGAGGCAGCACTACCATCTTACCCAGCTCTGATACCAGACCATCAACTTTTCTTAGGCCATACTTTAAGTGAATATAGCCTCAACCTCTCAACGTTTTTGATTTTTCAAATAAAGTTTAGTCTTTCTGTTTCTATTTTTGAGTACATATCAAGCATAAATTGGTTGAGGAGATTACGAAATTAAACCAATAAGGTTCTTCACCTCCTCGCTCCATCAACATTTAGGCATAAAAATCAGCTGCAGGCACAGTTTTCTTAAGTGGTGTATTGGTGTTTGGGTCACGCTGAGGAATGTTAATAATCCAACCATCTTCTCAATGGTAGAACATGAGACGATACTGAATAGAGTCATACACTCATATTATCAGTTTTTGTCCCTGCTGTGGAGAACAATGTCTCGCTTTTCAAACACCTGGCCAACAATTAGGACAGCGACTTCGTTAGCGGTAGTAGTATTGCAACGTCCTCAGTGAGCATTTGAATGCTTTTTGTCAGCACTAATAACTACCTAGAAATCTTGTAGATCTTTGGGAACAGACTCAACAGCAGCTCTGAAGTCCTTGATATACTCGTTATGTTCATGAAGAATTTTCTGGATTTGGCCTACGAATGCAGGCTTGACGTTTTGAAAGTGACCACAGCCTCTTTCATGGTTGTCATCACCAAAATAATTCACCTGAATAAAAGACGGTTGCTGTTGTGTTCCAGGCATCCAACTCCCTATTCTGTGATATAAAGCTGTCCTCGCATTATATCTCCCTCTTTTATCTCTTTTGCTCCAAATGACGTAATTTGGAAACAACCGTTCTATTTCCAAATATTATTTAGAAACTGCTCAGCCTCAGGATGTTCGTAAGTAAGGAGGCTGCGCAAGTGTTCAGAATATTCTTGAAAGGGAGGAAGTTGGACTTTCCCGTAACTGCAGCACATTGCAGGGCTCTTCCATTTTACAGTATAACACCAATTTCAAGTAGACCGTGATCCAATATCGACGGTTTTGTCTTTTGCATATTCAGTTCTTGGGTCATACTGGATGTAACCTTTTTATTTTCTTATACTTCTGTACAGTTCCTCTAAGTGCAGTTGGATGATTCTCAGAATATGTGTACACAGCATATCCTTTAACTTCGGGTTGGCTTTCTTTATGTTTGCTAACCACTTTTCTGCTAAATTCAGGATGATTTGTCATGCATTTCTTAACAGCTTCCCTGTTGACCTCTACATGTGCTTGAATATATTTTTCAGCCTAGTTCCTTAGTTGTTTCTTGCGAACGGAATCTGTGAATCGTTTCCTACGTTGTTTACTTTTAGATTAATGGGTTTATTTCAATGTTTCAATAGACTCATCTGAACTGAGAAAAAGGTATATTCTAGGTTCAAGGAATGAAATTCAGAAATTTCATTTACCCAATCTAGGTACAACTTGGGCCTGGTTGAGAAAAACCGATTATCTTGTGACTGGAAAACTGAAGGAAAAGTAGTTGGGGACGAAGCTACTGGTGAAGGAATGTTGGTGGGTTGGAATATGTACATCGAACTGGCCATACATGTCATCACCAGAGAGCATAAGTCTTTTAACCTCTTCTTTAACATAAGTCTTTTAATAGCTTCTCGTCATGAAACAACTCAAACTTGTGAGTCCACCTCTGGAGCCACATAAAGTACCATAGTACTCGTATAAGGTTTCGACATCGATCGTATTTTTGTTTGTTTAAAACTATAAGGAACCTAATTTGTGGTCAAAGTGTGCGGCTTAAACATCTAACCTATTTTTTAACTTAGCTCATCTCCAAATACCATATGACAATAATTCTATTATTATTCACAAAATAAAAATTGTAATCGCATTTTTCGCGAATTAGCCGCGATCCAGGTCGATTTTTAAAAATTCCTTTCTTAGCGAGCACCTACGGCCCTAGAGGAAGCTACATATCGAATTTCATTACAATCCGTTCGGTGGTTTCTAAGATTTCGTGTTAAATGAGTGAGTGGTATTTGAAAAATATATAGTACATAAATAATTTAACCCATTTAGGACCAACTTTATATTTCCAAATTTTTTTCTATAATACTAATTTTTGAGGTTATTTAGTGACGCTAACAAAGAAAATTGACATGTACTCATACAGCCCCCAAACGGCATCTTACACTTATGGAACAATGGCCCGTATAAATTACGCTAAGAGAATTAATAGTATTATTCCCATTTAATATACAAATAAGTAAAAGCAATGAAAAGATAATTTTTTTAACAATATAATATAGTGATTAACAATAATAATAATAATAATAATAGCCTTTTATTATGTCCATAACTCAACAAATAAACCATAATTCAAATAAATACAATAAAAATAAAAAATTAACATATTTACAAATAAGTTCACAATTATTATCATATTTACAAACAAAATTCTTCTGTGAGTTTGAACATGGGCCTTCCCTCTTTTAGGGAGTATAGGTCTAGACTTTCCCAGGTGACCAGCCTACTGGGAAGCCGGGTTCGCGATTTGGATCTACTTCTCTTTCCATATATCTCTATCCTTTGCCTTTCTCCACCATAGTGGTCCGGCCTTCTTCTTAAAGAAGTCACTCTATCTTTTCAACTGTCTTCCTCTTCACCTTTTGTAGTAATAGGGTGTCCAAACAGTCACTTCTATTGACCACCTTTTATCAGTTCTTTCTAAGATTTGCCCCGCCCATTTCCATTTTTGTTTCTCGATATGGTGAATGATGTCTTTCAGGCCAGTCTTCTCTCTGATGACACAACTCCTAACCTTCTCCTTCCTACTTATCTTTCTCATATTTCTTTCTATTGCTCTTTGCCAGCTTATCAGTTTCCTTGTTTGGGCTTTCGTTAGGGACCAAGTCTGACTACCAAAGGAGACGGCTAGAAGTATACAGGTATCGAATACTTTCTTTTTTATCTCTTTCGGGAAATCGTTTTTCATTATTACTTTCAATGACCAGTACTTAGCCCATCCTATGGATGTTCTTCTGTCCACTTCCTTCCACGATTTATTTGTAAAAGAGACCAACTGCCCAAGGTATTTATAATCTTCTACGTATTGTAAGCTATGATTTCCAACTTTTATATCTACCTTTTCCGCGTTCGTCATTAGCTTTGTTTTATCAAAATTAGGTGAGAGGCCTACTTCTGTACACATCTCCAATAAAGTTTCCATCATCATTTCGAGGTCTGCTGCATTGCTCAAAACAATATTGTTTGCAAATCAGAGACAGTTTAGCCATCTTCTGTTGATCTTTATGCCGACATTCTTCCAATCTATACGCCAAAATACTGTGTCCAACACTAAGATAAACAGGATTGGTGATAGAAGATCACTTTGGCGCACTCCTCTCTTGACTGCAAAGTTTGGACCGTTTCTTTCAGTGATTAACAAATTTTACATTAAAAAAAAAAAAATAAGCTTTATTTAAAGCTATAAAAAATGCTAGCTCATTGCTAATTCTGAAAAAAAATGTATACTGACATTAGATTACCATGGAATTCAATTAATTCTATCATTGATATAAATAATAATAAATTTTTAAAATTTGTTCCATAAATGGAACGTTGGTCTAAATAAGTAAACTACTATTCATGGAATGTTTTATAATAAGTAATAATACTTTTGTTGGCTTATTATGTAATAAGACAAAGAGGTACAAACCAGAAAATACAAAGGAATTACTTAGTAGTCAATAGTGGACAAACTTTTTCCGAGATCGGATCCGAATAGAAGTCAACCTAAAACGTAGGTCGACACCTCATTTTACATTACCAAGTTTTGGAAAGAAAAAAAAATCGAACTATATTCGAGCCAATACGGTGTAACGTACACCATTTTTTTTTTTAAATCATTACTTTTTTTGTATAGCGGAATCATGGAATCATAAAAGTCGAAAATCGACTAATATAAAAAAAATTGGCGATAAGTAACAAAGTCTTTAAATGAGAAGATGCTGATTAACAAACCAGGATTAATAAGTGGACCAGATCTGATTCGACGAATAGATCATTTTAGACTTCCAGATGCGGTCATGTAGAAGAAAACTATAAAATATATTTACGGCCATCCAGAGTTCCGTAACACACTTAAGTGACCTGAGATCCTGAGGCTGGCGATCATAAAGTATATATTTCTTAAAATTAATGGCCATCGGAGCGAAAACTAGGCTTGCTACACAGTAATGCCCTAGAATACTGTTATATAAAGAGTGCAATCGATGGTCAGGGGCTGGACCAGAGTGCAAGTGAAAGGCTTTTAGTAATATAGTTTAGATATACATTACTATATTATTATTCCATCGCTGGTTACATGTTCATTAATAAAAAACATATAAACCATTTTTAGAGAAATAAAAATAAGTTAGGAATTTTAATGAGCACTAATTACAGTAAATTCAATAAATTCTACAGAAGATGTAACCAATAAAATATACAACACTACCTTCAAAACCAGATGACGTAACTAATGTTGATGTTTGTAGAATTAATACATTTAGGTTTTTCCTATACTAAAAATAGAATAATAATTGATATTTACTACTGTATGCATTATAAACAACAAGCAAATTTACGGAAAATGATTACAATGACATGTAAAGAACAACTCACTAGTATTACTTTAATAAACCCTCTACAATAGAAGGTCTCTTGAACATCTTTTCAGACACCTCGGGAAATTATAGGGAGTTGAGTGAGAGCCAAATTGGGAGACTAGTGGATTCGAGTGGATATGGAGTTTAGTATGAAAGAATAGGTATCTGGTTTGGCCCAAATCAGCCACATATGAAACATTAAGTTCTTTATGTATAAGTTTGTTTGTAACATAATAAGGAGCATTGAGGATTTTATGAAGGATTTTGTATTGTAAGGATTGGATACGAAAAGAATTGGGAGGTTTAATGGAGCCCCAAAGCTCAACTCCGCATGATCAAATGAGTATAATTACGTCTTGCAAATAAGTCTTTTGCAATTTTTTGAGAGCTTTGAACGGATGTCTAGTAAATATTTGAGTAGTCGAAAACGATAATTGAGAAAAATACTGCAACTAAGTAAAGCTTTGTTACACCCCCTGTGCTAAAATAATGCTGGTTTGTTTAGGCAGGTGCTTGCCAAGTAAACAGGTTGTTCTTCCACAAAGATTAGTTTAAATCGTGTTTGATTTCCTTTGAGTAAGGACCTCTGAAATCCACTATGTCAAAACAAGATTTGCTTCAAATTTATTTTTACGAGTTCAAACTAGATCGAAGTGCGGCCCAAACCGCGCCTAACACCATTGTTGTTTGGGTTAAAGAAAGCATCAGTGAAAGTACAGTGCAGTGATGGTTCCGAAAATTTCGTTTTGAAGATTTAAATCTGGAAGACAAGGAATAAACGGTAGGCCCTCTGTTGTTGATCACATTATTTGAGGGCTTTGGTAAGAAAAAACCCTTACAAAACAACCCGTAAAACTTCTTTTACGAGAGAATTTAGTGTTGACTACTAAACATTATAAACTACACTAAATTATAGTAAATTTTTGTTGTCACATATAAAAACCTACATAATTTTTGCAACAACCCAATACATAATCGGGTTCTATATCATTTGTATCTTTTAAAGAAAATCTATTATTTAAAAAAATACAAATATAATTAATTATAGAGAAACTAAGGGGATAAATTAAACTTTTATTTTCTTGATTCCTATTCCCTCAAACTTTTCATGCTCAGCAGCCTCAAGCTCCTAGATGGCTTGATGATTCAAACAATTTTTTTTTTTTAATGCAGTGAATAATTGGTGTGTCTATTGGTATCTGGTTAATGATTGATAGATATCCCAGTCCTGTAAAAGATTTCTCGAACATATTCACAAAAGCTTTTTATTCAAAGGTTTTATTAGTTTTTTTTTGAGCGCTGAATACTAATTTTCATACTGCTATTTTTGGAAGAGGGCGACTTCACAATTAAAATCACAATGTTTCAAGATTTTTCCTTATTTATTGAAAGATTTGAATTTTCTGGAGATTATGTTTCAATTTGAATTCAAAATAGATGAAATGTTTAACGAAATACACTAGACCACTTTGATTTAATTCAATCAATTTGTAGTAATTTATGTGATTATGATACACATGATTTGTCATCATCGTATACACATGATGTATATGATTATGACACACATGATTTCATATGTTTTAAGATGCTGAATCCAAATTTCATGGTTGCTACCATGTAGACAGGTCGTCTCTACAACAAAAAATTAATATTTTTAATTTTTTCGTTTATATCTCAAAACGTATTCACAAACGGTTTAATGCAAATTAACATTTTGATTTTCTAACAAGTACTCTAGGCAAAACTAAAGCGTTTTTTTCGCCTTCTTAAAAACGCTCAGTATTACCACGTAAATTTACATTAGATTTCCTAGAACAGAGATCTCTAAAATTTAATATTAATGTAAGATAGATGTTATCAAAGGAATAATTACAAATAATATCATCTGAGTCTTTGAAGATAGGTCTAACATTTTAATGTTCTCGTAAGATGGAAGGTATCAAAAGAAAAATTATTAATAGTACCTCCTGTGTCCAACTGCCATCCTTGTTATTCAGCACACCTATATAGCACACTCTATGCTGGTCTCCTCATAATGCCTCATAATAAACCACCAATTTTGAAAACCGACTGGACAAAAAAAAGAAGCAAAACTGCTTCCTAATCAATGATACATTCATAAATAGTTAAATTTAGAACTGACTTTTATTAATTTGTATCTATGATCGATATTGTTTTGACTAAGCTCATTACTAGTCTCCTAATCTAGTGGTGAAAAAAATGTAAAATGAATTTGAACAAAATATGCGAAATATTATAACAATGTGGTCAGTTGATATACCACATGTAACACATGTTTTTATTTGTCTCTGTAAATCAAGCTAAATTAAGGCCCTCCCAACCTCCTAAATGTATTTAACATATGTTTTATAATTACTAACATTGAAAATTGCAAGAGATATAAAACAAAATATTATCTACATCACATTCACTACAGAGAAACATCTGCAGTTGTAAATTACATTAAATATTTTTTTAAAATAGTTCATTGAAATTATCAGTAATATTTTACTTAGTTTTCATCTACCACTGATCAAATTTAAGTGTAAATAATACAGTAATTGAATTAATTCCCCAAAATTTAGCAATTATCATCTCATAATAAAATCCTTGAATTTAGGAAACTCACCTGAAATCAGGCACCTTCTCCTTTACCGCATTCTTCTTCCTCTCAAATTCACTTCTTAGGATTTTAATTTCTAAGAGAGATTCCTAAGTTGATCTATTTTTAGAAATAATACTGAAATTAATATTAGTCATCTGCTCTAAAAATTAGAAAATATGCCATTAAAATAAGAAAAAAATTATATGACAATAGTTGAAATGTGATGTGAAATAAAATATAGAGGTAATTTTCAAATAAAATGGCAATTTACTGACCCAGCACTTTGAATGACTGTAAAAAAAAAAAAAAAAAAAAAAAAAAAAAAAAAAAAAAAAAAAAAAAAAAAAAAAAAAAAAAAAAAAAAAAAAAAAAAAAAAAAAAAAAAAAAAAAAAAAAAAAAATCCTCCAATATTTCACTGTTTTCGATTTTACCTAGTCGAATTCATTTGTTTATATTAATGTAAGCCTTAGAATTTCAATTGAAAATGTTTGATAAAGAGAAAAATAAAAAAAAATTATTAAAAATTTTGACATACGTTACTGTCCAAAGGTCAAGTTGCCATCTTCTAACCTTCACAAAAACTATAGATTTTTTTTCATTTTATTCTCTCTGTTATTTCATGTTTAATTAGGTGTATATTAAATCAAAATAGTACTTTTTTTTTTAATATGAAAATTAGGGGGCTTGATTAAAGATTTTCTTTGTGTTTAAAAATTTCCGTATTTATACATTTCATGTACGTGACCGTGTGTAGAAGGTGGGTTATAGATAGAGCTTGGGGAGTCGGAATGGCGTCCTAACACTCTTTAGACAATGTGTTGTAACCATATGTAACCAAGGGCCCAGGTCACAGTATTAACGGAAGTAAGACGACCTTGATTCTCAAAACATAGCGAGTGCCTTAATTCAACATACGTTACCATTGTTTATCACATTAAATTCACCACTTCCAATCTAAGTATTTACATTTTGTAGTTTTCAACATTGCGAATGTTTCAATCCCATTATATTTGAAACGAAATTGTAGTTAAATAATCTTTTTCTAATTAAAATTCCTAAAATTTGACATACGATACTGTTGACACACGTTACCTAACGGTAACGTATTTTAAACTATTTTGATTTTGGTCCAATTTTGGTAACGTACGTTAATTTTGTGGTCCTATCTATTAAATTTATGGTGAAAACAAACAAACAGAATTATGCAATAAAGGCCTTTTTTTTTTTTTCTTATACACACATATATGGGTTATTTTCAATTAAAATGGCAATTTGCTGTATCAGCACTTTGAAAGGATGTAAAAAAGAAATTACATCCAATATTTCACTGTTGTTGATTTTATCTCTTCGAGTTTATTTGTTTAAATAAATGTAGGCTTTAGAACTTCAATTTCAAGTGTTTGATAAAGACACAGGTCAAGTTGCCAACAAGAAGTATGGACGTTTTTTTTAAAATCGTATTCCCTCTGTAATTTCTTGTTCAATTATGAGTATATTAAATAAAAATATTACTTTTTTCTGAAAATATGAAATTTTGGGGGCTTGAGACATGATTTTCTTTGTACCCGAGAATTTTCGAATTTATTCATTTGATGTTCTTGACGAGCTGTAGAAAAGTGTGGTCCCGCTGTGTTAACAGACAAAAGACGACCTCGAATCCCAAAATTTGGTGAGTATTTAGCATGCTTTACTATTGTTTTCTCACATTGATTCCACTACTTTCAATGTAAGTTTTCACAGAAGGTAGTTTTAAGCTCTAAGAATGTTTCAATTCCATTATATTTGAAATAAATACCTAGTAGTTAAATATTCTTTTTCTAATTATAGTTCGCCAAATTTGACATACTTTACTATTGACCTTTACTTTAAAGGTAACGTATGATGAAATTTTGGTAACGTACGTTAAATTTGTGGTTCCATTTGTTAAATTCTTTACTGGAAACTGAATAAAAACCACGATTCAAACAAGTTGAAAACCCGTTAACTAACGTCAAGTTATTAAAGGTTTTTTATCTCTTAAAAATCTAGGAAGTGGAAATTTGACGAATCGACTCAGGTATATATCTTCATGTTCTGTGGTAACATCCTAGTATGCCAAGGAATATGAATAAGTAACTTTTTTTTTAAGGTTGCATGGATTTTTTAGTAAGCTAAATTGCTATTTTATTTGAAAATGGCCCATAAAAGGATTTAACATTAAAGAGAGAGCTTTTGCCAAAAGTATTATTCTGTCATTGAAATGTTTGGGATGATTAAGGACAGGAATAGTAACATTGTAAATGTCTAATTCATACCATAGTGTCAGGATTTATAGAAAAGGATATCTAATATTTTTCTCAGTACTTTTGACTGGAAAGTCTGTATTTAGTTAATGTTAATATTTTTTCCTGCTCCCTTAACAATATGAGCAAAGTGGTTTTGTATACATTTTGTAACTGATCATTTTTTGGACTCTGTGTTAGCCAACCCCTCAGTTTTGGAATGGTTGAAAGACTGAATCCAATTGGTTGATTAATCTACTACTCATTATTTCTCATTTTTATGAGATTAATCAATCATTAAATTTAGAAGTTAATTAAAAGTTTAATAATTCAATCACATTTAAGTTTTTTTTTTTTAATTTCTGGAGGTGTTAAGGTTGGAGAAGAATGGAGACAGTGCACTAACCAAGCACTATAACTCGCCTTTGAAGCAACTGATGTGGCCAAAAAATTCTAGTTAATGCCTCTGATGTATGCTGAACATATTGCAAGGATAGATAATGTGGAGATGTTGAAGATGTTGTTGACACATCCAATTCATGGAAGGAGTGAAAGAACAAAGCTAAGGTGGACGGATGGTGTATTGGAGAATTCTAAAAACGTCTTGAAAGACAGAAACTGAATGGAATCGGCATAAGACCATAACTATTGGAGGAAGTGGTAAAAGGAAGCCAAGACCTGTAACCGAGTCATAGCGCCAAAAAAAAAATCTTCGAAGTGACCGCTAATTTAATAGTAAGTGAAATTCTGTCTTTATAATCAGTCCATTGGCAAGACAGGATAAAAAAAAAAAATTGATCTTATAATCGAAATTCAATGGATTTATTGTAGAATCTATTGCCTTCTTCCATTTTAAAATCATATAAAGAAATATTTATGCTCATTTTTTGTACATAGTTTCAATTATTCTTCTTTTTTTCTACTGAAGCCTCTTTCACATTGATAATGGTTCCTCTAACACAGCACAAGACTTTCTTCTCTCCTATAGGAATATCATTAAATGCTTACAAGAAAAATACCAAATGCAGGTATCCGATTTCTATCAATCGTAGAATAGTATCATCAGGGTGAGTGGTCATGATGGTTCTAGGAGGAGTCAGGATGTCAGCTTTACTTACCCTTACCATGTAGAGAATAGTTCATAAGCTACACTGAAAAATGTCAGCAGACTGAATAATGAAAGATAAATTTACAAACTTAGGACTGGATTTGAATATTTTATCACTGATAAAAGGAAGTATATAGGAGATAGGAATTTTCAGAGTTTGCAATGCAGTCCCAGGTGCTAAAACCAACCTAAATTCTGCTCCAAGTCCATGAGTCCACAAAGAACAGTGTTCCAATACTGAACAAGGTTCTAGTATCCACCATAAAATCATATTGCTGGATAATAGAGTGTGCTGTTCAGAATCCAATTTGGTGATTTGGGTTGATATGGTTGGAATCTAGGACAGAGTACAGTTGTTTCAGAATGAGTTATTCCAGTATTTTGTCAATGATGGGTAACAGAGAAATTTTATGATACGAGCATGTTAACTTAAATTTTTTTGAGATATTTGTTTCTTTTAGTTTATGAGGAAAAAATATACATGTAAATCATTCATCTAAGAAATTCAGATTCAAATTTGTAATTATTTTATTTTTTCTGGTTTTGGCCTATCCAGTGTTTTGCATATGTTTTGTTGTTTTATTTATAGTGACTACATGTTTTAATTTTGTCCCAAAACCCCTTTAAAATTGGTGTCAATATCAGAACTCAAATCTATCACTGTGTCTATTATATAAAATACTATTTTAAATTATTAGATAATTATTTGAACAACTTTGATATAATAAAAAATCAAGATACTAACTACTTCAACAATTGAAGGGTCAGGGGAAGAAATCAGGTTAGTCAATTGTTTTATGAAAATGAGTTATGGGTATCAATTGATTCAGTACGAAATGCTGCATTCTCCTAGCGAGTTAAAAGGTGGAAAAACCAAGCGAATCATAAAATATATCCCATTGAAGTTTTCCTGCATGGGGAAAGAACCAGGCAAATAGGGGTGTCAAGTTTCACAATATCAGATTTTTTTTTTTTTTTCTAGAATCCCATAGCTCTAATTTCACTTTTATATTTATAAAACCAAATAAACAATAGCTATGGTTTTATAAATTTGGAAACTTTAAAAATCATTTTTATCAATTTCAATAACAGTTGACTTACCTCGTTTTTCCTCCAGCCTTTCAATTGTTATTAGTTGGTGGGTTTAAGCAGTTACTGAAAAAGCCTTATATCTTTGACCCTAGAGTTCTTTTCTTTTTCTTTTTATAGCTTAAAATAGTTTGTGAGAAACACTGATAACTATTAAGAAATAATGTTCATAACTCCATCTCATTAAATTTTTATAATCTAACTTTTTAATGTATGCTAACTCCAAGTTATATCACTTAGGGTACGCATGATGGTATAGAAGGATTAATTCTAACCAAGTTTATCCCACCGTTCACTTCACATTTAGTCAAATAAATCTACTATTCAAACTAACTAGTTTGATGGAATAAATAATTTCGCTTTAATCCATGTAATTTATTTTAGTGGGATTTAATATTTAATTTTAAGTTTGTATTTTAAGTTAATGTAAATTACTCTACTCATAGCTATGATATTTTCATAGTCAACTTTCTGATGCATTCCATACTTAAGTTCTCTTAATCAATTTTTAAATTCTACTATGGTTGTATATGAATGTGTATAATATTATGAAAAAAATGGTTTGAATATTCATTCAGGTATCATCTTTGCTTTTTACATGATTTATAACAATTACTTTAACCTGTCCAATCATCTATATCTTCAGCTTCCTGAATAGTACTATCTACCTTTTTTGGCTATTTTCTCCTGGCCATTATCTTTAATTTCTTCCCCAACTTTTCTTGAATATGTTGCTTAGTGAGGAACTATTCCTTCTCCAGCACTCTTACAGCTATTTTTCTCAAACCCTTTTAAAAACAATTACAGGAACCATTTCCATTTTCTCACTAACCAAGTCATCTACGTATTCAAGGTCATCCGTCAGGAACTTCTTCTTTTTTCTGTTTCATGAATAGTTTCTTTATCAACTCTTTTGTCGTCACTCTGAGCTTCAAGTACCTGCGCTTCGATAAGCAGATTTTTTTCTCACCATTAACAAGACTCTCGGCTATCACTTTTTCATTAAGATTTTCAATTTCTCCATTACCTCTCTCCTGGGAGAACACTTAAAGACGATGAGGTAACTTCGAAGCAAAGTAATCTTTTCATTAATTTTGACAGAAAAATGCCTTCTAGATTTCGATACGTTATCTTCGAAATCAACTATCTCAGGATCTGTCTTTACTTGCATAGTAATCCTAAAGCCGTCCCATCAGTGTTGCTTTTTAAACCGGTTGCATTGAGTTCCAAGTCTTCAAGCTCTGCTTTCAACTTAGCAATCTGCAATTCGTAAATTGACTTTACAGGCATCTTGAATTAAAAATATATGCCTCTGTTAATAAACCTAACCCACCCCTGACCCCAATTTGTAAAAACACACAGTTTCAACCCACAGTTAATTAAACAAACAATTAACAAGATATTTAACACAGACACACTTACAGTACATTAACACAATAATAACGGACATTTAACTACTATTTACCACAACAATAAACTTAGCACAAAAACATAACCACACTTATATCATTCCCTCTTGTTACTACCTGTCTCCTAGCAAGGAGTAAATACTCCTTGGTGAGTCTAGGTCACTTAGTACTGGTGTAGTTCTTATTTTGCTAATAAGTTTAAACTTATTTATTAATAAGTTTGATTCATGAATTATTTTCTTACTAAAATTACATAATTAACTTTTAAATCAATCAAATAAATTACTAAATAATTCTCCAGATACAGGAAACATAAAACAAAGGTGAACTATATTCAGGCAGAATTCCTCTACAAGATTCAATCTTAAGAATATTCAATATTTTATCTACCTCATGGACTGAACTATTCCTTTTTTTTTTAATTATTATTATTTTTTTTTTTTTAATCAGTATGGCCCTTAGCATCGCATTTCACATTTAATTATCTGGTTGTTTTCTCTTCCCTTCTTCTCCAGAATGCTATCATACCCTCACTGTAGTACCTTGTGCATACAAGATTTAGGGTTGAATTACTGTCTTGTAGTGTCTCACTTTTGCCTTCTTAGATAAACACCTTTTTTTTTATAAAAGCCTCTTACTTGATGGTATTCTTATCAACCTTTCTTGCTCCTATGTTGTTTGTATTCCTTGTACAGAGTATATTATCTATTAGAGATTCTCTTAGGTATTTGATGTTTTATAACTCTGTTCATAATATCATACTTTGTTTTCAGCAGTTCTGAAGATTTTATAGATAATGTGTATCTGATGAATTTTGTTTTCCCAGAGGAGATTTATAATTCTATTTTTGTGACTGATACTAAGAGATTTTCACTTGTTATTTAACAAAAACCTATATAACAGTAATGATATATTATTTTACTAATGATACAATACCATACAATTTCATAAAATAGTTTTATCATTTCATTTTAATTGTTATTGTAGCTTTTAGTCTACTACATTTAAAAAAATGTTTTAAATTCCAAATATGCCCTGTACATAATTTTCCTGATTTAAAACCATCTCTCCTACACTTTTTTTTAACTTTCCATTTAAAATATCCAATAAATACATAGAAAGGATTTTATGATATAGATAGAAGTGAAAAATAATTATTCATATCTGTTTTTATTTTATATATTTATTTTACATACATCTACCCCTAATTGTCATTAGTATAATATATAAATGTACACTCAGGACTCGATTGATTAACTCTCAATTGACTGAGGTCTTGATCAGCCAAGCCTTCTATTTTTTTATTTCACATTATTATTTTTTCTCAGAACATTTGATCCCAAGACATTAGGCAATCTTTTTATAAGCATTATAAGGGGGGAGGGGACTAGATGATGGGGAGGACAGTTTTCTAGGAAATGAATTGTCATTAACAATTTATAACAAAGAAGGGTTTGCTGGGTTGAAGAAGGAACTTCAATATCTCAAAGGCAGAACTGATGCAATATCATTTGATTTGATGGGTTTTAGACAATGGAGAGGCTGTGTGGTGGAAGATAGATTGAATTAAACAATCGAAAATTAGTGATTTTTTTTCAAGCCATAAACTTCTTGATTTACATATGTTGTAATGTTATAAATTTATATCACTATTCCATAATAAGCATTATTTTGGGTTTGGTTATGTGAGCCTATCTCTTGGTCCCAACCCCATAGGTTAGTCGAGTCCCAATTTTATTTTATTTTTTTACATTTAGTTATTTCTTACAATAATAGTTTTATATATATATATATATATATATATATATATATATATATATATATATATATATATATATATATATATATATATATTTAACAAAAGATTTTAAGTTTTTAAATTTCACTCTCACAATGAGTGGTGTTCAGCCGGTTGTTGATTCTTCAGTCTTTCCTTGCAGTTTATCAGGATATTCTCCCTAGCTAGGAGTACATTGCTGCTTCTACAGGTTAGTGAGTAAATTCCTTTTAGAAGATTCATATGATTTATGATAGTGTGTCTTGCCAAGATAACTTCTTCACAGCAATTTCTTCTATCTGAAGTTCTTTAGACCACAGGACTATTTTTAATTTGACCAAATTTTTCATATTTTTGGTTCCACTCAGGAGATGATGTTTTGTACAGTATTATTTAAACAGTATATCTCTTGGTCCCAACCCCATAGGTTAGTCGAGTCCCAATTTTATTATTTTTTTTTTTTTACATTTAGTTATTTCTTACAATAATAGTTTTTTATATATATATATATATATATATATATATATATATATATATATATATATATATATATATATATATTTAAAAAATGATTTTAAGTTTTTAAATTTCACTCTCACAATGAGTGGTGTTCAGCCGGTTGTTGATTCTTCAGTCTTTCCTTTCAGTTTATCAGGATATTCTCCCTAGCTAGGAGTACATTGCTGGTTCTACAGGTTAGTGAGTAAATTCCTTTTAGAAGATTCATATGATTTATGGTAGTGTGTCTTGCCAAGATAACTTCTTCACAGCAATTCCTTCTATCTGGAGTTCTTTAGACCACAGGACTATTTTTAATTTTACCAAATTTTTCATATTTTTGGTTCCACTCAGGAGATCATGATTTATACAGTATTTTTTAAACAAAAATACACCAATTCTTGTCTTGTTGATGTAAATGACAACATCAACAGATTTCAATTTAGCAGCATTTGCTGCTCAACCAGCTTCTCGTAGTGCTCAAATGAAAGGGAACTCTCAGAAATCTTATCATTTTGGCTGAATGTACACTTTCCCTATCAGTAAGAAGAATTTTCATCAACCGAAATTTCTTTTAACTTTCAGTTTTCCAACAATTTCAATGGGCTGAGAGAAAATTAAGTGATATTTATGTTGACTATTCATTATGTGTGACAGAGATTTCCAGATTGAATATAATCCACCAGTGTATACTTAATTGTAAAGTTCTTCAGGCAGAAGAATATTGTGAATAGTAGAGTTCATATTATGGGATGTCAAACTTCAGAGTTAAATTTTGAAGCATCAGTGAACCAAAAATAGTAGTTTGAATACTCTTCTTTTAGTTCATTATAAACTTGTTAATATATCTGATGAGAAGTTAATAGTTTAAAAAAAAATGACTGTAATTAAATTTGTTTTTCTGATTGGATCCACTTGGTTTGTATTGTCTGTGATTTCAAAGAATTTTAGAAAGAATGTTTGTTAATCCTTAGCCAATATTTTTCACTTACAATGAAAACATTTACAGGATAGTCTAAATTATTCATTCAAAATCATATCTGGTGTGGGATCACATGCGACAAAATATTTCCTTGACATTATTTTGACAAAATATGCCAAAGATTATTTTTTCCTTATTTATAATGATGGCTCACTAATTTTTATACTGGGCTCTAGCTATTTTTTCTAATTTATCATTGATAGATATTTTGGCCTCTCACAATCTAGCCAACAGGAGTATCATATTATCTTACCTTATGAGTATCTCTAATCACCATAGAGGAACACCAGAAAATATGTCTTGAACATAACTAACTTGGCATCCAGTACTAACTCTTCCTTTTGTATAATCATGGTTTTTATTTGGCAGTAAGCATGATTTATTTTTCTGAGATAAATCTGATCCCACTAGCTGTGTCTATTTTTCCAGTTCTGTTATAGATAGTTCAAAGATAAGTATAATCAGATGCCATTCTAGTTCTAGTATGTTACAATTTTATGTTATATTTATCTTTTCCAGGTTTTCTGCTCATCTGGTGGCCTGTATCCTCCGTTCAACTGAGACCATTAAATATCCAAAGGTTGTTGGGTCCATCCAGGAAAGGAGGCCTTATAGTGTATACTGTATTCCCTATAGGGTATACTATTCTGTATTTGTTTGTGTAGTGTACTCAACTAAGGAAAACTGGGAAGTGTTAATCCCTACTAGCTGTGCATTTTAGCTAGCCCTTGTGATTATTTTTAAAATCTATTTAATTTTTTATAAATGTATATTGTTGCACAATTTTCATATTTCTGCTTATTAAAAATGTATTTGTATTGCTCTGATGCAAATTTATTAAAAAAAAAAAAAAGCATTTTTTTTTTTTTAGATCTGCCTTATGCCTCCACTAGTTCCCGAACCAGTGACATGATAAGAAAGAAATGCTGGAACTTCTCAGAGCCCTGCTTGTCCACTCTCATGGTGGGGGAAAGCTGGTCTGAGAATCTCTATCCTGGATGTAAATAAGTATAAATGTGTTTTATTTGTTATATGTACTTATTTTCTTTTTCTTTTATTTATTATTTATCTAATGTATTATTGCTTTTTTTTTCAGTTGTATTATAAGACATGAATGTGTACTTTAGAGTTTACAATTGGTCGTATCGCTGCTACAGATATTGGAGAGGGGTTGAAAGAAGCTCTAATTCAGTTATGAAATCTTATACCATTTTTCATAATCAGGACTAGACTTTTAGATTGAAATAATAGAAAAAAAATCATCATTTCCCCATTTAATGATATAAATAATGATGCTGAGTACTTAGAAGCTTCCTCAGTTCAGTCTTCTTCCACTTCATATTTTAATAGTATTTAATTTTATGATTATTATTTTTGAAAAAAAAAAAAAAAATAGTTGAATATAAACAAGTTTATTTTACATAACATTTTACATTTACAGCCAAGGCTAGAGTTGTAAGTTTTGATTTTGCTCCAAAGAAATATTTTCAAGATAGTCTAATTAAAAGAAAAATTAATTTCTTTTTTTTTTTTGTTCAGCCATAGTGGTGGTAGAAAATGTCTCTTTCACACAACATTGGTCTGAAGAAATAACCAATTTTACTATTATTTTTCAATAGATTAAAAAATCACGAAACTTATAAAAAAATTATTTTTAATAATTACAAACCTTAATAAGCTGATGTAATAACTAAATAAAATAGAAAAAATTTTGAACTTAAAAATAAAACAAATTGTTGAATTAATCTTGCATACACACAAGAGTAGATGTAAATGGGTTAAGGCATATATAGTGAAAAAAAAATCTTAGGAAGAAGAAAAGAAATTATTACAGCAGCTAAGTTCTTATATTTATACCAACAGAATTATTTAGGATAGAAGGTTTACTTGGAATGGGTTGAACAAATAAAAATCAAGAGGAGGCTGAAGGGTCAAAAAGTCTAAAGTGGTATAAAAATATAGGCTTTGGCTTAGGTTACTGTCAAAATAGCTTTTTGTCTCAGATCAGATGTAATTAAAATGAAGAACTTCCTTAAATAAATTATTGGTTAACAGTAATGACCAACTATTATATTTCTATTAGAAAGATTTTTAGTTGGACGGGAAGGATATTGTGTTTGGCAAAGACAGATAAATATATTTAAATCTTCAACAATATTTTTTTTTTTATTATCTAAAGTAAATGATTGAAAAACTGTTTTGAGAATAATAGTTATTTGTATTCATCTGATCACCGAATTGATTAACTAAACTAAAAAAAAAAAATGGTTAAGTGGATGCTTTTGGATTAAACATTAAGCAAAATTAAGGGTCTATCTGAGTAATGGAATTTGTATACAACACATCCACAATTTACTTTGTGGATCCATGTGTTGATATCAGCTACTTACAGAGGACAAGTAATATTGTCCAGTCAGCACCTCAAGTTGAATGCATACAATCGCTACTCACATTTATCCTTGCTAATAGCCCAATGTTTGCTGGGTAGCTCTTGAGAATAAAGGTTGTAATCAGTATTTTTTGTAGATTGAAACTTATTTGCTAGTTTTTTATACAACCACAATTTCTTCATCTTTTAGGCATTTAATAAAGCTTTAAGAAGTTCACTATTAGATATATATTAATAAGATAAATGAACATTGATTACCCTATCGTGTTAATGGTTACTTAAAATTATTGTAAAACAAATAATTTAAACTAAAAGTAGTTGAAAATGATGGTATCATTAAAGAATAACTTTAATTTTTTATAACTAGCGTATATTTGTAAAAAATATATATAAAAATAGACGATTTATTTAATACATTTCAGGATGACAGTTGGAGGGGACTAGAAGGTAACTAGGCTGAGTTATCTAAAACAAAATACATACACATAAATAGAAATATGGAAAGAATAAGCTGTGAAATTAAATTCATTCAAGTTCAAATCAGTTTTTTTTTTTTTTTTTTTTTTTTTTTTTTTTTAACTTAAAGGAATAAACCGATTTAGGTAAAGAATTATTAGGTAACGTTTTCTAATTTTGTGAGAATTGATGTTGCATTGTTAAATTTAACTGTTATAGAAAAGAACAAATTGAATTGATATGTAAATTGAAAAAAAAAAAAAAATTATAGCAAATGTACGTACTTGTGCTAGTGGTAATGGTATTTAGATTTCAATAAGGCTCCTCCAATTCCATGGCCGAGGTAAGATCCTCCTCCAATAGCACCTCCGCCATAAAGACCACCAATACCACCTCCATACACACCACCAATGCCTCCACCAAGGCCTCCACCAAGTGCGCCGCCACCGAGACCAGCGGCACCACCGCCGCCACCAGCTGATACTAGTACTGGCTGAGAGATAGCTACAGGTTGTGGAACAGCAACGGGTACGTCCCTAACGATAGGAACTGGAACTGGGCGAGGAACCGAAACTGGAACAGGTACAGACTGAGGATAAGGAACTGGCTGGGGGTATGGAACTGGAACAGGCCTATCAACAGGTACAGCAACGTTCCTAAAAACGGGTACAGCTACTGGTTGGGGCACTGGTACAGGTACAGGTTGATCCACTGGTACGGATACTGGTTGTGGCACGCCGACAGGTACTGGTCTATCTACGGGTACAGAGAAAGGCTGTGGAACTGGAACTGCAACCCTGTTATGAACTGTAACATCTTGACGGATGATTGTACCAGCTGCTGCACCACCTCCCAGACCGCCACCACCACCGCCTCCGAGGAAGACAGCTCCAGCACCACCGCCGCCACCCAGGACACCACCGCCGCCCAAAGCGCCACCTCCAAGTGGTAGCCCAGAACCACCGCCAAGAATCGCTCCATGACCAAGACCAGAACCATAGTAACCGGTGGAGTAGATGCCGCGTTTCTCTTTCTCATGGGTGCCGCCGCTCACAGCGACCGCAAGTAACAGTGCTCCCACCTGAAAGAATTTTTTATAGTATCTCTTAAAATTGTAAATATATAATGAATTATACAGTTTCTACAAATACATATCATTTTATAAGTTCTTTATATCAGCAACGCACTCTTGGATAAACTTAATAGTTTACCTAACAATAAGTGCCTCTTAGTAAATTACACTTAAAACCTATGTTGATCATTATATCAATGGTAATAGGTTGAACTCTTTTACATCTTTGAGATAGTCGCGGCTTGTGAACATTTTGTTGCTTATTACTAAGCAATCATGCATCTTATATACCATTACGATTTAAATTGTCTTCAATATTTAATGTATCAAGCAAAATCGAAGGCTATGTGAATAGAATATTTAAAAATCTTATACACTGATTATTTGTTTTTATTTTATTTTTTCTTCGTAATCGTCTCAATTAAGTTTGTGGATTGAATGTATATAAATAATTAATGGCCTATTTTAGGAATCAGAAAAAACAAATCATGAACTCGACTACTTTTAGTTGTCAAATCACGTACTAAACCTTATGCCATACCAGGTCCTGTCAACAGGTTAACTTAGCGACCAGTTTTAATGCCTTTTCGGTCTATCATTCTTACGGTTTAAACAAAAAAAAACAAAAAAAAAAAACAAGTAAGTGTCATCATTTAGCTGATTGGATTTCATCAACATAGAAATTTATTTCATCATCCAAATCATACACAACCTGCAATTATCCTTGTTTTGAATTTTTTAAAGAAAAATGAAAAATTATTTTAGGATAAATATTTTTGTTAATTGATTAATTTAAATCCATTTTGTAATGAACTTCATGATAAATTGACTTAAGTTTTAAACATACCTTTTTATCAAAAAGAACTTTAAGCAAAAACGATTTACTGTTTTAAAATGTAAGAATACTAATAATTATATTATTTTTGTTAGTAATTATTCTTATTATTGTTCGACAAAGCATACATTAAAGTAATTTTGAGAAATTGAGGTTTCATATTATTGTCCGTCTTCGATTGATAAATTTTCAAAACTGTGATAATGACTAAAGATTCTCATTGCATTTACACCTTAAAATTTCTTCAGCTTTATAATAAAATACACAGAGATTAAATTAAATTATTCGTTTTTTATTTGTCAATATATCATATATTTTGTTTTCATTGTTCGTGTAGCTTTAAATAATTGCCTTTGATTTAGATAGATAAAATTAATTCCATCTACTTTGTGTCTGTCTTGAGTTAAATATTTTGCAAGCATCAAAAGCGGATCATTTTATTTCTATTTGTCAGAAATGCAGTTAATTTTTATAACCACGCTTAAATTGTCTTATAATTCTATCATTCTATTCTAACACTTTATCTACTTTATCATCCACTCACTGATTTCTCTTATTCATTATTTGTGGAATGTAATTATTTTTAATAGCGAGCGAAACCATTACAACCGGACAGATCAGAGATAGGAATAAGGGGGAGACGTCCTAATAGGATCCAATCGGGCACGTTCAATTTGAAATAGAAAGAGCTTTGACATGAAGTTGGTTGTTAGGAGCACATAAAAAGCTACCTGTAGGCAGGTAATTTCACCGGGTGGTTATACATTATATGTATGATGTATAATGTTGTATAATGCCCGTATGAACAAGAATTATCTTGTATGTGGAAGTTCTAATTAAAAGAGCAAGTTAGATATAAAATTTATTAGGATCAATAAATTCAAGAAGCAGAATGTATCATAGCAGCAGGTAAGTTAAAAAAAAAAAAAAAAATGTTTTGTAGGTGAGTTCGTTCCAATAATTCAAAACACAAAAGTATAGTGAGAAAAACCATCTTCGAAGTAGAAAACGAAAACCAACTAATTTTAACTTAATTAATAAAAAATATATAATTTTATTTTGCTGACAACCGTAATAAATCATAACTTTTTTTCCAATATAACTGTTCCTATTCTCGTATACAGTAAAATCGGTAAAGATTTAAACTTCTAATTTATGCACTTTTTTATCTGTCTCCTACAGATTCAACTTTTAATTAATCTTACTAGAAATTATTTAGACCCCTGATTGGAAAAATAAATTTATTAGAACAATCATTATAAACATAATTTTTATGAAGTATAAAATATAAAAACTTTAGCATTTGATTCAATGGTTAAAATGAGAATAAATCATTTCTTGAGAATAAATAGATGAATACAACAGACAGAAAGTTTTGTTGTTTTTATTATACATTAAAAACTAATCAGTAATTTTTAATACAAGGCTTTTTTTAAAATATTATTTAGTTTCTGTTCAAGAGAAATGAGTACAACCGAGCGCAGTTTATGATGTAGTAGTAACTTAAAATTAAACAAATGACGATTCTAAAATATATACAATAATGAAATAACATGTACAATAATGAAAATTTAATAATAAAGGAAATAGTAAACTAAAAGTCGGAACTAATTACAATAATTATAATAATAACAATAGGGCTTTATATCATGGAACTTTAAAGTAAATAATCTATGCAGACTTATTTAATTTAAGGAAGCTCTTCAAGAGTATTCGGATTTATGGCTGGAATGGAGCCTTTTAAGGCTGTCGCGCCGCTTGCAGAAGTTATTATTACTGTATTTATGGTTTATTGTTCTGTTATTATGATTTTCTTTATATTTTTATTATTATTATTTGTTGTAGAAAGTGTTGTGTTAAATGTTGTTGTAGAAAGTGTGTTGTGCCAGGTTAACTGAACCTGGTAACACTGAGTGCTGTAAAAACTTTTAGTTACCTGGCAACACTGTGTGCCATTTATAAGCCCATTATTACCTCCAATTAATTTCTTCTAATTATAGATGATTTTGTTTTTGTAAAATTTTGTGATTAAAACTGTTAAATAAGGTCTGTTACAAATAGTCATTACAAAAGAGACTATTCAAAGTCATATAAGAATAACTTGATAATTATTTGAGAAAATATAAATCTTTTATACCCCGGAATATTAAATGTATTTTTAGATAACATCATCAATTTTAATGACGATTGTGGTTCTTAGGAATTGATTTGAATAAATGTAGAAAAATAGGTACTGTTTGTGAAAATCTCAATGTTTACTCTTTTAAATATTCATATTCATATTAGTTTCAACAAAGACCGATCAAATAAATCGAATTGTAAGTCGGAATATAAAGTATTTTAAAAGTAAATTTCAGAATTTTTGATTGATTGATGTAATTGTACCGTGTAATTTATAATAAAAAAAAAAGTATTTTTCCTTTCAATCGGTAGAATTTTAAATTGTTTTTCACTAACGTGTTAGAAATGTATTGCTAATCCAGTTAGTACTAGTTAAAAGAAGATACTTTACCAGGCTGAACATGTTGAGCGAGCTTAGGACTGGGTGAGTGTGTGCCCCTGAGGTGCACCCCCTAGATTTATATAGTCTAGTTCCCTTACGTAAAACTGGTTCCCTTGCAACTTGCTACTTCTATGCCCTTTGTTGTAATGTTCTTCCACCATTCACGTCATAATTGGTACCGCCCATTGATTTTCAATCAGTCTATGAAGACTTCTACTAGAATTTTGTTCTAATTTTAAGACGTTACCGATAGATTCAAGTGTTCGTTTTACTTCTGAAACGATCTTATTTATTTTAATAAATTTGTGAAACAAATATCACTTAATTACAATTTATGTAGAAGGAGATTTGGTTCTTTAATATAAATTTTCTTGGTGCCACTCCTAATTATTTATTTAGCTTGTTACGCTACATGTTCTGGGACTTTAGACCCATCCTCAGGTTTCTAGAATTGTACAATCACTTAATAAATTCTACAATCCCCTATACAATTCATTATTTACCTTAGTTGCCTTTATGCACATTGTGTGTTATTAAGGTCTATATTAAGAATTAAATAGAAAAATGAATATATTTTTTTTTTCATATACATTTATTGAAATTTACAACTGTACAAAATATATGCATCAAGTAAATGTTTTGACAACAATAATAATAACATGCTAAAACTTGAAATGAACTACTCATCAGTAGTACTTTATCAAAAATTCTACACTAGGAGGTCTCTAGGCCATCTTCGTTTCATAAGCCTCGGAGGATTATCAGGAATGGAGTGGGAAGCAAGTTGAGAAACTAACGGATTTGAGTGATTACGGAGCTTACTATGAAAGGATAGGTACCTGGTGTCGGCCAAATCAGCAATATATGGAACATTAAGATCATTATGGACAAGTTTATTGGTGACAAAGTAAGGAGCATTGAGGACTTTTCGAAGGATTTTGGATTGTAAGGATTGAATACGAGATGAATTGGATGGTTTAGTGGAGCCCCTAAGCTCGACTCCGTACGTCCAAATAGGTCTTATCACAGTCATGTATATGAGTCTTTTGTAATTGCTTGGGAGCTTTGAACGTTTATCTAGTAAATGTTGAAGTAGTCTGTAACAAAATGAATATTAGTAACAAAACATAAGAAATAGAAATTATTAATAGGTTGATTATAATCACTGATTTAAACAGTTTGAGTTGAAAAGTGTGGAACCATAAAGTAAACAACAGTTGAACATTGTTCAATAGACTAAGAGTTAATATAGACCTTAATGATAGACAATGTGCATAAACCACAGCAAATGAGGTAAATGATGAATCGTATTGAGAATTGTAGAACTAATTAAGTGTTAATTATGTAATATTAAAGTGCTTGTACAATGTTAGAAACCTGAGGATGGGTTTAAGTCCCGAAACATGTTGTGAAACTATCTAAATAAATATGTTATGAGTTTTGCCAAGAAAATTTATATAAAATAAATAACAAGGATTAAAAGTATTTTTAAAACTATATCTTCAGCTATGAAGACTTTAATTCCTAAACACAGAATTTCATTCTAATTTTAAGACGAACGAAATTTGCACAGCTCATTTTACTTCAAGAACGGTCTTATTTATCTCGATAAATTTGTGAGAAAAAAATTGAATAATAATAATAATTACAAGTATTTTTTTAGAATGCATCTTCAGCAACTGCCAATTTTATTAAGACAACTTTTTTCTGTACAATTTTTTTTTTTCATCGTGAGAAAGTTATTAAATCGTTGAAAAAGATAAGTTTAATATATCAAATTTATTAGTCACTACACAAAAGCTTATAGCAAAAGTTCCAAAATGACGCTACAATCCTCAACTTTAAATTTTTAAACACCCCAGAATTAAAAAGAAGAAACTGCTCGTCGTTTACAACTACTCTGACATTTATAATACAAGCGTTCAAAGCTTCCAATAAATAACAAGTGATTTATTTACATAACAGTAATTCGACACATTTGGACATACAGAGTTGAGCTTTAGGGCTTCACTAAAATCCTCAAAGCTCCTCATTATTTAACAAATAAACTTATCCATAAAGATTTTAATGTCCTTTCATCCTTTCATAGTAAACTCCATACCCACTCGAATCCACTAATCTGAAAACTCGCACACACTCAATTCCCAATAATCCTTCAAGGTGTCAGAAAAGAAGATGGCCAAAAGACCTTCTAATGTAGAACTTTTATTGAAGTGCTACTAGTTTATCATTATTATTGACATGTCATTATAATTATTTTTCTCAAAATTGCTTGTTCTATATAATGTATACAGTTGTAAATATCAATAAATAGTTTTAAAAAAATTTATATTTGATCTCTTACTATTTTTGAATTTGCACTTTTGGAGGTACCAAAAGATCGTTTGTTATGATGAATAAAATTATGGATAGACAAGTTACATTTACAAGAATATTTGACAAATCACAATTAAAACTTACAAATTACACATACTATACAAGACAAATTACAAATTTGACAAAAATATTTGACAAATTACTACAAAACCCACCTGCTGTAAGAAGTCTTAATTACAGTTTTTGAAGATTATGTAGTGGAGGGTTATACAGTAATGGTATTCTCTTTTACGTTTCTATCAGTGTTGCCACACATATAGAAATGTAGAAGAGACATAATCAATGTAGTATATTTCTTTTATAATAATGTCAGTATTGAACGTAAAGAACATTAAAAGTAATTGTATTTATAATTTGCTCTATAAATTTTTTTTTTTTTATTTCTTTTTAGTTTTTCAAGTTTTCGCTTCTGCCAAAAGGTGAAATTGGAGTCCAGAAATATTTAAAATTTGGTCAAACAAATTTTTAATAGTCTTAATTGATTTTCGGGTAGAAGTAGAACACTATAAAATCTATAATAAAATAAACAAAACTATGGTAACTGTGGATTGCCACTTTCAGTTCAGTGGGATACCTTCTCCGAAGACTTGAACGACCAAATGTCAAACTTTTAAGAAATATACTTAAGTGAGAGTACAAACGGTTAAATACATTTTGCAAGAATGCTCCCAATTAAAAACGTAAATTTATATTGTCAAAATGATGATAGTTCCAAAGAACCATGGGATAGAAAAAATGCCTAAAGAGTAATAAAAACAAACAGTTTATAAATCTATATAAATATATCTATATGTATGTTTTATCAAATTCCATTACATAATACTCCCATGGAAGAGGCGTGTATATGAAAAATAATACATCAGGCTCCATGCATTTTGTGTACTATAATTGATTAACTCGCAAAAATCAATAAAACATCACACCAACCCGTATGGTTAAAATCTGGTGAGAAATAATTTAAATATCCCGTCTCTTGTTGATGATTCAATTATAAAATGTAGAAAAAAATATATTTCGTATTTTGATGATATTAATTTGTACTAAAAAAAAAAATTTTTAAATGAAAATAAAAATTGGGTTTACTCAATTGTTTGGCTTATTTTATTCTATTTTGAAGATTTATTCCTACTTTACTTGTGGGGAAGAGGGAGAAAATGTACTACGGAAGAGTTAGAGGAACAGTCAAGAGGATGAGAGATTATTGGGATAAAAGGAAGGCTCAAGGTGTGATATTCGCGCGGTTCTTGATGGCCGATTCGAGTAAAAAAAAAAAAAATTATATGTATATATATATATATATATATATATTAATAATACATTAGTTATGATTAATAAATTAAATGTTTTTTACACCAGTCGTTATAAAATTGTATAAATAACAAAAAATTATCTTTTTAGTATAAATTACGTTAGTTGTACTATACATAATGTTTATTATAATGATTAATTGGAGAAAAAAAATCCATTCTTGATTAACAAAGATTTTCTACAATTAAAGTTTATTTATTTCTAAAATCTTTGGAAACATAATCTCTAGACTATGAATAACCAATGTTAAATATTCATGATTTTATATATCTGTGTATATAAATTATGTATTGATTACTTAAAAGTACCATTATTATAGCTTTAGGTTTATTCGGATAAAAATTTTGAAATCAACGGCCTAAAAATAACTAATATTTGGAATTTCCAAAATAATTCAATTACAAATCACGAATAGATAAAAATGATAAGTCAATACCGGGAATACGTTTTTAGTTATATTTTCCCTACATCTTTTTATGTAAGCACATATAGAATTCGAGGAACGCTATGTCGAAATTCAGAACGATCCATCATTTAATTGAATGCTGCTTATAATATTGTACAAGTTAACTATCTTCTTGAGAATTCCCGATTGGTAAACTTATCCGACAGCTACTTCAGTAGACGGACTCAATAAGAGACGAGAATGTAATACGTAAAACGGGTCGAGGATTCCTTTCCTTAAAAGGTTTAACTAATTGTTTATTTATTTTTAATTTTTTTTTTTTTTTTTTTTTTTTGTACTATTTTGAAGAGTAGCTAGTTGAGTAAACACGTAGATAGGGATGGGCAAAACTTTTTATTCTGTTTTACAGCTAATTAAATATGTCACGTTATGGACCTATATTCTATTAATATGTGGATGGGACTTTCAAATAATTATGATTATTTCTTTTGTTTGAAACGTAATTACTTAATAAATATCATCATTTCTTAACACAACTAAAGCCATCTGGACCGTCTATTTTTTTTTTTTTTTTTCACATGTAAACAACACTTTACTCCAATCTTCATCCCACTGAACATGATAAAACTTCTTCTGTTTATACTTATGCGTTATACTTGAGGGGTGGAATACATTTCATGTTTTCCTCTTTATTTTAGGTGGAGCTTGAAGGACCGCTTTAAGGTTTTTTATACACACTGAGAATTTTGACGAGCTCTTAAAGTGGTGTTAGAAGCAATCCTTAAAATTACTCGTTTTTTGTCTAATTGTGTTTTGTCTGAGTTTGTCTTATCTTTTTACTCTAAATACCTATATTTGTTAAAAAAAACAGCACTCAGGATATCATTTAATCCCATCTAAAATACAATATTAATTATTTAGTTCTTCTTAATGCTCCTTTCCATAGAATAGATTCATTCGTACGTTCCTTCTACCTTACAAATATGTTTTGATTTCTATTCCATTTGTCTACATTTATTAATCTTATTATATTTATTAATGTATCTGCCTAAAATTAATTATACCATACAATAGTACCCATATCATTAAGCATCACTATATTTTAATTTATTTTAGAATAAATAGATTGGATCTTAAAACGATTGGGATATGATTAGGGGTTTTTAAACACATGCAATTTACTGCAATTTAATGTAATAACTTATTTAAATTTGGTTAATTTATTACCAATAAAAGTATCGCTGGTTCTTGGAATAATATTAATTTTTAATCTAATTGTGTTTATTAAATAGTTTATTTTTTATTTCATTTGATGTTAAACATGGAAAGAATGAAGAAACACGAAGCAGAATATAGCATACTTCGCTCCTTGAAACTTCTTCTGGAGCAAGCTACTAAGTCGTGATATCAAAATCAAACTTTGCAAGACAATCACTGACCCGTGCTGACCTATGCCTGAGTTACATGGGCATTACGTAAAATCTGGACTCACTCGTTTAAAAAATTCAAATAGAAAATGTTAAAGAATGTAATGAGAGCAATTATAAAATATTTTCAGTTTTAAATAAATATGAAAGATATAAATGATTGATATATAATCACCGTGCATCTCATGCCATACAAGAACAAAATCATAGGTAGTCAGTCATGTAATAATGACGATGACAGGTTAGGAGCAAGAGGACTGTAATGTACTGTACAGTCCTAGAAGGGAGAACTGTTGCAAAATAGAAAGAATTTGAACATAGCATCTGAGAAGTGTTTGCACCCTCTGACCGTGAAGGCGAAGAAAAGTATTGGGCAAAGAAAAAAAAAAAGAAAAAACAACTATTTTGGCGACGTTTCGAGACTATATTGTTCTCATAATCATGCCCTACAGTGAAAAACAGGTTAAAATAAAATTATATAAGTTATACAAGTTAAAGTTATTTCAAAACATAATGTTAGCTACAGTACAAATATGTATAAACAAGATGTGTTAATAATAAAAAATATATATAATTACTACTTACAATTACTAGTGGATATAAATAGACTAACAATTCTGGTACACAACTAACCTAGGGGAATTTTGAACAGACAGTTACAAAGGTTGTGGGGAAAACCCTATTTCTTAAAAATTAAGTTAAGAAATTTGGAATATTGGGTTTGGGAATACCACTCAGTCCTTTTAACTTAATTTTTAAGAAATAGGGTTTTTTTGTCTGTTCAAAATTCCCCTAGGTTAGTTGTGTACCAGGGTCTATTCATTCCACTAGTACATTGTAAGTAGCTTCATACTCCTCTATATTCTGTAATTATATATATTTTTATTATTGTAACACATGTTATATATTTGTACTGTAGCTAACTTTATGTTTTAAAATAACTTGTATAAGACAAAACTTATATAATTTATTGTAACCATTTTTTCACTGTAGGGCATGATTATGAGAACAATATAGTCTCGAAACGTCACCAAAATAGTTGTTTTTTATTTATTGACTGAACCTCAAGAACCTTACTAAACATTTAATAGTAACAATCAAGAAATTTATCCATATATATATATATATATATATATATATATATATATATTTTTTTTTATTTATTTATTTATTTATCGCGATACAGGCTAGCGGTGGACCACGCGTGAATCATTTCAGGTTTTCTTCCTCTCTGCCCAAATTCTTTTCATTTTTTCGCCCATTTCCCTCTTTCTCTCCTCCGTCCATTTCTTACTTTCATGCTTCTTCTTCTCCGCTACAAGAACCTTTATATTTTTAACCATTTTTCCGAATTTATCCTTATCTTTGTAGTCTCCCTCCGTGATACCCAATTTTTTAACTTCCTCTTTCATTTGCTCTGGGTAACCCTTTATATTTTTCAATTTCATCACTTTATCAAATATTTTGTTTAATCTACTGCTGTTCATTATTAACATGTGTCCAATATATATATATATATAAAATGTTAGGCTGAAAAATATTAACAGCAATAGCAATAATATCACATTTATATTTTTAAAAACATATTTATAAAACCATTTTAAAAAAAAGACGCTTTCAACTTTTGATACTCGATTTTGTTATTGACAAAGATATATCTTTTGCTTGAGGGTCTATACTTTTTTGGTCTAACGTTTTTTTCACAGTCAAAAATGTAACAATTAGGCAAGCTTCTTATCATAAATTTAATGGAAAATATTTTTTGTGATATAACCGTTGTCTCTAGGACTTACCGTTTAGGAGCTATATTGGCTTGAAAGAAAAAAGTCACTTTTTACCAACAATTTTTAGTGTTGGGGCTTTTTTGTCACGCTCCTAGCTCAGCTCGTGTTTCACGGATCGAAACTTTGTCGTCACGTTTGAAACTTCTGATTTTTCTCAGCTTTGTTTATTTCGAATAATCATCGATTGTTAATATAATTCATGATTTTAAGTAATTTTACCTTTTGATTCTAAAATGTAAATTGGAAAAAAGCAATAGTTAATAGAACATGATTATTGTTTTTCCCAATCAGGGAGAAAATGTTTACTGTTTTATACTGTTACGTACTTGATTTATATTTAATACTCTAATACTATAGGCATTTGGTTTTAGGTTTTTTTATATTTTAAAGGTTTTAAATATTATTTTTTTAGTTATGTAAAGATTGAGATATACCAAGGGATTATTTTTTTAACATGAATATGTCTTTTAGCTGCGGTTCTATAGAGTTTTAGTTTAACGTTTTTGTTTTTTTCCCTCAAAATGTGTAACATTTTTTTTCACAATAAAAAATATAAAATTTTGATACGCTCTAGCTCTGTTGGTGTTGCTTGAATCGAAAATTTGATGAAAGGTTCCTGGTCAGAAATTTATTAGAGAATATTTTTGTTGTGTAACGTTTGTCGCTAGGAGCTACTGTAAAGGAGCTATATTGGTATAAATAAAAAAAAGTTACGTTTTGCCTACATTTTTTAAGTGTTAGGACTTTTTTTGAAAGGCTCTACCTCTGTCAGTGTTGCACGGATCGAAAATTTGCCGACAGCTTCCTTATTAATAATTGGTTGTCTGTTCTACTAGCAGATGCATATTAAACAATCTTCCCAATTCTTTCTACTTTTGTTTTAATATTTTTTTACTCTTATTTTTAGACTTCACTATGATAGGTCCGTTATTTTCAAATATTACAGCTTTTGTCAATATATCTGTGTCACTTGTTAATAGTCTGTTATGTGTATTTAGTGAGTTACTTGTGTTTGTTAATTTTGTGGTATGGGTTTCCCTAGAATATAGGATTTTGTTTCTCTTTAAGTGTGTCTAGTGGTCTTAGTTATTATTAGTTATTAGGCTATTATAGAGATGAATTTAAATTTATGAATCATTGTGGAAAAATTATGTTTTTCCTAAAATACGATCTTCTCAATTAACAGACTATTGTCACAGATGTAATATATAAGTGCTTTTATCGAAACGCAGCTCAAAATCATCTGATAATTTCCTTGTATGGCACTGAAGATCTTACAAGTTGGAAACAACTTATTAAAATATTATACTCTTAATATTGTATAAAGCACTTTTGTAGCTTATTTAACGCTCTTCATAATATATATTTAGGAATTTTTAAAATATATTTTACAAACCACTAAAGATTGGTTTAATAATTTGAAGCATAAATATTTTCAAATTTGTTTTATTAGGAATCAAAATGATGAGGAACTTTACTTTTTCCGAAAGTATTATTTGTTCTCATCTTGACTGTCCTTGCGAACTGAAAGTAAGATTACGAGGATAGATCGTGCAACTACGCCCAGTGGATCGTGCCCAAGAAGCGTTAAACTAAGATCTAATTTTGATTGTAATATTTATATACTTTTACTTAATGAAAATATTACGAATAAAGAAAAATGTATTAAAAATTAGAACTATTAATAGATATGTTTCTAACATTGCGTAAGGTATTCACAATAAAAGTATGGTTTCATTTTTTTTTTTTGTTAAATTAGCGAGGTAAAGATTACCTAGAACCCACTGTTCGTTAGCTGTAAAAGTTTTCCCTTACAGTCGTATTTTTAGCATGAAGATAGTACTTTTCAGTCTTGCAGTTTACTACAGTAACTCCAAATCCCGATAAGCTCCAGTTCGAAATCCTGTAGATGACGGGGTGAACATAAAAAATTAAACATAATGTTTAAACAATAGAACGGCATTTAATTCAAGTGCTATATGAAATTTTCTCCAATTATTTATATCGTAATTTACTGGAAACAATTTTTTTTTTTTTAATAATTGTTGATATTTACAACTGTATACATTATATACAATTAGTAAAGTTGAGGAAAATGATAACAATCACATGTAAAAAAATACTCACCACTAGCACTTCAATTAATTATTAATAAGAATTATCAGGAATGAGTGCAAGGCAAGTTGCAAGGCTAGTCGATTCCAGTTATTTAAAAATATTTATTGATATTTACTACTGCATGCATTATATACAAGTAAATTTGAGAAAAAGAATTACATGTGGATATGGAGTTTAAGATGAAAGTATCTGGTTTGGGCCAAATCAGCTACTTATGAAACATTAAAATCTTTATGGATATGTTTTTTGTGACAATAATAAGTACTGAGGATTTTGGATTATTTCTCACTCCATACCCGAAATGCCTTTGATGCGTCTGAAAAGAACATGGCCTAGAGACCTTCTAGTGTAGAATTTCATTTAATATCAAGAAAATGATAATCATTTCATGATTCTCGATCCTTCAAAAGGGCTCTCTGGATTCATAATTATAGTCAAAACTGACCGTGTTAAAACGTTGCGATTTTCAATATTTCGTAATCACTTAGCACTTCTTAGCTTTAGTACCTTATTAATTTATAAAATAGGTAGGGATCACTTAAGTGAAAATTTCTAGTTTGACCACCAACTTAACAAGAGAAATCTCCAGTTGCTTAAAATTAAGCCAGCTAACAGGGAATGGAATAAGTTAGTGTGTTTTTTCCTTTTTTCTTCTGGGAAGGTCGTGTCTTATTATCTAAAGGATCACGCTCCTTGGGAAAGGTGGTTTTCGATTTCTAAAAAATAAAATATTAATAATTAAATTTGATAAGCTACAGATCTAAAGCGTCAGTATTATTTTATTTTTATTATTTTATTCATCTAACATAAAAGTAATTATAAAGTTGTTTGTCCTCTTTATTTTGCTTAACACCCACGTGTACTATAACTTAGGAAAAAAATATTATCCTATTCCGAGAGACTTTTGCCTGATCATTAATATTCGGCTAACGTATAAGGATAAAAGTTGATCTTTTGAGAAAAATTTTTGCAGTTATGATTTATCGTGTTTTAGTTAAATATTTTGAAATTTGGGTATTTCTTAAATTTAATTTTTCTATTGAGCTTTTAGGTGTGCCCTGTTACGATTGAAATTACCTTATTTTGCTCAAAAGTTTCCTACTGAAACAAACAAATAGGTTTTATCTAATCCCTGCAGTGATAGGTTCTTTGTCCAAGTTCGATATTTTTTTCTCTTTTTTTTTCCCCATTTTTTAATATGTTTTTCTTGATTTGAATAAATTTTAAAAAAACTTAGGATTAATAAACGGCAGTCCCAAAATAATACTTATTTCTTACGAGCATTCTTTTATCTTCAAGAAAGCAGTACAAATATCAACTTGGCCCAATGTATTTCACCCATTGGAATCTGTTATTTATAACAGACTAAACTCCAACTAGGGCAGGAAGGATGCATCATCCTACAGGTTACCAACCTATTCTTGCCAGGGTGGGAAGGCAAAAAACTCATTCCTGAGGACTATAAATTAAATCAGGCATTTGATCCTTTCATGCCCAACATTACACAAAAGTATAGTTGTATATACATTTATTTAAAATTCGACTAATTTTATTCCAATTAAAAAAATCTGTACCGCTATAACCCATGAAGGGTCTTAGGTTCAGTACTTGGTAAGAGAGTATTGTTTCGTGAACAATGATTATACAAGGAGGTGATGCAGTCAGAAATCACCCTCACGCGCCAGGATTTCCCCTAATTAAGGGTACCCACTTTATATTGGCTGGGTGTGTCCCAGGAGGATCTACGGACCCCGAAGTCGATCCATGACAGAAGAAACAGAAATTAATTTAGATTAAACCAACTCGGGATGTATGTAGTCTAGTGCTTTACCCACTGAGCTACCCCGCTTAATTGTACCTAGGAGGCATTGTTTGGATAAATATAGTCCTATATTCCTTTAATTTATGAAATTAACATACACTTCAGAAAGTAGTTCATTGTAGATCCTACAGCCAAACACTAATTATTTTAATTTATGTTGCTTAATTAAGGTTATGGGGGAGTACATAATTTTATATTAAGATGTAGGTTGTTGATTGAGGTCAAGAACAAAGCATTTAAATTAAATTTTAATTTATAATGCCTAACTGAAATTTGGTCACATCTTAAATTTCATTTTTCTATTAACCTTTCAGATGCGCCCTGATACGATTGGAATTTATAATTTTAACGACTCAGTTCTTTACTGCATACCCCAACCAACAACCTACATCTTAGGAGACACCTTAGTCAACAAATAACCCATCCTTATAATTTTATTTTATGATTTTGTTTCTAATATCGTTCCAACTTATAAATGAAGTATTATTTTATCCATCATAACGGAACATAAACTAAATAATTTATCAGATTTTTTTTTCAATCATATGACATACAAAAAATGTCTGTCCCTGGATGACTGTTTAGGACAACCATAACTAATTACTTTGAGGGATGAATGATGAAATACACTTTCAACTTTTAAACAAGCCGCTATAACCTACTCTCATTATCCAGCGCATCAAGAGAGGAGTGATACGTCATTCCATAAGCTACGTGACAGAATTCTATAGGGTAGGCACTGTTCAGGACGCAATACTGGCCACATTAGACCTCCCCAGTAAATGCTTGTAATATTGCCTTAGTTGCTGGTTCAAGTGTTCTTGTACTGGTACTGGAGATCCTCTGTCCTCGCTTTCTAGTATCCACTTGTTCTACTCGAGCTAAAATAAAGGCAGCAACAGGTGGCTCGGGGTGGGCTCAATTGCAGACCAAGGTATTTTTAATTTAGTAATTTCTTTGTTTCTTTAGAGGATTTAAAGAAAATAATGCCAATATATGAGGGGTGGAATTCCAAAATCATTTCTTTTGGAAATCAATTTTCCAGATTTTTATATTGAATAGTTTTTCGACTAAACCACATTGAAAACGACCACACTAAAAATAATTTCCCTCTCTAACCCACTATGGCTTATACCTTTATCGCCCAGCTGTGAAAAATTAAAAAAAAAGATTGACTTAGGTAATTGGTTTTGGAATTATACGCTTCATATAAACGTTAAAGATTTTTCGTTTTTAATTAATTGCATGGGGTTAAAACAATTAATGCTTTATGTTGACGTATGTTCTGTTTCTAAGAAATCGAAAGAGTTATTTGTTCCATCCAGGTGCTTGTAAAAATACCGTTCAGTTCAACAAAGCTTTATCAATGCAAACATTTTAATGTTAAATAAACAATTAATGATCATTTCTGTGATACGAACTCAACAAGAATTGTTTTGTGAATTTTAAAAAATATTATTTAGGCTTGTGGAGCATAACGAATAAATGCAAAATATAGAGAAAAAAAAAAGAAGCTTTTGTACATTATCAAGTAGTTTGGATAATCGACCATTTTACAGGGTTATTACTCCCCTTCACAAAGTAAATTAAGATTCGAATGTTTTTTTTAGCAAACTTAAAATCAATTTTTCAAGGAATCGCTAAAGCCAAACAAAAAATGTTTATTTTGACATTCGGTACTTTGCATCTGTATCGACGATATGGCATCTAATTAACCAATAAGACAAAAAAATGCTAGCAGTCAGAAAAAAAGAGTTGAGTTATGTCAGTAACCACTTAGGTAGTTATCTTGGCCAGGAGCTCAACAGTCGTAGAATTATAATGGTTTGTACTAGTCAACAGTGCTCGCTCGATAGGTTAGAATTAAAATAAGTGTGTCATGAAAATTTCAGTACCGATCTGAAGCTGTTATTGTGTAGAGAATATTAAGTTTGCTGTTTTGTGAATCGTTATAAATATAAAAGGGGACTCCTACGATTTTTCATAGTAGTATTTTAGACTGAAAAATTTGAATATTTTTGTTGCCACCATAGGTATATACAATATGTTCTAAGTAACTTTAAAAACATCGAAAATCGTCGGTTTGTTGGACAACAACTCTAACAAGCATTAAAACTTTGGTGAGCAAACACATGATATCATGTGGTTTCTGAATATTGCTCGTTCCTGTGTCTTTCGTTCCTACATATAGATATTCTTCTTCTTATATATATATATATATATATATATATATATATATATATATATATATATATATATATATATATGTAATGATGTTTAAAGGCACAAGGCCTTGATATCTAAAAAAACATATGTTATTATTAATTAGTATTATGTGTGTTAATTTTAAAAGGTTACATGTTTGTGTAATTGGTTATACAAGAAAAGACTATAAAAACTGATTTTGCAGATAGGTATAGATTTAGGTGTTAATTTTATACATTATATCATTTAAGAGAAAAAAATATGTAAATTTTTAAATAAAGATTTTATTTGCAGCAATCCAAAAGACGTTTATAGTCATAATTTGGAAGATCCAGCTTATAAACTTATATATACATACATATATATATATATATATATATATATATATATATATATATATATATATACTGTTATATAAAAGGACAAGCCATTTTTTGTGATCAATAACCGCGAAAACTACTGAATCAATCTGTACCAAATTATAACCACATTATCTTCATAGTCCAAGGTTTAGCAATAATAAAATGTACAGATTTTCAATTAAATTGTTATAAAAATGCGATAAATATGTGGTGCGCAGTAAAGTATGATAACCTACCAACAAGTGGCGAGAACCATTCGAGAAAGGTTAGAAGATACGGTGTTATGTAGAGCTGGAAATTTATGATAAAATTTATTTAATTTTTTTAAAAACTAGTAATATGTGGATCTCAGTGCGGTTTAAAAATCGACCGATATGTGGCTGGCGCCATTCTGCCAAAGAGTTTACAATAAGAAAACCCAACTTCATCTAATTTTATGTACATCTTCCTAATTCTAGAAAGGTTCACATTAATAAGGCTTACTATGATAATAACTATTTAAATGTACAGTCTAGAGCAGCAGAAAGGAGGTTTGTTGGGGTTACCTGTGGTGTAATGGTTAGCATAGCAACCTACTAAACCCAATATCGCGGGTTCGCAGCCCGGCAGATGACCTTAGGATTTTTTAAAGGGAGTAAAAAATCCTTAGCTATGCTGTCCTTCGGAAGGGACGTAAAATGGGGGTCCCGAGCCTGTGCGATGTCAGGTACTCGTTAAAGATCCTTATCTTAATTATACCTGGATAGGCAAAATTTAGGACTCCCACCGTAGCATCGTCTGATTAGCCATATCAGCATAATGTGACGTTAAACGAAATAAATAAACGAGGTTTGTTACACTGTTATATACTTTTATGGTTAGAAATTAAAATTAAACCAGATAAAATCGATTAAATTATTGCCAATTCAAAAATTTCGTCCCCTCGCTTTTTGATAATGTGTGTAAAAATACTATACATGGAACTCGCGGATAATTTAATTTGTCATCTTGCTTAAATAGCGGTAAGTGTTCAAACAATAAGTTAGTTGGCGGTATAACCTTTATTTTTGCGGGAGATTTCAGTAGACATTATCCGACTCCAAAATGTTCTAAAGGAGGTACAATTAAAGCAAGTTTAAATTCTTCGTGTATTTGGAATAATATTTAACAATTATAGTTACAAATAAAAAAATATGATAGTTCATCTTGCTGAATAAAACTCGGAATTTCCAAATCATTCACTAAAAATTGGAAACTAAGGAGAATATATAACTGTAAATGAAGATGTTGGTAAAATAGTGAGTATGGTCAAGGATTTTATTTTTGAAATTTATTGAGTTGTTTCAGATTTATTAAATTTTAAATTTATTAAATAGCATATCCACCTGTTACATCGGCATGATTATGAAAACAATATATTAAAAAGTTAAAACTATCTTATCAAAAGTTAAGTTCTTAACTTATGAGAGCGGGCGAAGCCGCGACGGGGATTGCTAGTATATATATATATATATATATATATATATATATATATATATATATATATATATATATATATATATATTTATATTGTGGTTAATATAACATAGTGCTTTAGGTGATTATCGTCATGAAATTTAACGTCTCCCTTTTTTTAAAGACTTCCTCTCAGAACAATGGCACTCCTAGTGCCATTTTAACAGTTTAGCCAAAAATAAATGTAAATGTGTATAAACATTATACATAATCTAAGCATGTATGTATATTTGTATATGCATTATATACTATACCTTAGACAAGTTAATGTCTTGCAGAGGAATGACCCATTATTAAAGTAATTATAAGAATTAAAGTGATGTATAAGAATCTCCAAAGGTCATAATTTTTATACCATCCTATTTATTATTTATTAAAAAAAAAAAATATTAATAAACAATAAAGATAAATAAAAATCTAAACTTTACATATATAGAAACTTGTAAATAGATGAAAGATTAAGGGCCTCAGTTTGGATCAAACTTGGAGTATAGCCATTCCTAGAAAAACATAAGCATCTAAATTCAGGTTGCGTTATCGAAGTAGAGTCCCTTCACATCAGCAGTTCGACCTTCCCACAGCCCTGTCCTTGTTCCTTCAAATGGAACAGTACCATATATAGCTACTTCATATCGTTGACAGCAAAATGTAATAGCATCATGTTACATTTAAGGGCTGATGTAGTACACATTATGAGCTATGAACACAATAATAAACCGAGAGCCATAAAATATCAATGTTTTGTTTTATTTTAATGCCATTATACACGTATTTATTTAAATAATACCCTACTTACGACCTGTACAGCATACAAATAAAAACATAATCAATTGAAGAAAGATAAAAAATAGATAATTATAAAATAAAAATTTAAAAAAATTCTTCATTATAAGTTTAAAAGTTAATAGTGAAATATTAAGGAATATTGATTATATACAAGAGTACCGTGAGACAGCTTTATATTTTGGCAAAATATGACAGTTATGACATGTTCAGTGGGCTGGCGTGGGTGTTTCACGGGATTTAATATAAATTATAAATATATATGATCAAATAGTAAATTTTACCGGGTATTAGATTTTAAAAAAATGCAATTTTGGATTGAACAAATAGTTTCGAAGTAATAGCGAAAAATGTGCCAAAAAAAAAACAACAACGTGTATTTCATAAAAGTATCTTTAGTGTTCTGGCATGTAAGATACCCGATTTAAACTTCATATATAGAATTCGATTGTAAATTTGAACAGCTTTTAGATAAAGGGGTAAGTGCTTAAATCTCTTGTAAACTCCTTAGCAGTGAATTGATTCTTTAATGGGGTAAGTGAAAAATAAGCAACTCCCAGAAATCATTTTACTCCTTGAAATTAAAAAAATATAGAAAAATACATACAATACAATTTTATAATTTTAACTCATTTAACTTTACACAACACCTAGATCAATAGATTGAACTATGAAAATTCCTACAGAGGTTATCTTCTACAGTAAAGCACTATAGTATGTTAGGTTTGGAAGGTATGAAGTTCTGTCTACAACAGATGGCAGTTGATGTATCAAAACGCATCCCACCTTACCTTACTTCATCCTTTCCCCCTCTTTAAGGGTAAACGGTTGCTAGCATTGTGTGGAAGGCTTTCAACTAGTGTTATCAGTTAATTTAATTTTAAGGAATTTATAAAATTTAACTTCTTGCCAGAAAAAGGGTTGAAAGCTTCGTTGAACACATAACAGAAAAGAAAAGTTTTTTTTTTTTTTTTTTTTTTCATCAATCATTTCATTTTTTATTTTATTTCACCTTCAAAGTACATAGAGATTTATATTATAGTTTTTTCGTTCCAGTTTTAAAATTGTTGGAAGAGGTTTTATTTATTGCTGTACACACCATACTTCAAAGAATACAATATACATGTAATTTACATTACGAGTGTCAATGTTCTTTGTCTTGAAATCGTATATAATCAAAACAAATTTGATTTTTTGCAGATAGGAAACGTAATTCAGTCTGTGAGCTCACATTTTATGAGTTCTTTATCACTCTTGAGACCACATGTCACTAAGGTGTAACAACATAATAAAATAATCTAGACTATCGGCCTCTACCTATATACATCATATAACTTTATCAATATTTTTTCAATTTTTTTTTTTTCATTTTAGACAAATATCTATGTTATATGACCAACGCAACGAGCATTCAAATTTTCCGACCCATTTTCTCCATGATATTGTTGAATTTCTACCTTTGTTGGATTGAAGGTATAAAAACTGGAGCTGTAAATGCCGTTCATACCCAAAGGTTTAAAAAAGTATGCATACTCAAATTCATCCAAAAATATTCAAATCGACGACCAACAAGAATTATTCCAAAACAATCATTTCCGATGTTGAGGCATATTGGAGCATAAATATTAATTTTTTTTATAAGAATTATAAAATATAAATCACTTCATTAAAGTTTCAAAACATCTTACATAGTACACGTAGGAAAAATCAACTATATATGTTCTGTTGAATCCTCAGCATAAGTATATAATTATTTAGTATACATATTTTCACTTTTTTACTATGAATGATGGTTTGTTTCATTAAGTTTTATTTATTAATCAAATATTAAATTTTTGTATAGTAAACCATACCTATATATTTCATATTAGCCCTTAAACAGAGTTATAAAGAATTTCAAGGGGAACATGTAAACAAAAAAAAAAATTCTTTGTATGCAAATGGGGATATAAAAATATATATTTAATATCAATAATATTACATCAAAGGAGCTGTCACAGACTTGTAATGAAGTCCACTTTCTTGGTCGGAAAGGGTGTGCGTGACTTTCCTCGGGCAGTTCCCCTCATTGGGAGTCACGGATGCTGTACCATGGAGGCGTTACGTCGGTTAGAAAGCTAATGTAACTTGTACCTCCTTTTTTTCACTAAAGATGTAACAAATTCTTTCCAGTTTCCAAGTCAATCTTCAATCAACTGCCCTGCTTACCCATTTCTATAATCTGGAATAAACAGATGGTACCAAAACAACACTTGAACTACTACATTCACGAATACTTGCTCTACAAAGACCAGTAAGGATGTCCAAGGCGATTAGAATAAACTAAATTAAAATTTGTTTGGAAAACTAGCATTAATTATAATTTTTCCAAACAAGTTGAGTAGAGATTATTGAAACTGTGCAGATAACATTTATTTCTATTTTCGTAATAATTCGTTTTACTTTTTTTTTCTTCTTTTGACTCATTGGTGCGACTCTTTACTATTATATATTATGTTAATTTTAGAAAGGTCTTATTCTTCTTCTTTTAATACCTGTTTTATGCTGCTAAGCGTGGAGCCTCTGACCATCTTGCACAGAGGTTCTTCTCCTGAATTCGCCTTCTCATCACAGGCATACCTTTCGCTGAACCAAGTCTCTCGACATAATTGAGTTAAATGAGTCATGGCCTGCCACGGAGTTGAGCTTTGGGGCTCCACTAAACCTTTCAATTCTTATCGTATCCAAGCCTTACAATCCAAAATCTTTTGTAAAATCCTCAATGACCTTTATTATGTCATAAACAAACTTATCCATAACGATTTTAATGTTCCATACGTGGCTCATTTGGCCCGCACCAGATGACTACCCTTTCATAGTAAACTCTATATCCAATCAAATCCACTTGTTGAATCCTGAACTATTTAATCTGAAATTAATTAACAAAAATTTTTTTTATATTATTATATATTGAAGATTTATATTACCATCACTGATTTGCGCAGTAAGAAACATCAACGATTACGAGACACAATCATACAGGGTATCTCTTAGTATAAAAAAAAACATTGGGTGAAACTAGATCAAAAATATAGAAAAATGTCGCAGACCTCACCTTTCTTTTCCAATCCGTTGCAGAGATACGATCAATCAAAGACTTTTTTGAGGAAACCACGTTTTTTTCCATAAGTTGTAATATCTCCATTTTGTTTAAATATTTTTGAAATTTTGACCACATGTTCGGAATTAGCATTAAATTTTCTATAATAGCTGAATACCTGTAACCTTGAATTTTACAAACTTGGTATCAAAAGAACAGCTTGATCTTCACCTTATTTGGGGAAGTCACAATGTCTTATATTACTTCAACGCTCACCGTTTTTCGAAACAACTATCCACAAAACGTCAAATCTCACAAAAACTTGCAAATTTATTCGGCTTTCCAATTATATGTTAAACGTAATAATTTTGTTTCAATTTCATGGAGAAATTTACTTTTGAAACCGAAAAAACATGGTTTTCTCATGTGGCTCACAAATCAGTTACTTTTGTAAATAAAACATTGTGACAATCCCTTAATAGAAATGTGCATCTTAAACATATTAAACTCTTCATTGGAATAAAAAGCAAAGAAAAAAATTATTGTTTAATAGAAAATAAAGGAAAACTGTCATTAAAGCGACACCAGATCAGAGGAACTTATGTTATTACATTTATTTATTCATTATTATTATTTAGGATTTATTTTATTAGATTTTCAAAGTAATGTTTAAAATCCAATGATAATGAACATAGACCTCAATTTTGCCGTTAGATTCTGAATGCCGATTGTGTTGAACAATACTACTTTTTAAAGTGAATTTTATGGGCAGATGAGTCTGTTTTAACAGGGGAAGGCATTTCTACCCCTCCATGTGGAGTATCGTTAGTTTATTCATCTTTGTACTGCTGCCGAATAGTGTTGAAAAATCATAGTTTGCCCAACCGATTGAATAATGAGATTACTAAGATTTGTTACAAAATATCCTACCACAACTTCATCACGATATTCCTCTTGAAGTTGGGCAAAATATAATTTTCCAACACCATGGTGCTCCTCTACATTATTCGAAAGCAATACAAATATAAACCAACGATATACATGGATAGGTAGAAATGCCTTCCCCTGTAAAAACAGACTCATCTGCCCATAAAATTTAAAAAGTAGTATTGTTCAACACAATTGGCATTCAGAATCTAACGGCAAAATTGAGGTCTATGTTCATTATCATTGGATTTTAAACATTACTTTGAAAAACTAATAAAATAAATCCTAAATAATAATAATAAATAAATAAATGTAATAACATAAGTTCCTCTGATCTGGTGTCGCTTTAATGACAGTTTTCCTTTATTTTCTATTAAAAAATAATTTTTTTCTTTTTTTTTATTCCAATGAAGAGTTTAATATGTTTAAAATGCACATTTCTATTAAGGGATTGTCACAATGTTTTATTTACAAAAGTAACTGGTTTGTGAGCCACATGAGAACACCATGTTTATTTCGGTTTCAAAAGTAAATTTCTCCATGAAATTGAAACAAAATCATTACGTTTAACATATCATTCGAAAGCTGATTAAATTTGAAAGTTTTTGTAAAATTTGACGTTTTCTGGATAGTTGTTTCGAAAAACGGTGAGCGTTGAAGTAAATACGACATTGTGACTTCCCCAAATAAGGTGAAGATCAAGCTGTTCTTTCGATACAAGTTTGTAAAATTCAAGGTTACAGGTACTCAACTATTGTAGAAAATTTAATGCTAAATCCGAAACTGTGGTCAAACTTGAAAAATATTTAAATATAGAATAGAATAGAAAAACAAATTTTATTCTGGGACAAAGTCCCTTAAGAATAATAGTACATGACAGAACTTAAGTTATATCTGGCCTAGAGATGATAAATTAGATAATAAAATAAAATAATTAAAAGTAAATACAATTTTACAATAAAATAAGTAATAAAATGAAACAAAAATCTATACGCATATATAAACACATACACGCTACATACATACATAAACTATATTTACAATCAGTAAAAGAAAAAATATTATATAAGAAATTGATTAAACAATATATTTATGATGTTGAATCAAGTAAAGGATGAAAAAAAAAAATGATGAAAAAAGAGTAAAAATGAAAATTATTTCAATGATAGACAAAACATTATCATATGAAGATTGTTTAAACAGGCTAAACTTTTATATCTGATATCCTTGGGTGAAATTTATTAAAGCATCTATATAATTAGATAGCATCCGACTGGAGGGAGGAAAAGTGGTGGAAGAGGAGTGTTTTAAAAGTTCCCAGGGAGGATGCATTACGAATAGAAGGAGGAAGAGAATTCCAAAGAATAGCGGAGCGGGCAAGAAAGGAACGTTGGAAAGCAGTAGTTCTGTAGGATGGGGTGTAGAGATCGGAGAGACGGGACCTTGTATGCAATGATTGGAATGAGGACTTGAAATGTAGGATACTGTGAATAGACGGAGGGTTATGTGTGTTAATAACTTGGAAGAGGAATGAACCAAGGAAGTATTTCTACGGAAGGAAGGCGAAAGAAAATTCAACTCAGTGTAAAGATGGGACACATGAGAGCGTCTCAAGGTTCCAAAAACAAATCGTATGAAACAGTTCATGATACGCTTTAGTCTATCTTCAAGAACCATCGAGAGTCCACCATAAATCACACATCCATAGTCAAATTGGGGGAATATGAGGGAGGATACTAGGAGTTTACGTGTGGATGGAGGAAGTAGGTGTCGGGAATAATTTTAGGATGCCAATCGATCGTCGGGAGATTTGAGCAATGTGGGATTTCCAGGAAAGGGTTTGATCGATTGTTAAACCTAGGTTTTCAACAGAGGAGAGGAAAGATATAGGGTGACCATTTAGGAATAAAGTAGGGAAGTTGGTATTCGATCGAAGGGAATGGGATCCTATTGCGATTGCTTGAGTTTTAGCTGCATTTAAAGTCAATTTATTCAGGAATGCCCAGGCACAGATTTCATCCAGGTCTTGCTGAATTTTGGAAAATGCAGTTGATAACTCGGCTGGAGGAAAGGAAAGATAAATTTGAGAATCATCGGCGTAAAGGTGGTAGGTCAATTAGGAATGGAGTTAGGAAGATCATTTATATAGGAATTAAACAAGAGAGGAGAAATGCTGGATCCTTGAGCTACGCCTGATCGCAAAGTGAGGAAAGAGGATGAACCTTGGTTGGGAATGGTAACTGATTGAGAACGGTGGGAAAGGAATGAATGAAACCACATGAGAGCGCTATTGGAGAAGTTTAGAGATTTCAGTTTGGAAAAGAGGATTGTGTGGTCTAAGGAATCGAAGGCCTTGGAAAAGTCTAGGAGTATGAGGATGGTTAATTATTTTTTATCCATTGCAGCCTGGATGTCACTGATGATTTTGGTGAAAGCGGATTGAGTAGAATGGCCGGGGCGGAAACCGGATTGGAACGGGTCAAGTAAATTGGAATCTTCGAGGTAATTGGAGATCTGGGATTGCACTAATCTTTCTAGGGGCTTAGAGAGGTTAGAAAGTATGGAGATCGGTCGGTGATCTTTTGGGGTTGTGGGATTTGGGTTCTTGACTATAGGGTGGATTAGGGCCTTTTTCCAAGAGGTGGGAAATACAGAATTCTGGAGGGAAAAATTATATATGAAGAGGAGAACGGGTAGGATTTCAGGAAGGCATAATTTTATCAATTTGACAGGAATACCGTCTAATCCAGTTGAATTGGTGTGGGATCTCATTATGGAGGAAATGGGGTCTGTGGGAGAGATGTAAGGAAAATAAAAGTGATTATCATTGAATGCAGGAGGTAAAAGGGGCAAATGAGGGGATGGATACGGTATAGATGTAGAGGTAGAGACAAAATAGGAATTTAACTCGTCAGGTGTGACAGGAGGGACTACCGAGGGAGAGGAACTAGGTGTATTTTGAACGAGAGAAAGTTTACGGAGGAGCTGCCATTTGGATTTGTGATCGGGGGCGGATGAGAAGGCTTCGTGGAAGTAAATGGATTTCGTTCGCCGGATGGTAGATTGGGTTAAATTGCGGAGAACCTTAAAAGCACGGTAATCATCATCAAGTCTAGTGCGTCTAAAACGTCTTCGGGCGGCCTCACGTCTTCTTTGCAGGTCTTTTATTTCTAGGTTCATCCACGGAGCAGGCTGGCGGCGACGAAAGGTACAGGTTTTGAGAGGAGCATGGGTATCAAGGATGGAAAGGAGATTGTCAGTTATTAATTCAACCATAGTGTCAATAGAGGAACAGGAGTAGATAGGATTCCAATCTAGGATTTCGAGGTCAGGTAAAATTTTGCCTCGCGTGAGGGATTCTATATTGCGGAAAGTAATTGTTTTGGGGATGAACGATGGGATTGGGATATCGTAGGAAATTTGTATTAGGTCGTGAGAGGACAAAAACGTAACAGGTTGCTGACATGAGGAAAGGAGTTTTTTTGGGGAGTCTATGACATGCAAGTCTAACCAGGTGTCGGACCCACGGGAGTGATGGTGGGGGGGAACAATGAAGAGGTGAAGGGAAAAAAAAAAGGTTCTCTAGATACGTTTTGTCATAAGAGTCAGAAAGGAGATTGGTATTTAGGTCACCAGAAATGATTATATTTGAATAGAGAGGAACATAATTGTAGAGGTTTGATTCAAAGGATTGGTCAAAAGGAACATGAGGGGGTCAATACGCCACTACATACAGGAGGGAATGGAAATTAAAGGATATTTCAACAAAGAGGTACTCAACGTTTGGAAGATTTGAAGGAGAAGAAAGATGCAGGACACGGGACTTCAGGCTGTCATGAACATATAGCGCTACTCCGCCTCCGGTCCGGTTAATCCGGTCGTAACGGATGATGGAGTAATTAGGGAGGGAAACCGAGGAAGAAGGAATATAAGGTTTAAGCCAGGTTTCAGAAACTGCAATGATGTGGTAAAAATTTTGGGTGAAGAACTCTAGGAATTCATCATAGTGAGCTGGGAGGGATTGAGAGTTTATGTGACAGGCAGTTAGGATATTAGTCATATTGGAAGGAGTAAGGGAAATATAGGACAGTAAATAAAAGGATGACGCTGTAAATGAGATTAAGTTGTAGATGCCGTGAGAAAAAATAACATATTAATAATAGGAGGTTAACTAAATATGATAATGTAGCAAAGAAATATGAATACCTAAATGCATATGATAATGTAAAATTAAAATATAAGTAAAATAAGCAGATGAATAATTATAATAGAAAATTAGGTAATTATAGATATGTAAATAAGTGATAAATGAGAGTAAACAAATAAGAGCAATAAACATTAAACAATTAAAAATAATAGAATAGTTATACCGCTGGTAAAAAAAAATGAAAGCTTTCTTCAAAATGAGACATGACATAAAAGAAACAAATATAAACAAAAAACACCTTGAATTCAATGACAAAAGGCAAAAAAAAGACTGTGGAGGCACGGGCAGGTGATGAGTACCGAGAAGTCAGCCGAAGACATCCAGGTCCAGAGGCTGGTCTATGTAGATCACGGGCTGGCCATCATCCTTCCGGCAGCGAACTCTTCCTCCCGCGAACCACACGTACTTCAGTTTCCCGGGTGATCTCTTCTGACGGGCGAGCCAGTACAGATACCTGTTGGTCGGGGTCATCTCCTCGCTAAGATATATCCGGTGGGAGTCATTCTCCTGCCAGCCAATATCGCGCGTTGAGAAGTCCCTCTTGTCTTTTCTTTTCTGTACTAATTCATCCCTTATAGATTGCCGAACGAACCGCGCTATTACGGGCGGAGGTCGCGGGTCATCTTTTCTGGTGGCACCTACACATGTCACCAGGGCTGCGGGGGTCTCTCCAGAGCGTACAGGGATGCCGCGAATTTCTAATGATCTATTTAATAAACCCTGCTCTGCTTTGTTCAGTCTTACTTCCATCTGGCCTACTTTAGCCTTTAAAGTTTTGTTTTCATTAATTAAGTCTTGAATGAATTTATTTTGACCCTCAAGGTGGTTCTCGATTTTAGTAAGTCTCTCACTAAGCTCAAAGTTCAGGTCCCCGCACTTGTCTAAAGAATTTTTTATTATTTTTATCTCCTCTCCCAGTCGATTAACAGCCGCGAGAATGTCAGTTCCCGATGGCTCAGGAGATTTTTCATGACCTTTCTTTTTCGATATATCACAGTTGTGACATATCCATGGTTTATTAGTTTTCTTAATTGCCTCTAATTCCTTCTCATGCAAGTCGAAACACCGGGCGTGAAATGATAGTTTACATTTTTGACATGAAATATTATTCTTATCGTCTCTTGAAATATTTTGTTCACATTTTGGGCACTGAACCATTTTGAATGAAGTTAAATTGCTCGTGAAGGACGGTTATAAATGTTTATTTACTTACGTAGGTGGTAAATAGGACTTAATGCCCTGAGAATTTCGCTTCTGATAAGCTATGTGACTTTAAACTGTTTACAACTGATTTAAAGTTATCAATGAAGCCTTCACTGTTTCACTCAACTGTTTATACTATTTTAATGAATGAATCGGAAACGAACAAAAAAAAAATAACTGAAAAATGGAGTTTTTTATAATGGAGATATTAAAGCTTTTATGGATAAAAACGTGGTTTCCTCAAAAAAGTCTTTGATTTATGGTATATCTGCAACGGGTTGGAATAGAAAAATGAGGTTTGCGGCATTTTGCAACATTTTTGATCTAATTTCACACAATTTTTTATTATACACTATGAGATACTCACCCTGTATAGTTTTGTACTATGGCAATGTGCCGAATCTATATAACTAAAAAAAAGTGTCTATATAACGAATGATAAATAGATAGATAGTCCCTTTTTTTTTTTTTTTTTTTTTTTAATTTTCGCTTAGCACTATGACCTCGTGAATAGTTCTCATCCAGCAATTCAGTGTATAGTGCCCACATTATAGAAGTTGGTGGTTAGGTGATGAGCACCTACTCATTAAGCTACTTCACGACTCAATAAAAAATGCTTTACTTTTTTTAAAACTACCCTAATTCTTTCAGTAGTAGCCTGTAAAACAGAAAATTCTGATAGCAATGATTTTAATAAGCAATATATATATTTTTTTAATGGTAAAAATCTTTTATTGAGAATGTATTACAATCTACCTCAAAGAGGGCAATAAGCAATATGGTAAGGAATACTAATAAGTTTTAATGCAAGCTTTCCTACCTGCTACTTGGCTGTCATTTATTTGACTTTCCACAAAGCAGACGGTCCAGAACCAGATGTTTTAATATGGAGGGAAAGCTTAGTATCAATCAATCATATTCCAAGCTGGCTGAGAGTGGTCGTTAGTTGCTAGACCAATTTATCAATCCAAGAAACAAACACGGTGGAAAGTCAACATGGGTGGTAACTCTTCCAAGTACTTGGCTTTATTAACTTAGAATACCTACAGGACTAATTCATCTCTAAAGCCAGACTTGTTTTAATATATAGGCCCCTCTACGCCAATAATAGGAGGAAATGGAGAGGGATTGATTTGGGGGAAAGCAAAAAAAATATTATTATTTAAATTTAGTATCAATCAATAATTCCAAGCTGGGCCAGTGAGAGTGGTCGTCAGTAGTCTGCTAGACCAAATTTATCAATCCAAGAAATAATTTCCACAGATACCAAACAAGTGGAGAATAGTCAACAGTTATGGGTGGTAACTCTTCCAAGTACTTGCTTTTGGCTTTATTAACTTAGAATACCTACAGGACTAATTCATCTCTAAAGCGTACAATAAAGATAATGATGGCAAACTGATAACTTAAATGGTTTTAATATATAGGCCCCTCTACGCCAATAATAGGAGGAAGAGGAAGAGAAAGAAGAACGTTAAAAATTAAAAACAAAAATGCAGAAATAAATTATTTAATAAATAAATTAGTTACAGAAATAAATTATTTAATAAATAAATTAGTTACAATAAATAAGTCTCATTATACAGACAAAAACACTCGTACCAGCTTAGGAGATACAACATACCACCTGAACAAGATTAAGGATAATTTTACAAAGAAAACCCCATTGCATAAAAATCTAAAAGAAACATAAACAATAAATATGGCCGTGAACAAAATCATAACAAATTCAACAATGATGCGAATAATATTCTTGATTCTTTCTATCGTTCGGAGGGCGACGTTATCGTTTGACTCAAATAATTCGTACATTTTTAAAAAAGACATACTAGACAATAGATATGCTCGATTCAGTCTTATTATGTTTTCACTTTTCGAACAAAACTGGAATTATTAATAAATCTATAAAGTTTGTACTTGTATTGTTATGTGTAGAAGATACGCTTAATAGACCAGAAATAACTAAATACAATTCAGAAACTTATAATCAACACAATATCTTAGAATTGTTCAATTTAAGATAAACTCGAGACGAAATTATGTTTAGGTGGTATTTGTCTACATCCTTACACGCTAATACAAGTAAATAAATAAATATGGAAAACAAATAAAAGTATTAGTTGCGATGGGTGTTCTCTAAATAATAGTGTTGTTTGTGAGGTTTGGCCTGTTGATGTCTGGTCCTTGTGTTGTTGTTGAAGGCTTGCTTTCAGTAGTAGTAGTAGTTGTTGTTGTTGTTTTCTCTGTTGTAGTTGGAGCCAATGGGACGGTAAGATTCAAATATCCTCCTCCAGCCTCAACCTGGAAATATCAAGACAATTCAAACATTAGCACATAGAGAGCATCTAAGAAGAAAAGCACTTTAAACATTTAGTATTGTGATTTAAAATAAATATATTTTTCTTCCATAATCTTTATTGTTTCGAAATTATTATCTAATTAATTAGGTACAGATATTATGACCCTATGTTTTGATACCTGTATCTCTGTAACCAAATGTAAGAATAACATCTATTATATCGTATTGCATACATGATAAGTTTTATGCATACACCTAATACAACATAAATGCTGTTTTCACGACGTAATATGGAGCTATATAAAGAGAATAATATAAACAATATTATGTCAACGTTACCCTAACCAGTGGAAGACTCTTATTGGGCCACACTCGGCCTGTTCAATGAAGGTAGTTGTTACAGATGATTCCAAAAATTTATGAATAATATTTTTAAAAAATTGAATTGACCTCTTTTGCAAACATTGAAAAAAATAAAAGTGGTTCGTGATATGTTAATGAATATTCTTGCAATACAATCGGCTTATAGCCGTTATTGTTTTTTCTTTTACATTTTTTTTTTATTACTTGCATGATTTCATTGTGATCATTTCTTATTCGTTGATAACGAATAAACAACCTATTGTAATATTTTTATAAAAATATTTTTATTACTGAATAAATGTATATGCATATCGTTCATAAGAAAATCATAATTCAAATAATAAGTTATCTGCTAATGAAAAATATTTGTAAGAAAATTGTTCGATGATAATTCACCTATAACAAATGATCAAATAAAACCTTATTTATTTGTCTTTTTTTGTTTTTAAACCAATGTTGTGCATGTCAGAAATTTAAATATTATTTCCCCCAAAAAAATCAAATTTTTTTTCATCATCGGATAATATTTAACACTTTATTATTTGATCTAATGAAAAACTCAGATATAATTAACAATTAAAAATGTTATTACTATATAGATATAGTAAAGAGTATTTTGAATAAGGAATATTTTTAACAAATAATACAAAAATATTCTTAATTTGTAATGGAATAAGTATATATTCAATTAATGTCTAAGTGTCTGGACATAATTGTAACAAACTGATAAATGATAATAAATACGGCGCACAAACCCGCACTACATTCTGGCTAGCTGTTCAATCTACTCCACCTTTTGAAGGGGCTAATGGTTGGAGAAAGGAACTTTTTTGTTGTTTATTTATCTTTTAATGATTTGTATAAAATCCCAACTGGTCAATCGTCATTAAAATAAGGATAAAATATATAAATTATTTCAACAAAATATGTCATTATTTATCATGAAAATGAATGACTAAGGTTATCCCGATAATAAAAATAGTCTGTTTGTTATGATACTTCTATTCATACTCTTTTATTAAGTATAAGTCAGGTGTGAATTAAAATCTGAAAGAGAAAAAAAAAAAAAAATGTGTAAGTATGTATTTTAATATTATTATAGATATGATTTAACTGAAGATATACCTTCAAACTAACTTTAATACTAAGAAAGAGGTGGTTTATCAATACTTAAGTACAACTTGCACTATTTTAGGTTATTAATAGACAATTCAGACGAAAATTCCAACAATAAATATGATTTGGGAAATCACCATACAGTTCCAATATAGGTTGGGAGGTACTGCCAATTTTTTATTTATTTGTAGTAACCATCATATTAAAATCAACTTTATATTATGTTTAATAATTCGAACCAGATAACACCAAATTTTGGCAAATGTCTATAATATTTCTCTTATTAGATTTATATCAACATAGATTTAATTCCCAATATCTTCAGATATTTGTCTTCTCTTTTAGCTAACGGTATATTTTTCCCATTTTCGATAAAGAAAAAAAAAAAAAGAAATCACGTTAACATGAACCTACTATTATATCTTCGTACTGAAGGATTTCAATATTCTCATTATCATAGTTCATTAAAACATTTTCTAAAATTTAAATACAATAAATATATCAATTTAAAACGATACCGATGTATGGACATAGTTAATAAACAATCGACAGCAATTATTTACATTTTTTTTTAATATCTATTTATTGAAATTTACAACTGTACATAAAAACATATATCCAGTAAATGTGATAATGACAAAAAATAATAAAATGACAATTGCTTGTGAAGCAACTACCCATTGGTAGCACTTCAATAAAAGTTCTATTTGAGGAGGTCCCGAGGCTATCTTCTTTTCAGATGCCTCAGAGGGTTGTCTGGAATAGAATGTGAAGCAAGTTGAGAGACTAGTGGATTTGAATGGTTACGGAGTTTACTATGAACGGATAGGTATCTGGTTTGGGCTAAATCAGCTACATATGGAACATTGAGTTCTTTATGGATAAGTTTATTTGTGACAAAGTAGGGAGCATTAAGGATTTTTCGAAGGATTTTGGATTGCAAGGATTGGATACGAGATGAGTTAGATGGTTTGGTGGAGCCCCAAAGCTCAATTCCGTATGTCCAAATTGGTCTGATAACTGTCATGTAAATGAGTCTTTTGTAGAATATCGGGAGTTTTGAACGTTTGTCTAGTAAATGTTGAAGAAGTCGAAAACGAAGAGCAGTTTCCTGTCTTTTTAGTCTTGTGTGTGGATTCCAAGTTAAACGTTTGTCTAGTTGGAGCCCTAGGTAGAGGATCTGTTCAACAGGAATCGGTAGAGTGTTATTAAAGGATACTGTAGGACAGGAAGTCGTTGGTTTACGACGAAGGGTAAAGGTTATTTGGTGGGATTTATTTTAATTCTCAAATTCTGACACCATTCTTGAAGGTTTATAATATGAGATTGGAGTGTTTGGGGTGCTATGAAGGGATCATTGTTTATTGATAACACACATGTGTCATCAGCATACGTAGTGAGGACAATACTAGGACGTATAGGGATGTCAGCTGTATAAACCTTGTAGAGGATAGGACCTAGGATATTTCCTAACACCGGCAGATTGAATAAATAGGGAAGAATAGGATAAGTTATGATTGACTTTAAAGGTTCTATTACTGAGAAAGGACCCGATAGTATATTTACATTTAAGATAAAATTCATACATTTTTTTTTTTTTTTTTTTTTTTTTTTTTAATAATATAACTTGAATTTCTATGTACTCACGTTCCTATTTAGTTGACAATTTCGACCAGTAAAACCTTCCTTACAGACGCAGCGATAGTCACCGTCTTCTTCCGCAAGTGAGATACAGGTTCCACCGTTTTCGCAAGTTCCTGGATGATCTTGGCAGTATTTCAACTCTATAAGGAAATTATAACAATCAAATTAATAAGTTATGTATGTCAACTTAAATTATAATGTGCATGTAAAAAATCCATTCTTTCACAAAGTGAAGAATATATGCTGTCTGAGTTATATACACCCATATCATAATAAATACTACATTAAACACATAACTATTACTCCTTAAATACTTTTAACAAAATATTAGGACCAGCTCCGCAGATGATAATCTTACAATGAATCAATCAACAATGAAAGATCATTAAATGTTAATGTAAAAAAAAAAAAAAAAAAAAAAAATTAATGGACCATCTTATAGAGATCATTGAGTAAATATAATTAATTAAATAATACATTACAAAGCTTGATAAATAAGATTATAGAAAAAATAGATTAAAATAATATAACAATAAATATTAAGCAGTATGTTTGAGATGTAAAAATTACAATATATCATAAGCTATACAGAAAATAGACAAAGGAATACCATTCAATTTATATATTTTCATTCTCTGTACAACGAAATAATAGGAAGCGAGAAATCAAACATGAGCTGGAATTTAGATATGTGTAATTGAAGAATTGTAAAAAGAAATCAAAAGAAAACATGAAGGTTCAAAACAGGATTGAATAGAACTTTCGAAGAAGAGTAATCAATAAAATCGGTATTCAATCCCTGTTCCTCTTCGTAATGTCAATTATGGAACTAGTTATGATATAAGAACTCTTCCTCACGCAATAAAATCCTGTTATACTAGTTCGAAGTTACTAGAAAGATTAATGATGTTCTGTTAGTATTACATGCATAGTAGAGAAACATAATCTGCATGGACTAAGGCATCATTCATTAACATTGATAGAACTACTAATTCTGCAGCAATACACCACCTTCGACAGATACACCACAGAGACAGACGATTGCTGGTTTAGTTTCAGCTTGGAGTGAATATTACCTAATCTGTCCTACAATTTTTTTTTCTAAATTTTTACAATAATATGTTATTTTCCAAGAATACATACTGGAATAATTATAAATGTATAACCCAGAAAATAAAAGCACCAATAAATAAATGAATCAGCTCTAAACTGCAGTTATTACTGGAGTTAGTGGACTAAAAACCAACCAAAGTTTCTTCAGTGTCATTACAGAAGAAAATTAATGTTGTTATTATTCTTTATTTGTATTTAATTTTTCTTGTTTATTGAAATTTATAACTGGATATAATACATACATCAAGTAAACATTTAGAATAAAATCTATATTAGAAGGACCCTACATCATCTTATTTTCAGATTCCTCAGAGGGTTATCGAAGGGAATTGAGTGTAAAGCCAGTTGGGGACTAGTGGATTCAAGTGGGTATTAAACTAATTATGGAAAGGATAGATATCAGGGTTTGTGCAACATTCTGTGATTCTGCAACATATTGGACATTTCGGATAACTTTATTCATGTCATAATAAGGAGCATTGAGAATTTTACGAAATATTTTGGATTGTAAGCATTGGATACAAGAAAAAAATGGAAGGTTTAGTGGGGCATCAAAGCTTAACTCAGAATGTCTGTAGGGGTATAATTACTGTCATGTTAATATACATTTTGTACTTAATGAGAAGCTTTAACATTTGTCAAGTGAATGTTAGAGTAGCCGAAAACGAATAGTACCTCTTATCGTTTAAATGTTATATATGGATATCAAATAAGACGTTTTCCAGTTGGAGTCCTAAGTAGTGCATCTGTTCAACAGGGATCAGTGGAATAATATTAAAAGATATTATAGGACAGGAAATCATAGGTTGACAGCGAGGGATAGAGGTTATTAGATGAGATTTTTTTCGTATTTATTTTAATTCTCCAATGTTAACTACATTCTTTAAGGATTGACTTGACATTGGATTGACTGAGATGCAATAGAAGGATCATTATTTACTGATAACACATATGCGTCATCACCTCAAGTGGTTAAAGTGCTAGAATGGGTTGGGATCTCAACTATAAAATATCACCTTAGTTACCTTTTTTTTATTATTACTATTTTCTACCATTTATATTTAATTTTTTGTAGTATTTTTTTTCCCACTAAACTGAACAGAATGTTCTGGGGAACTAAGTGTGCAAGTCATATATTTTTTTCTTTGTTTAATTTATGCACAGTTCAGCTGTTTCCTCTAGAGCCAAGAAGGCATCACGCACTGAATTCTGGGACTGTCCCACAATATCCAGATCATCTGCATACCCAAGGAACTGAACCATTCTATTGAAAACCGTACCAGTTTCTGAATTCTTACATCTCGTACTTTTTGCAGCCCAATGTTAAATAGCAGAAACGCTTGCGCATCCCCCGGCCTCACCCAGATTGCTGGGGCCTAACCTCAGACAGTTCACATTGAACACGCACCACATATATGGTCCATCAATAACATTTTAATCAATCGAACCAGTATCTATGATTTTTCCAAGTCTTTCATAGCTTGATACAGGGGCTCATGTAGTATGTCATATGCAGCTCGGACGTCCACAAATAGGCGATAATTTTAAGGGCTTTGGTAGCCTCCACTTCCCTCCAGGATTATTAGGAGCGAGAAGATCAGGTCTACTATTGATTTTCCCTTGAGGAATTCGCAATGGTACTTCCCTAATGATCCTTCCACATATGGTAACATTGACCGATATACTTTCGAACAAGTGAAAGTACTCATCTACCTGGGGTAACTAGTAACTGCAGACAATGATACCTCAAAGGAAATCGAGAGAATAAAACTTATTGCTAATCGATGTTACTTTGGAATGGATAGATACGTTTGAAGGAAATTCCTGTCAAGGACTACCAAGTTACGATTATATAAGAAGCTGATAAGACCAGTAATAACAAACGGTGTGGAGTCATGGATAGTCTCTCGATCGGATGAACGAAGGCTACATGCTTTCAAAAGAATAATTCTGCGGCATATTCATCTACCTAAGATATTCGGACAAACATGCTCATAAGAACTGATCAAGAATTTTATAACCTCTTAGGTGAACTAGGCATAGTGGGACAAACCATACAGGGAAGACTAAGTTGGGTTGGCTATGTTGTTCGTATTTTAGAGAATAAGATTCCCAAAAGATTAATAAATGAGGATTAAAAGAAGACCGAAATCAGAGGAAGGCCTCGTCTTAGACGGATGGACGGCCCAGTAGCGGGTTCTAGTAGGATCCTAGAAATCGAAGATAGGAGAGCTGCCCAACGACGAACAGACTGGCGGAAGTTATTGGAGGATGCAAAAGACCAGTCATAGACTGTTAAGCAGCTGGAAGAAGAGGAAGTATGATTTTGTTTTTTTTCAACGCTTTGCTGATTTACTCATACTTTATTTATTGAAGATATACTTGCCTTGGTCGCATAGCATGCCACCCCAGCCGGGCTTACAGTTGCACTCCCAAGGTCGCCTACAGTCGCCGTGGACACAGCCAGGGTAGGGATAGCACCTATCGCAGCTCTTACCCCACCAGCCAGTCTTACACCTGCACAGTTCACAGGTCAATGATTCATTGTTTACAAAACAAATGATAATCTACATATAGAGATAAGAAATAACAATTAGAAATTGTGAAAAAAAAAATATTAAAAAGAATATTTTAACTGTTTATCAATACCCTTTGTTACTGTTTTGATTTATCTAAACTCGTCAAAAATATTTGACCTTGCTGGATGCGAGATAAAATACATGATTCAAATGATATTCGTTGAAAATAATAATATTGAATTAATACGATGTATTACAACTATAAACATCAAAAGACATTGCTATGGAGAAATAGATTTTGTAACTTGCGAATTACTTACTGCTGTAAAACATTTAAGTACATGAATCAAATAAATAAAAAATTATAATCAAAACAGGATTATTATATCAGTGATTAATAAATAAATATAGAATTTATCAAGTGTTTACATTTGGACCATTGTTTTTTCATTAGGCATTATAAACTGATAAAATTAATTAAATATTGTTAACACATTTTCTGAGATAGGAGGTTGGATCACATTTAATAAACAAACAAACTACCAGATGATTTGCCATCTTTAAAAATAATAAAATAAAATTGAATCTTTATACAGATTTTCTTTTAAAATGAATATATCTCATAATTACAGTTTTTACTAAGTGGATTAAATAAAATTGGATATATACATCAGTTAAATTATTAGAGACTGCTCCTTCACTTTTAGTATACGAGTAAAATTGTTGTAATTTCATTTATGTTTACCAGCCAAATATTTATAACAGCAAATAATGCCATGGAACTGGGAAACACCCTGCTCCTATTAGGTGGGTACCCTTAATTGGGAGAAACATCTAGTGGCTAAGAGTCATTTCGGCCAAATTTCCTCATTTCAGAACCGTTGGCCTCGATACAATACATACTTACCAAACGCTGAATCCTTGGCCATCTAACGCTACACCCTTTATGGGTTGTAGTGATTAAGGTTTTTTTTATTTATTTTTTTTCAAATACTACCATAACAAAGTCAGTCCAGTCAATTAACACATTGTAGAATGCATGAAATATGCGATCATTTTTGACAATATAGCTTCGTTAGAAATAGTTAGAAGGTAAACATACTAAAAGTCCCCGCCCCTGGAGGGTGAGCTAACGGTGGGGGGTGGTAGAAGTTCAATATTTTTGGTTTTTCAATTATATCTCGAAAACGGTCGACTCTGCAAAAATATGATTCGAATAACCATTATAGCTAATCAGATTTCCTATCAAATTGATTCAATATATATTTGTCGTTTTCGACCGGTTATGGAACCGTTTTCGAGATATTCGTTATTGAAAATCGGTGATTTTCGGGAAAAAACAAATGTTTCCTAAATGTTTGTAAAACTTTTGCTTCTAGTACCTTCCACGATCGCTTTTCAAAAAAAATGTCATATACAAAATTTTAGAGCATTAAATTAAATTTAATATCATATATTTGTTTTGGTATTTGAAACAAATGTTTAACAAAAAGTGAGGTAAATATTTTTTTTATTTCTAAAATTATCGATTTTTAATAATGTATATCTCGAAAACCATTGGCATTATGACAAATTTATATATAATCAATTTTATAGGAAATTTAATTAGCTTTATTTAAATCATTTTTGTAGAGTCGACCATTTTCGAGAAATAATTGAAAAACCAAAAATATTGAACTTCTCCCCTCCCCCCACCGGTACCCCCCCCCCCCAGGGGCGGGGACTTTTAGTATGTTTAACCTCTAACTATTCCAAACGAAGCTATGAAGTCAAAAATTATCGCATATTTCATGCACTCTACACCCCTCATTTTAGCGCTCTTTAACAGGGGTCGCACTTCTCTGCGAAAACGCGTTTGTTGGTATTCAATTGGTTACAGCTACGAAACTAATTATTCGATCCAAAATTTCTTTGTTTCTCTGAATGCTCGTTAAATTTACAATAAGAACCTATATATTAAATTTTAAAGTCCCGTAATACACCCAAGCTTGAACGCTAAATATATATGTTTAGGAAAAGTATGACGATAATGGCATATTCAGTGGGCTGGTTTGGGTGTATAACATGACAATCAAAATTTCAGACATTGAGCCTGATAGTAAATTTAACTAAATTTTAGTTGAAAAAAAGAAACTTCAGATCTGACTAATAGTTTTAGAGTTATAGTGAAAACTATGCCAAAAAAAAAACTTGAATATTAAAATAGTAAGCGGTTTTTAACGTGCTGGTATGGATATTTAATGGGGATTGATCAAAATTTAATATATAGGTTCTTATAGTAAATTTAACGAGCATTCAGATGAAAAAAGAGAGCTAAGGGTCGGGGATAGGGGAGATGGCCCCAATTTTTTGTTTACCTCACTTTTTGTTAAACATTTGTTTTAAATACCAAAAACATATATATGAAATTAAAGTAAATTTAATGCTCTACAATTTTGAACCTGTCATTTTTTCTGAGAAACGGTTGTGAAAGGTACTAGAAGCAAAAGTTTGACAAACAGTGAGGTAACATTTGTTTTTTCCCGAAAAAAAAAACGAATATCACGAAAACGGTTCAAATTACGACAAATTTATATATAATCAATTTTATAGGAAATTTAATTAGCTTTATTTAAATCATTTTTGTAGAGTCGACCATTTTCGAGAAATAATTGAAAAACCAAAAATATTGAACTTCTCCCCTCCCCCCACCGGTAGCCCACCCCCCAGGGGCGGGGACTTTTAGTATGTTTAACCTCTAACTATTCCTAACGAAGCTATGAAGTCAAAAATTATCGCATATTTCATGCACTCTACACCCCTCATTTTAGCACTCATTGACTGGTGAGAAATACATTATTCAAATGACATGTTATTAATAAATGTTTTTATTATATGTATTCTTTATTATGTTTTGTGATAAAGGTCATTTCCATCTTAACAAAACAGTTTCAAAACACATTTTTCCTTATAGCTTTATAATATTATAAGATATATTAAAAGAGAAGAAATGCTCGTTAAATCCATTGTGTTCTTTTGCTTCTGTAAATAACTATAATTTCCTTAAAAATACACACATTAAAATCCCGAATTCGCTATTGTGTCAGTTCAGAAATAATAATTATTTATAATTATTCATGGAGCCCAACCTTAACAGATTCTATCAATGCTGCCAACTACGCGACAGAGATCTTTTTTGTTACCAAGGGTAATTAATTAGTATTTCTGGCCATCCAATAATTATCACAAGTTCAATGTTTTACTTCCTCTAGGAATAAAAATATTAGTTTAAAATATTATATTAGTACAAAAATATTACTACAATATAAATAATAATTGTAAATAATATCCCCGTAGCGGCTTCAACCGCTCTCACAAGTAAAGAACATAGATAATTTTAACTAATTATTGAAGTTTAATTTGTTTATCGAAAAAACTCTTGTATTGTTGTACGCAATTAATAAGGATTATTTGCTTTATGATATTTTCAGGTATAGCAGGAATTTTTAACCTGGTTAAAACTGCACTCATTGGGTAGTTGAAAATTATCTGAAAGCAGAATTATACGTCCAATTTTTAATTATAATATATGGGTTGGTAATGCAGATGGATAGAGGCTATTAAGAAACTCTTGTGGATAATTTATTCCATTATTAGTGCTCAAAATAAAAAGCAGATTTTTATATACAATATTAAAACACAAATGATCGACACTTTGCTTTATGGAAATCATTTATATTCGGCAGAAATAAATTTATTGATTTTATTTTCATGAACTAGAGATAGAGATTTTAAAGTTCTGAAGCTCTGATTTTGAATGTTTATATTATTATATTATAGTGAAGTATTGTATATATAATAAAAATATATATATACCTAATCATTTTTATTCAGACCTGTAAAGTACATGCTCTAGGAGCATAAACTATTTTATATTATGTATGTTTTATAAAGCACATATCCTTTATATATAAATATACTAATGGTGCTGCTTAGGGATTGGTATCGATCCGCGATATACCGAAATTTAACTTAATAATATCGATACTTAACGTACGATATACGGTTTTCTCAATATTATAAAAATACATCTACATATATTTTTAAAAAATAAATAAAAAAAACCTTTTAACAGTGGTTTGAATGAGGGGAAGTTTTTAATCTTTAATGTTTTTACTTTAACTTTCCCAATTTCATGTAATTTGTCCAGGAAATATGTTGCTACTGTTTCCAATTCACTATCAACAGAGCGATTATTTTCTAGAATGGGGTGAACCATCAACAACAAGAAATAAATTAAGTAGAAAAATGGGATATTTATCTCTACAATCAACTGATGACGATGCGTGGGAATTAAATTAATAAACCTCGTAATATTATGCATGAGTGCATATTGCCTACTGCTTAATTCATAAAAAAACTTCTTTTAAATTTTAAATCTTTGAAATTATTGCGTTCCTAATTATCTTGTGAAATAAATTAGGGTAAGGATATTGAACCAACCTTAAAGAAATATGTATATAGATGACAAGAAATCCATTCTTAATAAACTATTTTTAAAGTTGACATCTCAGTTGTGTTTGTAGCACCATGACCTAACGGCTAAATATAATAAGCACTTGACTGGAATGATAAAATGTTGCTGGAATTGTTTCATATTCGTTTAAAATATTTTTTTTTTTTTTTTTTTTTTTTTTTTTTTTTTTTTTTTTTTTTTTTTTTTTTTTTTTTTTTTTTTTTTTTTTTTTTTTTTTTTTTTTTTTTTTTTTTTTTTTTTAAATAAGGAATGACATCTCCTATGGAAAGTAACAGACAAATTAACTTAAAAAAGATAAACGTACATAGTGATTTTATAATTCGCCCGTTTGTATTTAATTCATGCACTCACTATAAGACATCATAGTGAACATCATGCTCCATGCAAAATAACAGAGTAAGAGGATTCATACTCAATTTGTTAAGGCAAGACAAAGATACTAAAGTAGAACTGTCAAAAGAGTCGTTAAAGCTATACAAAATGTAACCTAATAAAACGTTTTAGTGTAATAATAAATACAATGTCCGGTGGATTCAATTCAACACCGATTAGGTCCAAGTATATACAAATGAAACTGCAAAATTATATAGTATTACATGTCATTCAGTAATCACCCAATTCTGATTCATGGGACAGATTGTCTTGTCCACTATTCTTCCTAGTGGGTTGCTCACAGTAGAAGCATTCGAATCCCGTCTTTGGAATATAACTGATTTGTGGCATTCATTATTTATTCTTTAGACCCTGTTTTATCTCCTATGTCTAAATGAAATAATACAGCCAATATTTTTTTTTTTTAAATATCGGTATCTGAAAAGGATATGAAGACCAGAATCAGACGAACACGAAGATGAATATGACGATGATGATGAATAATGAAACCGTTTTAAATCATCATTTCGCTGGTTTATTTAATTTTTTAATTGTCATTACAACGTTTAATAGATAGTTTTAATAGTTTTTTTTAATGTTTATTTATCTGCTATTTCCTAAATCTTTATAATAAAACTGCAAAATTTTATTAAATCTAGCGGCATCAAAACCTTCAAAATGTTACACTCATATTTAAAAGTAAAAAATTTTTTTATTTCCCTTAAAAAATTAAATAATCTGTTCCTTGAGTTTTCACTTTTACTTAATTTATAATGTTTAGAAGACATGAGATTTCAAAACGTACGGTTTTGTGAATAATACGACTTTTGCACTCCTAGACTGGCTGTTTTCCCCACTGTGAGACGGTGGGAATTTTTAGCGCACAGAAAATTAATATTCAAATAAATAGCAATATCTTATAGCAGTTTTTATAATATATTCATTATGCATTATAATATAATGCAATAAATTCATTATGCATTTATATTATAATGTATAATTAATTTTAAGTTCATTTAACTATAAAAATGTATATATAAGCTATCCTTCGAGGACTAGTAAATATATACAAATTGTAGAATGTAGCATTTAATTGTAGATAATGAATACCTATTATTCAACAGAAACAAAAATATATGTATATATTATTTATTTTATATAATCTAAGGAGATTTAAGTTTATAAGGTGTATTAAACTGCAATATTATCTCCCATCGTTATTATATTTTAAAGCATTATGCTACATAATTCTTATTATAGATATGGACAGTATAATTTGATTCCTGGTGAAATATTTATTAAGTATTATCATTATTAAGGTGTACTATTTAAACAATAGTAATAATAATAATAAATTTTGCAAAATGATATTAGTGGAATAGTACAGTATAGTGTTTTAATATTGTTGCAGAAAAGATGATATTCAGATGTAATAAAAATGACTGGACTATTCAGTCGATAATATAATATTCTTTAGACCTAATCCAAATGTTTGTATGAGGACACAGAATGGTAATTCATCCATTATATATAATGTATATTGGATAAATAGCAGTTTATTATTGTCATGACTATTTTCATATTTATCGTCCGTATATGTTTTTCAATGTTTTAAGGCTTGAAAATGTGACATAGCCCATGAAACATCGCCTAAAAAGGAATTGTGTAGCATAATGTTTTAAAATATAATAATGATGGGAGATAATATTGCAATTTAATACACCTTATAAAAATATATATTATATTATATACTATCTCACGGAGAGTACTTATGTAAGTACATATGTACAGTACTGAATAGATGTACAAAAGTAACTAATTTTACTCATGAAAAGCTCATCCGTTATCCGGTCGGTAGCGCTAAGTCACTTGTTCACTTAGCCCTAACGGTAAGTTCTTGTCCCATTTTAACCTAACCGTTCTCCTTCGATCCTGTTTGGAAAATACTGCTAGTCTATTGATAGAACTGACAAAAAAAATCCTTTATTTTTACTGAGATAGCAGTAAAAGCTGACCCACTTTTTTGTTACAAGACTAATTTTATTTTTTTTTAATGTTGAATAGAATGTATTTACAGTTAACTTTTGCTTCATAGTGAAGTATAGTGCTTACATATCAAGGAGTATAAATCTCGAAACCTAAAATTTCGATTGTTCGAAAATTTCACATCGAATCCAATAATACCAATATGTCATCTCACAATTTCAGAGTTTCAGATTTTCTCCTTGGCAGGGCAGTATTAGCCACACAAAAGTAGATTGAGAATAATATAAATAACATATTGGTGCTTTTCAATCCAAGCACTTAGCTACCAACATCGTGACTTACAACCGCCAACTATGGGCGGATAAATGATCACTGCAAACGATACCATGAGAATTTCATGAACATCAATGCAAAACATAATTATTCACACACGTCAGTTTTGTATCAATGTTTATCAAACTGAGCCAATTAGTTGACAATCATTTCGTGACGGAAAAGTGAAATATATTTCGACCTTCTCAATCTGAATAGGAAAAGGTAACCTAAATAAAGAACAATCGACCAACGTACGTGATTAAGAATCAAGTAACGATACCATTTGCTGAATTATAACATACATAGGAATAATTCTAAATTTATTTTTCTTAATAATAATGAATAATTATTCAAAGTATTATTTAAAATAATTTCCATTATTGCTATGAAAAATATGAATTGTTTTTACCTCAATAATTTAATTCTTCATAAATACATTTTAAGACCCATCTTAAAATCAGGCTGTTTTCCTATATGAAGTTTTCCGATATATTAGCAATAGAAAGAAAAATATTTTTTAGAACAAATAAAAAAGATTAGTAAATAATTATCCACAGTCTAGTAAAATACTTAATAAGCATTCCAATTAAAATATGACTTACAACAATGAATACATATGCAAATTAACTTATTAAATTATTTTTTAAACTTCTATTTGTTTGTGAATGTTTGTCATGAATGCAAGCCCAATTATCACTGCTGCTATTGATGGTAGGTAATACTCTCAATACCAGGGTTTCCCAACATAAAATTTTCATAGACTCCTAAAAAATCAATATAATTAAAAGCCTCTGAAATAATCACTAAAATTTCAAGGACCGCGTTTATATATGTATATGTGTATAATTGCCTAAATCTAACAGGTGTTATGTATAATTTAACAAGTGTAAAACGACTTTAAAATGCATTTAAACTATTAAATATACTTAAAATTTGCTAAAACTATTTTCTTTCTACAATGATGTCTCTTATTTAGGTTTATTACTGCATATTAGTTTTTGCTATGCTTGTCCAAAGCAAACTAATCTGAAATAGTCCCTAGGTTGGGCGGAAAAACACTTTTTTCATTACGAAATTGTAACAACGCGGAAAAGTTGTGAATTATATAGACATTAAAAAAAAACAATAAAAAATATCGAAATCTGTTGACATCTTCCGGTCGCGTATAGGCCCTAAAGTTTGTCAAAATATAAAGAAAAAAAAAAAAAAAAAAAAAAAAAACCAACTTCATTTTTATGATAATGTTTTAATTTTTGAATAATATAAGGTCCAGAAATCATCAAAATATTGAAAAATTCGAAATAAATAAAAGTGTTGTTTCGGTCTACCCTACTGTTCATAGTTGATATTTTTTTTTATAGATAAGGCTAAGTACCATATTTAAAATATTAGTTAATCGAATCACTTTAATCAAACAAAACTACTTTGTAATATATGTGGATATATTAATACGTTGAAAATAACATTAAAATCTTAAAACATATCTAGGGTACAGAAAATAGAAAAAATATCCAAGAAAATTATTAAAATATTTCTTTCATAAAAAATTAAAGAAATATAAAATTATTAAAGAAGTATAGCTAAAAAAGTATTTCCCATGAGTGGGGCAGGGGGTAACATGTTTTTATTATATATGTTTCTTATAGGATACAAAAATCTCCTATAAATAAAAAAAAGTATAATAAAATGGTGCCCTACATTTATTTCTTTAGTGCTTCAGCTTCAGCAGTTTCTAATAGTAATCATATGTCTTTAATAGATATATATACTTTTAACCACTTAGCGATTGGCTTGCTGTTGCAATACTTTATAGTTAAAGAGAATTGTTTTAAATTCTCTTTTAATTACCATTGATGTAATAAATATCATAATTAGGTATTATAAAACTGTCTATTTGGAATCGACACACTCCTACTTTCAACCATTGTATTGTGTAGGCAAATAAGTCCTTTCCGTTTTTCTGTTTAAAACTTGGATCGAACATTTTGTTTCGGATTTATAGCAAAAAGGGTCGCGACAAACTTGTTTTCGTGGAAAAGTGAGACCCCAGTCAAAGAGGGGTGTAAAATGCATAATATGCGATTATTTTTCACTTCATAGCAACATTAAGGGTGAGCTAACGGTGGAGAAGAGAGGAGAAGGTCCCATTTTTGGGTTTTTCGATTATATCTCGAAAACGGTGGACTCTAGAAAAATATGTTGCAGATTAAAATCAAAGCTCATTTGATTTTTAATAAAATTGTATCTATACATATTTGTCGTACTCCCAACGGTTTTCCAAATATACGATATTAAAAGTCGATAATTTCCGAAAACAAAATAATTTTACCTCACTTTTTGTCAAACATTATCCCAATTCAGAAACGCATATGTGAAATTAAACTATTTTTAATTCTCTATAACTTTGATATTTTAATTCTTCTCTGAGAAACGATCGTGGAAGGCACTAGAAACAAATGTTTGACAAAAAGTGAAATAATTTTTTTTTTCTCGAAAATTACCGATTTTCAATAACGTATATCTTGAAAACCATTGGAAGTTGGACAAACATGTTTAAAATAAATTTTATAGGAAATTTAATAAGCTTTAAATTTGATCTGAAACATATTTTTTTAGAGTCCACCATTTTCGAGATATAATCGAAAAACAGAAAAATCAGACCTTCTCTCTCCCCCTACAGTTAGTTACCCCCAGGGACGGGGACTATTAGTACGTTTACCTTCCAACTACTTCTAACGAAGCTATGAAGTAAAAAATGTTCGCATATTCCATATCCTCTACAATATGTTTATTGACTGGACTAAACAAGACATCAAAGACCACTTGGATTAGTGTTTTGACAATAAACCCCAGAAGTTCTATGAAATGCGGCAAATGCAATTGGTCGACAGATGGGAACAAGATATATTAAAAAATTCTGAATATATTGTAGATTAAATAAACTTTATGTCTATTATACACTGAGTTTTATTTCACCCTCAAAGACCCAACGAACTTATTTGCCAACCCAATATAACTTTAGAATCCAAAATTACTTATTATCCTCCGCACTCGACATGTAGACGGATTGCCTCCAGCAGACTGAGACCCTCCAGAGATGGCAGAGCTACAAATAAATCTTAAAATGCTGAAAGGCAATAAAAGATCCATTACCATAATTTTCCTTTCTTTGTATGAATTTATAATAAAGTCGGAGGTTAGAAAAAAAAAAAAAAAAAAAAAAAAACTTATTATTGTTTGACCATAACTTTAAACAGATACCATAAATTAATTAAACATAAAAATTAACTTTGAGTAATGTGTACGTAGAACCACAAGGATACTAACGACAAACAAAGCTTGATCATCTAAATTGATCTCAATTTTCGCAAATATAAATTCGTGAATATTAAAAATATACATTTTACAGCAGGACTGTTATTATTAAATCAAGCATACCCACGCTTAGTACGTCACAATAATTATAAATATTTTAGCATAATGTAAATCCGAGCAGCAATTTGTATTTCTTTGTTGAAACGGGATATAAAAAGGAAAATATAAATAAACCTGGTAAACACATTACTTAATTCATACATATTCAACATACATGAAATAGCTTTCTTTTTTTCATTTTTATGATGAAAATTAGAGTTTTATTCGTGAGTTTTCCTTACAGTCGTCCAAATGATGAAAAATGTTAGAAGAAATATAAAGTTCATTAGCAATTAAAAAGTAGAAAAGTAACTCCGTTATATAGTCAAAAGCGATTTATTATTTATGGACCTTCTGAATTTTGCCCGACGCATTTGTTTTGTTTTTTTCTTCATGTTTTACAGTTTTCCTTCAAAAATTACTGATGGGAGCTTGGCTGGGGAGTTTTGATACATCTACCGTTTAACCGGGCCTTCCCCGGTTTGTTTCAGGCTCTACAAAGCTGTAACAAGCTTTCGTTTAAAAAGGCCGGTACAAATCACTTGGTTCAGTTTATAAATTATTACTATATAATTGAATTCGCTTTGATAAATATGATAAAGTTAGAATTACTTTTCATCCAACCCAATATGTCCATAAATACTAGATAAATTATTTTAGCTAGTATTAATAGAATATTTAAAGTCGTAATCGGCAGAAACAAAATATTGAAATTCAAGGCAATTTATAGGTTGTAAAATTTATAAGTTTTTAAATAACAGTCTTAGTCCTCAATGTTATAGCTATGAAGCTATAATATAAAATATAAAAATCGTTGAATAGAGACATAATTAAATAAGGTGAAAGCAATTGAAAAAAAGTTGATCTATTTATATTTTTGTGTATTATGTAAAATTTTTAGGTGCATGTAGACTCATCATGGATCATTTTATAAGATAACAATCAGAGTTTTAAATTCAAAGGTATTATTGCAAGTAAATAGAGTATTTTTTTTAAATTTAATTTTCTTTTAATTTTATAGATAGCAACAATAAAGTTATTGTTAATTTTTTTTTTCTTCGTTTAACGTCACTTTATGCTGCTATGGGTAATCAGACGATACTACGGTGGGAGTCCTAAATTTTGTCTATCCAGGTATAATTAGGATAAGGATCTTTAACGAGTACCTGACATCGCACAGACTCGGGACCCCCATTTTACGTCCTTTCCGAAGGACGGCATAGCTAAGGATTTTTTACTCCCATTAAAAAATCCTAAGGTCACCTGCCGGGCTGCGAACCCGCGATCTTGGGTTTAGTAGGTTGCTATGCTAACCACTACACCACAGGTGACCCCCTTTTGTTAATTTAATTATATTTATTTTTAAATTAAATTTTATGTTCGACAGAAGGATAACATGGGACCCACATGTGAAACAGAAACGCCTAAGCCTTGACAAAAGACTGAGACTTTTATATTCACTTCTACATAAACGATCTAAATTGAAAATGACGCAAAGACTTAACACTTATACTTATTTATTAAAACCTCTATGGACGTACGCCTCACAAATTTACGGAATAGCTAAAAAAACACACATCAAAAAAATACAGATATTCCATTCAAAAACTTTAAGACTCATTACACAATCTCACTGGTATATCAATAACGTAACATTACACACAGACTTACACATACCCTTGGTACAAGATCAGATACAGACTTCATACAAAATACTTCACGACAAACTCCATGGACAAATCAACAATTTAATACAAAGTATAGCCTCCAGAAGCTTGCCAGATAATACCTAAAGGAGACTAAAAAGGAATTGGTTGAGAGATCTACTCCGTTAAAATTGATTGAATATCACATTTCATGTTTAGAGTAAGTACCGCTGTCCTCCTTCATTCCTGACATGCCAATTATCTTGTATTCTACAATCATCACATCTGCTTGTTGTCACATGATAAGTCACAGGTGTGGATTTCAAAATTAAAGGGGAAAAAAATTATAGCTGATAACACATTTTTAGTATTTTTTAATATATTAAAAATATCATAATTATAAAAAAAATATGTATGCAATTCCTGCCGAAACTCTGTACGTCAGTGGATAATCTGATTCATGAGATATTAATCTAAGTATGTTGATTTTTATGGTTGGCAACGCGTTTTGTAATACATTACTCGCTCATTAACACGTTTGTTATTCTCGCAACCTTGCACTCTCTAAAATTATGAGTGATCTTATAATCATTCAGAGTTTACTTATTGTAATAGTATACTTTAAAGTTTCATAGACTTCGATATTCTTTTTATAAATATTTATATTTATATTTTTTTTTATAAATACTAAAAAATCATGAAACAGTTTTCTTTTACATATTTTGGATACTATTTTTTTTTTAAAATTCATACATAAAGAAAAACATATTTTTCCATGGCTCATGTTTCTTTTATTTTTACTTTTCTCCTCTAACCAAATTTTACAATATTTTTAAATATATTTTCCATTTTGGCAGTGCCCATAAAATTTTAAAACATTTGAAGAGCAAATTCTTTTAGTTTTTATACTTCATTACACCTAGTGTAATGAAGTATAAAAACTCCAATCCGAGTGTGTTGGAATGACCATGTTATTTTTTGCAAAATCGTTTGTAGAAAATCCGCATTAGTTTACTAACTGTTGGCATACGAGGGTCAGTATGTAGAGTTATGTTGCTTGCGTACCTAGGTGATTTTATGATAGTCCTGAATGTTTTTTCCTGAAAAAATTTGGAGTTTGTTTATATATTTCTTTTTATTTGTTCCGTATATCTATGATGCGTAAGTCCAAATAAGTTTAGTCTAACAATAAGTTGTAGCTTTGGAAGTTTTTAGAAGTAAGTTTGATGAATTAATTGCCACTTCTATTTGAATTATTTGAATAGAATACTAGTTTTGAAGGCTTAACATTCACCTTCAGTTCTAAAACAAAAAAAATTTTCAACACATCAGCACTATGTTACAATATTGTTACGCATGATGGTATGGAAGGGTCAATACAATTAGGATTGATGAATTAATTCCCACTTCTATTGGAATTATTTTATTAGAATAGTAGTTTCGAATGCTGAACATTCATCTTCAATTCTAAAACATATAAAATTTTCAACACATCAGCACTATGTTACATATATTAAGTTTTCAAAAATATAAGACAAGAAATCCAAAAATGTAAGGGAAATCTAATGAAAAATGTAAGAGGGAAATCCCATGATAAACCCAACAAATTTAACCTACTTGCCCCTTCCCCTTTCCACGATGGATATATTTCAGATATCTGTTAGATATACTCCTCAAGTGAGTACCAATATTTGATTTCTTGTCTTACATTTTTAAAAACTTTAATTTATATAATCCATGTAACATAATGCTGATGTGTAGAAAATTTTGTCTGTTTTAGAACTAAAGATAAATATTAAGCCTTCGAAACTAGTATTCTATTCAAATAATTCAAATAGAAGTGGCAATTAATTCATTAATCTTACTTCTAAAAACATCCAAAGCTACAACGTATTGTTAGACTAAACTTATTTGCACTTACGCATCACAGATATACGGAACAACTAAAAAGAAATATATAAACAAACTCCAAATTTTTTCAGCAAAAAACCATTCAGGACTATCAGAAAAGCACCTTGGTACGCAAGCAACATAACTCTACATACCGACCCTCGTATGGCAACAGTTAGTAAACAAATACGGATTTTCTACAAACGACTTCACAAACAAAAAAAAAAATGGCATGCCAACACACTCATAAACAAGGCCACAGCTAATATTCCAGACAACCCCCAGAGAAGGCTGAAGAGGAGGTGGATGAGGGATCTCCTGAGCTAAGTTAAAAAAAAAAAAGTTAGGAGGTGGTGCCACAGAATTCTTTTCACCCTCATGCTTTTCACGTCAGGTACTCTAGTATTTCATCCAATTTAATTATTTTGAATCGTTTTAATTGGCGGGTGTGAATAGAGATTTGAAGTAAAAAAAAAAATTAATAAAAAATATGAAGCAATTTTTTACTCGAAATTGAAATGAATCCTGAAATTTTCTAACTAATGTATACTACTAGCCTATTTCGAAAACATATCTTGAATACAATTAATGTGAAATTCATCTCGGTATTATTTTCTCTAGAAAAAATCCATAAAAATAACTGAAAAAATTAAACCATAGTAAAAGCTTATATTATGGTCTTATGGATCCACACCGGCGTTTCACAGGACAGCTAAACGTACAATTCACATGTCATAAAAGCGCAGATATTCCGACCAAATCATTAAGATTCTTCATTAAAGGAAACAATCAATAAATAAACATACACCCACGATACCGGACCACATTCAGGCATAACAATAAAATATTTTTTGATCGAATCCCGAAGTACATGCTTACAGGCAAATATATAACTTGATGACAAGAAACCTGCTTGATGAGAAGATTAAATGATCTATTCGTATAAAGTTCAGAGGAAGAAAAGCAACAGATGGTTACTGATATCTCTCAGGCCTCATCAACACATTGTAATTATACTCTTTTATGATTCCTATCACTAATTGACTTTTGTGTGTGAGAAAATAAAAATTAAAAAAAAACAATTCAGAAACAGCAAATCAGATATAATTGAAAAGACAATGACCAATTTTATTACAATGAGTAATAAAAAAGTATTACTGTCACTTCTTTATCTAAAAATGCAATTTAGTGTCATGATTTAGATTAGAAGTAAAATGCAATAGAGCGTCGATTACCCGAACTTATGTTGTCAGGGGTGGTTCGGATAATTGAAATTCGTTTAAAAAAAAATATTATGTCTAAACAGCATCTTCCAACAGTTCACTTTTCACTTGTTTCAAAGTTTTATGACTCAAACTTCCCCCCTTATAATAAAGATTACGGGGCACCTGATAATAGATTTAGAATTATTTTTGGCTCTATTATTGATTGATTTACCTTGAAATCGATAGCTAATGTTTTTTGTTTTTTTATTTCATTTTATTTTTTTTTTTTTAGCCACATAATGATTTCCATTGTTCTTTAATTGAAAAAAGCTCTCGTTTCCTTTATGTTCGCATGGATGATGACATGTAGCTTTTAAACTAAAGGTGGTCACAAAGGCGATATATGCCTCACAAAGAACGATTTAAAACTTAAGGTGAGATCTATTACCAACCAAATGATTAGAAAGGTGCTGATTACAAATGAAATGGTCTAATTAAGTATACAGTTCTTAATAAAAATAAAAAAAAGTAGGTAAGTATAGAAGTTCATTTTTTGCAGTGTCTGACAAATAAATAAATAAATATAGATATTTTATTCCTCATAGACACTCATAGAAAAAATTTTGTTTTTCATTTAATTGAATTTTTAAATAAAAATAATTTTAAAAATACAAATAAGTAATTAGATGATCAATTTAATTAAATTTACATTTAAAAAAAAAGTTACATTAATTGAACGTTTAATAATAATCATAAATAATAAATAAAATGATGTATTTAACAATACGGATTACTTAATCCTCTAAAAAGTTTAAGAGCAGTTTTAAATTATTAATAATATATTTTAATATTCTTTATAATATTTTATGATATTTATTTATTTAAAATAAATAAATAACATTTTAAAACATTATTTCAACTTAATAGATTTTTTTCATGGTACTGACATTGGTTTTTCGAAATTTAATAGTGATCATTATATAGATATTCTCAAACACAGACTCAATATATTCAACAAAATTTCAACACTATTCACCTTATTTTACCTTCTCTACCTTAATTATAATTTTAATATTTTATTTTTAAGCTATAATGATGGCTTAGGTACTCAATAGACAATGGTTTTTGATCGTGATGAAGTTTTACGCTGTTACATCTATGTAAAACATAAGCTGCTTGTTAGGTTTTAAACAACAATTAATAAGGACTCTGTATTAACAAGTTTTGTGATGGGGGTATTTTAGAAATACATTTATTTTATCAACCGACTTCAAAAAAGAGGAGGTTCTCAACTCGTCTGTATTTTATTTATTTTTTAGTGTGTATGTTACGCGATTACTCCGTCAATTTTGAATCAATTTTGATGATTCTTTTTTAGATCGGTAGGGCATACTTCAGAGGAGGTACCATAAAAAAATATTTTGAAATCAACGCAGCACTTTTTAAGAAAAAAAAACAGTTAATAAGTGATTTTATTAACTGTTTTTTTTTATTTTTCAGAATTGACGGAGTAATCGAGTAACAAAAAAAAAAAAAATACAGATGAGTTGAGAACCTCCGTCAATTCTTAATCAATTTTGATGATTCTTTTTTAGACCGGTAGGGCATACTTCAGAGGTAGACCCATAAAAAATATTTTGAAATCAACGCAGCACTTTCCCAATTACATGAAGGTAAGTGGAATGATAAACTCGATAAGTCTTTGTTCAGTAACTCGAACTATTTTTCAGGGTAGCTTGAAGATCGAGAATTGACTATATAAACAAAAATACACTCACCACTAAAAAGTGAAAAATAAAAATAATTTTTAGAGGAAAAAACAAAACCGACTTCAAGATTAAACCTACATACACAAACTTGACTAAAAAATAAAAAATAATATTTTGATTGCTTCAAAACAAAAACCATTAAATGAAAATCAATGAAATTATCGATACTTATATACCTATTCACAATTTATGATCAGTTATTTTTGGAGTCGGTGCCAACCAAAACAAACAGAATTTGAAAAGAAATTGTAATCGTAAAGATCATCTCACTGTTTCATCACCGCCACACCGCTGTCTCCGGCCATTCGAAAGTTTATTGTTAAGGCAGGATTAAACTGCTCTCTTGGCTAGCACCAACTCCAAAGATGACTGGTCATAAATTGTGAATAGGTATATAAGTATCGATAATTTCGTTGATTTTCATTTAATGGTTTTTGTTTCGAAGCAATTAAAATATTATTTTTTATTTTTTAGTCAAGTTTGTGTATGTAGGTTTAATCTTGAAGTTGATTTTGTTTTTTCCTCTAAAAATTATTTTTATGTATATATCAGTCATGGTAATTGAAGAAGTAGATGGTTCAATGTAGATACATGTAATAAATTTTCGAAAATTCTTTTTCCTTTACAAATTAAGTAAATAAGAGCTTATCATTGCCTAGTAAGATTATCAACTAAAGATTTTTTTTAATTCCCTATTCCTCTATATTGAAGAAGTTTTTATATGAGGGGATAAAGGTTTTGTGGATAAAGGTGTTTTCAGTTTACAAGGAAAACTACTGAGACAAAATAAAAGTATTTTCATAATTCCTATAATAAAAAGATATGACACCTTAAGGGACTTGATGGTCATTTGAGTACAAAACGGGAAACGTCCTTTTAAGGACTTGATATATTCATTTTCCTTGAAATATTGTGAAGTTACTTCCTCATAGCATTTAAATAAATTTCAAATCTTTTTTTTTTTTTTTTCTTAATCTAAAAGTACTAACCTCTTCAATCTGAGCAGATAACGTCTGGAATAACGGTCTCTTTTAGCGTTCCCAGGTGAGGACAAGGACATCCACGAACGATATTATCGATCGATTTCTTAACAAAGGAATAAGGAATTCCAAATGTTTCGCTACCCAAAGAATTTCACTTGTAAATGAACATATCAATTATGAATGTGTACCGTGAATCGAACCCCTCATGTTCCCCATTAAGGTCAGTGATCAAGGGCAACCATTGTCATTACCAAGCAACAGCGTTCTTCTAGAACCGGTTATTGGACATCAAAGCAATATATACTTAATTAATACATTTTTTTAAGTTATAAATAGATCGTAGAAAATATTTTCCTACACCTTGACTATTATTAAAACATCAAAGCTCAAGGGCATCAATAGTCATTGGAAAACAACAGCATTCTTCTAAAAATGTCTGTTATAGATCCCTCTCAACAAATGTTATTTTTCTCCAGACTTCAATAGGAGTAAATCCAGAAATTTTATGTTTAAATCAACTTTGTATATAATATATATATTTTTTTTCTTTTCCTTTACCGAATGTACATATGGTTTTGTGTTTATATAAGTGTTGTTTGTTTATACATTTTTATAGATTTTCTTACTTTAAATTATCTTATTGTTAACTTGTATTTACTTTATATCATATTATTTCATTATTTTATTTAAAATATCTTGGCCAGATATGATGTACTTTCTATAATCCATTGTCGTTATTCTTAAGGGACTTTGTCCCAGAATAAAGTTAATTTTCTATCTATTCTATATATCTATCAAAAAGGGGAAAACAGGAAAGAATAAAGAAAAATATAAGAATATAAAACGTCCTCAGGAGTTACAAACCCGAATTCTAGGTGGGCTCCCGTTTAGCTAATATTGTAAATATTTTTGTTTACAACTCGATTATATATTAGTTGTTATGGTGGTAAACATTTTTTTCGGATGATCTTTATAAAACAATATCGCTAGTTATTTTACGATGAGCGTTCTATTTTTATATTAAACGTTTTAATAAACAAATAAAAAGCGAGTATACTATCAAATCGTGCATGTATTTCAAAAATCTATATTTTTGAGTTATCATCATGATCAAGGCCAATATAATCTTCTATGAAATGACAGAAATGTATCGAATTAACTTCAAATCATACCTAATACATGTCACGTGCTGTTGAGGTTAAAAGTTAATTCAGTTAAAATTTTGATATTTAATACAGGAATTGGCGAATTTACATTTTTGTAATGCTGATTTTTGATTTATGTCACTTTTGAAATACATGGCCGAAATTCACATTACAGTTTGTGGTAATTAACTAAGTATAAATTATTTCTTATTTACTTTTAATGTTCCAGAAGAAAGTTTTAACTGCTTAAATGTTCCTATCCCATAATTATAAAGGAATATAAATTTTTCTACCGAATTGAAAATCCAAAGTATATAAAGAAACGAAACAATTATTTGTGTCCTTAAAAAACATTGTACATACTATAAAAAATTATATTTTATATTTTTGTTTACCAAATATTTTTTTCATCATATGCCAAAACTCAGAAATATAATTTTTCGTAATAATTAATTTTATAAAAAATATTTTTATTTCTTCTTAATTTTTAAAGAATTATTCATTATTTCTATTATTTGTGATTTTTGTTTAAGTAAAAAAACAAAAGGATAAAACTACGAATGCCTTTTTATTACAATAGCGTATTAAAGAAAAATTAATAAATAAAAAATTTAAAAACAAGTAAAAAAATTTATCTTTCAATGTAAATCAAGTACAGATTAAGAAAATAATAATAGCGGAAAAGACTTCAACAATTTAACAAAATACCTTATTCTTTAATTCCCGAAGAAAAACAGATGATATAGGTTGTTTGTTATTTTTGTTTTTTAACACAAACTGTAATGCTCATTTAAAAAACAAAATATAAATCATTTTTTATTTAATTTTACAATCCAGAAAAAAAGTTTTAATTACGTTTAATTACCTACGAAGAAAGTTTTATGTTCCTTTCCCAACATCGTAATAGATCATAGATTTTTCTAATGTATTGAAAATCTGAAGCATACAGGTAACGAAACAATGTGTCCTTAAATATATATGTAAATATGTATAATCCTATTTTTTTAAAAGAATTATTCTTTATTTATTCCTTATCTTAAATATGTGTGATTCTTGTTAAATAATAAAACAAAAGGATAAAACTACGAATGCTTTTTCACTATTTTATTTTTATACTATTAGTATATTCAACTACAAAAAAATATAGAATTTTTATGCATATTCATTTTCGTAATGATATAAAAATTTCTAACAGTGAATTCCCAAAGAAAAAACCGTTTAAATATTAAAATTTAAAAATTTATTTAAATTTTATTTATTAAATTATCAGCTGAGAAATCAGGATAATAGCTAAAGATAACAAGGCTTCTACTTTGAAAAAAGCAAAAGATTTTCTAGTAGGCATAAATTCTAAATTTCATATAACTCGTAATTTTAGTCTAAAAAAAAAGGACAGGCCTGCCACTGTTTCAAAACAACGTGAATCAAAGACATCGAGCCAAACAATAACGTGACCAAAACCATAATTTTGAAAAAAATTAAAATAACGATGCAGTTGTTTTGGATGTTCTTTTTTTTATATTTAAACATTTATTTAAAGAAAGTATTACAATCTGCCTCGATGTGGGCAATAACCAATATGAGTGGCCTAATGGATCCATTTACACCAATATATACAATAAGAAATTAGTAAAAAAAAGTCAATGTGAAAATAAGTAAAGAATCTCCTCATAATATATAATACAATAAAAAAAAAAAAATGTTTCAATAAACAAAGTTACTCAAACTATACAATAAATAAACGGGAGAAAAAAAAGAAAAAAATATAAATAACCATTAAAATAAATAATACAGATATAAAAAATAAAATAAAATAAATAATAAAAAATAAAAAATAAAAATAATAGTAAAAAAAAAAAAAAAATTAATTTGGATGTTCTATTGACGTAAAGTAAATATTAATAATAAATTCACAATACCATGAAAATAAACCTGTAAAGAAAGAAAATCTTCGTATAGAAAACGAGTTTTTACTAATTTAAATGAATTCATACGTTATTTGCAATTGTTTGTTTGGACAGAATATTTCTCAAGATACTTATGTTATAAAGATTGATCCATGTCGATAAAAAAATATTTATTTTAAATTTAGATTTTAAATGAAGTGGATGTTTTACGAGTATATTGTGACAGCAAATGAAGCAGTAAACGCTCAGAGATATATGATTTACATTACATTGGACAACATAGCTTGGCAAAAAATATTATTCTAATCAATTGTTAATTATATGTCTAATATCAATAAAATAGTGTTGCTAATTTTACCTGCATTCCCCAGGCTTCCTGCAATAGCCCCTCTCTCGGTGGCAGTTGGCGGCACACACAGCTGTAACAAGAAACTGACGTCAGATCTGATATCCCCACCAAGTTTACAAGGTTTCAGTAACAACACTTTTCCGATAAAATAATAATGGATATCTAATAATATTTTCATTATTAGATATTATTTTATGTTTATAATTTTATCATTAACATAATGGAATCAATTATTTTTATCTAACCAAAAACTGGCAACTTGGTAACTTGATTAGTCAAATGATATCTCATGTCGCTCATCCAACAATTCATATAATTTATCAATGTCCAATAATATACAGTTGTTTTGGGTGTTCTATTGATATAAATTAAACATTATTAATAAAGTCACAGTACCATGAAAGTAAACCTGTAAAGAAAGAAAATCTGGGTATAGAAAACGAGTTTTTATTAATTTAAATTAATCCATATATTATTTGCGATTGTTTGTTTTGACAAAACATTTCTTATGATACTTATGTAATATAGATTATTCCATGTTGATAAAAAAAAATGTTTATTTTAAATTTAGATTTTGCATGAAGTGTATGTTTTATATTGTGACAGCAACATTTGACAACACAAGTTTACAAGGTTAATTAAACTAACAGGTAAATTAAATAATGCATTAGTTCATTAAGCAAAAGTTAAAATTAAAGAATATAGATATTTTAATTACGAATACATAATAAATTATGTATTAAGCAACGAATTAAAAATCCATAATAATTAGCTATTCCTGATAAAGGTTTTATTAGTTTGATTATATTAATTCATTTTTAACAACAGAATATGTTATAAGTGGCATATTATTATTTTATTTGTTACTCCATGCTTGTTCAGAATTTTTCAGTTGAAATAGCATTAAATATTTTGCATTCGTAATTTATGAATATTAAATTAATTAATAAGTATTAATTAAATTAGTAAACACGAAATACATATTTTTTTTGCATTTTGTTCACTTTTTATTTGGAAATCATGAATAACTTCATGAAGCCTCGTAAATATGCTGGCTCTAGACAATTCCTTTTTTTTTTTTTTTTTTTTTTTTTTTTTTTTGATTTTTAGAAAAATAATACCATTTGCGAAATCTAGCATTAAATAGTACATCTATCTGAGGTTTATTCATATATATTGCTCATGTGATTAATGATTAGGTATATATGGATATTTTTTCTTGACTGTTACTATTAGATGTTTAAAAATGTTTTTATATATAACCATATTTAACATATATATAATAAGATGGGTGATCAATTATGAAATTAATTTTATTTATTAGGAATGCTCATAAGTCTAAACTTATGAAACTCGAGATCGTAAAACTAAAGGACTTCGATCTTCTTTAAACCAGAATAATATTACGGTTTTTATTTAGTGATTTTAAAAATATTATTCTTGTTCTTATTAAGTGATGTAAATTGTTTTGTTTTAATCAGTGAAGCATTTCAGGTTCAAATTAACATCCTTATCTTTTGGGTTTACTGCATTAAAGTTAGTAAACATTTTAACTACGTTTTTCATTGGTAATTTTATTTATTTTTTTTTTTTTTGTAATCCTATCTCAGAACGAACATAAAAATATTAGATCGGTGTAGTTCTTCAATAAAGGAGTATTTAATGTTAATATATAATGCACTTTATTTTAGCAAAAACTCTTAAAACAATTAATCTTCACACAATGTGAAATGTTTGGGGATATTTTATACCATCGTCAGACTTTCAATTCTTCGGGTGTTGTCTCACCATGTCAATTTAAATGTTACATAGATCGGTGTATATATTTTTTTAATATCGCTTAATAAGATTAAGCCGAAAATGAAATATTACTGCCAAAAAATTAAGTAAATAAAAACTGTTATCTTCAGCATTTTACAGCTGATTCCGTTTCATCTGTACCTCCGGTAATCTATAATTTTTCTATATGTACATATATATATATATATATCAATTTATTGAAATTTACAACTGTACAAATATATACATTAAGTAAATGAGCTGATAACGATTACAATAACATGTAAAAACTTGAAAAGAACTAGCCATCAGTAGCACTTCAATAAAAATTTTACACTAGAAGATCTCTAAGCCATCTTCTTTTTCAGACGCCTCGGAGTATTATCGGGAATAGAGTGGGAAGCAAGTTGAGAAACTAATGGATTTGAGTAGTTATCGAGCTTACGATGAAAGGATAGGTATCTGGTTTGGGCTAAATCAGCAACCTGTGGTACATTAAGATCTTTTTGGATAAGTTTATTGGTGACAAAGTAAGGGGCAATTAGGATTTTTCGAAGCATTTTGGATTGTAAGGATTGGATACGAGATGAAATGGATGGTTTAGTAGAGCCCAAAAGCTCAACTCCGTACTTCCAAATTGGTCAAATCACAATCATGTAAATAAGTCTTTTGTAATGAATTGGGAGCTGTAATCGTTTGTCAAATCTATAATTAAAATTAGAAGTTATACAAAATAAAATTTACGACTTTTAAATAAAAAATCAGAAATTAATTCAGAAAAGGGTATATTTATTCTTATAGTCTATTTTATTTTAAGATAAAAAGAGGGAAATCAAAGAAAATTATTCAGAGGACGAAAAGCTCATTAGGACTATGAGGAGCATACAATGGGTAGTTATGTTTAATTGTTTTGAATTTTAAGAAGTTAAAAGGAATATCAGAGGGAAAATTTCATTTTTAAAAACTTCTGAACACGGAAGTTCACGAAAAAAAAACCCCGGTTTGCCCTTGGTTGATCCTTGAAGATAGTGTTTTAAGCAAAATATCTCCCGTTTATAATTTTCAAACAGATTTCATGGTTATAAATATCTGTGCTTGACATTTATTTTTCATCTTTGTACATATCTTTAATTCGAGTATTGCAGTTGCAGTACTTTAAAAGCTATTGCATGATTCGTTTTAAAGTGATTATGAAGTATTTACAATTACTACTGATTACTATAATTATACTGTCTAAATAGGCTTTCTTGTATTTCATATTTTATTTTTAAAAAATTAAAAGCAAAAATTTATTTGTTCATTTTTTATTGAGACCTCGCTTTATTACTATCATATATCAATATATTTAATTTATGAAATATATATATATTTTTTTATCGTTGATCCTACGGTTGATTTAGAAAAATATAATAAATTAACACTGCTACTGCTGTTAATTTCTGACAAAAGCTCAGACACTATGTACCATAACTCTAAACTATATAAAGTAATACCAATTATTCACACAAAAATACCCTAAATTTAAATTATATCCTTAGTTTAACATTTATTAGCTGCTAGCTCTATTTTTTATTATTTAAAATGTTGAGTCGTCAAATTTTCGATACGAGCAACACCAACCTGTAGCATGTCAAAAAAAACCCTAACACTTAAAAAATGAAGGAAAGCATGACTTTATTAATTCAAACCAAAATAAAGTCAATAACAAAAAGTAGTAAATATAACAAAAATTACTTTCTATTAAATTTCAGATAAAGAAACTGTCGTTAAATTTTCGATCCGAGCATCACTAACAGAGCGTGTCAACATTTTTGAGTGTGAAAAAAAGTTTCTTAATTGAATCGATGAGTGCAGAAACAACATAAATCCGGATTTTCAAATTTTTCATGTGAGAGAAAAAAGTATATAACTTCACCAAATTTTCTAATAATCATAATTTTTGTCCTCTGTTATAACATTCATTTATGTTGCTTGCCGTGCAAAAATTATTTAGTTTCCATACAAGTTAGACTTGGGAAAATTTAGAATTTGATGCGGGCTTACGCTGTTGGTATTCGTTGTTACTAGACTTACGATAAAATATAAGAGTGAAAAAATGTTATAAAAGAAAAAAATAGAACCCCAGTTTAAAAAAATAATTTAACAGTTTATGCTAATTAGACCAGTGTCATATTTATGATATATAAACAATATTTAATAACAGATGGATATTTTAAATAATGAATTGGTTAAAATTAAGCAATAATATGTAGCTTCTGATATGAAGATAAATTTCAAATCATTTTTTCTAAGTTAGACTAATTATCTTAATAAACCAATATCTTAATAAGTCCTACGAAAATAAAACGATGGACAGAAAAATGTCTGTAATATTAATTCGTTTTAAAGGATAACAATATTGTTTTAGAAAGGTCTCAAGGTTTAAAGTTTAAAATTATATAAACATTCTTCTGCAATTTAATAGAAATCATTTTATTTTTTCAGATTCTTCGTGATGATAGTGATTTAATATATTCATAGTGATTTAATATATTCATAGTGATTTAATATATTCATAGTGATTTAATATAATTTAAAAAGTAATTTGAATGTTCTTGGTCGGAAATATTCGGAATGGTGATTTCAGCATCCAGATAAGAATTGATTTCGTGGATGATTTGCTAATGACGCTAATTTAGCTGTGTTTTCACTATGAGGTATTTTGTTCACCTATATTTCAAATAAGAATCTGCATTTTCATGCTTATATACAATAACAGGAGGTATTCTATATGCACAACTATCTGATTGTTGTGTAGTGAACATCACGTATCTTCGAAGTACGGTCTGGATGTGTTATAAATATAAAAAAATGTAATAGTATGTGTAATAAATCCTTGATACGCGTAATGTGAATGGTCCAGCTAATTAAATAATATTTTAAAACTTCAGATGCTATCAATAATTAATTTACTAAATACTCACGTGTTTGACACAGTATGCCGGTCCAACCTTCTTGACACTTGCACTCCAGCGGCTTGGTACAATAGCCGTGTTGGCACCCGGGCAGAACTTGACACTCCTTACAAGTCTCTCCGGCCCAACCAAGTCGGCACCTGCGCAGTAGATCGATAGTTGTTATATATAACCCTTGGTTAACAATTATATATTACAAGAATATCTATGTCTTCCCTAATAGAAAATGAATTCACTGTTAGTATATTAAAAATTTCTTTCTTGATTTTTATGTTTACAAATGCGTATTTTTTTTTTCATTATAAGTGTATAGTATTTTCGGTATTATACTTAGTAATTTTAAGCTCGTATATTCTAAGCTTTTTTTTATCAATTTAATGTTTTATGGTAAAAGAAACTGGAAAGTGATACAGAGACATTTTATAAAAGGTTCTAGAGAAAGCCAGGACTAAGAACTAGGGTTTATAACAAATAGATAAAATGAAGAAAAAAGTGTATATAAAACTCCAGAAGCAGAAAGCAAAAAAAAAAAATTGGAAACTTAAATAAAATAAATGTCATGATATCATTAAATAACCTCGATAATCTTTTAGATACCAATGATGCATACTTTGATAATTCAAGAATGGTATTAGCTGATGATTTTATTGAATGATTATTAATCAAGTGAATAAATTTAGAATTTTTAAATCTGTTATATCATTTACCCTATATGAAAAACATCGTAATTGCCTATAAATAACAGAACAAAACATACAAGACTTCGCATATTATAAATATATTCATTTTTTTTAAAGTAACGGAATCATGTATTATGATGTCATCTTCATAAACACATACTCAATTGTATGTCACTTTTAAGAAAAATTAAAAATCTCATTAAATGACACTCAAACGTATTGCCCACTGATGATTTGATTGCGTATACAAATCAATCTCCATAAAAAGTTTATAGAAAAAAAAATAATACCGAACAGTAGAATTTAAAAAGATATTGAAAACGACGGTGCATTAGAATAGCAATACTATATAACATGTTTATTGCAATTTATATTTATGTAAGTTATTAATGAATATATATAATGAATCATAATGCTAAAATTATAAAACTAACCTGCATTCACCAGGATATTCACAGTAGCCCCTTGTGGAATGACAGTCGAGCCTGCAGATTGCTGTGAAGATAAAAGTTGTTGAAAAGCAACATTATAATATTACTTGGATAAAATTTCATAATCATTATTACTAGAGACATAATAATGTATATAATTGCAAACAAAAGAGTTTCAGAGTAAAAAAATAGAAATGAAAAAGAAGCTGACTGTCCCAAACTTTTATACAGTCTCTCTTTAACTAAATAAAAATATTTATTCTAAGATACATTTTTAGACAGTTGTTTACCTTTTACCTTTTGCACATAAAATTAAGAACATGTTTAAAGAAAAACTTAGCACAATATATACTTAGTGTATTCTTTACAGATTTGCTGGAAGAGGGGAAGACTATTGAGATGTTGGAAAAATAAATGGTGTTTAAAAGAAGTGACTGATGGGAATTCACCAATGAAGATGAGTAAGGAATTCCAAAACGTAGCTGCATGGATGACTAAGGATTTTTCAAAGGATGAATAGTAATCAGAGGAAATATACAAGTTGGTGGATGATATCATCTATTTAAGAAGTAGATGAAGGAACATATAACAAGATCAATATGGTAACATCATTATCAATAGGGGGCATTTACAATTAACAATTGGGATAAATAATCATCATGTTAGAGCAGAACTTTTCTGACCAATTAAAAAAAAGGAATAATTAAAAGGGTAGGAATGGATAGTTTATTTTTTTAAATTAATATATGTTTTTTAGGGGATATTTGGCCTGAAAGCTGCAAAGACTACAAACATTGGTTAATAGAAGGAGAAGGTATCTTAATACTTGATGATTCAGGAATAAATTATTAAAATTCTTCTTCAATAAGTCCTCATATAACTAATAAGTTCAGTTCTGTATATTAATATAATACAAATCAAACAAAAAAAACTTACGTTCAGAACAGAAAATACCGTCCCATCCTTCGTGGCAGATGCACTCAAAACTGTTGTTGCAGTAACCGTGCTGGCATCCAGGTAGTGCTATGCACTTGTTGCATAGATCACCGTAGAAACCTAGACAAAATAATTTTAGAATATATAAATAGGTACAAAAAATTTATAAGAATCTTTTTCGTTTAAGTATCGGAAAACAACAGGAAGTTTAATCATTTCAAATTTTAATAACGTGACACTGATATATCATGGATGACTAATATGGTATATAATCATATTAAGAAAATCTGAAAACTCTAAAATAAAAAAAAAATAAAAAAAATCTTTAACAGGAAAAACAAAAATTGTGCGTAAATATTGTTATTATCGTGTTATTGTTATTAGAACTCAGTGTTCTTTTTTTTCCTATTCTTCAATTCTTCCCTGCTTGGTTATGATTTAACTGATGTTTTATGATTCTTTACTTATTTTTTTAAGCAATAACATTTATTGAATTTCATCCCCAATACTTCTGACATTAGGTTTCAAGTGGCCAGATCATCCCTACCTTCCTACGAAATTATTTTATTTCAAGACTGCTCCATTGTTGCGCAACGAACAGGTATCTTCTCTATGTAACCAATTTTTGTATCAAGCGACACAAAACTCATTTCTCTGTTCAAAAATATACATTTTTTATTTCAATGTATTAAGGATCGACTCTCATCACATCCTCTTAAATGTTTTGGATTCCAATTGAATGGTACAAACCCTTAAATTCGAATAGAAATACTTATTCATTTTGATAAGAGAGTTTCGATTACTTACTACTTCATAAAAAAAAAATTTGAGATAGAGGAGGGAGAAGTTTGAAATAGTTTAATTAGTGGTTTTTGAATGAACTACTCATTCTTTTGAATGCTTCATTCATTATTTTATTTAGACGAGAATATCTTATGCCGATATTAAAGTAATATAAGTATTCTCATGTAACTTATTAATATGTAAATAAAATTTATTTCTATTACTATTCCAATATTTTTTATTTAAATAACTTTTTTTTTTGGAATCTTTAAGTCCCATCGTGATGATGCCTAAATTAAAAGTACTTTAAGGGGTATGCTTACTATCTCGATTTTACGTAGTTAAATAATGGTGGAATACATCAAATAAATACAATTTGGGATCAAAGTCAGAAATCTCGTTTAAGGCCAAATAATCTAATTTATGAATTTCAATTTTAATACTGACCAAGCTTGCACTTGCACTCCCCAGGTCTCTTGCAGTAACCTTGCAGGGGATCGCAACCCTTCCTGCAGATGGGAACGTCACAGAGGTCTCCAGTCCAGCCTGCAAGGCACTTCACTTCCCCGTTGTCGTCGCAGCGGTAGTGGCTCTGCTGGTTCTGGCTAGCAGGTACTTCGCAGGCCTAGGATGAAGAAAAGCACAATTATTTCAAAATCACAAATGGAAATTATACTTCAGTATGGGTGTACTGTTTCCAGACCTATGGTAGTGATTTAATGTAGGAGACATTGCCGAAATCCTCTCTAAACCGTAAGGTTTTCTCGCAATTAAGAGTACCCACTTCATAGGAGAAAAGAGTGTACCCTAGGTAGGTCTTAGGACCACTAAAAATATGATATATGACACTATAAAAACATAAATAGTCTTGACTAATAACATAAATTTAAAACATATTGAAATTGGATATCGGTCTGTCTCGTTTTATAAGAGAGAACTGTCATTCAGTTCTATATTTTGACAGGGCTCTCTTTTGGGAGAGAGTCTCTCAGAGACTCTCTTTTGGCTGAGAGTCTATAGTTTTCCTGTGTAACTTTTTTTTTACAGTCAAAAATGTAACATTTAATATGTAACGCTCTAGCTCTGTTGGCGTTGCTCAGATCACAAATTTGCCGATAGTTTCCTAATCCGAAATTTGATGGAGAATATTTTTTATATAACGTATGTCGCTAGGACCTACTGTTTAGAAGCTGTATTGGTTTGAATGATATAAGACTCGCTTTTCTCACATTTTTTAGGTGTTGGGACTTTTTTGATAGGATCTAGTTGTGTAGGTGTAGCTCGGATCCAAAATTTGCCGACAGTTTCCTTTTCAGAAGCAGTAAATATAAAAGCAGTATATTATAGATAGACATATCCATGATCTATTGTTTTTCCCAGTCAGGCAGAAACTGAGTCCACCCTCCACCCAATATATATCCTTGTCTTCCATAATGTGACTTGGTTTATATTTCTAAACTAGATAAAAGAGACTGAACGGTATGGTGAAACGAAAAAGGCCAACAAAAAATGACAGTCTTGAGGTCGCATATATCGTTTGAAGTTTTAAGTTCGAACAAAAATAATATAATAAAAAAATTCCAACTTTTATTATTTGTAAAGCAATATTTTTCAGTCAAAGGACTTGAAAAATAATTCATAGAATATTTGCTCTTTTGGATCAATATCCAGAGGTCTCATCCCGTCGATATTGAGAAATTCGCGTCATATCGGGGAAGTTGCTTCCTGGAGTTTATTCCAGTTCTTATGAACTGGTCTCATTAATATGTCCTACTGACTGAGTTCTAATCTGAACTGCAAAGGCTGTGGAGCTAAATTAAATACACGGGAAAAACTGGACAATCACAAAATCTAGATACTTAATTTACAGTTATCGGGGTCTCACAATTTCTATTTCGTTCCCATCTATAATAAAACTAGGAAAGTAGTATTCATTATGAATTAAATAAATCAGAGTTAAGAATTTCTAACAATTAGAATTAAAATCTTTTCGAAAAATGTCAGCTATAGAAAACTTAAAACGATTTTTGAGACATCATAAATGGTATTTTCACATAATTATTTTTAGCCGATCTCGCCTCTTTTCCCGTATAAGGGATTCTCAGATTCTCAAACTTTTTTTTTCACTGCACCCTACTAAACAATATTCATAGAACAGATGGCAGGCACTAGTAGTCTAGTCAAATTTGTTGCATTCTAAATTGTTTAAATAAACGAAAATTATGATGGCTTATAACAGAAGTAGAGAGATGTTAAAATAAAGAGCACTGTTAACTAGCAGGCAGACTTCGCTTTTGCAAAATCTGAGAACCTCAAATCATTAGAAGAGTGGGCCAAAAGACAGGAAGAGATGATCGAAAAATTAGAGATTAGGCTTAGTATTATGTTCTATCAGTGCGGCCTTGGGTATCAACCTCAGCGCAAAAGACCATGGACCTTGTTGAAAGAAAAAGGCAAAGGAGAGAGGATCTATGGCCACTGTCTATCATAGTGCGCTTCCTCCGCCAGATGACCAGAGACGAGGTTATTCGCCTTCCTAAAGTCAAAGTCAAAAACTTTAATACTAGACACCTCGGCTAGGAATCGGACGATAAAATATAGGTCAGCGAGGAGATGACCACTGGTAATTGGCAGCTTTACCTGCTAGTGAGGCAGAAGAAGGCGGCTGGCAAAGTGAAATATACTCGGTTTGCGCGAGGAAGGGCTCGTTGCCGGCGTAACGAAGGCCAGCCTGTGATGATCATCAATAATGAAGATGATCTGGAAGCATTTAATTTACTCAAAAAATCAGTTTTTGTTTTTGAATTGAAGCCCTGTTATTGTTCAAATAAATTGAGGTGATGTGAGATATTTTTCTTTTTCTCAAAATTGATTTTTTGAAATCTGGAATACCAGGCTGGAAGTGAAAGAAATCCAAGGATTCTTAAATTAAAGGAAGAGGTAAATTTATATCATTCGACCGGTAAATCGAAACGATTGGAGAAAGCTGTACAACTGGTCTAGGATGGTTTTATGTCTCATCAATTATTACCTTTCCGTTAAATAACAGGACTTTTAACGATACTGGACTTGATAAGCAATTGATTTCTCTACTTTTAAAAAATAGACCGAATGTAAGAATATACGTAAAATTTTACCTTTAGTCTCCGCTATCATAAATCTAAACCTCGTAGTACTATCTATTGCTCAGTATGTTTTTTTTTATAATTTACCACTACACACGTTCCATTTGTCCTTGAACCAAATCATGGGGACCAATATATCCTTCTTCAGTTTAACACAGGACATTCGTGTTGAATGTTGTAGAAATTGAGGCTTATTTTCTGTTCAAACCGTTTAATTTCCTAACATTCTTTCCAAAAACAAAGTATTCCTTCACAAATCTGTCCGAAATAATTTTTAAAGATAAATATAATTCCATTTCAACCTCTCACAGCAGGTATCTTGCGAAATCAAACGAAATCTGATTTTATATTCATTTATATTCGTTCTGGCGTTGGCGATTTTGGGCCATATCCCTACTGGTAAGTTATTATTAATAATTTTATTAAAGCGATTTCAAATACATCTATATCCAAAAAGATTATTTACTAAAAAAAATAAAAATCATATAAATTGAATGGAACTAATTGCAACTGAAAAGTTCCTTCATAAATTCACCGATTGATTATTCAAGAAAATATTTACAAAATATTGTTTGCCTCTTTTTGCCTTTCACGGATTCATGAGTTTTTTTGTTTGTTTGAGTAGAAATTCAATACACTATAACAAATACTATTTTTTAATCCTATAAAGTGGATGGAACTGAAAAATTCCTTCATATATTCAAAGAGTATTATTCAAAAATATATGCATTTACAAAATATTGTTTGCCTTTTTTGGCCTTTAACGGCTTTATAGTTTTTTATGTGTAGGAAATCAAGATACGCTTTTTAGGTGTTCACACAGCTCACCACGCCCTGTGGTGTCTTGATTTCAGTTAAAGGCAAAAAGAGGCAAACAATATTTTGTAAATATATTCTTGAATAATTACTCTTTGAATCTATTAAGGTATTTTTCAGTCCCTTTCACTTTAAATGGCTTTTAAAAAATATTAGCTGTAGTGTCGTGACTCATTACACAGAAAAAAAAAATCATAAATCCGTTAAAGCAAAAAATTACTATATTTCGTAAGTATTTTCTTCAATAATCACTTTTTGAATATATGAAGGAACTTTCCAGTTGCAATCAGTCCTCTTCACTTTATATGATTATATAACAATTATTATTTTTTAAAATTATAATTATTAGATATATTATTAGAGAAAATTTTTTTTTTATAGACATTTATTGTGCAATTATAACAATCTGCCACAAATGTGGGCAATAAATAATATAGATGACTTCATGATTACATTCACAAAATATGTACAGTAAATGAAGAAAAAAATAAAATAAAATAAATAAATAAATAAAAATATAAAAAGAAAAAAAAATTAAATTAAATAGAACAAAAAAGAGCGATACTGATATATATAAACCATATGCAATATAGAATACACATACAAGTGAAATATATGAATAATATATATATATATATATATATATATATATATATATATATATATATATATATATATATATAGAGAGAGAGATAGAGAGAGAGAGAGAGAGAGAGAGAGAGAGAGAGAGGGAGAGAGAGAGAGTGTGAGAGAGTGAGAGAGAGAGAAATATGTAAAATCAGATATCATTATTATTCGCCCATAAAAACCGACTTTTGGCTTAGTGACTGGTTGAAGACCAATGTAAAAATAAAATAAGACCCAAATTAAAAATATACAAATGATTAAATGTTGTTTTCCAGGCCATATAAACAATCAGGATTTAATAAGTCTTAACATTCTCTCGAATATTATTGTATTTACAGAAGCTTAGAATATTTTTCTTTGACTCAATAAGTCTTCTTATAGTATAAAACATACAATAAAAGATAGATTTATCAATAAAATTTGTGTATTCCCATGAAAATGATTTTTGACGCGGTAGATTGCTATTCTGAACCACTGTGGGACGGGTGAAGAGGAAGCCCACTCACAATAGTGTCTATCCAGAAAAAGATATTTTCTCTGCAAGAAGCTTTTTATACACCACGCCAGAAAGATTTTTTCTTTTTTAATTTCTTGAATAATTACTATAGCTGATAATTGCCTGATTGTTTTTATTTATTTATTTTTTGTTTGTTGATCAAAAAATTTATATTCCGTATTCTGATCAGATTATTTAATAAGATTATCGACAGGGGGTTATTTATTTCTGGAATGTGCCCGGAAAAATAAACGTATTTAATTGTCCATCAACTTAAAATAAAAATGAAAGTCTTCAAAACAGCTTCCAACAACACAACACCATTAGCAACACATACATAATTAAGAATGATAAACGTATTAATAAACAAGAGATGGTAGACTTTCTATTTAAATATGGCGATGGGTGTCAACTACCAACAAATATAGAACTATAAAAGGGAGCAGCCAGATGAGAAAGTTATCTGTGACACATTTCAGACCGCTATTTCCGAAACTTTTTTCATCTGTTATCTTTATAGCGGATTGGAACCTCTACGAAGTTTCGGTCATGGCTAGCCGATTAGGACTATTCGGAAGTTGACCTACAAACCACATTGAGGTACCGAAAAATACTGTTGGATAGTTTACTAGGGACAGAATACTCTATTTCCGACATCCTCAAGGATTTTTATCATTCAGGTAAACTACCTGGAATAAGATAAACTACTACCTAATGAAATATACTATTTGATCTAAATATATGAGTAGTTATAAAAGAATATTAAACAAATAAATAGTTTTACACATCCTTATAACCCACCCCACAGATAAAACGGCAGTGGCCCCGAGGCCTATTGTAAAAATTCATTATATTTTGGTTCCGAAAATTGGAAAACCAATTATATTAGTTCATAGATATTATAAAACGACCCAAAAAAAAATTGATTTAAAGAAAATTCAGTGGATATGTTCAAAAATTGATCTATTCAGTAATACATTTGAATAATCGGTACATGATAATAAATCCACATTAATTTTATTCCATTTAGTAAGCCTCAAAAATATAAATATTTAAAATAAAAATATTGCTTAAAATATGACAGTGAAAATGAAGTAGGGCAAACCAAAGCATGTTACCTTCACATGCTTCTGTAATAATCTTTAACCTCAAGTGCCTCCAACACAACCAAACGTATCTTTTACGAAATGCTTTGCAATGTCGTTATTAAAACTCGAAAAAACAAATAGTATGGTATTTTTCCTTTATCTTGATACCAGAATGTTGTGTGTTGAATCCTACAAAAAAAATCGTATGATTTTTTTTATGTTCGTTACGAATTGTTAAAATAATAGAAGTGAAATATTTTATTATTAGTGATACAATAATTGCGTCCAACGTAAAAAAAAAAAAAAAAAAAAAAAAAAAAATAAAAAAAAAAAAAAAAAATAAGAACGACGTAGTTGCAATTAGTAGCTGTTAAGAAAAACTTTTTTTTTGCTGCAGTAGTAATTTTGATAATTTCTAACAAGTGCTTCTGCTTCCTCCTTTTTTCCTTTCGGTTTGGAGATTTCCTCGGTCCGTGTCAGCCATTCGTCCCCGGTCCCTAGCCAGCGCTTTTATGGCATTTAGATTACTTCCTCTTCTTTGTCAGGGTCTGCCCCTGGGACGTAGTCCTAGCTTCAAAGAGCTTTCTTGGGTCTCGGTCCATTCGGCAAATGGACCAAACCATCTCGGCTGCCTCTTTCCAACTATTTCTCTTATAACTAGAACTACCAGGTCGCTTTGTTTTCTCTCATTTCTTATTCGATCCCTTCTGGTTCGGCCAACGACTCCCCTCAGGTAGCTCATTCCCACTGCTGTTACTCGGCTCCAGTGTTTGTCCAATTGATTCTAGCTATCACTTCCATAAATAAGAGGAGGTATTACCTGGAAGATGTGTTGTACCACATTATCCATCTCTTTTCTTCCTGCAACAGCTTTGCATAATTGATAGTTAATACTATGTTACTATTTATGTATATAACACTGTATCATAGACAGTCATATTATTGTGTTATTAACGCAATAAGTACAATGAATTTAAATGAGTACACTTGAAACAAATATTAATGATATTACCGCAGATATGATGGGAAGAATGACGGAAGGCAATAGCCTCCTCTTCTCTGAGTATGTTATTTATTTGAAATTGACGATTACTATATATTTTAAATTGCCACAACCAAACCGTTATTAAACCCATCGTGACGTATATCTGTGAAACTTGGGTGCTTACAAAAAGAGATCAAATACTCCTCGGAGTTTGGGAGAGAAAAATATTTAGAAAAATGTTTTGCCTAAAGTGGTTGAATGGCAACTAGAAGAAAAGAAAAATGAAGAATTAATAGCATTGTTTGTAAAGGCTTATATATGCGTCCTGAACAAGAAAGCAAGGTTATTTTGGTTGGGAAACGTGGAGATGATGTCTAGAGAAAAGTTATTACACTCGAAAGTTATGCCTCGAAAATTATTACACGAAAAACCAGGAGGAGCTAGAATATGAGGACTACCCTGCCTTAGATGGCTGTATGACCTGGAGCAAGACCTCCGTCAGGCAGGAGTGAGGGGATGGCGCCGCAAGGCCCCACACCGAGATGGATAGATAAGACTGATCGAAGAGGTCTAGATCCTGCTTTAAGGACTGCTACAACGAACAAAAAAACAATTTTATTCGATTTTCAATAAATTTTAATACATATTAAAAAATTCATCATTTGTTAAATTTGTTAAAGTGGTGCATCTAATTCATATGGGCGAATCTATCCCGTGCAGAGAACACGTTGCTCCAGATAGTAATCAGCTTCTGTAATTTTTTTAGGAAATTTGTGAAATTAAATTTACTTCAAAAAAGTCTTATATGTGATTTTCTATGTCATTAATCAATTAACCTAGAAGGAAATAGGATCACTTTGGTAAAATGTATTAATTTTTAATAACTGTCTTCTTTTTCTGCAATGAATGCATTTAAAGTTCATCCATTTCTCCCAGAAGTAAGTCAGAATAATAACAATTCCTTCTCTAGGGAACTCTTTGTATCAATCTTTCGTGAGAACAAGAACTTACATTGAAATATGTCTAATTTTTTTTTTCCTCCTACCATACAAAGATACTTTAACGGAGTGATTTATATACTCAAGAATTATAATTTATGATATATATATATAAACATCCACAAAAATAGAATGGAAATTGATCTTATGTTATGATAGGAGCTATTTACAGATATATTATTGAAGAAAACAATTTGAAAAGGGAATTTGAAGAAATATTAAACAGTTCTTAGCTCTTAATAGTCAAACAAATTGTACCCCGACATGTTCTGTATCATTCATTTAAGTTTGTTTGTTTTTGTTTTAGAGGGTTAAATTTCTATGTCATCGACGCTCTGATTTACAATTGATATACATTAGATTATTTACAATAAGTTATTTATAATTTATAATCAAACTTAAAAAGTGTATACAAATTTGCACTTTGCTAGAAACGTTAACAGTAAGTCTATTGTCTTTTTATTATCTTCAAGTATTTTCGCTATATCGATTGCTATTCCTAGCTGGTCCATGACATCATTATAGTATTCGTATTATTCGAAGATACGGAGAATAGTTAGTCTTCCATCACATTTTGGACATCTGGGAGATTCCTCCTTGTGATTAGGTGAGTGAGTCTACTGTGTCCTATTTGAAGTCGAGAGATATGGACTTTTTCTTGGCGATTACTTCGGCTGGAGGTAAGCCATGATTTCAAAGAATTTTTTATTTTCTACAATTTACTTGGTGAGCTTTGATCCCACATCCACCATTCTTTCGATATTTTATCTTTAATGAAATTTCTGTTGCAAGTTAATGTTTTTATTATACATTTTATTTATTTTTCAAAAGTCAGGTGAACATCCTCAACCTCATAAATAAATATATTATTTTAATTTAATTATTTACGTCAACTCCTTTTTTTTTTCTAATTTTATTTTTCAATATCGTTTTTAAGTTCCGTTCGGATCGACTTGGGAAAAAAATTATTCTTTGTGTTTGGTCACAACGCTCTTGTTTGACCAAGGAAAGATTATCGGAACTGGATGTGGAGAGTTCATTGTCTCAAAACCGAAGGTGTCACAATGCAATCCAATTACTGAAAGAAAGATGAGTGAAAGTAGTAGAAAACAATAGACTTTAATTTGAAGAGTAGTATTCAATTATGTTTACAATATGTATTGTAATCTGAAAGAAACCTATACTTATTCTCAAGAGCTTCTGAAACAACATCAGTAGTACTTAATGTAAAAAGTTTTCAGTACAATGTAAATAAAAAATCTTTCGTAAGTAGTTTGAAAGTTGGTTTCCAGTTGATTAAAGGGTATAAAAATAAGATAAATCCCCCAATGCCAAAACCGCCAAAGACCTGTCCCTGCAAAACCTCCACTGAGGCACGGCAATGCAATCGGTATCAAAAAATGGCACAACAACTACCGAACGAGCAAAATATTATGTGTTCCAAGCCAGCCATAGAATAGTAGTATTCCAGATGGAACTATCGTCTTCCCAAAAAAGGTAACTCCCCCTGTTGTTGAAAAAATAATGAAGGTGGAAGCAAGAAAAAGATTTAGCTCTACAAAATTATTTGAAATTCATGTTTTTGGATTTTGTAACGTTATGTAGCACTATCCTTCCATCTTTTCTCGGGAACATTACCTGACAATTCAGCTCCAAACCTTAAGAAGTTGAGGTATCTCTTGCTCTTGCCATATCCATATAATTAGATTTAACAAAAGTAGATTGATGATGTTATATTAAGTATGAAAAACCGTTGAATAGCTATTCAGAGAGCAGGAGAAGGATACAGGATACTATAAAAACCATTTAAAGTATCAAGATATCAAAGCATCTGAAAAATAAGCTGTGACGCAATTTTCCACAAATTGTAGGGAAAACCGACGGTTTGGTAAACGTCAGCCTATATGTTTTAATACGTAAATTTTACATTTAATAGATAATAAAGTTCACTTTAACATAGAATCACAACTTCCATTTTAAAAATATACTTAGTTATATATTTTTTCGAACTTGATACTGAAATTCCTCAGCATCAGTACTCGTAGTTTATAATATCGATTATGGTCACTAAATTGTAACCGCATAATTAGCACTTATAAAGCCTCTTAATTCTCCTAACAGCTCATCTTTATTTTGTCTTTCTTGATTTTCGAAATATTCTTTCATCATATAAAATATAATTTTCATTTTTTTCATCGTTACAAATATTTTATTTAAAAAATAGAAATATCTCTAGTAGTTACATTTTATCCATTGAAATTCAAATATTTAGGTAAGTCAATTTTTTTTATGATAATATTGAATCCGATATTATTTTACAGTATAGGGAAGTTTAAGAACATAATTAAGGGTAACAATAAATATTATATTTAATTCTCGTTTAAATTAAATTATAAGACTACTGAGATCAATAAGGATTTTGAAAAAAATATTTCATTTAGCGAATCTCCATACAAATGCAGGTTAAAATGATAACTTGGAGTAGAACCTTGAACCAGAAAGTACTCAATCACGAGCTGAGGAAGAGTGGAGAAATTTTTGTTCAATGTTGTCATGGTCTTAATGGGTGAAACGTTCCATGTTTCAAAAAATAAAAAAATAAATAAATAAAAAGGTTTTCTAACATAAAACACTGAGCACCAAAAACAGATAACAGTTTACCGCAACGTATTATCTTGTAATTTTTAATTTAAATCACCTCTATAAGACAAATTTAACAATTATTAAAATAAATGCATATAACAATACATTAAAATGACTAAAATTAATGATGTTATCACCTATCTATTTATTTAAAAAAAGAAAAAATGTTTTAATATTCAAAAATTTGTGATAAATCTTGATTATCAATGTATATGATACCAATAATGAAAACTATATTAATAAAACCGCTTCAACAAGACGTTTAATAAGTTTCATTCACAATTTTACCTTAGACAATCCCATTATTTTTAATCAGAATTAAAATTTAAAAAAATAATAACAAATGTAAGGAGCATTGTTAGAGTGAATTTCTTTTTTATATAATTATTATCCTGAAATCCAGCTGTGATTGTTCATAATGAAAAAATGTTTTTGTTTTTTTAATTGAAGCATATTTCGAATCAGTAAGTAATAACTTGATTTATTTATCACACTATTAATTTTATTTGTGTGTTTTTCAAATAGTTTTAAGTTACTATCCGCAATATTCTAGCAGAATGTTTTGTTAATCCACAAACATTGCTCTTATACAGCATACATTTAGAGGAGGATAAATTAATGTAAGATTTGTAACGGTATTCTAAAAATAGACACCGACAATGATAAAAATACCCTGTTAAGTAAATGTTTAACGCTCAGTAACGGGGCATCTGCTGTTTTGAATACTGAAGCTACTCGAGTCAAGACAAGTGATCAAAAGAGGTACTTTTTTTCTTTTTTAATGGTCGTAATTGATAATCTTAAAACTAAACAAGAAAATAATTGTATTTAGATAAGAAAAAATATAGATAAAATATTAAAGTTTAAGACGAGCTGTCGTGGCTTAACTTAAAGGATTACGTATTATTCCTAATATTAAATTTTAAAAAATCTTGGGCGTCTGCATTTATCTTCATTTCAATATCTAACAGCCAGGGCTAAATTAGTAAATAAATTAGACATAGCAGCGATTTCCCGGGATATTATTTTCACATCTGATTGGGACATCTGATCACAGCCATTAAAAAAATATTTTAGCAATAATTTATGACTAAAAAAATATTATTATTCCAATTATGTTTATAGTCAAAAAAATTTCTGTACTTTATAAAATTTGTTTTTATCGTGAAAATATGATAAAAACAGGCTACTCTATTGCTCAATAACTATTAGTGGCAGAGCATAATATGTTCCAATTAAAAAAAAAAAAAAAAAAAAAAAATATATATATATATATATATTTATATATATTTGTGTGTGTGTGTGTGTGTGTGTGTGTGTATAGACAAAACTATAATTACTTTATCATCACTTAAAATAAAAAATTATAGTTTAAAAAAACTAGAAAAACAAACCTAACTAAAAAGTTAAGTATGATAAACAACTTTTAATTTTTAAATTTCAAGGTTCCAAGCTAATTTCCCTGTACTATTCGTGATTTGTTTGCAATTTTAACACAGTTTATCGAAAATCAATCAACAATTTTTGTTTTTTTAACATATCTCAGAGTAGAAATGGGCAAATTTTTACTTTAAAAATCCTATCATGCACAAAATGTAATGATCTACAACGTTTAGCCATTTCTGTGTAATGGACTCTTAAACATGATCAAAACTAACCTTTTTTGAAAGTTGTCAAAATTCGTCGATGTTTGACAATCGATTGTGGCTAAACGCCTAAATCAAATTCAATTTAAGGGGTGTCTTTAGACGCACAATTTGATAAACTTTAATTTTTTTAACTAAATATTTTTCGATTGAAAGAATTTTTTATGTGTTTTTTTCCATATGAAAAAAGTTCAAAACGTTTGGGTTTTTTTGCCCCCAAACATTTTCCCCTTATCAAATTTAGTTTCATTTTTGATATTTTATTCTCAGGACCCATCTGGACCATATAAAAATATAAAACCTACTCCAAAAATCTTCTGCAAGGCAGACCCCCTCTTTGGGGGTAATTTAACTAGACTAAGTGAGAACAGAACAAAATCTTGTAATTATTGTATTGGCATTGCTCCTTGAAACGTATGCAAATTTTCAAGTTAATCAAATTGCTGGAAATTTGTGAAAATTACCATGATAGATTCCGTTACATACAGGTGAAGTTAATAAAAGCGTATTAAAAAAAGAATTAACCGTATATGAAGCTCATTCAACAACTGCAATTTGAATCGAAAAATTCTTTTATTGTTTAATAATAATCTACATTCTAGTAACAAAATAACAAAATCTATAAAAAACCAAACATCTCAGTATTGTCTCCTCGCAGAACTTATAGTTTATAGTTGAAATATATTTTTCCTGGCCTCAGATTTACTCCACCCCATTTGCAGTCCGGCAGAACAGATCCGAATAACCGTTAAAATGATCCGCTATCTCGTTTCAAAAAATCACAACAGGAACTAGAAAAAATTGCTCCTCATGGCGCTGCAGGCGTGAGCTGGCATACTTTTAAAAATATTTCTTCTCTTGTTTTTTTTATTTATTTATTTTTTTTAACTAGCAACTACTGAGTCATCAGGTGTCACGATTTCTAAGAAGAAAACAAAGCAAAGCAAAGCCGTAGATTCTTGTCAACTTTGTTCATTGATTTGATAGTCGTCATCCAATCGGACCCAACTATGAATACACGATTTATATATCTATTTTAAAAGCCTGAAGGTCTCTTCCCTGTGTTATAGCTAACAAGCACAATATCTTGAAAAACTAACAGAAAACTTATAATAATAAACATTTATTCACATAATTAATAGTAATAGTAAAAACTAATATACAGAAATAAAGCCAGAATTTTCCTTATTTATGATATGAACGTAATTCCATGAGTCCTTGAGGGATTAGATTTTGTAGTTTAATATAAAAAACTGTACGAAAATGAGAGTTGTATTTTAACATTGCAAATTGAAGTTAAGTTTAGTCTGAAAATCGAAAATTAGCTTCTAAGTAAACTCATATCCCTGGGATCCATGAGACATATCAGTTGTTCTTGTTTCTGAAGAGGAAAATAAAAACAAGGTAGTGACCAAGCCATTATTTATTGGGTGTAGTTTTGGGTGTTTCAGACTACGCTGAGCAGACTGCAAAAGTAATGTTTCTAGAACTTTAACTGGATAGCTTTATAACATAACAAAGATACGTCATAAGAAAAACGTAAGTTCGAATCCGGTCAGTGGCAGGGTGGAATTCTTGGTAGTTCATTCCCCACCCCTACTGACCCAGCTTGGAAAAAAACCCACGTTACCGAAAGGAAGGGGAGAAGAAGAAAAAAAATTACGTTATTATTTTTAGGAGAAAAGGACTAACAAACTGTGACCGTAATAAAAAATTATGATATTGATGGACATCGAGAGAATGCCATATTATTTTTTTTTAAGTTTCCACGATCGCTTGTGTAAATATGATAATGTAAACTAAACTTCAGCATGAAAATTTAAAATTTTATGATAACAAAAACTTCGAACTTAATCATGTATCTTTCACTTTTTTTCTTCTAAAGACATGAATATTTATACGCACTAAGTAACAGTCATTTTCATTAACATCTGTATCCTATGCACTTCTTGCTTTTTTTTTTTCTATAAATATATATTTAACGTAATAACCACTGAAACTTCTAATAGGAAATGCTAATTGTTAAGTAAAATAAATAATTAATTTAGTGAGAGAGGTAAGATAAATAATCCCAGTATCACAATTACATCTGTCAATTCTTAGATACAACCAAAACATTTATAGAGGATCAATGCCAAAGCAACTTCATGGCGTAATTGGAATAATAGAACACCCAGTAAAATATGACGAGATTTTATTTGTACATGTTTAAAACGATAAATTACATTTAAAAAAGGTTTTCTTAAATTTTTTTTTTTCCGTATATTCCAATGAAATGGCGAATGCTTAGGAAAGCATTAGAAGAGGAGCAGGCGATCCTTATTATCTCAGCTGGTAAAGCATTTTTCTCCATCGCTCACCTTATAACAAGTAGCCTGGAAAGCCACGCAACCAAGTTAAGACCATATAAGACACCTATTAAGACCATTTGCAACATATGCATCTGAGACACGGGTATTTAAAATATCAGTAGTTCCTACAATGGCCATCTTCGAGCGCAAAGTGTTAAGGCGCATTCTAGGACCGATGAAAGAAAATGGGGCATATCGTCTTGGAAAGGATAATGAATTGCTCGCACTTTATAGAGATATAAAGTTGTCTGACTATGTCAGAATTCAGCGTCTGAAGTGGTTGGGTCACCTCCCCAGAATGGATGATGGCAGAGCTGTCAAAGGACTATATGAAGGTAACCCAGGTGTGAGAGCTCTGGGAAGGCTACGGATCAAATGGAAGGATAGCGTCTCGTAGGACCTCTGAAGTTTTAATTTGTCTCATAGACTTGCTTCAGACAGACAAGACAAGATTGATGGAACAGGCCAAGTGCGTCTGTCGTGACTAAGAAGAATATGAACCTGATTGTGTGTAGAAGAATGAAAAAGACTATAATTTACTTAGACATACTCGCTTTGGATTTAAGAAGGCAGTGCTACAAACATTAAAAATAACAAATTGTTAATTTTTTATTGGTATTTGATTTTATTTATGTATAGTATTCTTATAGTTCATATTAGAAAATAAGTTATACTATGCAATCTCCTTCTTGTCGATTACCGCTAGAGCAAATGAACACTACACTCAAACGCAAACGTTTAAATTATAAATTCCTTTTGTCTTTTTTCGCGCAGCCATCTTTTATAGATTTAAAAAAAAATTAAATAAATAAGAAGTAAAGATAACCTTCAACGGTATACTTCAAACTTTAAAACTATAACTATTTCCCGAAATAAAGTGCTTAACTTACTTATAATACGTATTTATAAACTGTACGAAATTCTTCTCCCAAAGTTTAAAAGGTTTCTTATTAAACTTAATTTATACCACAGTAAAAAAATAAAAAAAATACTGTCATATGTATTATTTCTATACATTCAAATCAGAAAGTGTTCCATCTTCATCTTATTATACCAAACTGGTAACCAGCGCCTAAGAGTAAATGAAATCTCAGCATTTCCATTATTGAATGCCGCCTGCCACGATCTGTTTCTATCCATACATGAACACTCTTTTCATTCTTATAATTACTCTCATATTTAAATTTAATATCAAATATGAAATATCAGGGCTAATTGTATCTTGATACAATTTAAGGATACAATTGGAAGCTTAAACAGTTAAATTTCGACTCCTCATTTTCGACTTTATATTATATGAGGTTCTTTGCTGAAAAAAAGTTATTTATTTATCTATAATTTGTATGGGGTTTATTGATTCCGATAAGATTGAAAGATGCGATGAAATATCTAAAAAATTCTTTTCTATTTACCTGTTTTTTCCACTTTGGTAGGTACTTGGCCGCAGAAGCAACTGCGACCAGAAGCGTTAGCAGGATGCAAGTCCTCAACATGACTGAGGCGGCTCTCTGGCCGGCCTGACCTACTGACAGAGTAACGGGACACCAGCCTACCTTTCACCTTCTCGTCTTCTGGTAGCTCCTGCATTCGGAGAGATTTTAGCAACGGCATCCGGGGATGAAGAGAAATGTTTTCGGATGAAGATCGAATCGTCAGCGATTCCTCGAAAAGTTTTCATTCCTTGATTACCGGTTATTTCTTTATGAAGCAGCCTCACTGTTCCTAACTTCTAACATTGATTTTATCCATTTTAAAAAATCGCTTATGATGGTTTATAGAGTATGTATAATGTATTAGTTCATGGTGTAAATATATATGAACTCCCCTTATTATATCAGCATTGAAGTTCAGTTTCGTTCAATAAAAGCAAAAATCCAATGTTACTTCCTTCTAAGGAGACATCACATTATTGTCCAGAATATACGATAGTCAGTAACGTAATATGCTAATCAAATAATGGTACACAATGTCTTCAAAATATTTTCATGTAATGTCCCAATAGCATTGCCAAATTTTAATAAACCATCCAGTTAATAAGGCATCCAAATTTTAATAAGCCACAGCCAGAATACTACTTTACAGATCTGCCCAATCCGACAAACTATTTTTTTTCTATATAAAGATTGTTGTATCTTGGGTATTAACGTACTTATGTACTCCAACTAGGGCAGGAAATGTGGGTTATCCTACAGGCTACCAACCTATTCTTGCCAGGGTTGGAGGGTCAAGACTCATTTTGTGAGTCCGCCACGAAATAAATTTTATTCACCCAGGTGGGATTCGAACCCATGCCCTTCAGTACTGAGCGCGCTGAAACCCTCGACCCAACTCGCTCGGTCATCGAGTCCCACATTTAATAATTGATAAGATTGGTTCACTTTAACAGGACACTATTTCTATTTCTGATTTCTGTACACTCCGTTAGTACAATCACTTAGCTGAAATAGTTGCCTAGAAGTTGAAGCAAGACCATGCATATTTTGGGCTAAGCAGTTGAATGGTTGGGAATAGGTGGAGTTCCACCAGATCTTTTAACTCTTCTCTATTCAATCCGCTAGTATTGCGTTCACATTATTTGTTTTATTAGTAAGGGTTTGTTATTTATTTGAACTTAATGTCTTGATCTTCTCCAAAGTGCTGAAAGAACGAAAAGAGTCCGACTGAGGGCAGAAAATTTATACCCTGTCATTTCAATCGTGGATCAAATTCGAGGTCGGAAGACCCTTCTGGGGCACACCCAGCCTCTTAAAAAGTGGGTACCCTTAATTGGGGAAGAAACTTGGCGGTTGAGCGTGAATTCTAGGCAAATCACACCCTTTCACAACCGTTGGCTCAGAAACAGTACAACCTTACCTAATTACTAAACCCAAGACCCTTCATGGGTTGTAAGTGATACAGGTTTTTATTTATTTTTTTTAACTTTTAATCGTTTCCGACATCAATAGTAACAAGTGAAATGCTTTAAGCTCTCAATTATTTTCAGATGTTCATTTGCATAATTATAAACAGATCTGTTTGAATAAATGAAGTTCACCTCGGGATTCCACTAAACCACCTAATATTTCTCGAATCCAATCTTGACAATTTAACGTTTTTTGTAACACCCTCAATGCTCTTAATTATGTCACAAAATAATCTGAGTTATTGCCAATTGGGATTGAACCAAATACTTATCATCATAAACCCTATAACCATTACATTCCGCTACATGGTAACTTAACCTAGTTTTCCATTCTTTCCTAATAACCTTCTTTTGCTATCGGTCTAATATAAGTACCTAAATCCGTCTCCTTACTTCAATGAAAATAAAACAAGAATCAAACTTACTTTCTTTAAAAAATCTCTATGGAGGGAAATAGAATGAAAAATGACGCGATACATGAACATGAACTGATACAAACTCGGGAAATTTAACAGAGGAAATTTGTTGGAAGTTTGGTTACCATCAGTTTAGCGGAAAGCTTCTTCAGTGTTGCCAGTCTGAAATTTAATGGAATACTTCTTGGTTATGCTTTGGCGAACTTTTTCAAACAATGTGAAGGTAATAGATTGACCCTCTGGGAACGAAGCGTTAGAGGCACAGAACATTGAATAGACTAGAAGCGCTACCCGGGCCTAGTCAAAGGAGTGAGAATGGCACCACTCTCCCCCACTCCTCCGACCCCCTCATCTCACCTCATTCCTTGGCCTTTATGTTATTAATCTTTTTATCGAGTTACAAACAATATCTATAACATATTAACTTTATTTAGGTACAATAACAACTAACATTTTTCTATTGCATAAGTGTAATAATTTAAAGTTAATTAAATAATATAATGATTGTTAAAGTTTTATATTGGGTGTAGTTCGTCATATACTTTCATACGACAGATTTAAATTGGGGTAACATAGTCTACAACTATTTGTTAGGTAGTTTTTTTACAAATGTTATATTACAAATATAAATGTTATATTATTTTTGTTTGATTCAATTAAGTATTGACCCTTAAATAAAACTAACTTAGTTTTATAAAAAAAAAAAAAATCTAATTTTTTGAACGCTGTCATTATTTTTTTTAACGTAATGGTACATTCTCGTTTTAAAATAAAGCTTCCCCCTATAGACTTTATTAGAGAAGAATAATGAATTTCTTCATCTAAAAAGTGTGATTGTGGAAAAAAGTTTTTTCCTACGCATTCTTTTATTAATAGCGAAATATAATGATTTTCTGTTAGTTGAGAAATTTGTTTTTTTCTTTCTTGTGCCCGGAATATTCTTTCACAAAGTTCGCTAATGCTGGTTGCATCTTTTGCGGGAATTATCAGTCCCCCCCCCCACGATTTTTTACAGTTAGCAAGCCCTTTCTATCAGCATCGTCACTTAAGTTCACTGCCTCAACAGCTTCCAAGCAGCCTTCACACCCAAGAACAAGGTTCAATTTCCTCACGATAAATCCTAGAAAATTGTGAAAAAATTGACATTGAGTATAAAATAAATAACAGATTACTATATAGTCTGGTACAATTTTACCAGCAATGTATTCAAATATCTCTTACCAACGTCCAACGTCCAATCGTTTGCCGGTGGGGTGGGCATGTATCGAATTGGCCATGAACGAAATCATAAGCTTTTGGAGAAAGAAAATTAAGTGTGATTGAGAACGCCCGAAGTCTCTCGTCATACATTTTTACAAGCTTGGGACTGTAGGACTTCAACGACTGCCTCTGATAAAGAGCAAAAGAGGTCTTTGACAAATTCTCTAGCATGTCGGCATATTCATCGTCCAAGAAACTCCCTTTTTTTTTAAATTCTGATATGATTTTTTTCAAATCAAAATTCTTTTTTTTGTCTCTGTTTGCCCTTTTTTGAAGGTTCTTTCTTTAGCTTCTTTTTTTTTTTCTCTCAGCGAATTCTTAGATGAGCACAGTTTCTTCTGAGTCGCATTACAACTTGAAGTAATTGGTTCAAGTTGGGAAGATGTTTGATTGACTTTATTGGTTAATTCACTCAACTTATCGTCCGCAAATTTTAACATTCTTTTAAATTTTCTTTTGTCGGGGGGATCAAGCCTTTTTCACATTTGGAATCGGAGATGTGTGCCTTTTAATAGCTCGTCTCTCCTAAAAAAAAAATTTAATATATAAAATAGATAAACCTATCGTGCTTAAAGTAACTAAAAAATATATTTACAACCTGAGCAACTATAGCTTTCAAATGTTCGGGAAAACTATCAAAAACTGACGGGACAATGCCATTTTTAAGTTTTACGCAAAATGGAGACGTTCTGTCAAAATCCTATTTTTTGAAGTGCTTGGAGCACAACCGGCTGGTTTTTGTGGGCTTCCAGTACACTCTTCTTATTGCTTGAACCCACTTTTTTCGTTTAATTTCATCTGACGGTAAGCTAATCCCAAAGAATAAAATACCGAGGTCAAAAAAAACACTAATTATAAAAAAAAGAATTTTTTCTTAAGAAATATTTCGTAAAATTTTTTAGGTACTTAGTGTTAGCTTTGCAATTTTATTAAACCAAAAAAAATATATGTGATTCGATGTATTTAAATTCAACACGATTAGTAAGTATTCTTCAACATGATAAGTAATTGTTTCTGAGATCTTTTAATGTTCTCTAAATTCTAAAAAAATATTATTTGAGAAAAAATTATTTTATGTAATGAAAGGAATAACAAACTTACGTGAGAAATGTTATTGGAGCTACTAATTGTTTATCGGTTTTTGTTTTGTTTTTTATAGCAATCAAAGGCGACACAACAAGGCATATTGTATTTAAATTTATACAACAATAGTAACTCGAAAATTAATTAAGTAAGGAAGCAAGAAATATCGAATGTGAATCAATAATAGAAACAAAGAAGCGTAGTAACAATAAAATGGTCTTGTCGTGGTTAAAACTAAAGGCCGAATGAAGAAGCAACCCTTGTTGTTGAGCTCAAGGAGGCCGGTGGAGAGGGGGGACTCTTATTAAAACTGGTGCCATCCCTCAAATAGCGTTTGCCGCTTCTAGTCTATTCAATGTGTGGTCAGAGGCCATTGTTATTGTTATAAGCAATTAGTCATACTATCAGTTCTAAAATTTTATATACCATAACTTACCACAGTGGAACGAATAACGTATTCTAAATGGACAAAAGTCATATAAACGAATCATCAATTTCGGTTCACTGTTAATAAGAACAGTGAACTGTAATAAGAAAAGTTTTCTTTCTTGTTATTATTATTTTTTATCTGTCGTTAGATTCATTCTATTAACAATTTCTCATTTCAAGTAAGAAAGTAAAGGAGAATAAGGCAATTAAATAAATTTTTCGAATTGAAGTTTTGATATATATTTTGATAAATTTATTAAATATTTTATTTGTCTACTTATTACCAAATAAAAAAAAAAGACATTTTGTATATGCAATCCTAATTTTACTGCGGTATCTATAGGAAACATTGGCCCTTTTCGCTGACTAATTATTAAGAACAAACAGACCTAGCTACAATAATTTGTAAACTTTTATTTTCACTTGAAGCGTTTGACGGTCCAACAAGTTGAATGTCAACCATAGTAATTAAAATATATTAATAAAACAAACAAAAAACTTTTACTATAATTTGTTGTACTTTGAAGATCCAAAAATCTGAAAAATCATAAATTGATAATAGCTGCAGAGTTAAATTATAGTTGTGATAAATAAAATGAAGAAAACCTGAACTGAAAAGAAGAGCTAATAATGAAAAAGAGTACGTACCCATATAATATTTACTATGATGTAATTTGAAAGCATAGTGTTGTTTCGCTGAGTTGTTCAAATTCAACTTTGAAAATCAATAATTTTACATTAGTTAACTGTAAAAATTGTAAATAAAATTAAACTGACTGATAAATAAAATCAGTTTTATAACTGGCTCCTTGGAAATGTTTTAGAATTACCGTAATATGAGGTAATTTCATTGTTTCCAAGTCTCGTGGATATATAATTTTTCCTTTGCGTATACCATAATAAATAAAACGTATTTTTAAAAACATAACCAGGAAAAGTAATTTTAAAGTGTAATTTCCTACTATTGGTTGGATAAAGGTACCTACAAAACGGTTTATCCTTTTATATTTGTATGATTTGATTTATTTGGTTGTAAATACATACAAGTAGTGGAAATCAATTGAAGAAAGTGATTTTTTTCTGATTTCTCACGGCCATATCATATTGTGGGATTCGTTATGTTTTCTTAGCAAAATATATAAATAATTTGTATGAAATCGGGTAAATTTATCGAGTTGACATTATTACAGATGCCCGGACTATAGCGGTAGTCAACATGAATCAAACAACAATCATTGTTTTTAGAACATTTTTGAAAGGGTTGAACATCTTAGCTGTTTGATAATAATAACGCAATAATGTTTTAATTAATTGATAATAACTCGGAAACCGCTACTCTTAGCACATTTTCGTTCTATGCATTAATAATGCAAATCTAATTTGCAACAACTTTTGTTTTATATATATCATATACATATATATACATATATATATATATATATATATATATATATATATATATATATATATATATTTATTTATTTATTTATTTATTTATTTATTTATTTATCGCGATACAGGCCAATAGTGGACCACGCGTATATCATTTTAGGTTTTCTTCCTTTCTGCCCAAATTCTTTTCATTTTTTCGCCCATTTCCCTCTTTCTTTCCTCCGTCCATTTCTTACTTTCATGCTTCTTCTTCTCCGCTACAAGAACCTTTATATTTTTAACCACTTATCTTTGTAGTCTCCCTCCGTGATACCCAATTTTTTAACTTCCTCTTTCATTTGCTCTGGGTAACCTTTTATATTTTTCAATTTCATCACTTTATCAAATATTTGTTTGTTTAATCTATTGCTATTCATTCTTTTCATGTGTCCGAAAAAATTTAATCTCCTTTTCCTCATCGATGATTCTAAGTTTTCCAATTGTTCGGAAAGGTCATCGTTCTTTTTTAATCGATATTCTTCCCCCACTTTTCTCGGTCCGTATATCATTCTCAATATCTTTCTTTCCGTCCTTAACAAGGTTTCCATATTGGTAAATCCCATAATCTCTACCCCATAGAGGATCACAGGTTTTATGACTGTTTCATAGTGTCTAATTTTGGCTTTTATGGAAAGATTTTTTTTATTATAAAAACTCCTGACTGAGAACTTTAATCTATCCAATTTTACCTCTCTACTATGCGTTGCTTGCAAGTCTCCCCCATTGTAGTTCACAAGTTCCCCCAAGTATTTAAATTGATTCACCAACCTGATTTTACCATATTTAGTCTCGATTTTTCCATTTTTTTCCTTGTCATTCGTCATTATTTCGGTTTTTTCGAATGATATTTTTAACCCGGCTCTTTCTGTTATTTCTTTCAGTTCATTTATCTGATTTGCTGCCTCTTCTTCACTTTCCGCCAAAAGTGCCAGATCATCCGCGAAAGCCAAACACCTTATTTTCACACCTTCTTTCTTACCTCCTATCCTTACACCAGATTTATTGGTTTCCCAAAACGTCTTCATAATTTTTTCTAAAACAATATTGAATAAAATAGGTGATAAGCCATCCCCTTGTCTTAACCCTGTTATAATTTCGAACGGTTTACTAATTTCCCCCCTGAATTTAATTTTAGAGTAGGTCCCAGTTAAAGTTTGTTTAATTATACTAATTGTTTTCTGATCTAATCCGTATTCTTTAAGTATCCGCACAAGTGTTTCTCTATCCACCGAATCGTAGGCTTTCTGAAAATCCACAAAGGAGACATAAATTTTCTTCGATCTAATCATGTGTTATCTCAGGATTAATTTTAAACTCAGTATTTGTTCCGGACATGATCTTCCTTTTCTAAATCCATTTTGGTACTCTCCTATCTGATGATCGATTTGCGGTTATAGTCTATTCAACAGAGCTCTCGACAAAATTTTGTACGTCACCGGAAGTAGCGAAATCCCCCTATAGTTATTTGTATCTGTCTTCGCCCCTTTTTTATGTAGTGGATTTATATATATATATATATGTATATATATATATATATATAATATCAAAATTATATTTTGTCGACCCTTAGAAACTATATAATTAACTGTTTAACAATAATCGGTTTTTTGGTCCTTTATATTTAACAATAAATATTAACTATCCATATACATATTTTATTTCTTCCTTCTCCTCTTTCCTTTCCTTTTGACGTTTCGACCCCTTATTTAATGGGGTCCTCATCAGAACTGGAAAAAACAATACCATTCTTAAACATCTTTCCCGACATTGGCACACCTCTATTCATTAATAATACAAAATTTGACAAATACACACCAAAAATTGGGTACCCCGAAACTCCAGGCCAGTAAGCCCACCGACTCCTGCAGCAAGTGCTTGCCAGCTCAGACACCAGGGTACTGAGCTGCTCGGCGGACTACCCGGCCAAAGAGTCCGAGGTCCAATTAAATATTTTTTTCTTTTTTGTAACTAAAATTTAAAATCTATAACTAAAGAAAAACAATATATAAACATTCACACACATAAAAATGATTTTTATGAACAGATAATGGGGCTTCCAATGGGTCTGTCACTTTCACCTATATTAGTGGAATTTGTCATGGATGACCTCATTGATGAGGTCATGAGACAGATTCCATTCAAGATTCAATTTTTGAAGAAATATGTGGATGACACTTTACTAAGCATACCGTCAGAAAATGTAAAAGATATTTTACATTATTTTAATAAGGACCAACATATAAAGTTTACTGTGGAGGAGGAGGTGGGGGGTACCATAGTATTTTTAGATACCAAACTAGTCCGAGTGAGGGAAGGTATAGAGGTATCCTGGGTGGAAAAAAATAAAAATGGTACCAGAATTTTGAATTTTAAGTCTAACCATAGTTTAAAGATCAAAATAAATACAGCAAAAAAACTTTTTTACCGGGCTATATCCCTCAGCAGTAATTCTTACAAAAATGACAATATAAAAAAAGTTAAAAATATATTAATAAATAATAACTACCCCAAACGAATTATAGAACATTGTCTACAGGATGCTTTTGACAGTTTGTCCCATAAACGCAATAGTTGTAAACAAACAAATCATTTTTTTACAATAGAATATATCAAACCTTTGGCACTGACTACAAAAAAGATTTTTCAGGATTACAACATTACTTTATCACATAAATACAATGATAATTTAAACAAACTAATATTTTCTAAATTAAAAGACAAAACCATCAAAGAGAAACTGTCAAACGTAATCTATAAAATAAATTGTAAGAATTGTGAGGGAAAATACGTGGGTCAGACCTCCCAATACCTCCACAGACGGATGTATAGCCACAAATATAGCATTGAAAGTGGTAAAGAGGACACAGCTCTAGCGATACACGCTATCAAAAATAATCACGTGTTTGATTTTGAGAGGGTGAGCATACTAGATGTGGAAAAGAATCAACAAAAAAGGCTCATCCTCGAAATGATGCACATAAAAAAAGATATTAACAGCATCAACACGAGAAATGATTGTTCCAAATTAAATCAGGCCTACCACAATATTCTAAAGGCTATAAGCTAAAAATTAGATGGGCTGTTCTAAAATATTCATGTTTGGTCTACTTTTATCTAATTGCCAAAATTGTAAACTTTTAAGTGTCTAAATTTAAAAAATTTTATTTATTTATTTGTTATTTGAATTATCAAAATTTTTAGTTGAAAATAATGTTTTAAAATATAAAAAGTGTCAAAATACTGTTGTTGTTTTTAGGTTATTGGAGGGTCTGGTTTATTGTTTGTAAAATGATGGATATAAAATTGTAAAAATGTTTTTTTTAGGTTATATTAATTGTTATATTATAAGTTTAAAATTGTTTTAAATATTTGATTTATTTAATTTATTTTAAATATTTATTATTGTTTTAAAAAGTTTTAAATTGTTTTAAATATTTAATTGGGTATTGTTTTAGCATAATGGTTTTATTGTATTTTAACGAAGGGAAATATCCCCTATAGATTTGTGTGTATTGTCATATGGGTGTGTGTGTGAATGTTTATATATTGTTTTTCTTTAGTTATAGATTTTAAATTTTAGTTACAAAAAAGAAAAAAATATTTAATTGGACCTCGGACTCTTTGGCCGGGTAGTCCGCCGAGCAGCTCAGTACCCTGGTGTCTGAGCTGGCAAGCACTTGCTGCAGGAGTCGGTGGGCTTACTGGCCTGGAGTTTCGGGGTACCCAATTTTTGGTGTGTATTTGTCAAATTTTGTATTATTAATGAATAGAGGTGTGCCAATGTCGGGAAAGATGTTTAAGAATGGTATTGTTTTTCCAGTTCTGATGAGGACCCCATTAAATAAGGGGTCGAAACGTCAAAAGGAAAGGAAAGAGGAGAAGGAAGAAATAAAATATGTATATGGATAATTAATATTTATTGTTAAATATAAAGGACCAAAAACCCGATTATTGTTAAACAGTTAATTATATATATATATATATATATATATATATATATATATATATATATATATATATATATATATATATATTACTATTTAATGAACAATAATGAATATTATTTATTGCAAGGTGTTGAATTATTAATTTTTTCAAAAGAGCTCAAATTTACGTATTGAGTGAACATTTAATTTAAAATAAGGTTAGCATAAAAGTTTTAGTTCCTACTACTACTAACGTTCGGGCTATATTGTAAAATTACTTCCTTTATTAATATTAAAATAAAAAAGCTTTTGTGCTTTTGCTGATTTCATAAAAAATTGTTGAGTTCAAATAGTTATAAAATTTGATACAAGATCATAATGGTTTGATTATACTGTACAGATTAGAAATCTGATGAATTCTAATATCTACAATAATTTTAAATTGTAATGTACGTTTTGTCGTGATCACAAATTATTATAGAACTGCCAGTGAGAAATTCCACCAAAACTAAATTTTTGCATATACCTTTGTTTTGGCATTCTAAATAAGGGGTGAAAAGTCACCTTTACCTTCCAAAGACTCCTAAAGAAGCTGTGAAGTCAAAAATAGTCGAATATTTTATTTGTAGAGTGCATACTCTACACCCCTCATTTCAGCACTCTGACTGGGGTCGCACTTCTCCAAAAGCTTATTTTATAAATTTAATTTGTTTGTTTGTTGATTTTATTAGAAAAAATGAAATTTCAGATCGGACAAACAGTTTTGGAGTTATAGCGAAAAATGTGCAAAAAAACTTGGATTTCAAAACAGTAAGAGGGTTTTAGCGTGCTGGCGTGGGTATTTTACCGGACTTGATCGAAATTTAATATACAGCTTCTTATAGTAAAGTTAACCAGCTTTCAGGTGGAAAAAATAATTTTGGATCGAACTATTAGTTTCGGATCTATAGCTAAAAGAATGCCGACAAACGTGTTTTCGCGGAGAAGTGCGACCCCAGTGAGAGTGCTAAAACCAGGGGTGTAAAGTGCATGAAATATGCGACTATTTTTGATTTCACAGCTTCGTTAGGAGTAGTTGAAAGGTAAAAATGCTAAAAGTCCCCGACCCTGAGGGAACGAGATTCCCCAGTTTACGCTGGGGGAAGTGGAGAAGATCTCCTATTTCAGTTTTTAGATTATATCTCGAAAACGGTGGACTCTGGAAAAATATGATACAAATCAAAATTAAAGCTAATTAAATTTTCTATAAAATTGTTTCTATAAACATTTGTCTAACGCTCCACGGTTTTCGATATATACGTTATTAAAGGAAATTTAATGCTCCACCACTTTGATTCTGACATTTTCTCTGAGAAACGATTGATGAAGGCACTAAAAGCAAATGTTTGCCCGAAACCGGTGCCCGCTACTGTTTTTCCACACTTTATCTTGAAAACAGTTAATCCTAAAAAAAAACAAAAAAGAAAAGTAATGGAACTAAAAAAAAATCATAGAAAATATTATTATCTACAAGTTTTGTAACCTTCTCGATTGACGCCAGAGGCAAAGACATCGAGATATTTGAAAAAAAACTGATTTTGTGACATGTGACCATGAATATAATTATGCTAACATGCTGAGGTTGGTGACTTTTCACCACTTATTTAGAATCCCAAATCGAAAGTATATGCAAAAACTTAGCTTCATTGCTTCCTTTTCGAGATTTGCTGTCTAAAACTCCTTATTTGACTGGCCTAGGAGTACTCTCAAGGTATAAATATTCTTATTGCCCAATTATTATTATTCCGAGATATCGTTTTTTATTTGAATTATATTTTATTTATTAATAAATAATTTTCATGGATCGAATGAAACAAATCAGTAAGAGTGAATTTACACTTACTTATACACTTACAGAGACCGATAAAAGTTTTTCTTTTATACTTCTAATTTTTTGCCGAAGTAGTTAGTTCAGGACTCTAATATTCCAGATAATTTCTACTTACATTATGAAGTTCTAATGAATAATTAAGGTAATTTTAGGTTTTTAGTAATAAAAAATGTTCATATAAATATTATGTTCTCCTAATATGTATGTTGTTTTTACTTTGAAATTCTTAGTAGACCTACAAGAAGCTTGATTATCAAATTTTGTAAATATCAGCTGTTACATTCTATATTACAAATGTGTTTTCATGTTGAAGGGTTCAATGAAATAGTTCTTAGGAATTGATAAATTATTTACAGTTATATATTTTTTAGTTTACTGTTATCAATAAAATAAAAAAATTTACTTCTTTAAATAAACAGTTATAGTTTACTCATTATTTCTCGATTTATTTACCTTTTGTGGAAAACTAAACACATGTTTTGGTCCTAATGATTACTTTACACTTTGAATTCCGTTGTTCGAATATAATAATCAGTGAAATAAATTCCTCTTGAACAATGCCAAAATGTTTGTTTAGGGTATTTTTAATAACATAAAGTATTCATATGTTAACTCGTTATTTGTTCCAAATATCATTTTTTGTCGGTTTATTATTTTTAATATCTCCTGGGTTTAAAAATGTTTATAAATTTCATAGATATTCTAACTATGCTTTAAAAGAGTTTGTTTTAGTTTTTCTTTTCTTTTTATTAACTACCGAAGAACATGTATAGTTATTTTGAAATTTGCACACCGGTTCGTTTTTTTAAAATATTTTTTATATTCTACAAAGTATATCGAATTTTGTTGGCCTCTATTCTGTCGGTTTTTCCACTATTGGGGAGATGTTAGATCGGTAGCTGACTGGGAGCTGGGTCCTCACAGCTTTTCCCCCACTACTACAACAGCAGGTAGCTTACTAATCTAATCACCCGCTTCCTTACAAATCGTATTTTTCAAATTACGATCAACCTATGCAACCGAAAATGAATCTGTTTGCATAATTGTGTTCAATTGACTTATAGCTAAGTGGTTATAACCAGCTTTTTAAAAACAAATCAATAGTTCGGCAGATAATTTTTTTAAATTCTAAAATAATTGACAAAAAAAAATTCGGAAAACGTAGCGTGAATTTAACGGGGGTTTTATTACCAAATCCATTTACAGATCTAATATTGATGGTTCTGTTCACAAATGAGAGCGAAAATAAATTCGCCCCAAAAGTGCTGCCATCTCTTGAAAAAAAATCTTACTAAAAATCGGGATGTTTAGCCTTAACGGAAGCTTTCCGCGCTATTTTCTTGTAATCTCCATTATTTACCATAAGGCCAGAGACTTTTTTTATTGGCAACTGTCTCATTTGTTCAATAACCTGATTTGGGGTGAAGGAAAAAGGAGGTATCAATTGCAGAAAAATGTTTAATGTGTTGAATAAACTTTGTTCGTATCCAGTATTGCTAATGTGAATGTGTGATATAGAAAGAGATGAAAGATAGTTTGTTTTTCAATGTTCGTCATAGTCCAAAAGTTTTAACAACAGTTTTTTTCTTAGCCTTCTTTGGCTACGAAAGAAATAACTGGTAATAGCAAGTGACATTATACTTATTTTAAGTGCTGAAAAGTTGAAGACTATTGTTTAGGACCAATATATTATATTCAACTAACTCTTGTTGGGGCGAGGGTCTCAGCGCGCTCTTAACCAGAAGGTGGTTGGTCCAAATCCCATCCCTTGTTGTGACTAGTGAAGGGCCGTTCCGACTTATAAGTGGAATGAGATTTTCGGTTTCGTTCCACGATTGGAACCAGTTCCAGTTTCGTTCCATGTCAGTTTGACTAACCTTCGACATACAAGTGAAGGGTCGTTCCGACTTAAATGTGGAAGCTTTCTGCTTTCTGTTGAACAACTGGCATTAACATTTCTCACATCTTCCCCCGGTCGCGCCGTTGTATTTTGTACAACACTCGACTTGTTTTCTCTCTGTCTCCCCCTTGCTTCTGGTGAGCTTCTCCGAAAATTTGCTTTAGCTATTCCTCGAGATACTCCTCTGTTAGCCGCCAGTAATTTTCAATGTGGTAGGAGAGATGGTTTCCTGATATTTAGTCCTCAGTGTTGCACAAAGTACAAGAGCGGTAGTCGATATTTTTTTTTTGTTGTTTTTATCATACCTTACTCGGCAATCAGCTTGTTTCGATATAATGTAAATAGGATTCTTTTGCATTTTTGTTTTTCTATATCTTAGTTAGCGATAATATAATAATAATATATAATTTGGTGGAAGCCTAAAAATTGGAATAAATTCCTCGAATTTTGTAGAACTAGACGAAGGAAAAAATAAGAACCGGTCAATCAAATTAAAATTTGGAATTGAATAAAGAGGAAACAGAAGATGTTCTAGATCATAATACAGAAACCTATGTCGAGAGTAGTAATGGAGATGAAGGGGGGGAGGGCAGCCAGGGGATATCTGCAGTTTATTTGTAGAAATCATTCCTCAAAAAAATTTATTTACCACAATTGATCATAAAAACAACCATTTTAGACCTGCAAATAATTATATTTGCTGTAATATAATTTTATATCCTATTGTAAATAAAAATTTATCTAGTTATAACCTGGTTCATCATATTTTCATTTACGTTATTATATTATTCTCACCGGCAATATTATGTATATATATACTCTCTTTTTAATGTGGAATGGTCTAAATACTTAATTTAATAGATTTAATACAAAATTTGGACTAAAAGGGATAAAAAAAACAGGGTGTTGTACTTTGTACAACGTGCGACCGCTCGTGTTACAGAAATTGGCGCGACCGGTGGAAGGTTAAAGCAGTCAACCTATCCTTTACAAGACTTTTTGCATGATCAGCTTGATTCTGATTCTTAAAAACAATTTTTTTTTTTAATCCCAAAGAAGTAGATAAGCTCTGTCGGTAGAACAGAAATTTTCACAGAAAGCGGTTTATTAAAGTTAATGCCTGGCGATGGAGGGAAGGAGGCGGATTGAAGGGATCAAGTGAGGGAGGGAGGGAGAAATCAGTCGGGACGACCTTGGGTGGAACGAAACGAGGGATACAATCTATACTTTATCTCTACCAAGGGAACGAAACCGGAGATCTTTTGGCGTTGGTTTTCGTTCCATTTTGAACGAAAAACTTAGGTATTTCATTTCGTTCCAAACCGGTTCAAATCTGGAACCAGTTCCAAGTTCCGTTCCTCTCAGAACGACTCATCACTAATCTCATCTCATCTCAAAGTCCTCTCATCTTGAAGCGAGAAAATTCTCGGCCATCCCGATCGGCCCTTATAGTCTAGTCTTTCGGGTTTTTTTAATAGGTTTGATTATGTATTGCAATGCTAAACGAGGTATATAAGTCATTGAACTAATCTGGACGTACGAATATAGCTGCCATCTGAAAAAATATAAGTACATGTAACCGCTGTTGAATAGAGGTATTCTGAATACCTGGCGTGTCTGTTAATAAAACACTCTTTGAGTCTAAACTGATGAGAACAGAGCTAGAAAGAGACAGTATTAGCAACTAGTTTACTTCTCTAGATCAGACCTTACGTATTTAAGGGATTTAACCAAATAATTTGATACCGTACGAAAAAGTTTGCTGCAGTCAGGTTACACTTTTTACTATTTACAGATTAAATATATAAATATTATCCATATTTTAGGAATTTTGATTATTAGGTGTATTTCTCACGTGAATGAGGAAGAATATGGAATCACCCAAAAAATTATTTTTCTACTAAGAGAGTCATAGTAATCGTGTTTTAGTGAATGTAGTAGGTGTACGAACTTTTACTGCTCACTGTAAAAACTTAGAATGGGGAGGTTTTTGAGATAAAAGCAAAATGTTCATCACTAATACCACTGAAAAATCAAGATACTTTTTTTGGACAGCAAACAAATTATTTACAAAACCATTAGCACAATTTTATCTTAAATAATATGTCAACATATACGCATTTGTAAATAAATAAGGCTTTATGAGGTTTCTATACTGACTTAAATTTGGTCTTGTCAAACTGTTCGCTACATCAGCTATAAAGATTCTTTGTCACATTCATTTTCTCGTTCGAGAACGACTCACAAACGTGACCAGAAATCTCAACTTGATTACACTTTCGAATGAATCGAAGCAGATTGTCACAGTAAATTGTAGGAACGTTGTTTTTAGGTAGGTTATTGTCTTCTAAAATGAGAATGAAAATATAATCATGGACAATTTGTATTTACAACATTTTGAAATATTGCAACATAGCATGCCCTTATGTTTTGTGACCTTTTATAATTCCCTTGTAATGCTTTAAAGCCATGTTCACCGATTTAATTCCTGTTTAGCGTGAGGCTTATCCGCGTGTTGGTACATTTTTCAAATGCACTATATATGTATATTATAGAAAGAAATATATTTTTCTTAAAATGAAGTTTTCCCAAATGATACAGAGAGTGAAACGTTTAACCGGCCTTTCTAATTATCAAAACAGGTAGAAATACTAGGTAATAAATACAATGTTCTTTCAGCATAGCTTTTGAAGATAAAATAGTTTTAAAGCTGAAAAATGTCGATTATAGTCCTAGATCATTTCTAATTTTGACTCTTCTTTCATCACAGTAATATATCAAGACAGATTAAATAAGCCAGGTTTATTGTTGTACAATTCTAAATTATTTTTACATCTCAATTTATAATTTTCTTATGGATTAAGTGTGATTATTATTTCTCCCAAAATTGAGATACTTTAGTTTTAATCATTTATAAAGTTCTTATTTAATATTTTAAACCAAATTTCATCATTAATCCGTCATCTTTTTGTCTCCAGAAACATGGAAAATGAAAATGAAGTTAAGAAGAAATCAGACATAGCAAGTTCTATACTAGCCAAATTCCAGCAATTTAGCAAAGAAAAAGAAGAAGCTGCTAGTCACAAGCTATTAGACTCAAAAGAGAAGTATTTTGAACAAAGTAAGCAACATTATATTATTTGTTTATTGTAGAATTCAATGATATTTCCATAATTTGAATTAGATGTTTGTCTATATCATTGTGGTATTACATTTGAATTACTCCTGTGCTGATAAAAAATTGGTAAATTTTAAATCATCATATCATTTATTTATAAGAGAAGTGAAATATCTTACATTTTATAGAAGGGTTTTAAGATACCCTTCACACTTTTTGAAACTTGGTTATCAATGCTGAACTTACTCTTTAGTTTAAATTTCTATCCTAGATAAAACTTTTATAAGCAAACTGCAAAAGTTGTAAGTATATCTGTGTATTCAAAAATTCAGTTTCCATCCTGTGAAGTTTGTGATTCTCTTTTCCCCAGCTACCTTTCAGCGAAACTGAAAGCACACTTTTTAATTTAAAATTAGCCACGATTTCTCATCAAGTTGCGAGAAAATATTATAACTTGATTTTTTATTGATGTGTCACTTTGCTTGATAAACTTGTGTCTTACAAAAATAAGCCCTAGACATTTTAAGAAACCTGTAATGTAATCAGTTCACTTTTACATTTCAAGATGTGAAAGTCTAAGAAATTTAACTCACACTATCTCACAAGTGGACGTTTGCAGATGTAACTCACAAATTTGAATGCCGATTTGTGTGTGGGTAGTAGGGACCTATAATAGTGCAAATCTAGAGTTATAGCCGCCAATGAGCATTAGGAGCCGAAAAAAAAAAAATAAAATATGAAAATCACGTTTTATTTTTTTTCTCAGCTCTCAGTCAAGATAGAGAAATGATTTTTTCACGTTTAATTGCAGTTATGTATGCTATTAGATATAAAAATACTTCCGTTATGCTCAAAACATTAGAGTTTAGAGTGTTCAAAAACTCCAAAAAAATGACAAAATTCCAAGAAAAACCTATGTAAATCAGTGGAAACTTTTTTTCATGAACAACTGACCTCAAATCTCGATTTAACACACCATAAAACCCTTATATGTGAAATTTTATCAAAATAAAAAAATATTGATTTTTTACCCCTTTCGAGGAGGTTAAAATTTTGAAGTTGAGATTTCATCAACAATTTCTACCAACCATAACAACTGCTGCGTTCAACCGATTACAATAATAATAGCATCACTAGAATCAGCAAACATTCTGCTTTTTATCCATGCGTATAACATTGGATTTACTCCAGAATTTAGTGGACAAAAACTGATGTGAAGGAAATAATCCAAGGTCAGCTATAACTTGAAATATTTCAATAAGGGAAAATCCTGCAACCTCCGGATTTGGGCTAAACTATGCAGTTTTTCATCTTCTAGATAACCTTAAAATTTGGTCTTAATCGTTGGCAAAATATGTGAGATAGGGCAAATTATTTATATTTTTTCAGAAATTGACAATCCCTTGCCTGCTAAAATCCTACACAATTTTAAAGGTAAAAAAAAATTATTTTTGATTTCGACAAAATTAAGTTTCTGCTTGTTTTTGAGATGAGGAATCTGGAAATAATATTAGTTTTTAGTTTAAAAATTTTCCTAACCTATATTAAATAAATAAGACGTTTTAAAATGATCTATTTCTATTATTATTTTCGTTTTTACACAATAAATTTCAGATAAATTCAGTTTAAAAAAATATACATATTTTTTAACCAAAACCTGATATTAAGATTTGATTATTCATCAATCTTAGGATTTCTATGCAATTTGAAATAAAAATATGTCATTTTAAAACGTCTTATTAATATAAGAAATTGTTGATGAAATCTCAACTTCAAAATTTGAACCTTCTCGAAAGGGGTAAAAAATCAATATTTTTTTATTTTGATAAAAGTTCACATATTAGGGTTTTATGGTGTGTTAAATCGAGATTTGAGGTCAGTTGTTCATGAAAAAAAGTTTCCACTGATTTACAGCGGATTTCCTTGGAATTTTGTCATTTTTTTGGAGTTTTTGAGCACTCTAAGCTCTAATGTTTTGAGCATAACGGAAGTATTTTTATATCTAACAGCATACATAACTGCAATCAAACTTTAAAAAATCATTTCTCTATCTTGACTGAGAGCTGAGAAAAAAAATAAAACGTGATTTTCATATTTTTTTTTTTTTTTTCTCGGCTCCTAATGCTCATTGGCAGCTATAACTCTAGATTTGCACTATTATAGGTCCCTGCTACCCACTCAAAAATCGGCATTCAAATCTGTGAGTTACAACTGCAAACGTCCCCTTGTCAGTACTATCTCCTAATTGAGCCCTTCTCTGTGACATTACACTCACTAGTCCTTTAGTAAACTCCGATTTGTCCCTCAGGTATATGAAAGGCATAGTATGACTGATCAGAAAACAGCACCAAGCTCCCTTCTTCCAACAGTACTATGTTTTCTGGTCAGCAATGAAACTGATCTTTGAATTAAATTTAAGTTTAGATTCACTTCAGCAAGCCTTATTTTAAGATTTTCTGTGTTAATTGGTTATTAACTAGTCGTATAAACACATTGAGCAGTTTCCATAGCTGTTAAATAAAACCTATTTTAAATCTGTGTAGTAAAATAAACTGGCCATTACTTGGCTCTGTCACTTATGACTGCCTTAAGCCAAGTCTGTGTTCGCATAAACCTGTTTCATTTTAATGTCTGATTACTATCCTAACAGTAAAAACCAGTAAATCCATTATTAGCCTCTTTAGTAGTAAGGTGGTAGCACATAAATCAAAACTATTTTTTAGCAACCTTGATAAGAATTATTCTTTAAATACTTCAGGTTGTGTCTTCCAAACCAGAAAAAGAAATATGTTGTACTAAAACCTATTTATTGTAATTGGAATCAATTATAATTTCTGCTATAAGTTTTTGGTTCCTCATTTATCTTTGTAGCCCATTTTCTAATTATTTATCTATTTAGTTTTTAATTTCAATCTGTTTTACATCTATTTTATGTGATCATGAAAAAAAAGTACTAAAAAAAAACCATTAATTCCTTTCAGATAAAAGGAAGCATCCTGACGATGAAGTCTTGCATAATGGAATTCCAGAAGAAGATGTAGGTATTAAAAAATATGTTTCAAACCATGCTGGTTTTACTGGGATATTAAAGCACAGGTAAATTTGATTTTATGAAAGCAAATAATTATAACTTAATTATTTAATTGTTGAAGTATTATAATTTATTAATATTTGCCCTTATTTATAGATTTACAGATTTCCAAGTTCATGAAATAGATCCAGAAGGTAAATTAGTTGAATTGACTTCAACATCTGTTCCGGAAGTGGTACCTGAAGGTAAGAAAAATAAAGCTTCATCAAATAGTAGGTGCTTTGTCAATAATATATAGTCATTAGAAATTTATCTTTTTTTTATTAACATGTTAACTGCCACGGCAATTTTCAGAAATCTGAACAAAAATCAGTTTGATTTAATCACATATTATTAAAAACTGTAATTCTAGTGCGTATTTATCAAAAAGCATAAAAATTGTGTTTTTTTAAAAAAAAAGGTCTTAGGAATTTTTATAATTATATTTTTTGTTCGTTTTGTAATAAGTTTTTTGTTTATGCAAGCCAGTATTGATTTTTTTTTTTTCTTTTCCCAGAAGCCATCTATCGATATATTACTGATATATTTTGAGTGTAATCATAGCTGCACAAAAATGGCAAAAAAAAAAAAATGAACACAGGACGAGATAACTCGTAGTTGGCAGTCAACATGTTGATATTCCTTCTTTTTTTTTTTCTTCCTTTTCTTATTCTTCTTGAGGTTCTTTTACTTCTTTTTTTTTTCTAGATTATGGGAATTTTTAAGCTGTGGTTGGTAAAAAATATTTTGTATTTAGAATAACCAAACATTATAATTAGAATAATGTAATTTAGCTTTATTTAATAACATTAAGTCTGTATTTAAATTTCTGCTCATTTTTTAAAATGAGTTCTTTCTGACAAGGGGACGTTTGCAGTTGTAATTCACAGATTTGAATGCCGATTTGTGTGTGGGTAGTAGGGACCTATAATAGTGCTAAACTAGAGTTGCACCAATGAGCATTAGGAGCCGAGAAAAAAAATAAAATATGAAAATCATGTTTTATTTTTTTTCTCAGCTCTCTGTCAAGATAGAGAAATGATTCTTTTACGTTTAATTGCAGTTATGTATGCTATTTGATATAAAAATACTTCCGTTATGCTCAAGACCCGGCTTTAGGGTGCTCTCTACTATTAAAGAATGACGAAATTCCAAGGAAATCTGCTGAATATCAGTGGAAATTTTTTTTCATGAACAACTGACCTCAAATCTCGATTTAACGCACCGTAAAACCCTTATACCAGGTATGCAAGTTTAAAATGTCGTTTTAATTCCAATAGAATGCGCTCTTAGCCTATTGAAGGATTTGCTTATCTCTAAACGCTATTTTGTTTGTTAGTCATTTGTTTACAAAAGTCAGTTGTTTTTAAGTCGTTTACGTGGACGTATCATACCTTTCTTTGGTGTTAAAAATGTCTAATTTTAAGCCAAAATAAAGAGCATTTGCGGCATGTCATGATTTTCTTATTTAATCAAAAGAAAAAGACATCTGAATGTCATCGAATTCTTGTTGAGACTTATGGCGATGTTGCTCCAACCGTCAGGACATGTGAACGTTGGTTTCAAAGTTTCAAACGTGGTGATTTTGATGTTACTGATCAAAAACGAGAAAATCGACCCAAAAAAGTTTGAGGACTTCGAATTGCAATCTTTATTAGACGAAGACAATACCCAAACCCAACAAATGATGGCAGAACAGTTGAATGTCACTAGGCAAGCCATTTCCGATCGCCTGAGAGCTATGGGAAAGATTCAAAAGGTTGGAAAATGGGTTCCACATGAATTGGACGAACGACAGATGGAAAAACGAAAAATTGTGTGCGAAATGCTGCTTTTACGCCACGAAAGAAAGGGTTTTTTGTTTGGATCGAGTTGTAACTGGCGATGAAAAATGGATTTATTTTCAGAATCCCAAACGAAAAAAAAAAATCATGGGTAACGCCAGGACAACCATCCACATCGAGTGCAAGACCGGATCGTTTTGGGAAGAAGACAATGCTGTGTGTGTGGTGGGATCAGAAGGGAGTAGTCTACTACGAGCTTCTCAAACCCGGCGAAACAGTCAATACCGAGCGCTACCGACAACAAATGATCAATTTGAGTCACACATTGATCGAAAAACTCCCAGAATGGGCTCACAGGCACGCCAAAGTCATTCTTCAGCATGATAACGCTCCTGCACATTCAGCCAGATTGACTAAGGAAACGATTTCTTCGCTTGGTTGGGAACTCCTACCCCACCCGCCGTATTCACCTGACCTGGCGCCTTCTGATTATCACCTCTTCTCATCGATGGGACACTCATTGGCGGAGCAACACTTCAACAATTTCGAAAACGTACGAAAATGGCTCGATGAATGGATTTCAAATAAAGATGAAGCATTCTTTTGGAATGGTATCCATATATTGCCCGAGAGATGGACAAAATGTGTAGAAAGCGAGGGTCAGTACTTTGAATAAAATATATTATACTTTTTTTTAAATTACTGTGTATATATTTTAAGAAATAAACGACATTTTAAACTTGCATACCTGGTATGTGAAATTTTATCAAAATCAAAAAATATTGATCTTTAACCCCTTTTGAGGAGGTTAAAATTTTGAAGTTGAGATTTCATCAACAATATCTAATGGCTATAACAACTGCTGCGTTCAACTGATTACTATAGTAATAGCATCACTAGAATCAGCATACATTCTCCTATTTATCAATGTATATAAGATTTTAGTGGAAAAAAACTGATGTGAATGAAAAAATCCGAGGTCAGCTATAACTTGCGCTATCTCTCACATTTTGCCACCGATTAAAACCAAATTTAAAGGTCATCTAGAAGCCGTAAAACTGCATAGTTTAACCCAAATGCGGAGGTCCCAGGATTTCCCCTTATTGAGATATCTCAAGTTATAGCTGACCTCGGATTTTTCCATTCACATCAGTTTTTGTCCACTAAATTCTGGAGTAAATCCAATGTTATACGCATGGATAAAAAGCAGAATGTTTGCTGATTCTAGTGATGCTAGTAATCGGTTGAATGCAGCAGTTATAGCCTTTAGAAATTGTTGATGAAATCTCAACTTCAAAATTTTAACCTCCTCGAAAGGGGTTAAAAATCAATATTTTTTTTTTTTGATAAAATTTCACATATAAGGGTTTTATGGTGTGTTAAATCGAGATTTGAGGTCAGTTGTTCATGAAAAAAAATTTCCACTGATATTCAGCAGATTTCCTTGGAATTTTGTCATTTTTTAATAGTTTTTGAGCACCCTAAAGCCGGGTGGTGTCTTGAGCATAACGGAAGTATTTTTATATCAAATAGCATACATAACCGCAATTAAGCGTGAAAGAATCATTTCTCTATCTTGACTGAGAGCTGAGAAAAAAAATAAAATGTGATTTTCATATATATTTTTTTTTCTCGGCTCCTAATGCTCATTGGCGGCTATAATTCTAGTTTTGCACTATTATAGATCCCTATAACTCTAGTTTTGCACTATTATAGGTCCCTACTACCCACACACAAATCGGCATTCAAATCTGTGAGTTACAACTGCAAACGTCCCCTTGTGAGTAAATTAAGAATTATTAAAAGAATTGTAAAATCATGCTCCATTTTTAAAAAAATTCTCTTTTCTTATTGAGTTCAATATTAAATCAGTTATGAATTTCTTTACTAAATATTCTTTTATTTGAGATGTTAAGTTCACTTCAAATTATATCCAATAGTCCATAAAACTCAGATTTTGACAAACCTAAAATTTAAAGCTTTAAACTCAAGCCTTCCATATTATTCAGTTTCCGGTAATTCATAGTTAATGTGAATTAATTAATATTAAAATATCACTAGTAATAATAACGAAATAATTGGGTAAAAGATACTTAATGTATATTGTTCCAATATCCCAAAAAAATTTTGAACAATTGTTAAGTCTATCATTCTTTTGAATTAGTTATTAAGATCTCTCTAAAACTAGGCTGGTTAGTATTAAAAAAAGTTGTTTATAAAAAAGTCAGCGTATTTTGCAGAAATGTTGTGTTATTGTAGAAATGATGTCCACATCACCTATTTTATGAAATATCTCCTGAAATACATCATTTGAGACCAGAATGATACCTGTGGTTCTCTCCAACACGGCAGATAACAAAAAAACAGTCAAAAGTGGGTTCTGGGGAAAATACTGTTCTGTCTTTTTATGGTTTATTTATCAATCAAAATTAATTTATTTTTGTTATTTGAAATAATTGATTGATGAAAAAGAAAAAGAAAATCATTTTCACCTCACTTTTCGCTAAACGGTCGTGGCCGGCACTAGGTTTGCTTCTTCTGCACTCATAAGAATAGTCAGAAACAAGTTGATAGAGCATTAAATTAAATTAAATTTTATGTATAATTTTGCTACTTTTTTTTTTAACTGGATCTATAGTTCAACATTTTTTACAGTTATAACTTTTATTTAAATGTTTACAAATCAATTTACATGTACTAGGTAATTATAATTTAAAAGTTAATTATATAATGAAGAAAAATAATCATCCAAAGTTTGTCATCAACACATTAAAACAAATCAAATTTGCAACAAATTTGATTCTATTCATTTTTTTTTTTCTGCGCAGTCAGTAGTGGGGAAGGGAAAAATACAATATTTAGTTGAAAACTGTAAAACGTCATATTAAACTTACTTTTTAATAATATTACATTAAAATCGGTGCTGCGGTTTTGCCACTACCAACGCTTAAAGATTGGCTAAGTTGCGGTAAGTAACACATCGCAAACACGTTTGTCGGTACTCTTTTGGCTATAAATCTATAATTATTTTTCTGATGCAAATTTCTTTTTTTCATCTGAAAGCTGGCCAAATTTGCAATGAGACCTCTCATATGAAATGTCTCATTGAAATCTCTATAGCTTGACATTGGTAGACACCATGTGCATGTTCCTACCAATACGGAAGCTGCTACTTCATTAATTTTCACTATTGTCAACTCTTTGAGGCAAATGGCCAAGGTTTATCACATTAAGTTTTATTAAATTGTGTTGATTGTTTTCTTTTGTGGTCAGACACTTATTATAAATAAAAGTTTTTGCCTGATTACGTATCATTTAAAGATTTACTAAAGAGTGAATAATTGTGCTAAAAGTCACTCGAACTTGGTTCTATTACCATATAAACTTAAATAAATTAAATTTATTGAAATAAATAAAAGTAACGCTCAATTGTAATTTATTCATTATTGATTCCCTAGTTATCTTTTGCTCTATTCCAGCTTGAAAGCAATGAAACTAGAAGCTATTTTAAAAGGAATGATTCATTTCCAGAACTATATTTTTATAAAGATAAATGAAATATTTGAAGCAGTCAATCAAAAATTCAAGAATTAGTTGGTAATTTAATCTAAATGTTTGATAAATATTGTAAAACTTAGTTTAGTAAGTTGTGTGGATTATTTTAGAAATTAAAGAGAAATAATAAAAAATATATGCTTCTGCATAACTGCATCTTCTTGGTTTTCATTAGTACTTGTATTAATAATTACTTTTAAAAAACAATAAGTAATACCTTCATGTTTTTAAAAATTTAAAACTACAGATTATTAATGAATATTATACATTGTTACTAATGGGTTGTTTTGTCAAATATTAATGTGACTTCCATTGTGTCTAATTTTTATATCCTCATTATTTATTTTTATAGTTATTTTGGTCATAATACTTTAAACGAACTCTTATTAATTTATTGCTTGTATATTAAGTGTAATTTATTTATTTCTATTATAGATAATCTAGTTGAAATCGACAAAAGTATTATTTCTGCAGAGGTATGGGCAAAAATAGAAGAAACTTTGGAATCAGAAAATAAAGACCAAGTTGTAGAAATTGATGTAAGTTAACTTTATTTTTTCATTATCATTTTAATATAAAATCTTTCTTTTTCATTATTATATTTTTTTTAAATTCAGTTAATGCACTGCACTGTGTACCAGCAGTATTAAATAAATCAATAACTGTAGGAATATTTTAAATAATTTATTTATGATTGCTAAAAAATCTACTGAAAAATGGTGAAAACATATTTCACACTATCGAAGTTATGTGAAAATTATAAAGAAATGAAGAATTAATGTGATAATATGTACACTATTCTTGCATAATATCCATTTTCAATTCAACATTATTTCAATTCATGCATTCATGAAGGTATAGAAGTACAAATAGGTTTATGATTGATGAATTATTTGCCACTTAATTGCTCAGTATACAATACCATTGTATGAATGGTTAATTATTAGGAAAATCCGTGGCTCAGAACTTTAAAAATAGTTGATAAAGCATGTTTTATGAACAGATGGGCCATCAGTGTTAGTACTGTAAGAAATAATTCGCATTGACAATCAGCGCCTAAGAAATATTTTGTATGCAAAATGAATCAAAAGTAAAAAGATCTTTATGCAACAGAAAATGTTAATCGCTTTCATGAATTTTGGAAGTGTGTTATCTACTAATGAGTGCAAAATGGATCTTTTTTACCTAAGAGGTTGCCAGAATATGTAGAGGAGGGCAAATAAAGAGCTCAAAACCAAGACCTCAGTGCCAACTGTTAAATATGAAGTAGGTTCAATGATGGTTTGGGTTAAGAAGTTGCAATTTATTGAAAGGATAATGAACTATATCAAATATAGTTTAAAAAATTAGGTTGAAAAATTATAGCTAACATAATTCTTCGATGCCAAAAGAAATATAGGGCGGCCGGAACGAGGCTTTGCACCATAAAACTTTTTTGAACTGTACCTATTTATAATATTTGAGATGGTTATGTGGCTTAAATTTAAAATTCTTTATATTTCACGCAAACTATGGCACTTATTATTGATTTTATTGATTATTTCTTGTAATTTAGCAGGAATTCCTTTTCCTCTCCATCCTATTATTAAAAAAAATGAATGATAATAATATATATAGGACCTGATAAGTGTGCCTAAGACCACTGGCCCTGATTCCACTCACAGCAAAGGGATAATCTGCAGTAATCCTCTTCTTTTATACAACAATATCATGTGTTCCAATACTTTCTGGTCCTGTTTCTTTGGAATTTTCCGACATTACTATAATTATTTCTGAATATAGCTGAAATTTCATGATTTCTTCAGTATATATTTAATTTAGAGTCTGATAACATTGTATTGATAACAGTTCTCTACTCTCCGAAAATTTATTGTAGTTGAAAACGGTTAAAACCATAATTTTTGTTGGTGTTACGATAGTTTCTACCCTAGCTGTATCTATCTACCTGACCCTTTTGTCTATTTACACTCACAATGAAAGGACACACTCAGTCTCTCACGGATCTTGTTGGCAATTTTTTTGGTGGTTCCTAGTCAAAAAATATTAGACACGTATTTTGCCGTTCGGACCAATGGGCCCTAGAAGCCGAGAAAAAAAAAAAAGTAGCATTAAAATCATTTATTTTTTATCTCGAGTTTAAAAAATGATATCGACATGATTCTTGCACCAAGATTTTAATTTTTGATTACGGATTTAAGAAAAAATACAGTCGCTCCATAGATTTTGGTTTAGGTTAATTAAATTCTAAAAAAATAATTAGTTTTTCAAGCAAACTACCTCTTAAGATTTTTTTACACAAAAATTGACATCAGATTCTAATTCAGCACCCTCAAAAACATTAAAAAACGCTTATTCAACAAAATCAAAAAATATCATTTTTTTTCACCCTCTTCCAGGAAAATGAAATTTTTAAACAGCTTATTGTTTGCATACCTTTAAATCGCCATTACTTTGTCACGAAATTCACTGGTTAGTATCACTGGAAAGAGGAGAGTCTCAGCTTTCTTTTGATGTATATAAATGTAAAATTCGATGAACAAAAACCTATTAAAAAAATTGGAAAATCCGAAAAACATTTTGATTTTTAACTTGAGTTTGAAACCAGATAGGATGATGAAACCAAATATATTTCCAGCGTATTACCACCCTATATTTTGAGTAAAAAATGAAGTTGATACATTGAACCATCTAAGCGTAATTCATGTTTTTATCAATTTAAACAAAATATGTCTACCATTTGGTCAGGCAAAGTTTGAAGCTTACAAATTTTTATTTTTCTATTTGGATTTCTTTTGAATGCTGAATTCGAATCCGATGTCGGTTTTTGTGAAAAAATTATATTAAATGTACTTCACTTGAAAAATTTTAGCTTTTACCCTGTAAAATGTGAAAGAAAATTTTTTTAGCCTTGAATTCCATTTCAGCACCCTCAAAACTCAGGAAACGTATGAATATATATAGATACCAATAAAACAAATAATTTGTTACTTTAATTATTATTAAAGTAATTATAATTATTAATTATTTATTGTAATAGTAATTTATTACAACAATATTTACATAATATACAGACAGAACCACATATTAGATTTTATTGTTAAATATTTACAATTTTTATTTTATTCTTCAAACCCAGAACACATCTCTAATCCGTTTTGTAATCCTTGTTTACTGGGTTGTTCTAGTAACTGAAGCTTATTACCTTACAAGTTCATTTTGATTATATAGAACAAAATCCTCTCAGCAACAGAAGTGAGGCAGTTATTGCTATAATGTTTTTATGTCAACTATCACAATCATATTTTAACATGTTCAACTGCAAAATAAAACAAAATTTGTAAATACATAACAATCAAATCTTATATGTGGTTCTGTTTGTATATCATGTAAATATTAAAGTGTAATAAATTATTTTCTCTCCTAATTAGTATTATATATTATATATTTGTTTTATTGGTATTTATATATATTCATACGTTTCCTGAGTTTTGAGGGTTCTGAAAAGCAATTCTGTCTGTATATTATGTAAATATTGTTGTAATAAATTACTATTACAATAAATAATTAATAATTATAATTACTTTAATAATAATTAAAGTAACAAATTATTTGTTTTATTGGTATCTATATATATTCATACGTTTCCTGAGTTTTGAGGGTGCTGAAATGGAATTCAAGGCTAAAAAAATTTTCTTTCACATTTTACAGTGTAAAAGCTAAAATTTTTCAAGTGATGTACGTTCAATATAATTTTTTCACAAAAACCAACATCGGATTCGAATTCAGCATTCAAAAGAACTTACCCTTAAATACGAAATTTCATGCAAATAGAAAAATAAATTTATATCTTTTAGAACTCCTTTTTATTTAGCCTCATTACGTGAGTATCAACATATAAGATTTCTTGTCTGACATTTTTGGAGTTTTGAATTCAGTGTTCTGAATTTTTTTAATATTTTTAGAACTGATGATCAATGTTTAAAATGGAAACTAGTCTTTTAATAAAAAATCCAATAGAAATGGCAAATAATTCATCAATGCTAATCAAAATAATTTTTTATTTTGGTTCTATCACATTTTTCTGCTGAAAAATTAACTGAAAAGGATAAGAAGAGACTTTCTTTTTTCAACTTAATTTTCTCAAGATCTTCAGTTACTCCTAAATGAACCCTCAAATAGTTAGTTTTGATAAGGATTTCATTTATAATTTTAAGGAATTTATCAATTTATATACTGTCTTAGCATTCTCTAAACCTATTCAAATCCTGCTTTGATTTGTTGATATTTGTTCCATGCTGGATCCACTTCCTTTCCCTGACTATAATATAGGCTTGTAACCTGTATTTCCTATTATTGTTAGTAAATAAATAATATAATTTTAATTATTCAAATTAGGTTAAGTTTAATTACAACATAGTATTGAATTTTTGAGAGCATTAAATATGTACTTATTTTCTGTTTTACAGGTTACTAATAAAGACAAAAATGAAAGAACATTGATTCACAAAACACTAAAAAGTGTGTTTGGACCAAGAATTTTCAGTAATACTCTGTCCAAAGAAGATGTTACAATTATCCAAGTTGGAAAATCTACTAAGAAGGGTATGCTTTTATTCAAATTGTTAAATAAGTAAAGTATTAAACTAGTAAATGAGAGTTTTCCTCATCATATTATTAATCAATATATATTTTAAGAGGGAACAATCGTACTAGACCCAAAAACTTTTTTGTTTTTTCTGTCTTTTTTTTTACTTTAGAAGATTCCCTATTTCCTTAAAACAGAAGTGAAGTCCGATGCTGTGTCTGGACTCGACTGCCAGGTTTTTCCTCATTTAATGGTAGAAAGGCTTGAGAAGGCTATTCTATTCTAAAAACATTTATGCAACACTTTCTCCAACAACCTCAGCAAGTTGTTTTTAATTTACTGATTTTTTTTTTTCTAATAAAGATTTATTACGAAATAGTAGTACACCCTCTTCCCTTTTGAAGGCTCCTTCTCCTACTTTATAGAGTTAGAAGAGGAGGTATGCCCCATGAGTAATAAGTGGAAGATTCACACAAAGGTGTTTGAACGATATGACTGATTGTTCATTCCATGACCCTTCAATTATTACTATTAATATTATAATCCTGTTAGTAACAACCCCATACTTCACATTATTTTCTTTGGAATCTTTAAATAAATAAAAATGATTAAATAAACGCATTTTTGTTCCAATTACAAATCACTGATAAAGATACACACATTGTATTTTTACTCTTGCTCACAAACTGCAATTGTATGCACTTAGGTCACTCGAAGTTGGACAGCCCTAATTTAAGATATCATTCCATAATAATGTTCTTATAATGTATGAAATCATCATAGCATTTTTTTCTTCATAAAAATTATTTTTAAAATAATGTCCCAATTTATTTTTCTATGTTTAGGTTTAATTGAAAATTTGTCTTTAAAGGTAATGCAAATCAAACATCATCATTGTATAAATAGTGTAAAATACATAATTATCTACATGAGTATTTCATGTTAATTTAAGTTCTTTTGTTTTTGTTTTCCAATTTTTCATCTGCTTTGATGATGGCCTTCAAATATTCGGCCGAAACATTGGCAAATAAAATAAATTATTTTTAGTTAACTTTGCCTAATATTTTTTGACTGGTCCCATCCAACATCTCTTTCAATATGATCTTATTATATGCCGTTTTAAACTATTGGAATGAAAATAATTAAATTTGAAATTTGAAATGTACAAATCGGGGATGAATGTTCATTGAACATTACTGTTAACTGGATCTTGTTGACAAACGTCAATATATTATAATTATCAGATAATTATTTGTTGTTGGTAAATATATAAATTTACTGAAGTTATTTGATTTAATTTTCCTTGTATATTAGTTTTGATTCAAGTATTTACATTTTCAGACAGAGTATGCTGGCCAAAGAACCTTCCTGAGTTCCTCCATTTTACACTTGTCAAATTGAAGATGGACACCACTCATTGTGTTTGCCTGCTTTCCAAAAAACTGAGGTTATATTGCATATTCAACAAAATCTTTAATAAGAGGCTATGGATTTGTCTGATTTATGAGTGATTTTAATATCTGAAGTTAAAAAATCAGGTCCTTTGTATTTTCTTTAATATTTATCAGTTTATAACTTCTTATCTAGAAAGGTTTACTATTACTTTAAATATTTAGTGAGCATATTTCTTGAAACCCTTATATTTTATGCTATCATAACATCGCTAGCAAGCCATAGTTGACCTAAAATTAGTTGAGGTGTATATTAGATCGATTCAGTTTTATCACTTTATTTATGAACATCATAATTGATAACTGTACTAATTTTAAATGTTTTTATATGTTTAGATTGAAGGCTAATTACTTTTCATATGCTGGCACAAAAGACCGCAGAGCTATCACAACTCAAAGAATGTGTGTTAAAAGGAAGAGAGCTGAAGAATTAGCACATTTATCAATAAGAGGAATTAAAATTGGAAACTACGAATATAGGTTTAAACCCCTTAGATTGGGTGAATTATCTGGTAACAAATTTACGATTACTATCAGGCAAGTAGATTTCTATTAGTTTTTGTAGTTTAGAATATTTTAATTGTAACTTGACTATTATTAAATAATATTGATTATCAGACATAGTTTGATCTATTAAAATATACCCATAAAGAGTTATACAAAAATATATGTATAGCTGAAAGTACCCGTGCTCCACTATGGTGTAATATCATTAGGATTAAGGACAACTTAAATTAAAAGTTAAGCTTAACGTTATAATTATTATTACTTAAATAAACCTAAATAATTCCATTCTTAAAATAATTTCCTTAAGTAAATTTGACAATTCGCAAAATTTTATTATTTTTTTTTTTTATTTTAACAGAGAAGCTTTTCTTATGGCATCCTTCAAGTGAATATATTCTCCACTTCTCACCTTTTTTTTTTTTTTTTGGAATAAAGTTTAGTCTTTCTGTTTCTATTTTTATGTACTTATCAAGCATTAATTAATTAATGAGGAGATTACATAAGAACCATAGCATCTTCATTTCCTCTACTAGCTCAACCTCTTTTCCCATTGATAATTTTATATTCCAGGTTCCAAATCTGAGATCATCATCCTTGCCATGTCGTTTCCTTTTTGACAGTCCGTTTGTTCCGAGGCCACTTATGGTTCTTTGAATCAGTTTCACTCTTTTATGGGTGATTAGCCCAGCAAAAGAGGCCCCATTACCTCGGGATAACTGGTGGTCAGGTTATACCCCTTATCCTTTGGGTGGTCTTCTCGGGGAAGGTGATCCTGAGGCATATAGTATGTGATCTTAGTGTCAGTATATGTGTATAGTGAACTGTTCTGAAGTGTGTGTGGTCTATATTGAACTTGGGAACCTGGGCGTGTGTTAATCCCTGCTAGCTTAGCACTTAGCTAGTCCCTGCGGTGTTGAAAACCTTTCAAAAGATATTAAAAATAGTCTAGTATGCAAACTATTTATAAAAATTAAATTACAATTTTTTTAAAAATCTTTAAAATGGACTTACCTGGTTTGGAATTCTATGCCTCAATTGTTAATTTAATTTAAGTAATTTGTTCCTTTTAATTCCAAAATGTAAATTGGGAAAATTAGTAATTATAGATAGATATATCCATCACTTTTCCCAGTCAGGGTGAAATTGATTTTCTATTAACATTGTTTATCACCTTTTTTTACAATTATTCTCATCACTGAGACCTTGTTAATGTAAAGGTGTGTTTAGATGATGCCTTTTTTTCATGCAAGAGGAATGCAACAAAGCACAAGGGAGGGGCGTGCCCCAAAACAAGAGGCAAGCAAGCCGCACGAAGTTGCAAGTGGTCCACAGTCTTGTTGGGAAACTCATGCACCTTTTCGTGCAACCTTTGTGTTAATGATTATTTTTTTAGGCGTCTTAAATCAAAAGTGTTTTTTTTAAATATGGATTGGGGAAAAGATTTGCAACAGCTCTTTACAATTACTTGCTGACATTCCAGTAAAATTTTTGAATAGTTCATGCTGTATCCGAGCTTCCATCTTCAAAATAACGACTAACTCAACACTTGTGTTACCTTTTACAAGAATTTTCAATTGTCATATAGGCAGAAGCTATGCCAACAGCATATAAGATTTTTCGCTATAGTGGCTTTTTTTATACTGCGGCTTATAATTGTGTGTGAACAGTATGTGGCATACATCAAGGTGCATGGAAATAATGCAATGCAACCTTGTTACAGGCACAGCCGAACGCAAAGTTGCATGAGGCATTGCACGAAAAAAAGATATTGTCTAAACACATTTTATAAGTATCAATTGGTTCATTATTTTATTTTTCTTCTGCAGTGTTTATATTTCCATGTTTAAAGTTTTCGGTTTGCTATTTAAAAATAACATCCAAATATTGATTCTTTTCAGGAATTTAGAAGCTGCAGATGATGTCATTGAAGCAGCGATGGATAGTTTGAACAAAAATGGTTTTATTAATTATTTCGGACTGCAGAGGTTTGGCTCCTCTGTTATTGTTCCCACTTTTGCTGTTGGAAAAGCTATACTGATGAGAAATTGGAAATTGGTAAACTTGTTATAGAATAAAAAAATATTTTTTGTGTATATTTAATTATAATATTTTGAGATCATGATCTTATATAACATGATATCATTTTGTGTAATTTTAATTTTGATTTGATGATTAAAAAAATAAATTATAAGATAAATTGAATTTATTGAGCTACTCAGGTCTTAATAAAAAAATAAAAAACAACAATCAAAAAATTAGAAGTTTTGAAGAAATAATAGTTCCCCAGAGAATTAACAACATTAAATATTGGAGGGTTTGACCTTTTTAGGCTGTTGAACTTATTTTAAAACCAAGGACTGATGAGAAGTGTCAGCCATGGATCAGGCAAGCACGTGAAGCTTGGTGGGAAACCCGTGATCCTGGTAAAAGTCTTCAGTTTTTGTGCAGAAATCAGCATTCTCTCGAGTTCAGGGTTCTAAAGGCTCTCAAACAGAATTCGTCTGATTACCATGGAGCTCTTTTAAATGTAAGTATTTACCTACTAACCAAACTGAAATTTTTAGAAATTGAATTTAAAAATCTTTATCTTACCTGAATGTAGTAATTCCCCCTAAAATTATAAGCAGCAATGTTTTCTAGTTTATTTCATTGTTGTTTCTTTCATTGATATATATATCAATTATATATATATATCAATCAATCAATCGTGTGTGTGTGTGTGTGTGGGTGTGGGTGTGTGTGTGGGTGTGTGTGTGTGTTTGTGGGTGTGTGTGTGTATATATATTATGATATTTAAATTTCAACTTAAGGAAAACAGAAATTCAAATAAGGTCATATCAGGTTGCAACCCTACTAACCCTTCATGCCTAATCCTTGATTCTTCATACCTAGTTAGCTTTGGGCCTTGGGGCAGCTTGGAGTCTCCAGGCATAGAGGAGTATGGAACCAGAAGACAAAGTCAGGTTGAGAAAAGAGGAGGGGAAAAGTGAAAATCTAACCATCGCTCCCCAATTATTTCAAAAAATCTTATTTCAGAAAGTTCTTGACAGATTTTCTTGAAAAAGGTCTTTATATTCATTTTAAAAAATTTGGCTTTCAGATTATGTAGAGAAAACAATATGGTCACATTTTTAAAAAAAAGAAAAAAGTTGAATCCAGTAGTTTGTATTTGCATATAAAACAAAAAAAAAAAATATTTTTTTGGTACCAAAAGATGCCTTACAAAAAATAAAAGGTATTACCATTTAATATTTTTTTCTGTCTTGCTTTGTTCTCGAAAAAAGTGCCTGGTCCATATAACTTGGGACACCCTGTGTGTATGTATGTATGTATGAACCATATATATATGTATATATATATATATATATATATATATATATATATATATATATATATATGTATGTATATATATATGAATGAATATTTTATTGATTTATAAATACAATTTTAGAGCAAAGAGTTGTGAGCTGTTATACAATTTAAAATTATATACATGATAAATGAATACAAAAATTAAAAATAAATGGCAAACTTTTAATACAAATACAAAAAAGTAAATAGCAAACTAGTAATAAGTTAAAGTAAAATATTTCTTAATTTTAGGCAATATTTCATATAAAAAAATAAATTATTTAAATGTTTTTCATTATCTATTATCAGCCATGAACATAACCGAAAGTCATCATTTTCTGTGGAATGAATTCTTCTAAGAAAACTTTTCCTACATATTTCATAAACGGAACAGTACATTATTAAATGGTGAAGAGGATCTGGTCCTGAGTTACACATCGTACACATGTATTAAAGTTGTAGCTTCTATTGAAATATATTCTGGAGATCTTGGAGCTAGCTAAACGAAGTTGTGCTATCATTACTAGTTTCTGGATGTTTGAATTCACGACCAAATACTTTTCACCACTTCCAAGAGAGCTAAGGTGTCTGTAATCAGTGTTGTAGTGGGAGTTGACTGTATGTTCAATGTCCACAGACAAATAATGATTCTCAAATGCTATGTTTAGGCTTGTGATATTTGCTTTAACAACATTCGCATCCTGCTTATTCCATATATCCATTGCACCGATTCTTTCCAATTGTAGCATTAGCTGTTCTGCCTAATTAAAGGGCACGGGAGGATTGCCAATCAATTCGACAAGCCTGCTGTAACAAATCCTAGGAAATTCATCAGCTGCCATATTTAAAATTTAAATCCAGCATCCTTGCAAACATTTTTACTTGGGTGTGTTTTGTACCTGTTTCCAGCCTGACATAGGATTTTGGGGTGTTTTTTTGAAGATGTAAAATACCCTTCAGGAATGATAATTGGGATCTTTCAATTATGTCTGGGTAAGCCATGCCCCACACTTCTGACGTGTACAGTAGAACACTGTGACAAGGATTCGTATAGTGTGATTATTGTATTCCAAGAATCAGATGAACTGGATCCAAGAATTTTTACCACTGCTGCTTTAGCCACAAAATATTCAGATGCAGCTCTAAATTTATCAGAGCAAGACAATGGTACACCAAGATAAGTAAATCGGTCTTTGTAAGCCAGCATTTGCTCTTCATAATACAAGTTCTTCATATTTTCAAGTCGACCTTTGTGGAATGGCATGACAATTGTTTTGGCTATGTTGACCTCAAGGTTATTTTGTTGGCAGTACTCTGATAAAGTTCTCAATTTTAACTTAGCATCAACCCAAGAATATGCAAGCATAACCAAATCATCGGCATACAGTAGCATTAGGATTTCTTTGGAACTTTTAATGCTTATTCCTCTCACATTTCTATCTTCATAAAATTTAATAATGTCTGAAATAAAGAGCAAAAATAATAGAGGGCTCAAAATCTCGCCCTGTAGTACACCTGAGGATACCGGAATTTCAGCTGATACATTGACCCCATCAGAAATTGAAAAGACTGCAGAAGCATAAAAATTCATGAGAAATCGCAGTTTTCCCTCCGACGCCTACATCATATAATTTCTGCCAAATTTTACCAAGGCTCTTTCAAAATCAACGAAAATTCCATATATACGTCTGTACTACTTCTAGAGTTTAACAGTTTATTTGATCAATTTTCTTAATTTTTTTTTTGTGCATTCAGTTTTTTTAAGTTTTTTCACGTTAGTTGATTTGTCTATTTCGTTTTTGTTTTATTTCTCCGGAAAAGTGAAGGTTACTGGTGAAAGATACGAGACTGAGTTAATAGAAGTTAATCTCGATAGGATTATAACTGCGGGCTGCAGGCTACCTTCATAAACACACCTACTACCGTAAGTTGTAAACATAAATATTATGGCTCTCTGTTCTAACTGCAATGGGGCAATAACCCGTGAAGATAAATATAATTTAAATTGCAATAAATGCAAAGTTATATTTCACGGGAGGTGTTGTAAGCTGGAGGAAAAAGAAGTCGAAGAGATTAAGTCACTTAAAAAAATATGGATGTGTATGAACTGTGACAAATCGAAAAAAAAAACCCTTCAACCACTACTAAAATAGTAAGTCCTACGAAAACACACACGGACCACAACTCAGAACCATCAACATCCGAGATACTAGCCGCTATATACAGTCTTAAAAAAGAAAGTAAAGAAGACATAAATGACATAAAATCGGCCCTAGAAAAATACGGAGAGATGACTTTCGAACTGTATGAGCGACTTAACAAAATCGAAAAACATTTAGAAAGTCAGTATAAACATTTAGAGGAAGTCATTGCAGAAAATAAATTGAGATACGAGTGAATAAGGCTGAGCAGGGTCTTCTGAGCAGATCAGTTGAGATCAGAGGCATTCCTATTCGCCCAGGAGAGACACCGGCGGGTTTGGTTTCCAGCGTTGGGGCGGGTCTTGGTCTCAAGATTAATGTTGAAGACCTGGACATGGTTGAGCGAAGGAGACCAAGAAAAGACGATCCCAGGCCGCCCTCTGTCATCGTGCGCTTCATTAGGCAAACGCTTAGGGACGAAATAATTCATAAAAGAAAAGTTAAACGGGAATTTACAAGAGATATCGGTTGGCAAGAGAACGATTCCCACCGGATTTTCATCGGAGAAGAAATGACACCAACCAACAGACACCTCTACTGGCTGGCTAGGCAGAAGAAAGTAACTGGTAAACTAAAATATGTATGGTTCTCAGCCGGTAGAGTGCGCTGCCGAAAAGACGACGGCCACCCTGTTATCTTTGTCGACCGGGCTCAGGATTTGGATGTCTTCGTATGACTGTCATTTACCTGTATAATCTACTTACTGTCATCATTTTGGCTTATTTATTTATAATGCATACTTTTGAATTTTATTTCATTCATACATTTTTCTTTCAAATTTCTTCCCACATAAATATTTTTACTTTATTTTTTTCATTTTATTTTTCTAATTTTAGTTTTATTAATTTTTATTATACAATGCACTCTGCAGGTTGTTACTCATATTACAGGGTCTTTTTTCCTATAAATGTCTTTCCCTTAACTTCTCTTCAGTATGTTTAGTATCCTAACTACCTGTCACGTTAACTCCCAATCCTTACCTGCCCATTATGATGAATTCCAGCAATATTTCTCACAACTTTTATCATATTATATCTATTTCCGAAACTTGGCTTAAGCCCCAAATATCCTACGATTTCCAAACCTATCCTTTTCTTACAAAAACCATAACTTACTGCAACCTTGACCGTGATATTATCCTACCTCTCCTTGAAACCCTAGATTGGAGTGAAATCTACTCCTCCTCCTCCATAGACTCCATGGTTGAAATCCTCACATCCAATCTTCTCAGAATCCTTGATACCTACACTCCTCTTAAAACCTCTACCTTTCGTCGTCGACCTGCACCCTGGATGTCAAAAGAAATTAAAGATCTGCAGAGAAAGCGTGAGGCTGCACGAAGACGATTTAGACGAACGAGGCTCACGGACGACTATCAAGTGTTCAAAATACTGCGTAATCAGGTGCAAGTAAAAATTCGAAGTGCAAAATCTTCCTACTTCCACGAAGCCTTATCCTCCTCTCCCGATTCCAAGTCAAAATGGCAAATCCTTCGAAAACTCGCCCTTCATAAACCCTCCGGATCCTCAACCTCAACCAACTTCCGTTTCGCCTAATGACCTGAACGCCTATTATGTTTCATCATCTCTCTCCTCTCCATCCCGTTATTCCAGTTTTTCCTCAGTAAGACCTTTGAATGACAGTAACTTTTATTTTTCCGACATAACCCCCACAGAAATTATCTCCTCTATCATGAAATCGCATACCAATTCCGTAGGCCCAGATGGTATCCCTATTAAACTTATAAAATTATGCCTCCCAGAAATTTTACCAGTCCTTGTCTTTATCTATAATTTCTCCCTACAAAACTCTATATTTCCTACCTCCTGGAAAAAAGCTATTGTTCATCCCATCAATAAAACTCCTAATCCTAACTGTCCTGCAGATTATCGCCCGATCTCCATCCTTTCAAAACCCCTTGAACGATTGGTGCAATCCCAAATTTCCCATTTCCTGGAAGATTCCCATCTACTCCATCCTTTCCAATCCGGTTTCTGTCCTGGTTATTCTACACAATCTGCACTAACCAAAATCATAAGCGATATCCATGCTGCAATAGATGAAAAATAACTGACCGTCTTGATACTCCTAGATTTTTCTAAAGCATTTGATTCCATTGACCACCGTATCCTTTTTACCAAATTAAATGCTTTAAAATTTTCCAATAGTTCAATCCACTGGATCCGATCCTTCCTCTCTGCCCGCACTCAAGCAGTATCTATCCCTAATCAACCCTTATCCGACTTCCTACCTCTGTCTTCGGGAGTAGCCCAAGGTTCCAGCATTTCACCCCTCCTCTTCAACTCCTACATTAATGATCTTCCTTTGTCAATTTTACATTGTTCCCATCACCTTTATGCAGATGACTCAAATTTATTTATCCTTTCCTCCTAACGAATTACATGAAGCTATATCTAGGATCCAGGAAGACCTCGATAGAATCTGTTCTTGGGCTAACTTGCATAATTTAAAGCTAAATGCAGGGAAAACTCAAGCCATTGTAATCGGTTCAAGTCCCCTCCTCAAATCCATTACCAACTTTCCTACCCTAAACCTGAATAATCAGCCTATCACTTTCTGTTCCTCTGCCAAAAATTTAGGAATCATTATCGACCAAAACCTCTCCTGGAAGCCTCAAATCGCCCAAATAGCCCGAAAATCCACAGGCACCTTCCTGTACCAAGTCATTAATAACCATTGCCCACCTTACATCTATAACCTGTTGAAATTCAAGTCTTCCCTCCACTCCCAACTCACAACAAGATCACGTTCCTCTGACCTATATACTGCCCTCCACCGAACAGCATTATACCAACACTTCTTCCTAGCTCGATCCACTACCCTCTGGAACTCTATACCTTTCTCATGTATATATTCATAATATGGTTTTATTTTTAAATAGATACATACGAGTATATCATCTTTTGTATGTATGTATGTATATATGTTTGTATGTGTATATATAGACGATGGTATTTTAAGCTATAATTATTATTTCATATGTTTATTTTTTTTTTAATTAAATTTAATTTTTTTCCCTATAAAAAGTGTATGCAGTAATTACTGATGCATTTAATTTGTAAATAACATACCAGACTATTGTACTTTTAACTGTGCATTATTTTTATTCTTAGGGGACAGTAAGTCCCAGAATAAAGTTTATTTTTTCATTTTTCATTACACAATCTCGGCATCCCTTGCCACTCCTAAATCCCATCTGTTCTTTTGGTAATATATTCATTTCCTCCACCCATTTTGTTAGTCTTCTGTTGATGATGCTTGTGAGTATTTTTGTAATAGTGTTGAATATAGCAATACCTCTGTAATTATGGGGGTCATTTCTGTCTCCTGTTTTATATAATAAAAACATTTTTATTTTATTCCAAGAAGGAGGAACACTTTCTTTTTCCCAGATGTTGAAAATGTCTAGAAGCAACTGTACCTGTTTTTCTGGCAGTAGTTTATAACATTCATTGGGAATCTGATCCAAACCAGTAGTTTTATTATTTTTCGTCTTGTTAATAGCATAAGTAAGCTCTTCAAGTGAGAAAAGGGAATCTAATTCAGGCGTAAAGAACGAAATTTTACATGAGCTGGCTGATTGGTTTGGAAGGATATTGTGGTAAAAATTTTCCCATTGATTTAATGTAATTTGACTATCAGGGGTTCGCCTATTTTTTTATAATATATATCTTTAGTTTCTTTTATTAGTGATTTGTAATTTTCTTTGCCTCAAAATAGTTTTTTAGCTTATCAGGGCAGTGATTAGAGATTCGCCATTGTTTGTATGAATTTGCTACCTGTTTTTTCAGAAGTCTGCATCTACAATTGAACCAGCGCTTATTGCATGTCCATTGTTTCTTATTTCTTCTTGAAAATTTCAGTAACCCTGCCTCCTTAAATTCATTCTATTACATTCTGTTAAAAAACTAAGAAACTGTTCAGGTGACTTTGAATATGGCTGAGGAATTACAGCTGAAGATTCTAAAACGGCTTTGTTAAGATTCAATGTAAGTTGATTCCTGGATAAATGAAACGAGTTAAGAGGTTGCACTTGGCTGAATTTCCTTCGATGAGGAGTAAAGCGTGATTTTACATAATTCATGGTCAGATAATGTGTAAGTTGGTGCTACTTCAAAGTCTACAATATCATTAAGGCAGGTAAAGGAAGCCCACACATGGTCAATGACGCTACTACCATTTTGGCTCATAAATGTGAATTGGCCATGGGCATCAGTTGGTGAGCGACCATTACATATTACTATTCCTAATTCCTCCATGGTTCAACCAATATTTCTCCTCTTATGGTAACGATGTTATCCAGAAAAGCACAGTCACCACTGAGGCAGCAATCTTCAAACAAATCCTCTTCAAAAGAATTAAGGCCCCCAATCCTTGCATTCGTCACCACCCATGACTATATTTATTCCTTCATAATCTCTTAGAAGGGAAGATATATCTTTTTTTATAATATCAATAATATGGTTATACTCAGTTCCATACTTCCAATAGATCAGAAAATTCTCTTAAAATTAGTGTACGAACAGTAATAGAATTTCTAAAATACATAGCCAGGCCTCCTATCCCATGACCCATTGTGTTTTTTCTTGTGGCATTCACTGCTATATGATTATAATCCGATAAAAAAACAGGATTACTCAGGTTATCTGTTGTGACCCATGTTTCAGAAAACCCCAATATATCACAGTCCCTGAAATTTGTAATATTAACGTTGCAAGAGCTATAAAGATTGCCATATCCATGTACATTTAAGAAACCGATTTTTAAGGACCCCACTTGTCACTTGTCCCGATCCACTATAGTTTCTCCAACACCGGAGATTGAATGAACTCTCGGTCTCAGGAAAAAAGAATCCAAAGTAGAAATGAATCTGGTTGAGCTTCCTTTCCTCTTTCGTTTTTTAAGAGGTATTGCTTGGTAGGAGATATTAACGGTCAATTCCCCTGATGAGTCTCTTGATTCCTCTTGTTGCACCTGTTTTCCTAACTTAGTTAAATCATTAATCGATTTGACATCAATAGGGATGTCTTGTTCATTTTTTTAAAGAAAAATTTTATTTTATTTGAACCATACAAATTTATATCCATGGCTTTTCTGAGCTTCTTTGGCTTTCTTGAATAAGATATATTATATATCATAGATACATATGAATATATTAACATAACATATATTTGTTTTGATGTAGAAGTATCAAATATATTACTCTTTAATATATCTGTGTGTGTGTATATATATATATATATATATATATATATATATATATATATATATATATATATATATATTGTTACTAAATAGATGTATGTATAACATCAATATTTCTATGTTATTTTAGTTATGCATTTTCCTTATTAACCCAGGATTTGGGGCACCAAAAAATAAGGGAAATGCATAACAAAAAAAAAATACCATGAAATATTGATGTTATACGTACATCTATTTAGTAACAAAATAATAATTATTATATATAATATTGCTATAATTAATCGAGTCCTTAGTGTATATGTTTTTTGTATTGTGTATACTACACAAAAATTTCAAATAATTAATGTGCGAGTTGAAAAAAATTATTTATGACTTCAAAGTTATTTCAATTTTAAATTATAGCACTTTAATTTGATTCCTTTTAGATTCCCAGAAATACATTGATGTTACATTTACATTCGTACCAAAGCCTTGTGTGGAACCAAATAGTTTCAAGACGAATAGAAAAATTCAAGTTTGAACCTCAAATTGGTGATCTTGTAATTGTTAATAAAGAAGAAACAAATGATGAAGCGCTTAACGAAGTTGAAAAAGAAGATACTGTCGAGTCTGATGAGGAAGACAGTCAAGAAGTTTCTGGTAATGATATGAATAAAATTCATACTTTTCTTCATAAAATTCAATGACAGTAAAAAGATAATGTTTGGGATTTTTTCTACATCAATTGTTGTATGTTGATCTGTATCAGTCTATATACATGTATTAACTTAAATTTGTTAATATTCATGTTTACCCACAATTTCTGCATTTTTAACTAACTTAAGATCCTCCATGATTTTCAGACAAAATTGAAGAGGTGAAAAAGAGGCCAGTCGTTCAAGCTTTAACGGAAGAAACTGTTTCTAAAGCTTCAATTTATGATATTGTATACCCTTTACCAGGACACGATGTTGAGTATCCTAAAAATGAAATTGGAGATTGGTACAAAGAAATACTACAGCAAGATGGTATCTCTGAAGAAGATCTAAAAAGCAATAACAAGTAACAATTATTATTATTGTTTTTCTTGACACATTTAATTTTTTTCAAATTATAAAATATTTATTTTTATTTTAAGGATGTTTTCATTGTACGGGACTTATCGAAAAGCCTTAGATAAAGTTGGAAATTTAGAATGGAAAATAGTTGAACATAATGATTTTGATGAAGATTTGGTTTTATCTGATTTTGACAAGCTAGAAGATAAAGAATTAGAAAAAGAAAAAGTTACATCAGGTACAGTTTTACATATATTATTTTATTTTACAATGAGACTTGTTACTTAAAAATTAATGTATATTTTAATTACAAACATCTAGGTGTAACAAACTTTAGTACTTGTTTGTCATAATCCCAGACATTTCGCACCTGTCGTGGAATATTGTATGATCTCCAAATTTAAAATCATTCAAAATTAGGTCATCTTTATGTGGTATAAAAGTTAATAAGTTTAGTTGTTCAATTTGCCGAGGAGAGGTGGTAATGAATTTCGAAAGTGGAGGACAAAGCCAATCGAGGAAATCTGTGACAAATTTTGCCGTTCACAATGGTAAGTTAAGTTGTGCGCTCCTAGAACTAAAAAGAAAAATATATTGTACCTGCCGTCGAATATTATAAAATCTTGAAAAACTCAACTTTTGGTAAATGGTGTTTAAATTTAAATGCCATTTCCCTAAAGTTGATCGCCTAAGAATGATTGATTTGAAAATGAATTAATCAATCATACTATCTATGGCCTAAGAATGATTGATTTGAAAATTAATTAATCAATCATACTGTCTATGTGTTCAAAAATATTCCACGGATGGTGCGATTTTATTTCAGTTTTAAAATTTGAAATAAAATAAATTATAATCTGTAATTCTATATAAAAAAAAAATTATTTTGATTGTATATATCTCCAGGCTGTTGCTTGTAAAAAATTTAACTGCTCACCTATTTCCGCACATGTTTGACATGGATCCAAATCAATTAATTCTCGAATTTCTTTTTCATTGACAACTCGAGGTCTTTCAAAATGAGCCTCATCTTCAAGTGTTTTATCACCTTGACGAATTTAGGAAAACCAAAATTGAGCATTACACTCAAAGAGTACCTTCTCATCAAACACGGAGCATATTTTTCGAGCAGCCTCGGTTGCCTTCAAGCCAATTTTAAATTCATATAATAAAATTGACTGAATTTGAATTTCAACACTCACCCTTTTAATATATTTCTTTTTAAACGTTTAGCAGTGACTGGAGTAAAAGGTAATCCCTATTTCACAGACATTAAACAATATTGTTTACATTGGAAAAGATCTACTTGAAAAGAGAATTATAAAAGACAGTACTGACCAAATAAATCTTAATTAATGAAAAAACGATAGGACTTTTGAAATGGTCTGGCATAACATATTATGTTATAGGTAGATGTTACTTATAAAACTTATACAAATTTTCTAAATTTGATTTGAATTATATTTATTAATATTATTACATTTTATTATATTAATTTTTTTCAGATGTTAAAATTAAGTCATTAATCATGAACTTAACTCTGCCTTCCTCAACATATGCTACAATGGTATTACGAGAGGTTATGAAGACAGACACTTCAGTCAGTTTTCATGCTTCATTAACAAGAAACGTCCAGGAAGCCAAGAGACTGAAAACTTCAACGGAATCTTTTAAGGAGGACGAGCATCGTAATGGAGAAGTTCAAGAAGCATAGTTTATTTACTTTTATATGAAATATATATTTATTGTTTTCCATTATTATTTTTTTTTCTAATCTGTTACTCCCATTACTAATTTTTTTTTTTTTTTTTTTATTCTTTTATAGCATATTGATATGGAAAAAAAAAGGATTGAAATTTTTTTAGGTTTCATATATGATAAAAACTTAAAAGGTAGAGACTAAGAATTAAGAAGAAAACATTTATTTATTAATAGCTGCTTAAAAATCTATGCCACTTTATTCAAAAAAACTTATTACAGTTTGTATAAGCTATCTTTATTAATCTTAACATCCCTGCATAATTGGTCAAGAGAGGTTTGGCCAGCAGCCTTTGGTTGAGGGAGGATAGCTGCCCGAGAAAGTACTTGAGGTTGTACTTGAGTCGGTAATTCTTTTGGAGGTAAATGATCTTCCTCCGCATTATCAAATGGATCTTCTTTAGGTTTTGCATCAAACAATTTGGTAGGTACAAAATTTCGCTTCATTTTGGAAGCTAACCATAATTTGTATAACCCCTCTGGGGTTTCTGTATGAATATCTTCTTCTAACAACGCCTGAATCAGTTTCTTTCTCCTTTCATCATCTAGATACCTGAAAAAGAAAATTATCATTGAATCCTCTCATATTGATGAACAGATATGTTAAAACTTGTAATTGCTACATTAGTCTTTTAAAAATATATTTCAAGGAAATAATTTTGAATAGGAAAAGATAATTTTAATAAATGAGGAAAATCAAAATTTGGAATTAGAAGAAAAATACCAGAATTTATTATTGGTTTAATTAATGTTTGAATAATTATATTTAATCAGCATTTACTCTCAACTGCTACCCATGAACTCCACATCTCTTCCCTCCCAGCTTCAAAATAAAATATATATACATATTTTTTTACTCAAACGAATCGTTGGCATACAGAGGGAATAATTTCATTTAAAATCAGCCAAGTCGTTAAGTTGATGAGCCTTTCCCCCTTTCTATAACTTTATTTATTTATTTCACTATCAACTTCTTACTCAGTTCTTCTTAACCACATAGCAGTCATGAGGTATATTTTGTATAAAAGTTAAAATTAACCCTTTAACGGGCAGGCCGGGAATTTTTGAATCCATTTCTTATTTTTTTTTTTTTTTTTTTTGCCTTTGAATGGCTATAGCCACGCTAACCCCCACATGAAATTCAAGGTTGAATAAAGGATATTAGACTACAATGAGTAGGATAATGCGTCGGACATTACATCATTTATTGAGCAAAAGGAATTAGATATGTGTATCCTCCAGGATACATCGCCTGTTAAAGGGTTAATATCACATGATTTATGAATTATATACTTACACTGGCATTGATACATCAAATTTTATTATGAGATCTCCTTTTGTATTAGGATCGTCAACATATGGCATGCCTTCACCATGCACAATTTTAAGACAGCCAGCTCTTTAAAAAAACAAAAAATAAAAAAATTATTTAAATAAATATTTATCATGGGACCAAAAAAAATTATTAAATAATTAAGTGAACAGCAATATATAGTTTATATACTTCACCCATTCATAATGCATTAATGTATTGTAAATGCAAAAACTAAATATTATTTGAATTGTAAACCTCATTTTTTAAAGAAGACACATTAAAAAGGTATTCGGTGCTCATACAGTTAACATTTTGGCAGAATTCATTAAAATAAGTTAGTATGTAATAATTGCAAGAAAATTAAACATTGAAACATAAGAATAAAACACTTAAAATAATTTATTTCTGGGTTACTTACGAAATAACATCAGTAATAGCAAAACGGATTATTCTATCATCTAATGTATTCAATTCAACAATCAGTTTTTCAAGAGACTGGTAAAGATCTAAAGTGACATCCATGTGTAGATTAACACCATTTCTCTTGAATTTTTCATGTGGCAAGTCTTTTGTAATAATCACCAAGTCACCTTATAAACAAGAACAATGTCCTTAATATGAAAACATTGTAAACAATAGTAACAGAAAAAATAATAAAATATTAAATATAGCTCATCAAACAGGTTTGTACACAGTATTTTAAGTTTTCCTAGGCCTGGGGTTCCCAAACTGGAGGGCGTGAAGACAAGTCAAGAGGGAATTGTGAGACCAGTTGAAAATAAAAAACAATTCACACTTAGTTAAAATTTAAGTAAATAATTTATTAAAGCTAAATGCACATGGCAGATTTTTTAAAATTAAATATGATGTTTGAAAAATCAAAACAATTCACTTGAATGAAATGAAATCTTATTAAATAAAAATACATTCATGCGAATTTTGTAAACTTGAAAGGAATCATATTACTTTTTTCTTTTTTTTTTTTGGCACTTTTCTTACTAAAACTATTAACCCCATCCAAAATTTCATATCTTCATCTGAAAGCTGATTAAATTTACAATCAGATCCAATATATTATATTTTGAATCAAGTTCTTAAAACACCCACTAAACATGCCAAAATCGTCATATTTAAAAAAATAAAATAAACATTTAGAGTACCAAAAAAACATTGAAATTGGTGTAACTTTTGACAGGTTGAAGATAAATAGGATATATATATATATATATATATATATATATATATACCAGTTCCTCCAAATAGTCCAGTCATTTTTTAATACAATATTTTATATTTTTGTTTTAACACCATGTAAATTCCTTTCTGCCGACTCCCATTTGTTCTTATATAAACAATAATGTTTACTCTTCACAATAACAGTGGCAAGCTTTAATTCAATCTCTCTGTGTATTTTAAAAAGTGTGGTCAAAATAGTGAGCACTAAAATTAAAATTAGATCTGCTTTGCTGTATGAATTCAAACACAGTTCAAAAGCAACAGAGGCCGCTCGTAATATAAGTCACGTCTTTGGCAAAGATTGTCTTAGTGAGCTGAAGGCATGGACGGATATCAGTAAGGAAGACCAAAAGTGGTTGAACAAGCACAAGTGCGGGATATAATCGCAGTAGATCCATGCCAAACATGTTTAGAAATTGCTGAACAGCTCAACATTTCCGAATCTACAGCTTGGAACTACCTAAAAGAAAGGGCAAAAGTAAAAAAGTAAGATAAATGGGTACTTCACAAACTATCGGAAGCCAATAAACTGGTTTGGGTAACAACGATTTCGTCTTTATTGTCTCGATTAAAAATTGATCCATTTTTCGCCTCATCCACCTTATTCTCCTGATCTTTCGCCAACAGATTACCATCTTTTCTGGGCTTTAGATAATAGTCTAAGAAAACAATGTTTTACCAATTGTCAGAGCTTAGAAGTGGAGTTGGACAACTTTTTCTGTAATAAAACAAAAGATTTTAAAAAAAAAAGGAATTTGGGACCTGGCATCGCTTTGGGAGAAAACAACTGAATGTAATGGTGCATATTTCGATGAATAAAATGTTTGCATACTTCACGGCTGACTTTTTATAGCCCACTTGAAAAAAACGACAGGGCTTTTTGGAGGACCTGAGATATATATGTAGGATAGACGTATATATATCATATAGACATTTTTTAAAGTAACATTAATGCTCTACTAAGGTCTTTTGTCATAGGATGAACGGTTTAGAAGATATAGAGAGAGAACATGAGGTGAAAATCGCTTTTCCGCAAGTTTTCACATTTACTAAGCGTATATCTCAGAAACGGTACAGAATATGAACCAAGTGTATAGGGTCCAATAATTAAGTAAAAAGTCATGTTTTTCGTACGCCACACAGTTTTTGAGATATGAGCAAAAAACCAAGAATCTTTAAAAAAATTGGGACCTTTTGCCCCCCTCCCATTCCTGTTCCCAGTCCCAGGACTTTTAGTATGCTAACTTCTTAACTACCCTGAAAATATTTCCGAAGAAAAACGTTGCATTACAGAAAATGCACTCTACACAACATTTTCGGCCTACATTGACTTAGACTATAAATGAACAATGAAACATACTTACAATCACATCAATAACACAAATAATAAATAACTATCATAGATACCAGGGTGAATGCCAGGTCCTTCATCGCCAACATTTTGGAACACGATCTTTGTACCAGAAGGTAATCCTGGTTTAATATGAACACAAATTATTTTTTCTTGAAGACGTAAAATATCTTCATTATCAAAAACTCGTCTCTCAATTTTAAATTTTTTCATTGTTCCACGATAAACCTATATATCATCGTAATAATTCAAAATCTACTGATAGAAACTTCATAATTAAATTTTGGATACATGTTAAATTTAATTTAACACTAAATGAAAAATAAAGAAATGAGTATAATATTTCATCAGAACAGAGATGATATACATCCTAAAAATTGAAATGTGAAAATCCAAACATGAGACATAACTTAAAAATTAAAACTAATGAATAATTTATTTTATAAGATAGATAAGGTAAATAAAATAAACAAAAAATAAATCTGTTGCTGAATGGTTACAGCAATCGCTGTAGTTGGGCAGTAAAGGCGGATGGCAGTCAGTGGTCCATAATTTTTCACAACCTTAATTATTGTTTTCTATGCCATTAAACTGATTCTTTTTAGTAAATAGCTACTTAATTATTATTATGAGGGTTATAGGTTCATGAACTAATACACCACATACAGTCAGTCATTAAAGAACAGAACAAATCACACTGAATAACAATTGTAATTAGATATAAATAAAAAATGTATACATGTTCATCAAGGTCTACAGACTCAATGATGACTATTGGTATCTCCTATAAAGACTGGGAGGTTCTGGTAGGCTGGGCATGTGGCATGTATGACTGAGGAAATCCTATGGACATTCCTAAGAGTGTCCTTGCAGAAAAGCTGGCAAGAGTTGGAAGACCTAGACTGTGGATGGACTGCATGGCTAGTGATGGGAGATCCCTCAGCATCAAGAACTGGATGGAAACAGCACAGGAGATGGAGGTATGGTGCTTTTTGTTAGAGGAAGTTGTCTAATGGGCAGGTTGTAGGATTGCATTAAATAAATAAAATAATACAAAATCTTTGTTCTGCTGGTTGCTGGTTTCTTAATCTTTCAGTTTTGTCTGAACTGAGTGATTAACCCTGCGTCCAACACCAGGTTGAACCTTGGAGGACCTTTGATTTTATGTCAGGATTTTCTTCCATAGATGAGATGTCTACTATAGACTAGTGGGCCTCATCATCTCGTTAGCTAGGTTATAAGGATTAGGAAAGGGAAATAATATAGGATAAGGGTAACAGCATGATTCTCCCGGAGTAAGAGAGATGGGAGATATCAAGAGCTCACGTGGGCAGGGTCGCTATGTCCTTGAAGTATATCTGTTCTTCACTGGGATTGTGAAAAAGTATCTACCCGCTATGCAAGCTACCCATATTGCTGTATGGCTGTGAGACCTGGTCTCTTATGTTCACTCTTAAGAAAAATGTTGAGACGTTTGAGCTGAAGGTTCTCAGGTTGATAGTGAGCCCGAAGTGGGATAATGAACTAGGGATTTGGAGAAGGAAGAATAATAATGAAATCATCTCTGAAAACAAGCAGTCAGTCGCGCTCACAGAATACAGAATATGATAGAAGCTGTGGGTAGGTAGGGAGAGAAGGCTTCCGGCAAGGAGCGCTATCCCCACCACCTTAACCCCGGCTGTCCCTGTCAGTACCACTGTTTACCCCGTGTTTGGTAATTGTTAGGTCTTCGTTGTGGGTATGTGTTTTGTTTTTTTTATTTCTCAATTGGATTAAAAAATGCCGTGTTTGGATGTTCTAGGAAAGAGTCCAACAAGGATTTAAGCCCTCCAATAACCCTTCACCAGGACGTTTCAAACATACACAGTTTAGTTTTTTAACAAATTGAGAAACAAATCTTCCTTTCCTTTCGCCACAGTAAAAATATGTTTATTGTGGAGCTGTTTTAACTTTATCGTTAAACTCCCCTATATTAACAATAATAGGTATTGTAACCACAGAATACAGAATATTCTGTATATTCAATTATCAATGATGAATTAATTGCCAATTCTATTGAAATTATTTTTATTTGAAAACTAGTTTCGAATGTTAAACATTAAAACCATAAAACAAATGATGTTTTACAATAATAATATAGTTTTAGATTTGAATAAATCTTTAAACGGTAAACAGTACCAATTTTAACTTTTATTGTTTCCTTAGCTTTCCTTCAGTTGAAGAGGAACGAAATAAGTGGGTTCATGCCCTAAAGCGAGAAAAATGGAAGCCAACAAAAACAAGTGTTATTTGTTCAAAAAATTTTAAAGAGTGTTCTCTTGTTATTTAAATTGATGTTAAAGATCTCCATTTCTAGTAAATCTAAAGAAAGGTGCAATTCACTCGGTCATTAATTTCCCAGATCATTTGAGACAGAAGATTATTAAGGTATATATTTTATTATATAATTTTATTTGAGGAAAGGCGGCCAATAAAAAGGCTTGCGACCCCTTTGAAAAATATTAGGTCTCCAAATAAAAAGAAATTTAAAAAATGTTAGATCACTAATAAAAACATAAACGAGCTCATAAAAACCACTTGATGAAAGATCTGTACAGCTTCGAAATACAGCTGATTCATTAAGCTTCAGAGAAAGTTCACTTTCTACCACAAAAAAACTCGTTGAAAAGAAAAAACAAATTAAAAACCTAGGCCGAAACGTTTTGCGATATAAGAAAAACGCATGAGTGCCTCTGCCCCTTCTATATATTCTGTATTCTGTGGTCACGCTAGACATGAAAGCAAGTAGATTACAATGGGCCGGACATGTAGCAAGGAGCCCTCCAACAAGTCCCCTCTTCTTAACTATGGATGCTACAGTGGTAGGAAGGAGGCTGAAACTAAGAAGGGTGGACACTGGATCATCATGGATGGAAAAAGGATCATCCTGTAATTAATTGGAAAGTCATAGCTGAAGATAGGCAAAGGTGGAAGGGGCTGGTGGAGGCGGATAAAGATCTCCAAGGTCTATAAAAGCCAACAGAAAAAAAAAATTACTTTTACAAATAGAACAAAATCTTCTTGTTTGCATTTTAAGGCTTAATGTTCTTATATACTCAAACCAGGGCAGGAAGGATCGGTTTTAATATAGGTTATCTCCTTATTCTAGTGAGAGTGGAGAAAGTCATTCCATCGGGCCCCCATAAAATAAGTTTCTTCAAACACCTAAGGCAGATTCGAATCTGGGCAATAGAGGTTATCAGTATGCTGAAGGGCTTGAATCTCGGCTTGGCAATCACAACCTTCTAATAAAGACTTATTATTATTTTTTAATGACTGATTGTGGAGTAATAGTATTTTACATGCAATTCATCAAATAAACATGTAATAACCTTGTATACATAGGGTGTGCACATTAATCTCAATAGACAATTGTTTCAACAGTTATTATGGAAGAGAAAATTATTTTTTTAATATACTAACTAAGCTTAACAAAGTCAAGTAAAATAAAGTTAAATGACAGCATATATAACAATAATTAAGTTCACCTCTTCAAGTGTAAGTTCAAGCTCCCTTTCATAAGGTTGCTCTTTAACTTTTACATCTTCAATTTTATGTGCTTTAAACACAGCAATTTGATCTTTCATGCAATACATTAGATCAGCATATGGGTTAGCAGTTCCAAAAAACTTTCTGTACACATATGAAATGTTAAAGGGAAAACAAGAAAAATTAAATCTTACACACATTACAAGTCTTGAAATTATATAATAATTATCTGTTTGTGGATATTTTTATAAATTATTCTTTATACATTACTGATTAAATTCCATCAACCAATAAAATTTTAATGAAGCAAAGAAACAAATAAACCACATAATAAGTGTAATCTCGAAATAATCTCAACATTAAATTATCTCTGAAATATTTTGTTTTAGATTCAAAAAAGGATTGATTTTAAACTGTTTTCAAAATAGAAATGAGTTCGCAAAGAGAAATTCATATTCATTTTCAACGTAATGGACATCTACAACATTCAAACACTCAAGATAAACAAAACATTCTTTTTAAATATCTGCGCAATATAATTTTTTTTTTTTAATTGAGTAAATGATGCAACAAAATATCTGGAAATAAAAAGTCTCCTTAATTTAAATAATAAGTAAATAAATATAATTGGATAAGATGAAAATTCATTGATTGATCACATTTAACTATGAGGAGCAGAAAAAGGGCTGAATTAATGAGTTTTTAATTAGGAGATAATCCATCAAATTAGTAAAGGAAAACCTAAAAAATTCAAAAACATCTGATATACATGCCCACATATATATGCCAATTTAGCTAGTTTCTCTCAGTAAAAATTAAAAAAAAAAAACATATCTCTTTTTCATTTTAAATAGGTATGTTATATCTTACTTGAATTTTGTTTACATAAAGGGGATAGACATCAATGGCTATATAGACCTATGCCAGCAAGGTATGGACCCTCATAAATAATACCTCAGGTATCAATTATGGAAATGAGATACCAAAGAAAAGTTGGTGAGAAGACAAGAAGAGACAGAATGATAAACACTACGATCAGAGAGAGTTATGATTTAAAACCTACCAACTACAATTACTTTGGTTTGATTGTAGTTACAAATACTAACTACAAATGTAGTTGGTAGTTAACAGGGGCAACTACATTTTTTGTAACTAGTAGTTAGTAGTTAAATTTTTCCAAATACCAACTACAAGTTAAACAATGTAGTTAGTTGATCATAACTACTAACTACAAAATGTAGTTGGTATTTGCAATTATTTAACTTCTAAATACTGATGATCGTACAAGTACTAATAACTTCAAGGTATTTATTATTTAGTACGTGTCAGAGCCAAGAATTGAACCCGGATTTTCACATCTGAAACCATCTTCAATGTCCATCCGGCAACTTGGCATCAACTACCACAACAATTTTTCAATTTGAATTATATTTAATCATAATCATTCATATTTATTTAAACCGAAACTCGTTTGATTTAAAAATTACTCTAATTTCAAAGTTATAGTCTCTAAATTACTCTATTATAAAGTTATAGATAGACGGTTGGCTGTCAGTTTGTTTGTCACAGAAGCAAAAGAAAATATTTTTTCTACTGGGGCAGAGGATTGCAGAGGTGTGCTAGTTATAAAAAAATTAAAATTAAAATTAAAAAAAAAACAACAACTCATGATTGCTGGGTAAGAATCAAGAATATTGTATTCATATGATCTCCTGCGAAAAAAATTTGAAATTTCCATATCAGCTCTAGCTTCATGCTCTTGGTTGGTGATTCTATAAATACAAATACCTACTTGTAATTAAATTTGGGTATTTGTAATTATTAAATAAATAAATTCATCACCACAAAGCCAAAAAATCAAAAATGAAGTTGAAGTACTTGTAACTGAAAAAAGAAAAAAAAAAAACAGATAAAAAAAGAAAATGGATCTAAATTTGTTTTAGCAGTGGCCAATATTGTGGTAGTTAAGTTTATAGAAGATGAAACTTAAAAAAAGTCGGTTTTCAAAAAGAAAAATTTATCCTGTCTTCGTCTTCCTTATTCTTCATTGCAACCACTGGAAAATACTGTTTAACAGATTCAAAATTATTTATAACCTTGCTATAACTTTTGCAGACATGCTAAATGAGCAAAACATGTCTATAATCGCAGTAGAAATAAAAAATAAAAAAAAATAACCGAGATTAAAGGACTACAACACACACCATAGCACTTTAAAATACTTTGTAAAAAAATTGTTAATAACTGCTTCAAATAGAGAAGAAAAACATTAAAAATCACAGTCAATTTACAAATGACTCTAAGGGTTTTGTTACTGCATGGTTGATTGTCAAAAATTTCGGTTCTGGTACAATAGGTCTTATTTGAAAATAAATAATAGAATTTGAGCCACTATCTTCATTTTTCTTACTGATTTATTTTCATTTTTTACATTAAAAATTTTGTTAGTTTAGATGAAATGTTGCAATACAAATATTTATAAGTGTAACTCATTATTTTCACTGAACGAGTAATAAAAAAAAATAAACAAAAAAAACAAACTAACTACCTTTTTAGTTAACTACTTTTTCAGTTAACTATAAACTAGTAGTTGGTAGTTAAAAATATTAACTATTTCTTTTAACTAGTAGGTGGTAGTTAAGATAACTAACTACTTCTACTGTAGTTGCAAAAAGTAGTTGTTTATTTTCAACTACCAACTACTAGTTTATAGTTGCTCCACGCAACTACTTAACTTGAAGTTAATAGTTAAAAAAGGACTTAACGACCACAATTAGTTAACTATTTCCCCACTCTGCAGTGCGGTAGCAGAAAAAAACAAGAAGTAGAAAACTATTAGTGGAGCAGCCCATATAACAGGACAAATCTATATATCAGGCTAAATAAATTTTATCACTGGCATATAGCGCAATCAATTTTCAAAAACCAACAACTTTGAAAAATGTTTGATTAAGTTAATATCTAAAATATTTCAGATTATTCTTTGTTCGTTATTTTGAAAATAAATAAATGCTGTCATAGTAAAAAGTAAATTAAATATATTACTTGAATGTTCTGATCGGTTCTCCATGATAGACCCAAGGTGGATGCCACCCTACAGGAGTAAGTGTTCCTTTTTTCATACCAGCTTCTCCGTAATGATCATAAATTGCTTTAAGTAATGGACTTGTAAGAACTTCATAGGCTTCACCAACCAAGCAGAACAGATCTTGAAGGTTGGGATCTTTATTACGTAATGGATTATATTGTAAAGATAAATGACGATACCTAAAAGGAACAACGCATCACAAAATACATACACAACATTTAAATAATCTCTAATTATTTATTTTAATTGATTAAGATCAGAGTAAAATGGAAGAGCTCTTTCTACCAGATTGCTAGAACCTTGCTCAACATAAATAATTGGAGAGCAGAAATAGGAGATCAAACATCCTAACAAAAACTCGGCGACTTTTCATTACCTTGGGTCCATTACTCTAATGTCACAGCTGCATCCATCTCATACATTTCTAAGAACTTCTACCCAACAACAGCTCCTAAAGGCCTCTCCAAAAAAAAATCTTTTTAAATTTTACCTAAGCTAATTTATTTCACTATTTCATATTTCATTATATTCCACTCCAATCTCTACTTTTCTCCAGAGGCTGGGAGTTTTGGAATAATCCAAAAAATGTGGAGAATTTTGTTGTACAAGTTTTCTGGTATTTATTCTTAAATATTTCTTTAACTTATACTGATGTGTTCCCCTTGCTTGCCTAATTCTCCAAATGTCTCTCTCTTTTTTTTTTTAACTAAAAGGTTTTAGCTACAAGGAATAAGAGTGCCAATATGTACCCACTTCATATTTTAACAATATGCAGTATAATTAATGGAATGTTTCATCCTAGCATAAGGAGAATAAAATGTAGCATAAATGACAGATAAGTTACATAGCATAATGTTACTAAATATGTACGTATGATGATAAGCTGAGTTAAAAAATAGGTTAGAAGCTTAAGCCACACACTTTGACCAAAAATTAAATTCCTTATAGTAGTAAACAAACAAACATACATTACAGGCATGAAGAACCCTAATTAAATGGTACTATCTGTGAACACATGGTGGCTGCAGAGGTGTACCCTTACAAGTTTGAGTTGTTTCATGACGAGAAGCTATTAGCCTGCTATGGAGAGGAAGTTGAGGGAGTTAAAAGACTTAAGTTCTCTAGTGGTGACATGGAAGGCCAGTTCGATGTACATATTACCTTACGAGCAACCATCCAACCTACCTTTACCACTAGCTACGTCCCTACCTACTCTTCCTTCAGCTTTCCGGTTACAAGATAATTGTTCTGAACCTGGCCCTTCTCAAATTGGCTTATCTCAACCAGGCCCAAGTTGTATTTCTCGATTCTGAACAAATACCTAGCTATTCTGAATTTAATTCCTTGAACCTAGAATCTACCTTCATTCTTAGTTCAGATGAGTCTATCGCGACATTGAATTAAACTCATCAATATAAAAGTAAAAAACGTACGGAAGAATTCACAGATTCAGTTCACAACAAACAATCGGTTTTTTGCAATCGGCTGCAAAATATAGTCAAGCACGTGTAGAGGTTAACATGGAAGCTGTTAAGAAATACAGGACAAATCATCCTGAAATTAGCAGAAAAGCAGTTAACAAACATAAACAGAGCCAACCCGAAGTTAAAAGAATTGCTGTACACACATATACTGAGAATCACCAAAATATACATAAGGGGTCTGTACTGAAGTGTAAGAAAACCCATCCTGAAATCCATAGAAAGTCTTCAAAAAAGTACTCAGAAAATAATTCTCTTGTTAAACGTGTAGCTGTAACAAAACATGATGAAAGACGTTCAATGGAAAGGTTACAGCCATGGACAGTGAAGAAACATTCAGGTTACAAATAAGACCCAAAAACTGAATATGCAAAAGAGAAAATAGTCGATATTGGACAACGGTCAACTAGCAATTGGTATTATGCTGTAAAATCGTAACGTCGTTTGGAGCAAAAGAGATAAAAGAGGAACATACATTTCATGCCAACATTTAAGGTGCGAGGACAGGTATATCACAGAATATGGAGTTTGATGACACAACAGCAGCAGTCTTTTATTCAGATAAATTTTGTTGGTGATGACAACTATGAAAGAGACATTCACAGAAACGCTGTGGTTACTTTCAAAATGTGAAGCCAGCATTGGTAGACCAACTCCAGAAAATTCTTTATGAACATAACAAGCATATCTGCAGTGAATGCAAATGGGTAGTGAAAAATAAACTACGCCTGAATCCAGAGAAAAGCAAGGCTATCCTTATCGGTTCGAAACCTACCCTTAATTCCCTCCCTTACTATCCATTACTTTACCTCAAAAACTGTACAATTCAATTTTAAATTTCCATCAAAAACCTCGGAATCTCCTTTGATCAATACTTATCTTGAAATAACCACATTTCCAGAAAATCCATCATGATCCTCAAACAGCTCCAAAGACATCGTGACTCCTTTTCCCAAAGTACTCGCCAACTTCTGGTATCCTCTCTCATTTTTCCCCTCTTTGATTACGGGTGCTTGGTGTATGGGGGGCTGTCTGTTGAGATAGAGATGAGACTAAAGTGACTAATGAATTGTTTCATAAAATTTATCTTTGGGGTCGACAGACGGTCTCATGTATCTTGCCGGTACAAAGAGCTAGGGTGGCTTTTCCCCAATTTTCGACAGCAATACTTCCTCGGCACTTTCCTATTACAGTCATTAAAAACCAATAAACCTTCCTATATCCTAGACCTACTTACTCTGCGTTCCTCTATTCACCACCTGAATACAAGATCCCAACCTTCCAACCTATATACCCCCGCACACAGAACTGTCTCCTTTGAAAAATCCTTCGTTATCCATGCTACCTCTTTTTGGAATTCCTTACTTATCCATATTCGCAAAGCCTCTTCCTTAACTTCTTTTAAACATCTTTTATTTATCCATCTCCTCGATCTCCAGTCTTCCAAAATAATGTAAATAATATGTAAATGTACATAAGTGTGTTAACATTTTTAGTGTGGATTGTTTTTATTTATTTTTTTTTTTACTTAACTTTAATTTTTTTAAATTTTTTATTTCTCCTTTCTACTTTTTTTTCTCCTAATTTAATTGTACTACTGATGTGCTGATTTAACTAATCTCAGCCAGACAACTGTACCTTTTACTGTAGGGGACAGTCTGTCCCAGGATAAAGTTTATTTTTCATTTCATTTCATATCAAGGACTTCAGAGCTGCCGTTGTGTCTGTTCCCAAAGATCTACAAGATTTCCAGATAGTTATCAGTGCTGACAAAAGGCCTTCAATTCAAATGCACACTGAGGACGTTACAATAATTCTACCACTAACGAAGTTGCTTTCTTGACTGCTGGCCAGGTATTGGAAAAGTGAGACATTATTCGCCACAGCAGGGACATGAAACTGTTAAAAATCAGTGAGTTCTATCGAGCGTATGATTTTCTTCAGTATCGTCTCATGTTCTGCCATGGAGAAGATGGGTACAGTATTAACTTCCCTCAGTGTGACCCAAACACCAATACACCACTTAAGATAACTGTCTGCAGCTGATTTTTGCACTTGATGTTGATGGAGCAAGAAGGCAAAGAACCTTATTTACTTTAGTTTCGTAATCTCCTCAACCAATTTATGCTTGAAGTGTATGCAAAAATAGAAATAGAAAGACTACACTTTATTTGAAAAAAAAACAAAAAAAGTTTAGAAGTGGAGACTATATTCACTTGAAGGATGCCATAAGAAAAGCTGATGGTTTGGTATTGGAGCTGGGTATGATGGTAGTGCTGCCTCGAAGATTCACTAGAGGACTGTTAAAACAAAAAAATAAAAAATACTTATGCAAATTGTCAAAATTACTTATTGAAATCATTCTAAGAATGGAATTCTGTAGCTTTATTTAAGAAATAATAATTATCAACGTTAAGCTTAACTTTTATTAATTTATGTTGTCATTAATTCTAATGATATTATACTGCAGCGGAGCACGGGTACTTTCAGCTAGTTTTAATATACAGAAAATTTTAAGTAATGTACAAATAAAAACTTACGCTTCTTTAATTTCTTCATCACTGGCACTTTTGGTGAGCCCTAGAATTCCATAATAATCCAATCCTCTTTTAGCCATTACCTTAGCGCAATTGCAAAGTACATAGAATGTTCACAAACAAACTGGGACGACTGATAATAGAGATACAACTAAAAGAAAATTACACGAAACTGTAATACCAGGTCTTTATTTCTTGAAATACTAAAATACATACTTGGAAACTAGGGTTATAATAGCGAAGCAGCTTCTTATAAATTCAAAATAAATATATCTTATATTTTTTAAGGCATAGAAAAAATTATATTCTTAGCTAAAAACAATTGATTTTATCTACATAAATTGATCATATGTTAACTTAGATGTTACAAATATACACTAAATATTATCTGATAAAAATAGGGAAAACTATTCTCTTGATAAGAGCTGAGTGTCACTTTTCATGCACATTGAAGTTGTCTAAAACTTTCTACTCAAACAATAGAAATAAAATTTTGGGATAGTAACAGAAATACTGAAGGCAGAAAACGAGGATAAATAAATACTTTTCCATCTAATTAAAGTGGAATACAGTTAAACATGGAAATAAGAGTGAGCAATGAAAGTACAATACCAGGTAATGGCAACTTCTTTGCATCACAATGAATCCAGAATATAGTACTTCATAAATAATAAATACAATATAGAATCACCTAGTCAATAAATGTCAAAAATTTCACCCATGTAACCACTAAAGAACCTTCCAACAAACTAATTCAATCATAATTGACAAATGATTATTGTGATCATTTGAAAGCTATTGTTGCAGAAACTTACTAAAATTCTATTAATAATTTGATATACAAATTAAAATTTCTAAACAAAAAATGATTACAAAAATATGATACAAATAGAAACAATTGAGCATAATTTTAACAATTATATTTAATAGAAATAGGACCATAAATTAATATAAACTTTGTACAGTTACTTGTGGATAGAATATGAATATGTCACTCCTGAATATTATTTGGATTACGTAAAAAAAAATAAAACAAAATAAATTGGTTTGTTGGAGTTTCACAAATAAAACTAAAACCAATTCGAATAATTGTTTACAGAAGGGAATTCCTAGCGTAGAATGTTGAATTTAATTACTTAAATTGAAGAATATGATTAATATGCTTGCATAATTTAGGTAGAATCAAACTGAAAGAGCAATAATTAAAGAAACCCAAGTTTTGCACTTTTGTATTTTTGATATAAGGCGCGTTTATTGCGTTTCCGCTAGGCTCCCCTTCAACCCTTAAAACATATTTTATAATTTATAATAAACATAATAAAGAATCATATATAGTTGATTATATTCCGATAAAAAGTTTAAACAAAAATTAATATCATGAAATAATGTTTATAAACATGAGCAATAAGACTGCAACATTGACGACTATATTTTTTATTTGAATGTTTTTTAACAGTGGAAAAGCCGGGAACTTTTTTACCCCAGTTTGTAACGTTTTTTTCACACTTTTTAACCGTTGGAAAATGTAAATTCAGTTCCTACTGTTTTAGTTTTATCAGACAAATTACTGTGTTTTAATTTAAAGTTTTTATGTTGTTTTTTTTAATATGAAATGGCCAATTCAGAACAATTGTCAAACAATAACGAAGATTATTATCAAGATTTAATTAAAGACAAGGATGATAACGCAAATGGTAAGTTTCTCTTGTTCAATTAGGATATAGAAGGTTAGTTAACTTCATTATAATATAAAAAGAGTTTTGATTCTTTTACAAAGTAAAGAATATTTCATTTAGCTATGATTTAGAAATCTATTATTTTCTAATTATTTATATTTGAATTCGAGAAGCATGGTATACAGAAGATACAAACAAAATTGTATCCTGTTTTTATATATCTTTTTTGCTGTAATAATGTAATATTGATATCAAATCTCTATGAATTATTCTTAATTATGATTACCAATCATTTATACATAAGTTAATGATTTTATTTTTTTTTTTCTGGAAATGGAAATTTATCTAGTATTTTATATTGATAAGAAAATTTAAATAAATTAAAGGGGTGACAAATTACTTTTTCCCTCATTGTACGACTATTTTTAATAGTGCTTCGTAAAGCTTACCCAACTGCTTTGATAGGTGAGGGTGTTGGATGAACAATCTGAGAGCGCTCGGTTAGGAACGGTGTGAGTTCGATTCCCATCATATTAGTATTTATTTCTAGGTGGTTTTATTTATTTATTTATTGAAGCATCTCCTCTAGTTAGGAATTGACTGTGAATTTCAGGCAATTGTTAATGATTGACGAAGAGGTCCATTATGAACTAGTATAAAAAATTCAGGAGTTAAATAAATACTGTGATCATCGCGGTCAGGGCTACTGACAGGAGAGGGGTCAAAATCCCCGGGGCCCAGGCTAAGGTGACTTTTGAAATTCCAAGTATCGGAAAACTTCATGCAAAGAAAAAAAAACGTCTCTTTCTTCAAAACTTCCACTAAACTCTTATTTTTTTATCGTTTGTTTTATCAATTTATTAATAATTATTCTTAGTTAACGAAATGAAAATAGTCGTTAATCCAGCCAATGTAATTTTTTTTTAATTCATAATTTTAGAAAACAATTAAATTTCAGGGTTGTTTTAATATTAACACTTTGTCGCTGTTTTGTTTTTCCTAATTAAGTTTTTAACTACCAGGCCTTAATTATCATCACAAATTTAATTTGATATAAACGATTCTATAATCATTTATCGTATTATGAAATTAATCAAACATTGAAGCTTATTAGTAAAAAAGAAATTGTATTTTTTAATGGCATAGACAAACCTATTTGCCCCGGGACTGGTTTGTCTCTCGGCGTCCCCGATGGTGGTTTATTGTTTATTGGCAATTTATACATGTTTAAATATGGCAAACATGTAATAAGGCACGAGAGACTAATATTATATCCTTGATATTATTAAAAACCGTGAGAGTAGTAGTAAATAGGGGTGGCAAAGTGTTGGCATACATTTATAAAAAGGTAGTTTTTCTAGGGTTGAGAATAAGAGTGAGTAACCTTACCCCTGCATAAGGAGTGGTGAAAACATAAAAATAAATAAAGGGGATCTGATAATCTATAAAAAGATATTTCGTGTAGTAAGCAGGGTTTGTATAGTTACTTTTTATAGCTGAAGTTTGTATTTACAAATTTGATCACCGTCAGGGCTATACAGTAGGAATATACAATTAATTTTAATAAATGTGTATTGATATGGTCATATGGGATATGAAATATGATAAACGTTTTTATAAATATAACAATAATAAATATTGTTATCACCTGGTTTACTACATCACCTAAAAAAAGAAATTAGTTATTGTAATCATAATTTAAATGTACAAATGCAAATACCATATGTTACACTTATTATGGTATGTTTTTAAATCTGATGACCAACAGTGATTAAAAAATTCACAATAAATTATTTTCGTATTGATATGCCCCGGACTCACATAAGAATTTAACAACCCACAGCCGACCATTCTTTGCTAATCAAGAAGCTTGGTAACAAAAAAAAAAGGGGGGGGGGGTACTATTGCCTAAACTAGAAAATATTTAAATTTTCAAAATATGACTTCAGAATATAATTGAGAATATAATACGCCCTAATTATAAAATTTGATTTTTGTTTATGTAAATAAACATTATTGTATTATTTTATATTTAACATTATTTTATAATGTAAATAACATTATTGAATTTTTTAAAACTAAATAGTTTAATTTTTAAATGTGTCTACTATCCCTGAAAAAAAAAAAACAACCCAAAAAACCGATCAAGCGATAAATTTGTAACGTAAACAATTGATTAGAAATTCAACAGGATGGAGGTAATTATTTTCTTGTTCTGAACTACCACAGGTGATGTTAAACCCATAATAGGTAATTTTTTTTATGATATTGAAATATTCGTTCCAATGAAATAGACCCTAGAGGAAAACACTCAGAACTCAAATGTGATAAGAACAATTAATAACCGAAAACGCGGCTTTTCCACAAGGAGGCCCTATCAGGAGACAAAACAATTCCAGGAATATTGCTTCCCGCAAAGGGGGACATCGGAATTAAAAACTTCCAAGAAAAAAAAAATAGTTGCTTTATTCTATTAGATTTATTAAAATCTACTTAGTATTTTTTCATTCATATTTGAATGTAATGTTTCGTCTTTAAAAAAATTTCTAGATTTTTCGGTGTTGGAAATACTTCCATGTTAAAGTCTTTTATCCTTACAAAAACTATTATTATGAAAGTAGGATAAATTTGTCAGAAAAAAACTGATAAATATAATTATATTAAATTTAAAAATAATTATTTTATATATTTATTTTTTCCATTGCCAAACTGATAATACGATTAAAAACAGCTTTTGACGGTTTCTAAACAATTATTTATTTATTCAAAAACTTAATTTTGAGGTAGTCTGTGTTGCACGAAGTTTGTTATGAAAAAGTATACATACAATATCACTTTTAGCAATATTACTCCTATTTGCACATCTCAGTGGTATTTTGTTCCACGAGATGAGGTTGTTTACAAATTTCAATGGTGTTTACTATTTACAAGATTTTACTATACAGGAAAATCCGATTTTAAGTCTTACATATTTTCATAGTTTAATTTCAAAAACTTTTTTCAATTATGTATTATTAATTTAGTTAAAATTGTAAAAAAAAGTATTATACGATTTTAAAAATTCTACACTTATTTTACTATTATATTTACCGATATTTCGTTGTGCCATATTTAGCTTCAGTGGTTTATTCCAGACGCTACGGCAAGAACCCATCCATGTTCCGACAAAGAAGCTAGGATTTTATTCCAAACCTCCTCATATGCAACCTTTAAATATTACACATTTGGAAATTGATCTGTGCATTTTCAAATTTTTTTAGCAGTCCTATATTGGGTCAAGTTTTGTTATTTGAGAAAATATAACAATTTATCTTTGTTAATCCTAAAATTTTAGTCCTAAGAGTTAATCCAGCTGGAGATTATAACAATATCTTCGAATCAATTATTTTCAGCAACAGGGTGAATATAAGTTCTTAAATTGTCGATATATTCTTAACAATCTAATTGCACAATTCACGAACTCTTAAGCACAAGAACCACTGCTACCCATCACCAAACCATGACTGGCATCAAGGTTGCCTACCAGTTGGTACTACTTTCTTTTGTTTATGGCTCCATTTTTTTGTCAATCGATCCTTTTAAACTTCAAGTTTAAAACTATTTGAATTTTATACCTGTAAATATTAATTGATTCAGAGATCAGCTGAATATTACAAACATGATTACAAATTATTATTTCCATTAGGCAGGTTAGTACCAGTATCGACACAAACAATTTAATTATCACCCACTAATTGAACAATTTGTAGTGACAAGTGTGATTTCCTTGAAATAAATTTCGTATAAATTGCCCCTTGGTTCCAAATTTATAAAAACTATTTATTTTTTTTTTTTTTAGTTAACTTAATGGCAATGGTTTATGGATTAGTTACTTCTCACCGCAGCGCCTTTACCCTAATAATATTTTAAGGTTACCAAAACTACAGATTATTATCATGGGCCCAAAGTTTCTCTTAATGATGACACTTTAATAAAGTTTATCACCTTAAGATCAATCATTCAATTGGTATTTGTTTTAAAATGTGTTAACTTTTCAAATACAATCTATGCCACAATTTTCACAGGGTAAAGTAGGGTCTTAAATTGCAAATTACCGGGGAGTGGTGTGGGGGGGGGGGGGTAACACCCCTTCTGCTCCGACTTATCTAAAAATCGCATTTTATGATATGATTAAGGCCTAACTAGTTTGGGAATGATCAGCGGTCGTACTTGATAGAAATTTCAATGGTGGGATAAATAAAAAAATCCAAACCCTTTTTTAAATTGAAAATAGAAGTAAATAAAACCATAATATTATTCTGATTTTGTAAAACCAGTGTTAATTAAATTTATAAATTGGTAAATTTGTCTTGACACCAACGCGTAATTTTTTTTATATTTTAGTATTTCGGGTACCAATCTGCATGTGTTCTCCAAGGAAGTATCCTAGGTCCAATCCTCTACAGGTGTATACAGCTGACATCCCGACGCATCCTAGCACCATCCTCACCACGTATGCTGATGAGGCGTGTGTGTTATCAGTAAACAATAATCCCTTCATTGCTTCCCAGACACTCCAATCCCATATCATAAAACTTCAAGAATGGTGTCAAAAATGGAGAATCAAAATAAATCCCATCAAATAACCTTCACCCTCCGTCGTAAACCCACGACTTCCTGTCCTACAATATCCTTTAACAATGTTCCGCTAATCCCCGTTAAACAGATCCGCTACCTAGGACTCCATCTGGACAAACGTCTTACTTGGAATCCACATACAAGACTAAAACGACAAGAAACTGCCCGTCGCTATCGACTACTTCAACATTTACTTGACAAACGCTCCAACCTTCCAATTAATTACAAATTACTCCACTAAACCATCCAATTCATCTCGTATCCAATCCTTACAATCCAAAATCCTTAGAAAAATCCTAAATGCTCCTTACTTCGTCACAAATAAACTTATCCACAAAGATCTTAATATACGTTACGTTTCTGACTCAGCTCAAACCAGATATCAATCCTTTCACAGCAAACTCCTCAACCATTCAAATCCATTAGTATCACAACTTGCTTCTCATTCCATTCCAGATAACCCTCCGAGGCGCCTGAAAAGAAGATGGCCTCGGGACCTTCTAATATAGTGCTTTATCATGTAGAACCTTAATAAGTGCTACCAATGGGTAGTTGCTTTAAAAACAAGTGACGTGTCATTTTTATCTATTTCATCACATTTACTTGATGTATTTTATTTTTTGTATATACAGTTGTAAATTTCAATAAATAATTTAAAAAAAAAAAAAAAAAAAAAAAAAAAAAAAAAAAAAAAAAAAAAAAAAAAAAGTATTTCGGGTACAATGAGGTGAAGGGAGATTTCCCTCCCCCTTCTTACACCTGTCAGTTAAAAGCTGTTCATGTGCTGTTAAAAAATAAAATGTGATGGATGTTTGACAGTTGAGTAGACTTTAAGTGGGATCAGTCAATGAGAATAAAAATGTCCATCTGACTTCATTTTTATACCAACGGTTCGGTCATGATTATGAGGAATAACAAAAGAGAGATTTGAAACAAAATCAAGTAGTTCCAAGGGATAACAACCGCAATGTAAGACGAAAGGTTGGCACCATAAATTGACCGCACACCCCAACTATCTTTTCTTTATATTATTACCTTCAGCTAAATTTAATTTTATAATTAAATATTATCAAATTCAGCGAAACAGAATTTTGATTTCATTTTTCAATTTCATTTTTTCCTGATTTAGATTATTAATAAATGGAAAGTTTCTGGATTTAATATCGCTAACCCGGTGGAACAAGGAGGCAACTGTAAAAAATATAATTTTACAGGAAAAGCGAGAAACTGAAATAAAATACGTTCAACCAACATTATAGGTATAAAAAATATTCATATGAACTTATTGATTGGCCAGGCTACAATTCAGTCGATGTTTCTACCGACTTATTAAGTTTTAGTGAGCACTTAAAGTTAGTAATATTTGTTTACCAATTTCGCAGTTATGTCATTGTTTAATCGGATGAGTGATATATAAGAAACGATTATAAGTTGAGATGGTGGTTTATTATTATTTTATTGTGTACTAATGAATGGGTGTATAAAGACCCGGCGATAGCCAACCTGGGGACTCGGGTCAAATATATTTACCGGTGACCCCTGACCCCCCCCCCCTTCCCAACATCATCCAAAAAATACAACTGCTTTTTTTCTAAACTAAACTTTTAATAAACTACAATGTTTGTTTGATTTCCTAATACCAGAAATCGCCATAGAATCGGTTATATGAAGTAACACTTGTGAGTGGTCGGTCACCTTACCACGGGCCCCTCAAGAGCTCGGGCCCCGGTGATTTGGCCCCCCCCCCTCTCAACCTCCCTGGATATATAAAAGAATGAAAGCAACAAAAATAATGGAAGGAGTGAAAAATAAGGATTGCTTCGGGGAAGATAGGTTCCAGTCGGCTGAGTGCGCTGCTATCCCAAGGCTCAAGTAGCTTTGTTCAATTGCTCCCTTTCATTATTTTTTATACTGACCTAATAATGGCCATCAGTGTTATATCCGACAATTTGGCATCACAATAAAGTATGATCATTTGAAACATCTTTTATGCTCATTGACTGACCCCTCTTAAATTCTTAACATCCGGTTAAAATAAAATAGGATAAATACTGAATATGGGTGATTCTCAGATTACGGGCAATTTCGAGTATCAAATGTTTACAAATTTATACTTCATTAAATTAAAAATTTATAACTACTGACTGCTTCTATTGCCTCTCAGCTTTTGAAAAATACAATTGGTCAAAATCAAAACAGATTTTTTCACGAGAAATTCAGAATTTTAAAATTAATAAAGTGCGGTAACGACAAACTGGATCTTGGTAATGACAATCCGCAGCATTTTTAGTTGGTTTTTTTCGGTAGCAGTCAATTTCGACTTGGGACGAGTCATTTTGTCGTTGGGTTTCTAGGTTAAAGAAAAAATAACTAAAAATTAATAAAAATGTTCACTATCGTAAAGTTTGTCATTACCGTGCTAATAATTCGGGCGTGAGAATGACACGGGTTTTTAACTTGGTAATGACATTTGCATGCATTTTGTTCGGTACAAACCGCTACGATTAAAACAAAAAAATATTGCTTGTGCCTACTGTTTAGGAACAAATGACAGTCAAAATAAAAATAAAGCCAATGAAATAATTTGAAAAGCAAGAGTGATAATACTAGTTGTGGTAATGACAACAATAAAGGTACGTGACTTACTTCTCAGGTTGTAAACACGTGTGAGGGAACTACCAAACTGACTATCGCTGCACCGCTATAGCTGGTCTTCAGCAAAAGGTGTACCACTACATTTTGAAAAAAAATTCCCAACTGTTCCATTTCTTAAAGTTGATTTCCCTACAAATTTATTACTTGCTTGGTAATGACATCATGGTGATGTGACCAAGTTTGGAGCAAAATAAACATACTATATTATTACCAAAAACACAAAAATGAAAACATTTAGGATCTTTAGGTCATCCTTAATGCGAGGAAATAAATCACACTACCATTCGCCATAATTAACGAAACCAAAGTGGCGAATGTTTCGTAAAAAGCTGAGTGGAACACTCCGTGATAATGACGTTTTCGTTGTTTATAAGCAATTTTCGAATCAAATTAATCGTTTTTATTTCATGTTTAATATTTTATTATGAAAAAATGTTTCACCACTCTAATATCATTGGGCAAAAATTAAGGTAGGACTTAGTTAATTGATTAATAATCTTTTGGGACTAACAATTGCCTGTAATCTGAGAATCACCCATATATTTAATCGACAATTGAACAACAATGTATAGACCAGAATAAGATAATTGCATTAGTATGTGTACTTTAAATATGCCTCTGAAAAAAATTAATGATCAAATGAGAAGTGTCAAACATTAATTTAATTGAATATAACATTTCTTTTTATGGCAATAATATAAAGGTTCTATATAATTAGGTACTATAATAGAAGGTCTCGAGGCCATCTTCTTTTCAGGCGCGTCGGAGGGATATCTGGAATGGTATGAGAAGTAAGTTGTGGTACTAATGGATTTGAATAGTTATGGAGTTTGCTATGAAAGGATAGATATCTGCTTTGAGCTAAGTCAGAAACGTAAGGTATATTAAGCCTTTGTGGATAAATTTTTTTGTGACGAAGTAAGGAGCATTTAGGATTTTTATAAGGATTTTGTATTGTAAGGATTGGTGGATAAGAGATGAATTGGATGGCTTAGCGGAGCTCCAAAGCTCAACTCCGTATGTACAAATTGGTGTAATTACTGTTATGTAAATGAGTCTTTTGTGATAAATTAGAAGGTTTGAACGTTTGTCAAGTAAATGTTGAAGTAGTCGAAAACGACGGGCAGTTTCTTGTCGTTTTAGTCTTGGCAATAATATAAAAAAATTTAGGAATGAATATCTGCATATATTGCAATTCAGTCAGGAATTATTTCTAAATACACAAAACCTTATAAAAGCTTTTGCACGTCATAGTTTTCCAATGAAAATTCACCGTAGAATTACATTATTTGTTTAGACCAGAAATTTTACTTTATAAAATTCCTAACTGATTAAAAATTAGAAATTGGTCGAAATTTTTTACATTCGACCATGAAGTAGCTACCCCCACCTGTAAATTATTATGTACTTATATATTTTGATTGGTCTGTCTTTCCTGTCCAAAATAAAATAGTTAAGGACATCTGTAGTAAAATGGTCATTATGTATTATGAAAGAGAAAAGATAGGTGTATAAGAGATTAATTGTTTGCAGGTAAGGCTGGACCCAGTTGTGCCAAAGTAATATCTGTGAATGACATCACTGGACAGACCAATGGTATTCGATTGGTGAAATCTAATATTAAGATCCCGCGCCCTCCCAATGCATTTATGATTTACGCCAATACCTGGAGGAAAAAACTAGCCCATGATCATCCCAGCGAAAGTAATAAGCAAATCAGCGTCAGGTAAATAGAATCTTTTTTAGACATTGAATTATGAACCATTGTTATTAGTGTAAATTCCAATTGAAGAAGTGACTAAATAAATCTTCACCTCCGTGTAATTATTTTTTTGAAACATATTTTGTGTTTCCTTAATTCATAATTATATCAAGTTAGGAGTAACCTGTAATATTGAAATAACTTAAATACCTTTTATTACCTCTATTGACCAGTGTTGCATACTGTATTGTTCAGTTAAAATTTACTTTTATTAGTTGTTTTACTTTAAATCTTGTTGATCTACTTTTTTTTTTTCTGTGTTGTATAAACACTTCAAATCATGAAGCTATTATGACTAGACTATTATTGAATTTATTAAGTTGAAAAATTAAGCGTCCTGGAGTATTCAAAATTATGAACTTTGTCATTTACTGTGTCTCACTCTCAAAATGATACAGTAGGATTTTTTATAACAAATTTTGATTGATTAGTTTTAGATTATCCCATGGTTAAAAATAGTTAGTCTAGTTAGTGTGTTAATTGATAAAAAATGAACCCAGGATTAAATGTAAAAGGTAAACTGTTTTGTTCTCTAATTTTATTGTAAAATTGATACCACTTTATGTTCCCTATTATCACTTTCTCTGATTTTGTTTTGTCCAATAAAATTTCTAGAAACATTTAATGCAGTTATATTTGAAGATAGGTTGAGGAGTGTCAGGTTTTGGATGTTATACCTCACACACATAGCTTCAAAAATATTTGACCTGGTGATTCAACATTTCAATGATTTTGAATTGCTTGAATGTTAGAATCTCTCTACCGAATTCCTTCATAAGTTTCTTATTTCAATTTATAATAGGTTAAAGCATTGTAACTTTTAATAAGAAGTAATAAGTCAAGCTGTGTCATTTTCACTATTTTTTTTTGTTCTTTTCACTTATATATTTTTTGCTATTAAATGTTGTTATTTAAATTTTTCTAAGGGCAAATAAGAGCTTGAATTAAACTATCATTATTTATACCGTTGGAAATTATTCCTGTTGAGAAAATTAAATTGATTTTCTAAAGTTATGGTACTTTAGGCTAAAGTGGCATACTTGGTTATGAATAAATACATAATTTTTTCAATGATACACAACAGTTCCAAATGATCCCTTCAAAAAATAATTTATCTTACAAGGGGACGTTTGCAGTTGTAACTCACAGATTTGAATGCCGATTTTTGTGTAGGAAGTCGGGACCTATAATAGTGCTAAACTAGAGTTATAGCCGCCAATGGGCATTAGGAACCCAGAAAAAAAAAAATATGAAAATAACGTTTTATTTTTTTTCTCAGCCCTCAGTCAAGATAGAGAAATGATTCTTTCACGGTTAATTGCAGTTATGTATGCTATTAGATATAAAAATACTATTGTCATGCTCAAGACACTATCCGGCTTTAGGGTGCTCAAAAATTACAAAAAAATGACTAAATTTCAAGGAAATCAGCTGTAAATCAGTGGAAACTTTTTTTCATGAACAACTGACCTCAAATCTCGATTAAACGCACCATAAAACCCTTATATGTGAAATTTTATCAAAATAAAAAAATATTGACTTTTTACCCCTTTCGAGGAGGTTAAAATTTTGAAGTTGAGATTTCATCAACAATTTCTAACGGCCATAGCAACTGCTGCGTTCAGCCGATTACAACAGTAATAGCATCACTAGAATCGGCTTGCTATAACTTGAGATATTTCAATAAGGGGAAATCCTGCAACCTCTGGATTAGGGCTAAACTATGCAGTTTTAAGGCTTCTAGATGACCTTAAAATTTGGTCTTAATCGGTGGTGAAATAGTTGAGATAGACCAAATTATTTACATTTTTTCAGAAATTGACAGTGCCTCCTTGCCTTCTAAAATCGTACAAAATTTTAAAGGTAAAAAAAATTATTTTTTATTTTGACAAAATTAAGTTTATACATGTTTTTTGAGAAGAGGAATCTGGAAATAATATCAGTTTTTAGTTTAAAAAATTTCCTCACCTATATTATATAAATAAGACGTCTTAAAGTGATCTATTTCTATTATTATTTTAGTTTTTACACAATAAATTTCAAATAAGACCATTAAAAAAAATATATACATATTTTTTTACCAAAACCTGATATTAACTTTGGATTATTCATCAATCATAGGATTTCTATGCAATTTGAAATAAAAATATGTCATTTTAAAACGTCTTCTTTATAGAGTACAGGTGAGGATAATTTTTAAACTAAAAACTGATATTATTTCCTGATTCCTCATCTCAAAAAACATGTAGAAACGTAATTTTGTCGAAATCAAAAATATTTTTTTTTACCCTTTAAAATTGTGTATGATTTTAGAAAGCAAGGGGCTGTCAATTTCTGAAAAAATGTAAATAATTTGCTCTATCTCAACTATTTCACCACCGATTAAGACCAAATTTTAATAATGTAAATAAAAAATGTAAATAACTTGCTCTATCTCAACTATTTCACCACCGATTAAGAACAAATTTTAAGGTCATCTAGAAGCCTTAAGACTGCATAGTTTAGCCCTAATCCGGAGGTCGCAGGATTTCCCCTTATTGAACTATCTCAAGTTATAGCTGACCTTGAATTTTTTCATTCACATCAGTTTTTGTCCACTAAAATCTGAAGTAAATCCAATGTTATATGCATAGATAAAAAGCAGAATGCATGCTGATTCTAGTGATGCTATTACTGTTGTAATCGGTTGAACGCAGCAGTTGTTATGGCCGTTAGAAATTGTTGATGAAATCTCAACTTCAAAATTTTAACCTCCTCGAAAGGGGTAAAAAGTCAATATTTTTTTATTTTGATAAAATTTCACATATAAGGGTTTTATGGTGCGTTAAATCGAGATTTGAGGTCAGTTGTTCATGAAAAAAAGTTTCCACTGATTTACAGCGGATTTCCTTGAAATTTTGTCATTTTTTTGTAATTTTTGAGTACCCTAAAGCCGGATAGTGTCTTGAGCATAGCAAAAGTATTTTTATACCTAATAGCATACATAACTGCAATGAACCGTGAAAGAATCATTTGTCTATCTTGACTGAGGGCTAAGAAAAAAAATAAAACATGATTTTCATATTTTTTTTTTTTTCTCGGCTCCTAATGCCCATTGGCGGCTATAACTCTAGTTTTGCACTATTATAGGTCCTTACTACCTACACAGAAATCGGCATTCAAATCTGTGAGTTACAACTGCAAACGTCCCCTTGTTAGTTACCTATAACTACGTAATAAATATCAGAACCAATATGGCATATCTTTATTTAGCAGTGGATAGCATTCATATGCAGTGGCTCACAGTGAAACTGATACACCCTGTAGAGGGAAAGAAAATGTTTCACAGTTGGGCATAATTTTTTTCTCGCTAGGGTCGGCTCTCATCTTTATTCCTACAAAGTCCTATAAACTATCACACTATGTCCTATACTCTTTAAGCTATGGAATATCCTTTCTGATCTTAAAGCCTTAGGTAGGAATCTAATAGGCTTATTTACTTCTTACCCTTCTCCTGTTGACTCATTAGTAAAAATTCTCACAAACATAACATATATTAAAAATTCATGTGAAAAGCCCTTGTGTTTGATTATATTCCAATTAAACTCATAATAATTTGTCTCTCATTTGTTATTCTTATGCTTCTTCAGTTTTCTATTCATTCCTTACAAAATTCAATGTTGTAATTAAACCCTTAAATAAAATTTCCTAAACTTTCTCTCTAAATGTTTTCCTTAGTTTATTTGTATTCCTTCAAAATATTGGTATCACTAGATTCTTCCTTCTCCCGGAAACACCAAGTTTCCTGATGTTTTCCTGCTCTACAATCAGTGATTAGTATGAAAGCTTATTCTTGGATTCCTTATTCGTGATTTCACTTTTCGCCTGTTGAAAAGTTGTGACACAGTTCTAGTATTTGTGTTTAAAAATTTCTTTGTTTTTTGGATCCAGTCGGTATATTAAAAGAATTTGTATTAAGGTGTATTTTACAAAAAGCAATTTAATCTCCCATCATTATTTATTAAAAATCATATAATACAAACATGATTATCTAAAGTTTGCGACGTTTCATGGCTATTTTAAGCCCTGAAACATGCAAAAACATACATGCCCGACAATGCGAATAAAGTATATTTATGTGAAACTATATTCATCAATGTACATTATATTTAATATATAAAAGATCCATCTGATTGAACCAATGAAATCTTTTAATGACTAAAAAAGTCTTGTCACTGATAAGTATCATGTCACTTTTCTACATACATTAAAACTTAAATGAATAAACAAATAAAAACAATATAAATATAAAAAATTTAAATAAATAAAAAATATGAAAAATGTATAATGTTCTATTGCACTGCTATGATTTTGCAAAATTTATTATTATTGTTATGGCTATTCCTAAATTACTATAATTACCTTAAATAACGAAAAAACTCTATTTGAACTTTAATATGGATCACATAACTACATACATCCATCACTGTCTCCTACTGCAACAAGGTCCAAAGGTTAACGCTTATATATTCAGTTTGCTTATCAATAGTGCATAGAGGGCTCCTATTTTTTGTGTGTCTGTATTGAAATTTACAGCTGTGTCCAAATTTTTTGTTATGAAGATGGATTCCAAAAATTTTCTTTTGTAACTGTTTTTTTCATAAAATAAAATGTTGGTTTTTTAAAAATTAAATTTGTGATTATTGTTTATTGCATGTTGTGCCAATGCTGTTTTATTGATATTTTTTATGTTTTTGGTGTCTGAATTATGCTGTTTGATTCTATTTTCAAGTTTTTGTTTGGTTTCTCCGATATATATATTATTACATGTATTGCACTCAATTTTATAGATTAAATTATTTTTTTGCATAGGGTCTATTATCTTGTTTTTCCTGTTTATGATGTTAATGATTTGGTTTTTATTATAAAATAAAATGTTGGTTTTTAAAAATTAAATTTGTGATTATTGTTTATTGCATGTTGTGCCAATGCTGTTTTATTGATATTTTTTATGTTTTTGGTGTCTGAATTATGCTGTTTGATTCTATTTTCAAGTTTTTGTTTGGTTTCTCCGATATATATATTATTACATGTATTGCACTCAATTTTATAGATTAAATTATTTTTTTGCATAGGGTCTATTATCTTGTTTTTCCTGTTTATGATGTTAATGATTTTGTTTTTATTATAAAATAAAATTTTGGTTTTTTAAAAATTAAATTTGTGATTATTGTTTATTGCATGTTGTGCCAATACTGTTTTATTGATATTTTTTATGTTTTTGGTGTCTGAATTTATGCTGTTTGATTCTATTTTCATGTTTTTGTTTGGTTTCTCCGATAAATATATTATTACATGTATTGCACTCAATTTTATAGATTAAATTATTTTTTTGCATAGGGTCTATTATCTTGTTTTTCCTGTTTATGATGTTAATGATTTTGTTTTTATTATAAAATAAAATGTTGGTTTTTTTAAAAATTAAATTTGTGATTATTGTTTATTGCATGTTGTGCCAATACTGTTTTATTGATATTTTTTATGTTTTTGGTGTCTGAATTATGCTGTTTGATTCTGTTTTCATGTTTTTGTTTGGTTTCTCCGATATATATATTATTACATGTATTGCACTCAATTTTATAGATTAAATTATTTTTTTGCATAGGGTCTATTATCTTGTTTTTCCTTTATGAAAAAAAACAGTTACAAAAGAAAAATTTTGGAATCCATCCTCATAACAAAAAATTTGGACACAGCTGTAAATTTCAATAGAGACACACAAAAAATAGGAGCCCTCTATGCACTATTGATAAATAAACTGAATATATAAGCGTTAACCTTTGGACCTTATTGCATTAGGAGACAGTGATGGATGTATGTAGTAATGTGATCCATATTAAAGTTCAAATAGAGTTTTTTCGTTATTTAAGGTAATTATAGTAATTTAGGAATAGCCATAACAATAATAATAAATTTTGCAAAATCATAGCAGTGCAATAGAACATTATACATTTTTCGTATTTTTTATTTATTTAAATTTTTTGTATTTATATTGTTTTTATTTGTTTATTCATTTAAGTTTTAATGTATGTAGAAAAGTGACATGATACTTACCAGTGACAAGACTTTTTTAGTCATTAAAAGATTTCATTGGTTCAATCAGATGGATCTATATATTATTGGACACTGTAAGGTAATTCATTAATTAAATATAATGTACATAGATGAATATAGTTTCACATAAATATACTTTATTCGCATTGTCGTGCATGTATGTTTTTGCATGTTTCAGGGCTTGAAAATGTGGCAATAGCCATGAAACGTCGCAAACTTTAGATAATCATGTTTATATTATATGATTTTTAATAAATAATGATGGGAGATTAAATTGCTTTTTGTAAAATACACCTTATAACTAAATTCTCCTTTGTTAGTATATATTGTATAGTAGAATTTGTATTGTGTGTTACCATCTTTTGATTACTGCTGTCACATGCTGAGGAGGCTTTTATAAAGAATAACAAATAGAGAATTTTATGAATCAAAAGTCAAAAGAGTTATCCAAAAATATTTTAAGTGAAATGATCATTTAATGATCATTTCATATCATTATAGCTCTTGGAGAAGCTGCTTCTGTAGATACCTCTACTGCTGAGAAATATCCAGAATCTCCAAATTTATTGCTGATGGAAGATACAAACTAGAATAATTTTTAATGCTGACAAAACAGACCCGTTATGGATAAAATTGCCAAACAAAACTTTCATATCCTAAAGGGAAAAGTCCTCACCTTGTTTTAATTCAGAAATAGACAGGATAATTCTGCTACTCTGTTGTAACAAATTTGTAACTTTGAACAATCATGACTGATGCAACCTGCCTCTGTGTTGACATGCAGATAAAATAGCATGAAATACAAGTTTAACATTAACTATTTTTTGTATCTGGTTCCGGAATGGATTTGTTCTAAAAGTTGATAATTATTTGAAAAAAAAAAAAAAAAAAAAAAAAATGAACTTATAGACTTTAGTTTTGGACAGTCTCCCAGTTACTCTCATTAGTTTGAAACGATCCATCCAAATTTAAAAATGATATTTTTGCCACCTAATATGGCAACTTTACTTCAACCCGTGGTTCAAGGAATAATCTGGACCTTTAAGTTTCCTTTCATTAAACAAACCTTCAAAATTATTTTGGACTTCATGGAAATTGATCCTTATATGTATTAAGCAATGCAAGGGAAAATTTGACGTAGGGAAATGCATGGTTCATATAAAAGAATAGTTGGAGAATGGAAGCCAGAGACATAGAAATCATTCTATTACTTTTTTGTGAAAATTTATTTTCATAAGCCTCATTTTTGAAAGCTTATTATGAATGTTACAACTGAATTAGAAAAAAACTATTAAGAGTGGCAAAACAAGATAAGATTATTGTTTTATAAACCCCTGTTTAAGTCTGACAATAATCATTAATAGATATCGTTAAAATTCACTTGTTAAATTTATTTTATTTTAAATTCTTTCCTGAAAATATTTATAAACTCCTTGTATCTTCTCTTATTTTCCTTCTCTTCAATTACTGCAGTTTTATCACCAAGGGAAGTATGATAAATTAAAATGCCCTATTAACTGACATTTTACCCTGATTTGTCTCTGGGTCTGCAGATAACTCTCATATGACCAACTTTTATCTAAAATTAACATTAATCTACCCATTCTTCCGTTTTGATTTAGACAATATTTCCTAAACATTTCTTAAAATTTCACCTGACAATTTCTTTATGATGTTTTCTTTATATTTTTGAAATTTCGAATTCAAATTTTCTATGTACTCAGAACCACCATTGCCCATCCTTGTAACTTTCATCTTCCTTCCCTAAGGTCTGCAGCATATTATAAATCCTTCCTAATCTGCTTCTCAATCCTATCAAAAATTTTTTGTCAACATAAGGGGAAATTAAAACTTTCAAATCCTTTATTTTTTGTTATCTTACCTCCTTTCAATCAAATGGAAGTCAATCTTTAAACTGTATTCATTTGTTTCAATTTTTCCTGAAAGAAACGTTTTAAATCAGTTTTATTTTCATTAATATTTTTTATTTTGTAGTTTTCCTTATGTTGATTGGTTTTGTTCATATAATATCGTATGAGTCCATGGCCATTATTTAAGAGGACTTGTTTATTTATTTATTGCAACCAGACAACTGCCCTATGAATTGTAGCTTTGTATCATTCTTAGAGGGCGGATTGTCCTAGAATGAGGTTTATTTTCATCTTCAGAATTTGAAACAAATGTGCTCTTAGTATTGGCTCTTAATGATATTGATTTATCTTTATTAATTTATTTATACTCACAGATTACTGTAGGTTATAAGAACTCATAGTATAAATTAAAGATTACCAGTATAATAAATTCCTTTTAATGTATATTAGATTAGTTAGGCTTGGGTTTCACATTTAACCATTAACAATGCATCTCTGTAATGTAATGAAGTATTGATGCCTCATTAATCAATTTAATGATTGAAATATTAGTTTGTTAATAACAGTTTAATAATATTCTTTCTTTTTTAATTCCATTTTATAACATTTTTTATATTAGATATTTTAAATATAATTAGGATGGGCTATGTATTGTATATATTATATTTTCTGGTCCTTGTTTCTTTTTGTTCAATGCTGAAAGCTTGCATTAGGTTGATCTTCATTCCTTTTTACTCAATGAACTGATTCTGCTGTCTTTAACATCTATTCTGTAGAAATGTTCCTTCATGTATCTGTGCCCGCTTAATTTCTGGTAACTGCATTCTGTAGTAACTACTTCTTTTTTTCTTTTTTTTTGGGGGGGATCTCCATAGTAAGCATTTCCTTGCTGAAAATGTTTCTTACTCTTCCTCTTACGTCTTTCTGCTCCTTCTTCCTTTTTCCTCCATTAAAATGTTTTAATAGCAGCTTTAATGTCGTGTTGAGGTGATAAAAATAAATGACATCCTCTGCTTCTGATACTTCTTTCACTAATCTGCCTGCCTTATCTGTTTTTCATTGATATGGCTGTATCTTTGGATGCACTAAAGAACACATTTTATGTGAGCAAGTTCCTTGGACTGCAGATATTGTAATAATTATATCCTGAATCCCAATTCTGGTCAGGATCAAAGAATTTTTTTTTTTTCAATTTTAACCCACATCCTGATATGCTTAAGCCAGCTTACCTTGAGTGATTGTGTTTAAACATAATTTTGTACTCTAATCATAGTTTTTCCTATTCCTCCTTCTTTACCCTCCTCTGATGGCATTACTCTAGGTAGGTAGTATACCAGTCTCATATCCCAAATCTTCAAGACTGGTGCTAAAACTAGAGTATTACAGTAAATCAGAACCAATCCCATCAGATCACATATACCATTTGTCATTAATCTGCAGATTCCTGTAATTTATTCTTTAATAATATTTTGCTACTCTCAGTTGAATAAATTATAGATATCCTTTCTTACAAACCTCTTACATAGATTCCACATACAAGACTTAAATGAAAACAAACTGTTTGTTTTCTTTAACTACTTCAACATTTACTAAAAATAAAGCTCTAAGATGCCTATAAATTATTATACTTTATTAATAATGCCTATAAATTATTATACTGATTTTGGAGCTCCACTAAACTCAATCCTTACAACATAAAATCCTGCTAGAATTCCTGAATAATTGCAAAGAAACTTTTTCATTGTTAGAAACTCAATTTCCATAATGTTTCTGATTTGGCCTGAATTTGATATCTGTTTTTCATATTAAACTGCCTAACTGCTCAAACCCACTGGTCTCTTAACTGGCTTATTCAATTCTCAACCTTTCAGGGCATCTAAAAAGATAATCTCCTTAGGACCTTCTATAGAATTTTTATTGAAGTGCTAATGATGAGTATTTGCTTAACTAGTCACTGGCATGTTACATTATTTTAATTGTCTTTTAGATTTATGTTATATATATTTTTAAAAAGTTGTAAATTATTGTTAATGAATAAAAAAACCCATAATACTGAACTAATAATATAGGAATAAATATTTTGAAGTGATATATTGATTGAATTAAGTTCCATCGCTCCAGCTTGAAGTTCAGGAAAAAATAAACTATGGCTTACAATTATTAAGGGTGTGATACAAGTAATGGTGGCTGATTTTCTATTTAATGGTAGTTATGGTTAAGCCATTTATCCTTCTATATTATGCTCCCTCCGACTGTCGTATGAATGATAGTGTAATCATATACTTGTCCTTTCCCTGAAATATTAACCAATTTTCTCTTAAGAGAAACTTTGGTATACCAACCAGGATTCAAATGGAAACATGCAGCACAGGAAACATACCTACTTACTATACTTTGTTGCTCTGCTTTTCTTAAGAGTATAATCCTACTCAAACAACTTGTTTTTTAAATATTCGGCTTAAGATATAAAAGTATTTTTAATCAATCAGTCCAGATTCTTGTGATATGGTTGGGAAAGAAATTCCATTTTTAAATATTAGAGTTTTAACATTTTTGATATGAAAATATCAACTCATATTATCTGCTGTGAAAGCTTGAATAAATGGAGGTACCTCAAGAAAATATGTTTTAGTTAGTTAATATATTTTGTGTATTCATTTTTTAAATTTTTTTTATTTACATTACCCCACAACTTACGATACAATTCAACTGCCTATGAAAATGAAATCAACAAATCTATGTGTCAGACACTTTGCCTGATCCAGTTGGTCATTGATTTTGGTTTAATATTACATTTTTTTTTCTTATAAGTTTTTCTGGGTTTATAGATGTTTAGTATTTCTTGAGATCACGTTTTAATCTTCAGAAAGTCAATACATTTATAGGAATTTCTATTTCAGTTATTGTTTACAATTGTTGAAACTTGTTTGACTTGAATCTTTGTTTTTAGGATTAATGATTTTGGTTTTGAGTATTTAATGATTGTGCTAATATGTAATTAAATCATTTGTTATACTATTTAGTTCTATTATTGACTGACAGTTTTATTTTATTTGAAAGGTATGATTATAAATTATACCGATTATTTTTATTTTATTTTTTTTAATCTAGCCCTGTAAATATTATCAAGCTTCCCATATTCTCTTTCTTGAATGAGTTGTTTAAGCCCCTGAAAATTTCTGTATAAATATATTTATGTAAAACTGTAGATTACGTTTTTCCTGTGTAATTTTAATCAATTTCTTATTTTGTTTGTTTTATTTATTATGATGTTCAAAGTATGAATTGGTCCATCCGTCTATTTTTCTTTTAAACTTCTAACTTTCTATATGAAAGAGGTTATATTCTGCTGCTTTTTGAAGGAGTTATGAAGAGATAGAATGTTTCTAAATTGTTTTGGAACTTAACACACAAGTATGTTGTGAGATATTTCTCCTATTTATTATAAATATCTGAAAATAACACACCTCACAGTCAAACTTATCTATTACCTTTATTATCAGCCGAAAATGTTTGTATGTTCATATACACTGAGTTAAAAAAAAAAAGTGGCAAACCAAAAAATTGATTTTATGTGTTTGACTATACCAATGAAATCATATATTGTATGATAGTGTTGGGATAAGGCTTTTTGTCTACTCATTGTGCAAAAGGCCATTTTAATAGCTTAGCGTTATCAAGTTTTAAAATCGCTTATCCTCTGAAAGGAATTAGTTTGATAGGTAGTAATTCATAATTGTTTGGTTGTTTCTGCAATTCTAACCACTGCTTATTCCATTATTAAATTTTGAGTTTTATAAAAACGCAAATTACAGTGGAAAAATTTGCCAATGCGATAGCACTCGTTAAAGATGGCCGCGGTATTTGATATGCATCTTATTCTATTGGTAAAGCAAAAACTACGGTCCTCAGAATCCTATAAAAGTGCAGGGAGACCAACTCATACTACTGACGACATCTTTACCCTACTGCATTTAATCTGGCTCAGCGACTAGGGAGTGTTCGTGAGAAAGAGGTAAATCCACAAACTGTAAGCCAGAGGTTAGTAGATTATGGTTTAAGAGCTTGAGATTAAGTTTAAGAATAAGAACTAAATATACAGCATCGAAAACGTCGTATGGAATATGTCAGGAATCAAGCATTGGGCTAAGGAAAACTGGAGGAGATCCTGTTAACAGATTTTGTCCTCACAAGATGGACGCCTTAGAGTCTAGAGAAGGCAAGGTTAGTTTTACTCCAGGACTTCGTTGTCCCATTTGCCCCTTTAATTGGGGATAACTTTATTTTGAAGCACGATAGTGCACGACCTTACGTTACCAGGTGTGTTTGTTTTTTTGGGGCTTAACGTCCTTATGTACTCCAACTACCTGGTGTATTTGGAAATACTAAGGATGTTTGAATGGAAGTTATGGACTGCTCTGCTTGGATCCCTGCCATGAATCTAATTGGATACGCCTGGTACGAACTAGGGAGATTTTTAAATTGAGAGTTAGTGTTCCTGAGACCCCTAATTACCTCATCACCGCTTTAAGAGAATAATTAGAGATTATTGGCGATGTCATCAGCAATTTAATTTTGGGGCATAACCAGGTGGATATTGGCTGCTAGTTGATGAAATGGACACGCTACAGATAACATAGGAAAAAAACAAAAATGAAATTTTATTTTTCTAAATTTTTGAAAGTTGTTCATTTTATCAATAAGACCATTAATTCTTTTTTCACAATTATGATATTTTCTGTTTGTTTTATAAAAATAAGTTAAAATAATTGTTATAAAAATTTGATAATCGGTTTCAGTTTTTTTGTTAGTACATGTTGTTGGTTGATTTCTACCACTATAAAATTGACGTATAGACTATGCTAATTTTATAGGAGGTCCCATTAAGTTTGGTACGAAATGAAATATTATCTATTAACTTGCTGCTCCGTCTTATTTTAAAAATTATGTAGACGCCAATAAGATGCTTCTTGATAATTAAATCTATTGGTCAGAAATCCAAAACAAAAACTATTTTTTAAATAGATTATAAATGTATCGTTACTATTTGTCACCTAAGAAATTCTGAATAAAATAATTCGGCGAAATAGACTTTATTTGCGATTAACTAATTATATATAACTCAGCTCAAGAGGAGTTACGAAATGCCAGAACCAAGAAGGCACTGTATACGTTCTGATAAGGAAGAGGGAGACGAACAGCTTCCGGTCAGAGGGACGTGACGACACACGTGCCCCTGGAATGAAGTGCCCATTGTCCCTGGACAATCCATTCATCTGAATAGTATAATCTCTTAAATATGATTCCAGGGCATTAATCCTTCGTGACTGAATTTTTATATTATCGCCCTATCCCATAAATGGGTTTAGGAGGAATTAGTATTCGGAAGAAACATATGGCGGAGTTATATTTTGTATTTTATAAACGTCTGTCGAAAACAGCTGAAAATAGAAACTATAAAATATAGAACTGGAATATAAATAAGGTATAATCTAATGTATTATCCTAAAAACGGTTTAGAATTGGATATTAATTGTACTACTTGTTTTTCTAATAAATTCAAAAAATTTTCAGTTATTATTTTAGTTTTATATATTTTTTAAATTTTGACATGAATTTGTCTTTTGGCTGGGGGTCTATACTTTTTTTTAACCTTAAAAATGTAACGCTCTATCTCTTGGTCTTGCTCGGATCGAAAATTTGACAACAGTTTCCATATCATAAACTTAATAGACAATATTTTTTGTTATAGAACATTTGTCGCTAAGACTATCCGTTTAGGAGCTATATTGGTTTGAATATAGTAACGTTTTGCCTACATTTTTTAAGTGTTGGGGCTATTTTGACACGCTCTAGCTGTGTGTTGTTGCTTGGGTCGAAAATTTGATGACAATTTCCATATCAGAAATTTTATGAAGAATATTTATTGATATATAACATGTGTCTCTAGGACCTACCGGTTCGGAGCTATATTGGTTCGAATGAAAAAAGTCACGTTTGAAATTCCTATTTTATCTTAATATTTTTTATTTTAAATAATCATCGATTGTTAGTAAAATTATTAATTCAAGTAGATTCTTGTAATTTTAATATGTAAATTGGGAAAAGTAGTAGATTGACATTTTGTTTTTCCTAGTTTGGGAGAAATTAATTATTGAAATATTATAATTTAAATTTTTGTGCTTGAACAACTTCCTTATACTTTGATGTTACTAATTTTAGACCATAAAAAGTTTAATGAAACAACTGGATGCAAACGGACGTGAGAGACATACTTTAAAATATTTAGTTATTGTAATAAGATGATGAATTTCCATCCAATCTATTTGGTTGGCAAGATATGTAATTGATTCATTTGATTGGTGCTGCTTGCTGAGGGCTCTTTGAAAACTACTATTTATTTGAGCGGCAAAATTGATTTTGAATTAAATAATTGGATATGTCTCACAAAAGTGCATTGCGAATTACAATTATGATAACTTTGTTTTAAACGCATTGCTTCATTGATGATCTGCTATACTTATTTATTTCCTTTACAAATACTACTAAGTAGTTGTTATAGGACGAAAACGACTTTAGTAACGTTCCTTCCAACTTTTCTCTGTGATTTATCGGAAACTAACCTACATATACTTGAAAATTAATGCCTTAAAACATACAGAAAATAAAAAAAAATGTATCAGTCTATGCTTTTTTAGTGTCCGATAGGAATTTTCGAGACATTCCACTTAACTCATTGATTCCATTCAACTCTCCGACATCAACCAACGACGACGATACAACCATTTTTACTAGACACATTGATTCAACATTGTCTTTACTGACACTTCAAGAGTGGTTTAAACTTTGGAAATTAAAACTAAACTATGAAAAATCATTACATATTACATAAAGACACAAACTTTAGACAGTCTAGACTCCTTGGCAAAATTACGAGTATTTATGGTTGGATTTGATCCCACAGTTAGCTGGAGATCCTCATCTCATATTTATTATAACTATACTTATATTTATTGTATACATCTCCAGCTGTTTTCGCCTGTGTATATGGATTTCTGGAAATGCTACTTAATGTTATCTTTCCACTTCTTTCACGACCTGTCTCTTGTCGAACTTCCTACCGTTTCCGAGATATACATGATTGAAAATCGATAATTTTCCAGAAAAAAAAGTGTTACTTCACTTTTTGTCAAACTTTTGCTTCAAGTGCCAAAAACATATATATGATATTAAAGTAAATTTAATGCTCTACAACTTTGATTCTGCCATTTGTTCTCAGAAACTACCGTGGAAGGCACTAGTAGCAAATGTTTGACTAAAGGTGAACTAATTTTTTTTTTCTCGAAAATTATCGATTTTCTATAATGTATATCTCGAAAACCGTCAGACGTTCGACAGATATGTATAGGATCAATTTTATTGGAAATTTAATTAGTTTTAATTTTGATTTGAAACGTATTTTTATTGAGGCCATCCTTTTCGAGATATAATAGAAAAACCCAAAAAAAGGACTTTCTCCCTTCCCACTCACCGTATGCTCACCACTAGGGGCGGGATGTTTTATTATGTTTACCGTCTATCTAATCCTAACGAAGCTATGAAGTAAAAAATTATCGCATACTTCATGCTCTCTACACCCTTTATTTCGGTACACATTGACTGGACTTTATCATCTCTTATCCAAACGATTTGAACTGCTGTTATTTTTGCTGTAGTTGTGCAGTTTTCTGCCATCAGTATTATTCTGAAACATCCTATCACAAGTGCTATAGCATTATTGCTTTTTCAGGTTAGGCAAGCTCTGGAAAGACATGGCAGCCGACGAGAAAGAGTTGTACTTCACATTAGCAAGGCGTGTCGACGCAGAACACAAGAAGAAGTATCCGGGTGAGTCGTTGGTTTTATTTTTTCATATTCATCTTCTGTATTTTTGATCAGGCCATAAAAACGCAATATTTTGTTTATAACAACCATAATATCGATGTAATCACATTGATATAGGATTTTACTTTTTACTTTTTATTGGATAGATACCTCTCTAATTTAATTGACTAAAAGGTTTTGACCTGTCATTCATTTTGTTTTTTTTATGTAGGAACTTTTATATCACATTGTATTAAGGGTCATCCTTTTGTTATTCTGTGTACTGCCATTGTTTTACCGATATATCTACTGTTTTTTTCTATTTTATTTTAATTATTATCAAAACTCGAAATTATTATAAACGTCATTCGTGTTTTCTCATTTTAAAGGTAAGCTTCTTGTTCTGGATGGCAATATGTCTGAATACATTTTTAGATTTTTCATAATGTATTTTTTTTCCCCGAAATATATGAAAATGGTCAATTTATACTCGTTACCAAGCATTTTTATTTTTTTAAATATCTTCAATTGTAAAGAATATCGATGCCTTAGGACACTTGTTTTAAGAGCAATTTTTTAATAAATGTTTTAAATGCATCATTAGAGCATTCAGACTTTAAGGCATTCACCAAAATCTTGTTTAAAGTGGTTTTGTTAACTCATGTAATTCGAAAAACTCGTGTTCATAAATAGAAACTAGTTTTGGAACTTCAGAGTTTCAAATTTGAATATTTTTAAAAATTCATTTTCTGCACTTAACACATTTGTGTGCTAAGGCATCAATATGTAAAATAAGTAAATGTGTTGTAAAATTATAACAATGACTTGTCAAAAACTTGTGAAGAAGAACTACTCATCAGTAGCACTTCAATAAATGTTCTACATTAGAAAATCCCTAGGTCATCTTATAAACATTTTATAATTATCTATTTCGTGAAATTTATTTAGTAAATATGAAGGGTAACAATAACAATAATAACACATCGATGACTTGAAAGGAATTTCCTTTCGGTAGCACTGCAATTAAAAATGAATAAACAATGTTTACTTGCACTCAATAATTTTATCATGATAAAAATGACCCCCCCCTCCCGGGTACATCTGTTTTTCTTAACACCATTATATCTGAGGGTTTTTTTTTTTTTTTTTTTTTTTTTTTTTTTTTTTTTTTTTTTTTTCTGAAAGCACGTTTATTATATTACTGTTAGATATTGTTCTGCTCTTTAAAATTTTTTAAAATTAATAATCCGTTTTCGTAAATCAGCTGCTCACTGTGTATTGAGTATGCACGGAGTTTTATGTAAGGGCGTAGGCATTGGCTGTTGATTAATTCATCTTTTCCTGTTCCCGACATTTTACCAATGTTTACCCGATATCATACCTACGCAGCTGATATAACCCTTGCTATGGTTTAAGAACCATGGGTTATGTCAGAGATAATCGATATATTTTTTTCTCATTTCTGATTCATGAAAAAAAAAATAACATTTATAGTTTCATATTCAAGGGTTACTTGAACCCCTGTGGTGTAACTTAAACCCAAAACAAAATATGTACTTACAGAAGTATAGATTAAGTTTAAAATTACTTCTATTGCAATTCTAAACACATTTAAAAGGTAATACTTGTCCAATGCCGTTATACTAATACATGTCTCGGAAATAGTAAAGATCCGATTGTGAAAGCGAGTACACAGATAAGACGAATGATTAATACTTTTGTGCATAATCACAAGGCGACGTTTGCAGTTGTAACACACATTTGAATGCCGATTTGTGTGTGGGTAGTAGGGACCTATAATAGTGCAAAACTAGAGTTAAAGCCGCCAATGAGCATTAGGAGCCGAGAAAAAAAAAAAAAAATGAAAATCACGTTTTATTTTTTTTCTCAGCTCTCAGTCAAGATAGAGAAATGATTCTTTCACGTTTAATTGCAGTTATGTATGTTTTTTGATATAAAAATAAAGACAACACTCGGCTTTAAGTTGCTCAAAAAATCAAAAAATATGACAAAATTCCAAGAAAATCCGCTGTAAATCGGCGGAAAGTTTTTTTCATGAACAACTGACCTCAAATCTCGATTCAACGGATTTGGGCTAAACTATGAAGTTTTAAGGCTTCTTGATGACCTTAAACTTTGGTCTTAATTGGTGGCGAAATAGTTGAGATAGCGCAAATTATTTAATTTTTTCAGAATTTGACAGCCCCTTTAGCCTTCTAAAATCATACAAAATTTTAAAGGTAAAAAAAAATTATTTTTAATTTCGACAAAATTAAGTTTCTGCATGTTTTTGAGATGAGGAATCTGGAAATAATATCAGTTTTAAGTTAAAAAATTTTCCTCATCTATATTAAATAAAGAAGACGTTTTAAAATGATCTATTTCTATTATTATTTTAGTTTTTACTCAATAAATTTCAAATAAGACCAGTTAAAAAAAAATATACATATTTTTTAACCAAAACCTGATAATAATTTTAGATTATTCATCAATCTTAGGATTTCTATGCAATTTGAGATAAAAATATGTCATTTTAAAACGTCATATTTTATTTTTAAATTTTTATACTAAAAACTGATATTATTTCCAGATTCCTCATCTCAAAAAACATGTAGAAACTTAATTTTGTCGAAATCAAAAATAATTTTTTTTTTACCTTTAATTTTTTTGAACGCAGCAGTTGTTATAGCCATTAGAAATTGTTGATAAAATCTCAACTTCAAAATTTTAACCTCCTCGAAAGGGGCTAAAAATCAATATTTTTTGATTTTGATAAAATTTCACATATAAGGGTTTTATGGTGTGTTAAATCGAGATTTGATGTCAGTTGTTCATGAAAAAAAAATTTCCACTGATGTACAGCGGATTTCCTTGGAATTTTGTCATTCTTTAATAGTTTTTGAGCACCCTAAAGCCGGGTGGTGTCTTGAGCATAACGGAAGTATTTTTATATCAAATAGCATACAGAATCGCAATTAAACGTAAAAGAATCATTCCTCTATCTTGACTGAGAGCTGAGAAAAAAAAATAAAACATGATTTTCATATTATTTTTTTTTTTTCTCGGCTCCTAATGTTCATTGGTGGCTTATAACTCTAGTTTTACACTATTATAGGTCCCTACTACCCACACCCAAATCGGTATTCAAAGATGTGAGTTACAACTGCAAACGTCCCCTTGTTAGATTATTTTTCAAGAAATCTTAATAATTTTCTAATACATTGTGGTAGCATGATGATTAAAGTCATGCCCTTAATGCTACTCGTTTGGAAACAATGCTAGTAAAAAAATTAAAAAGTAAAATTACTTTAAATTGATGATTTTTATTTGAAAATAGTTTCAAAATAGGTTCGTCTTTATAAGCATCCTTACTGTGCGGCGCTGCAGAGGAAAAATCCCTAAGCTCTCAAACATCATCCATCAGCCATCAGGGTCTATATTTGTAAATATTTTTAACTCAAACCAAAGAAAAAGTGAATGGATATTTGCGGTATTATCAATATTAAGGAAGGAAATTGGGTGTATTATTTTGTGGTTATTATGGGATAATATGATTTCGAAGCTAATAATGCAGCTACTTAAATATACACCATGGTAGCTAGTATTTTTTTTTTTAAATTTATTTATTTATTTAAAAAAAAAAAAAATTTACTTAAACTGTTTTATTGCTAAAAATGTCTATCTTTCCCGTCAAATGGTAATAAGTATTATTGATGCATGTACTCTTTGAAACCTATTTTAAAAATATACTATAGGCCCAAGAACATATAATTCCTGTCTTCTTTCCACATTTTAAGCAGTTTATACTTGATTTTTACTACTTTTACATCTCTGTTATCAAATTGCAGAAATAAATCAAAATAAAATTGCATAATTAAAATAACAACAGAATAATGAGATGTCTATTTGAAAAACATTGAATTGTAAATTTCTAAAATGTTAAAACTTTGAAATGACAATTTTTTAAACATATTTTGAGCAGTATAAACTATAAAGCAGTATAAAGTATATAAACGTTTATCAAGAAAAGATGTTTTGCAAAATATTAAAGGTAGAGGAAAATTAGGATCCTCATGCAAGATTGAAAATATAAGAAGCTGCACGTAGATTTTGACTCGGAAAATCGAATTGGAAATTACTACAAAAAACTCATCTACATGACCATTATCAAACCTATTTAATACTTACGGTCTATAATTATGGGATTGCACCAAACCATCGAATTCTTCCCATATCTAATCTCTCTAATCCAAAATCCTTTGAATAATCGTTAATGCCGCTTACTTGGTCACTTATGAACTGATCCACAATGGACATAATATCCTGTATGTTACTATTTTGGCACGAAGCAGGTACACTTCCATTCATATTAAACTAAATACTTACCAAAATCCACTTGTCTATCAACTTTCTTCCCATTCCATTCCTAGCAGTGCTCCCAGGTGTGCGAAGAGAAGAAGGTCTCGGGAACTTCTGATGGATATACAATACTTTTCGTTTTTCCATCCGTTATGAGTATACAAATAAAACAGATAGTTTTCCAACGCGTGAGCAGGCCATATATAACGTTTCCATTAGAGAAGCATGGATTTTCCAAATTTAGTACGCATTTTAATCATGTTGTCTCTCGTTCTTATATTTATTCATCTGGTTTCTCGTTCTTTTACAATAAACAACATGGGAATGACTCAGCTGTTAAAAATACACTGATTTGTTGAAGCGACGTTTTTTAGTTCGCGATTTTTACATTTTGGTCCATAACTTGTCACCTTTGCATCCAATCAATATACGAATATGCCTCTAATCTCCACCTGGATGTGTGGAAAAAAATGGCGCCTCACATGGAGGATTATATCTTACCTTTTCAAAGCCTATAAAGGACACACACACATACATTGATTTTTATATACAGGGTGTCCCGAATTTTAATGGCGAAACTTCAGGAACTTATAGGGGACTGAAAAACTAAGACAAAAAGTCCTTTAGAGATTTGCTCGTTTTTGCTTAGTTTTAGAGAAAATCGCAAAAAAAGAAACAAAACTAGTTTTCATTTTTATACTTATTTATTTACATTTATATGTATGTTATGTTCTTTTTAATGTAAATATTGCTCAAAATGTCCTCTTGCACCAATGCAAGCATTACATCTAGCACTCACTTGATAAATTGCAGCTAAACATTGTTCTGATGATATTTGGTGCACTGCATCTAAGATTCGGTCTCTTAATTGCCCTGTTGAGTTGATTGAAACCGAATAAACTTTCTGCTTCAAGGTTCCCCATACGAAGAAATCCATGGGTGTCATATCAGGTGATCTGGGTGGCCAAAGTACTACTCCTCCACGTCCAATCCATCGTTGTGGATAATTTATATCCAGCCAAGCTCGAGCAACTCTGCTATAATGAGCTGGACATCCATCGGGTTGGGACCACATTTCAATCCGCTACTGTAAGGGATTGTCATCTAAATAATTAGAAAAGCCGTTGTCCAAAAAATGTGTAAATGTGATACCATTCAATCTTCCAGGTAAAAAATATGGTCCCACCAGTAATCCGTTCCAAATTCCAAGCCAAACGTTAATAGTAAATTCATGCTGAAACCTATTCTCTGTAATAGCTCTGGGATTTTCAAGAGCCTATACATGATAATATCTTTGGATAACAACTCCTCCTCTTGTAAAGGTAGCTTCATCGGTCCATATAATTTTTAATGGAAATAAATTATCATCGCGAATTTTGTCAAGAAACCAGTTACTAAAATTCAATCTTTTGACATAATCTTGAGGTAATAAATTCTGAACTTTTTGAAGATGGTATGGGTAGCGATTATCACCTTTCAAAGTTCGCCATATTGCTTGCCGCGATATTGCTAATGCAGCAGATGCTCTTCGGTAGCTAGTCTCTGGATTGTTATCGAAGTGGCTTTGGACACAATTTCTTCTCCGATAATCTGCTCTTATTGCTGCCTGGAATTGGTCGCCTTCATTACGTATTAAGAATGACCTAGTCTCTCGTAGTCTATTAAAAGTTAACAAAAAGACTCGTCGATTAGGCACTCTTCTATTTGGAAATCGGCGCGCATACTCCCCCACCGCTTCTAAAGCATTACCGTTACAAAAACCATACACAAAAATCATATCAGCGTATTCGACATTAGAATATGTATGCGGCATTGTGGCTGATGCTATTCACACAAAAATATCTGAGTAACTGACTGAAGACTGATTTAGGAATTATAATCCTTGAAGGAAGCCAAAATGTAAACAAATAAAAGAATGTTAAGGATAACATTAAGTGTTTACATATCTCACTGCCTAGCCTGACGAACTTTGAAAGGTGATAATCGCTACCTGTAACATTTTTGTTTTGCTTCTTTTTTTGCGATTTTCTCTAAAACTAAGCAAAAACGAGCAAATCTCTAAAGGACTTTTTGTCTTAGTTTTTCGGCCCCCTATAAGTTCCTGAAGTTTTGCCATTTAAATTCGGGACACCATGTATATATACAGATTATTATTATTATTATTTTTTTTTTTCCCTGTTGTAAATTTCAATTAGTAAATGAGAATAAAAGAAAATGATGAAACATAGTTTTTCGAAATCAATCTATTTTTGTAATTCGCCTATATTCTTTTGCCATTTCTTTCTTTACTTATATCATTTACATTAATTGGAAATCAATCAGTAAACTTCTGTTTAGAATGCTTTAAGATGAAATGAATTATTGCTATTATTACTTTAAATTAAACATTTAATTTTTTCGTGGTATAATCCATCATGACTTCCAAATTTTGTAAACTAGCAAGAAATGCTTTGGCGAATTTCTTTATTCGAAAATCTTGCTTAAAATGCTATGTGAGCAGCTTCTGTGGCCGTTAAAATTAGGTCGCTCATCAACTTTGACTATCTACTGAAATTTCCACTCCTGAAGAAACTACAGGGTACTTAAGTGTAAAAAAACGAGTGACTAGAACCCTCTGGAGGCATTGAAGGAGAGGATTGTGAAGAGGGAAGAACAAAAGGGTGGAGGCGGTATCGATGAGGAGGCGGGAGACGTGGATCCTCCTAAATCTTCCCTCCTTCCCTTTGACAAAGAGCTGGAACAATAGTCCTCCTGGAAGGGACAGTTGGGCCTACCCTAATCGCTTCTTACCTCCGCCTCTTCATCAACTACTTCGCATGGATTCGTCTTACCTCATCCGTCATAGTCCTATTGACCTCTTGTCTTCTTTTATGTTTGCAAATCTGGCGGGTGTTATAAACATCGTTGGAAACTGAAGGCTTTTGTTTAAATTAGTTTTAAAATGTAAATGAAATAGAGGAGGGCATTTGATTTTTGTTGTCAATGTTTCTCAATTTAGTTGATGAAGATTTAGTACATAAATTAAGACCAGGCTAATACTGTCCAGATTATGTGTTCCCATAGGTTAGGTGCCTCCATTTGGAATTGTAGTATTTCTTACCATCATTATTAATTATATATTGCATAATATAAATTATTGACAAAATTAACTATGAAAACATAAAGATATTCAGCATCATTGGCACATTCGGGCGTTCTATTCTCTTTATCTGTGATGACTGAGGGTTACTTACAAATAAGCAATTGTGTTAGGATGTTAATGTATATTGTATTACTTCTTTGATTAATGGATGGACGTATGATTAAGTTGTTTCTAAGATACACCAGTAACATTTTCTTTCATGCTTATGTTTTTGTGAAACATTTTTTTTAATCTCTTTTCAACATTATGAGTAGCCGGTACACGTCGGCTTACCTGAGATAAGTCGGTTCAATCGTGGGCATCTCAATAGGTCAGGGTTTCTTAGTGCCATGCACCCCTTATCCCTGTACCTCTTACCAGTTAGGATTATAAACTTGTAATTTTTTAATACAATTTCAGGGGTTTTTTTTTTCCTCTTTGTAAAATTAATATACTTGTTTGTACCAGTTTTGAAAAAATAAAATATAAATAAAAAATAATTGTTTTTTTGTATAATACATTCTCTTCATAAATTTAGTTCTTTTGGGCATTATTCCAAGATACTAGATACTAGAACAAAACCTTTAATATCCGATATATTTGCCATCAGCACAGATGTATACATATTTATAGTAATGCAATATTAAAATGTATCACAAACACTCACACACACACCATGTCACACTTTATTTTAAATGAAATTTTGGTAATGACTTTACTAATCATTTTTTCTTTGTCTGAAAAAGTATCTTGATATTTTAGTGCTAAATATGAACGTTATGGCACTATCTTTTTTGCGACTATATTATTAAATGCAACCTTCCCATTAATTCCCCTGTTTCCAAAGAAGTTTCATTACTACCGTGATGTCATTTTCGAACAATACCTATTCTGGAATAACTATATTTCCCAAATCATCCGAATAATTGTCTCAATCCTTGAAAAACTTATAATATTAAGTCATTCATTCTCTCGAATTACCCTTCAACTTCTGTTATCCTCAATGTGCCCTGCATCCCGCTTTGACTCAGTGCCTTCTTTTTGTGACCTGCACTCTCGGGACGTCCATTTATTTTGTTTTTGAAGCATTTGTCTCTAGCATAAAATACTTTAAAATTGCTTTTAAGAAACTTAGAAATGTATCATGCTCAATTGAAATGATTATAAATACATGAGAGCATTGAGTGGAGTAATACATAAAAATATTTGCAATTAAAACCTTGAAATGGGGCATATATTTCTACGCGTTCTATTTCTCGACATAAATTTAATTTTGCAGTACATGTAAAATGTTTAAATACTTAGTATACACTGGGCAAAAAATGTCTGGAAACACTTACCCAAATCTTTCACTTACGCTCCTCCAGTCAAAATAGGCAATTTCCATGATATATGTATATTAATACATGACATTTTAACAAAAATTGATAATTTCAGGAAATAAGAGAAGTTAAGATTCTAAGCAAATAAATAAATAAAATACAATAGTTAGTTTTAGGTTCATTGTTCATTGTTTGATTGTTGATTGATTTTCAACATTATTTTATGTAACATTGTTACCTAAAAAAATAGGATATAATTACATTAAGACGTTTTGTGTAGTATGACTGAGGCATGTATTAGTACAAATAAATAGTTTAATTAAAAAAACAAAATAATGAGTTTAATTTCAATTGACACATAGCTAAAAAGAAGTCTCTCAAAAGGTGTTAGAAACACCGATTTTTCTCTTAATTTCCAGAAAATTTAAAGCTAAGTTCTCACTTCCCGTTTATGCCTTGCTCTCCCTTCACTCCCTTTCCAACGTTTATTAAGACCCGTTTTGGAGTTTCAGAAATTTGACCTCTTAAATATCCTTCATTTTCAATTAAATGGATTGTACGAATGATTAATATTTCTTCTTAATTATTAATGCATTATGTTAATATTTGGATCCAAAATTTAAATGAAGTAATTTTAAAAACTTAACAAATCGTGTTTCATAGCTTTAAAAAACTACTTCTTGAAACTTAATCTAGTTCTAATTTCTCGATAGTGAAAATGTAAAAAGCACACTTAGTCTGTTTATCATCCATTGACTTGTTATTTCGGCATGTATATTATGTATTTTAGATGTATCATTGAATATAGTATAGTTTTTTTAATTAAGTAATATTTTAATCAAATGGATAGAAGCTTCCCTAGCATGTTTCTTCTATTTTATAATTCTTATTTATTTAGTCAGTAGTGGAGGTAGGTGGTTGACAATTTCAGGTGGGATATAGCCTTGCTGACTAAAACTGTTAGCCTGTACAGTTCTATTGCCGCTGTAGTTGTACGGAGGAAATGAGTCAGTTGTACAAGACTTACTCCTTGTACAAGAACCCTAGTAGATCCCTCAGAACAATTTTTCTTACCCGAAGAAATCTTCTTCCTAAATTTAACATTGTGTAACTTTATAAAGTGTGAAATCAATCTTAGAAATTAATGATGTATCTATACCATACATTTTCATAAAAATATTAAAAAAAAAAAAAAAAAAAAAAAAAAAAAAAAAAAAAAACTGACAGCATTAAAATAAAGGGGATAGAATTATAATTATCATTTAAAATAAATTGTTAGTATTTTTTTCGTAGGATTTATATTGAAGTATAAAATTGAGTATTATTTATTCAATTATATTTTTAAGCATAGCAGTAATTTTTAACCTGGTTAAAATTGCACTGATTAGGCGGTTGAAGAAGCATTGTTGGTCTTCCAATTCTTAATTTTAATGTATGAGTCGGAAATCCAGATACAGAGACTGTTAAAAAATGTACTGCATTATCAGTGCTCATAATTAAAGGTCCATGAATCATATTTTTACGTACCAAATCAAAAAGAAACGGATCGGCATTTTGATTTAGTAATAATTTTGATTTGGGATCTCCTCTCCCGCACTCCTTTCTCTTAGGATATTCGGGGTTTCTCCTAGGCCTCCTATCACCCCCTCGAGTTTCATAAGTCTTTCGTTAATTTTATCTTGGCCCACCAGCCTAGCTTTTTTTTTCCGCCAGAATTGTTTCCTCGGGCTGTATATTGAGACTCGTTCGGATGGTGGTGTTGCAAACCCTGTCTTGACTAATCTATCCTTTGACTTCCTGTAGGTAGTGACCATTGTTTGTATTGGTTTATTAGTGGTTCCTTAGGTAAAAAGAAAATCATTAGAATCAAGCCTTTTGATGTTCAGAGTATTGCTTACGGTACCAGTTATTGATATTAACTATGTAATTAAATACATTTATGTTTAAGATGCGACAAAGGTTGAAGGTATGAATTATACCTTTTAGTAATAATGTAATCGATAATTAATGAATAAAACTTAGATATGGGTTTGGATATTATTATTATTACTAGGATATTATGTTCACCAAAAGGTGCTTATAGGCAAATAGAAAAGTTTATAAACTTTATCGGTATGCGCCATGAGTTACTGGATTTTCTGTTATGTCTTCCACACCTTAAGCTCAGAAGCCTTTCAATCCTCTAATTGTTTTCTATATCAGACACTTTCAAACGTATAATCATTCTCCTACTTCTGTTTATGTATGTATATACAATTATATTATATATACATATTTAGATTTATTTGTCTGTATAATGATGGGTATTTCCTTTATTTATTTTATTTTTTTTAGCAGATTCTAATAATATTTATCAATCAGGTAATCCATCAATTATTAATTTTTCTGTTTTTGATGAATATCCAGAAATTTACTACGAAGTTGATATAGTATAAAGTGCATGTTATTAAATCCTTTATTTTATTTCCAGAATAATAAACACACACAAAAAAAACAACAACAACAAAATAAGTAAATAAAAATAATTTAAAAATAAAAATAAATCACATTTTCATATACCTTACGGTCATAAGTTGCTATTTTGAAATCACTTATCATTGATAAACAAGTTTCTCTTTGCGCATTAAAATAGAAATATTTTAACTGAAACATTTTTAAAACTATAAAAATTCTTTCCGCCATTTAATTCAAATAATATAATTCAAAGATTATTTTATTTATTTTTTCCGGACATTCTATGTAAAAAGTACTATTTATTTATTTACTAGTGAGTTTGTTTAAAACAACTTATAATATGGCATTATCATTGGTTTGGTGCATAAATAATGCAGGTTTTTATATGTGACAAAAAAATGTTGAGTGGTCAACACTAACATCTCTCGCAATGTCCCGCATAGTTTGGTGAGGGTTTTCTTCTACCAAAGCCCTTGGTGGTGATCAACAACAGAAGGCCTACCGCGGCCTTTTCTTCGAGATCAAAATCTTCAAGACGAAGTTTTCGGAACCATCGCTGCACTGTACATTCACTGATGCTTCCTTTACCCTCAAAACCACATTGATGTTAGGCTCGGTTTGGGCCGCACTTCCCTCAAGTTTGAAAGTAAAATTAATTATAATGAAAATATTGTTTTGTCATGGTTAATTTCAGAGGTCATAAAGTTAACTAATGGTCTTTTGGCTTCACATTTATAACCATCGTTTTTAATACCATAAAACTTTAAAAATTTAACTACCTATCAATAATGTTTAAAATACATGTATTAAAATATTTGCTTTGACTAATTAGCTTTAAAATGTTGTTGATTCATCGCATAATCTTGTAATTGCAAAATTTGGAAAGCTTATGATTAATTTTATTGTTTTTAAACTTTGGTGCAAAGTCAACCGGATACCCCTGACTTTGCACCACCATATTTTTTCAATTCAAAAAGCATTAGAGACGTATTCTGGAACAAAGTCAAAGCTTGATATTAGTTATGAGATGAAAGTCATTTCTTGGTAGTGTTTGGAGATTAGCCTAGTGTTTTTTTTTTCTGTTTGTAAGGATTATGTTAAAGGAAACGATTGTAAATTACAATGTTTTCATTGAAATGAGAAAGAAAATTGGACAATTTTTAAAGGATTATTGAGGAACGATAGAAAATACTAGAACATACCAACAAAATATTATATACAAACAAAATAACGACTTAAAACACGCCTAAATAACGTAAACAACTATAATTTTGGCACACAAGGAACGATCCCTATAAAATAAATTGCACACCGATTCTTAGAGAAACACTTTTGGAAAAATGCAATCTGCAAAAATTAGACAAAAATTGTTAAAATATAAAAATGGATACTATGACTTGAAAACATTTAAAGCTGTAACTAGGCAAAACTCTAACAGCATTCGTCAATATACACATAGATGGCAAAAACGTTATTAACAAGAAGCAAAACGTTATCCCAAATAATTTGAATTTGACCAGCCTATTTACTCTTTCAACTTCAAATATCCTCGTTTATTGATTTGTTTAGGAGGAGCATTGCTGCCTAAGACTTCTTCCCTCAGGGAGGTCACTTTGAGACAAAATATACTGGTGCAAAGTCATTTCTAATTCATATCCAAAAGGGGATTCTATTTTATTTTCAAATACCATGACTTTTGGCAAATATTTTGAGCAAAATGAATATCATATATTTAAATTAAAATAATTATAGAATAACATTAATGCAAAATCTAATCGATCTGAGAAATATTTAGTTGTTGAAAGGAGGACTTTATCCCACAAAGGAATCGCACCTGTTGAAACACTACAATCAACTAACTGTTATAAAACAGAGGTAACTAGGATTAGCGTGAAAATTCCTTAGACCCAATCACTATTGTCATAAGTAAGTAAGAAATATAAAATATCCCTCATTTAGACAACAGCAAAACACTTTTTCTTCAACTGAAACTTTTTAGTAAGCTTGGTGCAAAGTTAACTCACAGGTGCAAAGTCAGGCCGTTTTACGGTATTTTAACTTGACTGGAGGATTATCTTTGTTTACTTGGCAAGCACATGCCTAAACAAAATAAATATTCAAAACCAGTATTATTTTGCACCAACCCGGTACTTCACAACCTTTTTTTCTAACGAACCAAATGGTGGCCATCGGTCCAGTAATTCAGTAGGAACTGAATTACTGAACCTCTTAGTAGAGATGCTAATTTAGTATTTTATTGAAATTCGTTAACATGTAGTTATTGATCCTTAGCTTACATTTGACTTTAAATATTTTTTACAAACTAGGATATTTTACTATTCCGATGATCATTGTTCGATACAAACCTATTTCTTCACTTCTCCTCGGCCATTGAAGTAACCCCCGAAGACGCTAAAGATGGAAGAGGGTTGGTGACGTGAAATACGCTAATCACCCTGTCATCGGATCTGCTGATATTGATCCAGCCCTTACCTCTCCTATCAATCCCTACGGCCCTCAACCTCCTCGGCCCGTAGGTGAATACTTGCATTACATTTTGCCAGGATCCTTGTAACAGTATTCAAGAGAATCTGTTATATTTATTACGTTTTGAGTTCTACCTCATATAAAAGTCTTTAATTCGAATGAAATTTGAAATGTAGTAAGATAAATATAACTGGTAAATACAGTTAGTTCCGTAACATTCTAGTAACATTAGTTTCAATTAAATCAATACCCTTAGAATTGAACGCTCATCTAAAATTTTGAATCACGCACAAATTAGAAAGCTATGTATAAAAAAAATTATAGTTAAAAAAACTAGAAAAACATGCTTTTATTTATAGCAAACCTAACTAAATAAAAAGCCGAGTGTGGTGAACAATTTGTATTCAGTCCTTTTAATTTTTTTAGTTCAAGGCTCGAAGCTCATTTCTCTGTACTATTCGTGATTGTTTGCATTTTTAACAGTTTATCCAAAATCAACCAACGAATTTTTGTTTTTTTTGACATATCTCAGAGTAGAAATAGACAAAGTTTTATTTTAAAATTTACTTGCACTAAATGTAATAGTCTACAACTTTTAGAATATAACATTTTTTTTATGGAATTAGCCATTTAAAATTGGCTAAATTTGTTGGTGTTTGACAATCGGTTGTAATCGCCGGCTAAATGTACCCCTTTCAGTTAAGCGTTGGAAACAGTAGAATTTATTTCCGGAATTTCTCCGGAACGGAATGTCCGATTTTCAATCTGAAAAATTCTTTGGGTATTTGGTAAACACAGAATTCATGCTACGAAGCGTTTTTTTCTATAAATTCAATAATTAAAAAAAAAGAACGTAAAAATAGGTGTTAAATATATATTTTTAAAAATATGAGGTTATAGCCAGTTGTAGAAACGTTTTATGAAACGAATGGCACATTCCAACTAATTATAGTATGCATATTACGATAGTAATGTGAGAAATACGAATTTTGTTTACAACCGGATGGGATTGCCTCACCGGCTGAAACGGTCTCTTCCTTACCGAAATGTCTCTCACATTGCTATTCCTCGATTTGTGAATAGCCAAAGAAAAATTGTATGATTTTTTTTCTTCTTATTATTATTTTTTATGTGTCGTTAGATTCATGCTATTAACAATTTCTCATTTTAAGTAAGAAAGTAAGTAAGAATAAGGCAATTAAAATAAATTTTTCGAACTGACAAAAGCTGAATTCAAGTTTTAATATATATTTTGATAAATTTATTAAATATTTTATTTGCCTATTTATTACCAAATAAAAAAAAAAATACATTTTGTATATGCAATCCTTATTTTATTGCGGTATCTATAGGAAACATTGGCCCTTTTCACTGACTAATTTTAGGAACAAACAGACCTACCTACAGTAATTTGTAAACTTTTATTTTCATTTGAAGTGTTTGATGGTCCAACAAGTTAAATGTCAACCATAGTAATTAAAATATATTAAAAAATAACAAACAAAAAACTTTTACTATAATGTGTTGTACTTTGAAGATCGAAAAATTTGAAAAATCGTGAATTGATAATAGCTGCATAGTTTACTTATAGTTGTGATAAATATGTCTTTTTATAAAGTCAACAAAGGAGTTATTGTCTATTTATTTTCAAATAGAGAGAAAAATTTTTGTTTACTTACTGCAGGAAGTCTTAACACTATTTGACCCTTTTCACCGGTAATGTATTTGGGACAAATAATATAAAATATTCCAAATAAATTCTATAAGTTACCTAGCCGATAGATACCTGTGTAATTATATATAAATACATATGTAAATTTATTACCTTGTATCTAATATAAATTTAGGTAGCATGTCGGTATATGAAGTCAATCCGATAGTACAGAAACCAGGTAAAAGATATTCCGGAAAATCCAATAACAATTGAAAATATTTCCTGTTCAGAACAAATTGTGTTTCCGTTCAATTTCTATAGTTGTAAAGATAGAACATAACAAAGAAGAACAATCTATTGGACTTATAGATTTTTATATAAATAGTTCTACATCCAAAAAGAATCTCCGCGTATCTGCTAGACGAAGAAAACCTGAACTCAAACGAAGAGCTGATAATGAAAAGAGTACCTACCCATATAATATTTACTATGATGTAATTTGAAAAATAGTGTTGTTTCGCTGAGTTGTTCAAATTCAACTTTGAAAATCAATAATTTTACATTAGTTGACTGTAAAAATCGTTAATAAAATTAAAACAATGACTGATAAATAAAAAATCACTGTTGTATAATCCAAGTGTTTTTTTTTTATAACTGGCTCCTTGGAAATGTTTTAGAATTACCGTAATATAAGGTAATTTTCATTGTTCCCAAGTCTAGTGGATATGTAATTTTTCCATAGCGTATACCATAATAATTAAAACATAACCGGGAAAAGTAATTTTAAAGTGTAATTTCCTACTATTGGTTGATATAGGTACCTACAAAACGGTTTTATCCTTTTATATTTGTATTTTTTTTTTTTGGTACATTATTGATGATTTGATTTTTTTTGTGATATATACAAGTACTGGAAATCAATTGAAGAAGGTGATTTTTTTTTTAATCAGAGTCAAACGTGGATATGTAATTTTTCCATAGCGTATACCATAATAATTAAAACATAACCGGGAAAAAATAATTTTAAAGTGTAATTTCCTACTTTTGGTTGATATAGGTACCTACAAAACGGTTTATCCTTTTATATTTGTATTTTTGATTTATAAACAATTGAAGAAAGTGATTTTTTTTTTAATCAGAGTAATAATCCCTATACAATCATTGTTTTTAGAACATTTTTGAAAGGGTTGAACATCGTATGTTCTTAGCTGTTTGATAATAATAACTCAATAATGTTTTAATTAATTGATAATTACTTGGAAACCACTACTCTTAGCACATTTTCGTTCTATGCATTAATAAGCAAATCTAATTTGCAACAACTTTTGTTTTATATATTTTTTTATTAAATGTGCTTATTTTTGAATTGGATGTATTCTTTGTTTTGTCTATCTGTTTTTCAAAAACCATACCCAAACAAACCTGGAATCCTGACAATAATTCTTTTCTAACTGATTCATAGCATATCTATACTTTTTTTTTTTTTTTTCTATTTAATGAACTGTAATAAATATTATTTATTGCAAGGTGTTGAATTATTTATTATATTTTTTCAAAAGAACTCAAATGTACGTATTGAGTGAACATTTTATTTAAAAGAGGGTTTGCATAAAAGTTTTAGTTCCTACTACTACTAACTTTCGGGGTATATTGTAAAATAACTTGCTTTATTAATATTAAAATAAAAAAGCTTTTGTACTTCTGCTGATTTCATAAAAAATTGTTGAGTTCAAAAAGTTATAAAATTTGATACAAGATCATAATGGTTTGTTTATATTGTACAGATTAGAAATCTGATGAATTCTAATATCTACAATAATATTAAATTGCAATGTACATTTTTTCGTAATCATAAATAATTATTGAACTGCCTGTGAGAAATTCCACCAAAACTCCAGTCAAATAAGGATTTCACCTCGGAAAGGAAGAAATGAAGCTAAATTTTTGCATATACCTTTGTTTTGGCATTCTAAATAAGGGGTGAAAAGTTACCTTTACCTTCCAAAGACTTCTAAAGAAACTGTGAAGTCAAAAATAGTCGCATATTTTATTTGTAGAGTGCATACTCTACACCACTCATTTCAGCACTCTGACTGGGGTCACACTTCTCCGCGAACTCAAGTTTTTCCAAAATTTTATTTTATAAATTTAAAAATGAAATTTCAGATCGGACAAACAGTTTTGGAGTTATATCGAAAAATGTGCAAAAAAAACCTGGATTTCAAAACAGTAAGCGGGTTTTAGCGTGCTGACGTGGGTATTTTACCGGACTTGATCGAAATTTAATATACAGGTTCTTATAGTAAACTTAACCAGCTTTCAGATGGAAAAAATAATTTTGGAACGAACTATTAGTTTCGGAGCAATAGCTAAAAGAGTGCCGACAAACGTGTTTTCGCGGAGAAGTGCGACCCCAGTGTGAGTCCTGAAAGGGGTGGGGTGTAGGGTGCATGAAATATGCGACTATTTTTGACTTTACAGCTTCGTTAGGAGTAGTGGAAGGTAAAAATGCTAAAAGTCCCCGACCCTGAGGGGACGAGATTCCCCAGTTTACGATGGTGGAAGTGGAGAAGATCTCCTGTTTCAGTTTTTCGATTATACCTCGAAAACGGTGGACTCTGGAAAAATATGATACATATCAAAATTGAAGATAATTCAGTGTTCTGTAAAATTGTTTCTATAAACATTTGTCTAACGCTCAACGGTTTTCGAGATATACGTTATTAAAAATAGATAATAATCGAGAAAAACAAATTGTTACCTCACCTTTTGTCAAAAAATTTTAATTAAGTGCCAAAATGTATATACGAAATTAAAGAAAATTTAATGCTCTACAACATAAATATCATTATGCTAACATGCTGAGGTTGGTGATTTTTCACCACTTATTTAGAATTCCAAAACGAAAGTATATGCAATAATTTAGCTTCATTGCTTCCTTTTCGAGATTTGCTGTCTAAATCTCCTTATTTGACTGGCCTAGGAGTACTCTCAAGGTATAAATATTCTTATTGCCCAATTATTATTATTCCGAGATATCATTTGTTTTTTGAATTATATTTTAGTTATTAATAAATAATTTTCATGGATCGAATAAAACGAATCGGTAAGAGTGAATTTACACTTACTTATACACTTACAGAGACCGATAAAAATTTTTCTTTTATACTTCTAATTCATTGCCGAAGTAGTTAGTTCAGGGCTCTAATAATCCAGATAATTTCTACTTACATTATGAAGTTTTAATGAATAATTAAGGTAATTTTAGGTTTTTAGTAATAAAATATGTTCATATAAATATTATGTTCTCCTATTATGTATGTTGTTTTTACTTTGAAATTCTTAGTAGACCTACAAGAAGCTTGATTATCAAATTTTGTAAATATCAGCTGTTACATTCTATATTACAAATGTGTTTTCATGTTGAAGGGTTCAATGAAATAGTTCTTAGGAATTGATAAATTATTTACAGTTATATATTTTTTAGTTAACTGTTATCAATAAAATTAAAAATTTTACTTCTTTAAATAAACAGTTATAGTTTACTCATTATTTCTCGATTTATTTATTTTTTGTGGAAAACTAAACACATGTTTTGGTCCTAATGATTATTTTACACTTTGAATTCCGTTGTTCGAATATAATAATCAGTGAAATAAATTCCTCTTGAAGCAATGCCAAAATATTTGTTTAGGGTATTTTTAATTACATAAAGTATTCATATGTTAACTCGTTATTTGCTCCAAATATGATTTTGTTTTAGTATATTATGTTTATCTCCTTTTATAAATGTTTATAAATTTCATAGATATTCTAACTATGCTTTAAAAGAGTTTGTTTTAGTTTTTTTTTTTTTCTTTTTATTAACTACGGAAGAACATATATAGTTATTTTGAAATTTGCACACAGGTCCGTTTTTTAAAATATTATTTATATTCTAAAAAGTATATCAAATTTTGTTGGCCTATATTCTGTTTTTCCACTATTGGGGAGACGTTAGATCGGTAGCTGACTGGGAGCTGGGTCCTCACAGCCCTTCCCCCACTACTACAACAGCAGGTAGCTTACTAATCTAATCACCCGCTTCCTTACAAATCGTATTTTCAAATTACGATCAACCTATGCAACCGAAAATGAATCTGTTGCATAATTGTGTGCAATTGACTTATGACTAAGTGGCTATAACGGTTTTTTTTTTTTTTTTTTTAAATCAATAGTTCGCCAGATAATTTTTTTAAATTCTAAAATAATTGACAAACAAAAATTCGGAAAACGTAGCGTGAATTTAATGGGGTTTTTATTACCAAATCCGTTTACAGATCTAATATTATTGATTCTGTTCACAAATGGGAGCGAAAATAAATTCGCTCCAAAAGTGCTGCCATCTCTTGAAAAAAAATCTTACTAAAATTCGGGATGCTTAGCCTTAAGGGATGTCATTAGATGCACAATTTAATAAACTTTAATTTTGCAAATAAAAAATTTTTCGATTGAAAGTATTTCTTTGTATGTTTTTTTTTTTTTCTAAATTCTGAAAAAAAGTTCAAAAGGTTTGGGTTTTTTTGCATCCCAAACATTCTCCCCCTTACCAAATTTAGTTTATTTTTTTATATTTTTTTTTCAGGACCCATCTGGGCCAAATAAAAATGTAAAACCTATTACTTCATCTTTTTCAAGGCAGACCCCCATTTTGGGGGTAATTTAACTAGACTAAGTGAGAACATTAGAACAAAGTTGAGCAATTATTGTATTGTCATTAGTCCTTGAAATGTGTGCAAATTTTTTAAAACTAATACTATAGTAGTATGGATTTCTAAATTTAGTAAGACATGAAATCAAAAGCATGTTGGCACTCACCTTAGGTAAAGTACTACAATAGTACTTGTTGCAGCTTGTTAAAAATAATAAAAATTTGTAATGATCCTTCTATATAATTATGCGTATATCAACTTATTCATCCTCTAACGCTACTTAATGGTTAATTTTCTTAATAGTCTCAACTATTTAAAAAAATATTGGATATATTCAATAAAATTCTAAACAAGGTTAAAAAAATACGTTCGTTTTCTTCTTATTATTTCATATATATATTTTAGCCGCATAATGTTATCAACCAATTCTGTTTTCTTTACTAAATTTATCGATGAAATTCGATTTATTTTTTTGTTGAGCTGTGTATATATATTTAAGTTCCTTCTTCATCACGAGAAGTGTATACTACCTGTTGATTCCCCAGGACAGAAAAGTAAACATCTCGATTCAGGTGATAGTTTGCCGAGTTAATAATGTATGTTTACTCAAGCTGAAATGGCTTGTTGCTGGCAGTATTGTTGATGGTATCGTTTTGTACGAATTTTCCATTGATTGCCTTTCATTGCAACAAATAACGGCCAATGAATTATTAATTTATTTGTTCGAGGTTGATTTTGGTGTTGAAAACCTTTACGTTTTCTGCATGTAGGGTAAAGGCACCAGTTGTAGACACTATTGTGAGACTCTTGCAATATTTTTAGTGTTACTTCAATAAATTCGCCTCAATTTACATTTTTTTCTGACAGACGCCAAATAGTACTCTTATTTGACCTAAATCCCTCTTTTAAAAAACTCTATTATTGATTTTAAGGTTGTTTTAAAACAGTTTTGGGAAAAATATTTTTTCACCAATACTAGACACCTGTGTTCCAGTAGTAGTCACAGAAACGCACCAGTAGTTGACACTTCACTTACCAAATGTATTTAACTTGTTTCTCATCAAATGTGTTTTTTTTTACAAAGGATCTTGGACTTTAAATAATAAAAACCTTGAAAAATTGAAAAATAACATATTTCTTTTTAAAGTAGGAAGATAAAAACTAAAAAAAAAAATTAATAAAAACTTCTACTTTCATTTTTGTCTTAATGATTCACCTTCAGTCTCTTAAATACTTCAAACAGGAATAATAGTAGTAAAGGTTTCACAGCATTTATTATCAGAACACTTCAGTAGCTTATATAAAAAAGGAAGTTAATTTTTTTTAAAAGTTGTACAGCCATTGCTAGCACAAGCTAATTTCACACAATGAAAACTTATTAAAATAAACTATTAAATAAAATTTAAAATACATGAATATGTTTATAAATAAATTCATTTTATAAAAGGAGGTAGTTGTAAAAAATATAAATTAGTCCAGATTCCAGCTGAATCGAAATTGGATTCTCCCCCCTCCCCCCAATCTCAGAGGATTTGGTAGTTTTGTTAAAATATCCTTATTTCCTACCATCATTTTCTTGGAATCCGCAAATTCAAAAACTATTCTTAATCTATTACAAACTCACAAAAGCATGACACAAGCTAAGCTAATTTTGTCAATCCATAAAACTTGATAGGCCGCCTTTCCTCCTGGTATGTTTTCTTGTCTGCCATTTTTTGACAATATTGGCGGTAAGCATCTGAAGAGAATACACATCGTATATGCCTTAAGAAGACAGAAGAATTTATTGTTCCAGTAGTAGACGTGTTTGTGATCCCCCAGTATACTCTACTTACCGTCTACTTACTACTGGAACAATATATTTCCTGTCTTAAATTCAAAAATCGTCATTTTTAAAATTGATCTACGAATCACATTCAATAATTGGTACAAAAAATTGGAATTTTCTAGTAGTAGACAGTTTTAGAGCAGTTGTCTACTACTGGAACAAGAAATAAAATCAATGTCCCAGTAGTAGACAGGTCGTTTTTGGGCTCATTCAAATAAAATTTATCATAAAAAATACATTATTTATTGAGTTGATTGTGTGGTAAGGTACCTAAGCTGGTGTGGTAAGGGAAGTGCCTTTTATGACACTGCTAATTAAAAATTGACTTAACGTTTCAACTGCTGGCATAATCTGCTACTACTTTATAGCGGCAGCACAGTATACGCTATAGTTTAAAATGGGACCAATTGCTAATTGTTCTGATGGTTTCAACTCTTTATTTTTTTCGGTTGAAGTTACAAATGTCTACTACTGGTGCCTTTACCCTACATATTTTACAAGACGATTCAATTATATTACTGCACTACATTTTTACTATAGTGACAGTACATATAATTGAATCATATATTTAAAACTCTTGTTGATATGTATGATTAAAAAAAAAAAAAAATCACATCTTTAAGTGACTTGACTACGTATACTATACGTACAAGTATTCTTATATCATGCTTGTATACTAGTATATAGTATGGCTTCTTTATACTTATGCAAGTTTTATAACAGACTAAAAACTCTTGAATATATAATTATGCAAAATAAAATGGATAGTTTATAATTTAAAAAAAAAAAAATCGTTAAAGATTATTACCTTCTAACCTACGTGATTATTGAAGAAACTAAGGGCAGATTTGAAAACAAATGGTGGTACTTTAAACCTATCTAAGTTTTATAACAGAGTGCAACAGTAGAACAGGTTTGAAACCCATGAATGTATGATTTCGCAAAACAAAAGGAAAAAATGGTACTGATCCACTAGAGGCGCTCCAGAAGATCTGCCCGACCAGTTCAATCCTTACGCTTCACTTCCAGTTTACATTTATCGATAGCTCTTTCCTATAACCTCACATGTAAACATTCACTTCTACTGTTTCAACTTAGTTTTTAAAGCAAACATGAAGGAAGACTCCTTTTGAAAGAGCTAAGACGTGGCGAAAGGTGTTGATATTTTTATTGCTTCTGTGTCTAAATATTCATATTTATGCCATCGAGCAAGCGAAAATTTAAATCTTTATTTGTATATTGCAGTTGTAGGGTTTACCAGCAGACATTTCGATGAGCAGACACGTGATCTCTTCTAGTTACTGAGTTGCGGCAGCAACGTTTTTAACTAAACGGATTCAGTACTCATCGCTTTGAGAAATCATTTTCATCTTCCGGGGAATACTCTGTCAGCTGGTTTCTTAGCTCACGCAAATGCATCTTCTTCATTCAGCCCAAACTGAGTGGAATAATAATGTCTTGTTAATTCAATTTTTTTTTTAGCATTTCAATTATTAATAATTAAGCTTGCTATTATTATCAGGTTGGGGTGAGGGGGCCGCAAAATATTAATTTCATTTATTTTTTACAAAAAAAGTTGGGAATCAATGTCTTAGATTATTTAGCCCACCCATACATATATACATAAATGCACAAGTGTAAGAAGTAACAACAATATAAATATTCACTTAAGGAAAACGGCGGGTATAGTGGTTTACTTTAAATACGAATCAGTTTTATAAAAGTACAGACAGACCCGGTTTAATAATAAATTCTTCCTTCTCCGTTAGGTTGAGGACACATTCTCAACAAAATATAATTACAGCATAAAACAAAAATCACTAATAAGTGTGTTCGCTCACACACAACGGATTGGTAAAAACTTCACCAGTACAGAATTTGGGGAATGTCTTTTATTTAATTTGTCAATTCTTAAAGTGTGGTTCCATGAACAATTTTTTTTTGTCAAAATTGGAATGTCCACAAGACAATACATATTACTATGTCTGAGTATATTCGTGATCAGATTCATACTTAAAAAAATTAAATTAAAAAGTTAAAACAAACAAAAAATTAAGCTAAGTCGGCTTCCTTATGTTGTCAAGAATAACTAGTCCATAAGCTCCATCGAATGATCGGGTGTGGATTTAAAAAATACGGGTGAAAAGGTTTAAAAATTATCTATATTCCACTAACTATTTGCCTGTTATTATATTGTTATTAGCTATTAAAATAAAGACAGGCATGAAGGTTGATTTTATGGAGTTGTAAGTTGTTTAAAGTGGTAAAATGTTGTAAAAAACAAATCCATCATTTTTATACACCATTTCGTCATATGCAACTTCTCAAAATATCGTGCCAAGTACACTTGGATTGAATTATGGGGAAAAGTCATGTAGGTAATAAATTGAAACGGCATAAAGCAATGGTATACATCCCATCGAAAAAACAGAAGAGAAGAAATGGTGATTGCAAGATAGAGGATTGGCTATCAAACACATTCTTGAGGAATGCCCTCTGTACGAAAACTACTTCCAGCAGAAACGGCTTCAAAGAAACCTTTTGACGATTCTGGGATATATCATATCCGATATCGATAAGATTATTATTTTTCTCATACAATATAATTTATTCCAAAAAATATAATAAAGGTACTGAATCCTTTGAGTGTTGAATGTCTAAAAATAATTAAATCTAGTCTTATCCATTAATTTATGTTATTTATTTTTCTTAAAGGTTGAATGCACGAATATGATACATTTTATTTTACATTGTGTTGTCATTTTTATTTAAAATAAGTTTTAATTAATTGACTTCTTGCCGTTAGATTGTCAAGTTTTTTCTGTATGTTACAATAATTAATAAGATACCGAAAGCGTCAAATCGTGGAAGTTGGTGTATATTATTAGTTATTGATAAGAGTTTGCTAATTGCCTTAATTAAAAATAATTAACATAGATTATTAGAAAAATTAAAATAGTTTTTATTTTATTTTTCAAAAACATATTATAGCCTAACCTCCCTTCCTCCATAGAGATAACAATCTATATTAATTACTCACCTGTGTCAAAGCGGCCTTACTAATTCACAGGATCATTACTCCTAGTCACACTAAATCCCACTGTATACACTCCCCTATTCAATATGGAATAAGTTAATCACATTTCGTGTCAATAGCTCAAATCTCGTTTCCACATTCCACAACACTGTGATTTGTTTTACTTTTTAGAATAAACCTAAGTAATCTTTTCGTTTTTCTTTTTTCTGCTAGACCCCTTCATTTTTACTACCTTAAATTTTAGAATTGTATTAATATCTAATGATATAACTTAAAAACCGTTAAATCCTGGAATATTTCAACATATTATCCATAAGGACGAAGAACTAATAAAATCTTTAAAAAAATAAAAATAAAAATACAATCCTTATGGGCGAAAACTTATCAAAGATGTCCTTCCGCCATCTTAAAACAGCATCCTTAAGGACGAAAAGTAATTCTAATTGTGGCTCAGGATATCCTTCGGCCGCCAAAAAATCATCAGATCCTGGCAGATCAGAAAAACTGTGTGAACTAATTATTTTGGTAGTACCTTCAATGAAGACCGTGCACTTTTTTCCCTCACTACCTAGCGGCTAGTTTCGGAAATATAGGCGTACTCAGCTATTTTTCAGTTTTTGGTTTGTTAGATTGTTTTCGTTTAGTTTGGGTTTTCCTAGTGTATTCTAGTTTTTATTTTTGAATAAATAAAATGGTTAACATAATCTTAAAAACTGGATTAAAAAAAAAAAAAAATCATTCACGCCTCATCCTAAATCTGAGAATAAAAAGTCAATCCCTCTAGGGGAATGTGATCATGTTTTTGGCATGGAACAACGAATATCCAACTTCAGCAGCCTCATTCACCACAGACTTCGTGATTCCACACACGAGTTTTAACCAATCTGCGTATAAAGTCATAATTGAGTTTAGTGACCTTTTTATATAAATAATTTGAGTAGATATTATGAATTGAACAGATTTATACCGAATGTTTCAAGATGGATTGTAACAATATCTTGTTATCTCGGTTTATTGCTTATTGGGCTTAACGTCATTATGTATTTCAACTGTAGCATAAAGGACGGTTTATACTACACGTTACCAACCTATTCTACCCAGGGTTGATAGATCAAGATTCATTTCGTGGGTTCACCATGAAATAAATTTTAACTCGCACAGTTGGGATTCGAGCCCAAGACCATCAGTTCCGAGCGCACTGAGACACACACCCCAACTCGCTCGGCCATCGGCCCCCCATTTCGTCTCAGTTTAATATGATCACTGAATATTTGTTTTTGAAACATAATGGATTTTCTCAGATTTTCATTTTTCAGGATGTTGATAAGGCACTTGTACATTTTTATATTTTTTGTAATAGAATCCCTGTTCCTTTCTTTTGCAGAAAATATAAATGTTTAATATTTGAATATTATCATATTTACACTTATTTAATATGAGAAGAATATAACAGATTTTAACATTAGTTTGAACATGGTTTTAGTATTTGTGTTGGAATAATGGAGAATGGTCTAATTTTTGAAAGATTTAATATTCTAGTCATGTGTTATGCTACAAGAAATATCAGGAAATTTTAATTAAACTCTTCCTAGAGATTTATCCTATTCTATTTAATAGAATGCCATAGAATTGCCTCTTTGGTGGAAGTTAATTCATGGTATTGGACGAAAAAATCATTTATATACACAACAGCAAACAATACATATGCATCGAATACAATTCAATGTTCTTTAAAAATAGCTAATATTGATTGAGTTCATAGGCATTTCATACTGCTCTTGGAAATCCTTTTTCTTTTGATTTGTGATTTGTAAATATTGGTTGCGAAAAAGTAAGTTATTTTGTTAAAGTATAAAACTGTAATACTACGATACCCAGTGCCCCGCTAGTTACCAAAATGCCACCCGAGAGCACTGGCATCGAAGTGAGCGATCCCAATAACTTTAATTTTTTTTTTATGTTTTAGGTATGAAAATGTATGTAGTTTTATTTAAATATGCATGTCTAAATATTCACTGTGTAAACGATTATTTCCCTTACAAAGTTTAATAGCTAGTTGCAACTGTAAAAACTTGCTAACATAGTAAACAATCTGAGAACGCTTTTTCGAAATGCTAAAACTAGTTTCGTATGAAATTTAGTTATTAGTCCAACGTGAACTATGATGTGCCAAAGAGAATTCACCAGTTCTGAAGCTAACCTTCTAGGAGAAAACTTGATACCAGAGAAACTTGAAAATAAAATGGTAGTTTTTTATTCCTCCCTCTGACTAAAGGATAACTAGTAAACTCGCTTGCTATTGTGATCAATTCTTGTCCTAGTAGTTATTTTTCTTTACTTTTACTGGTAAATACTGATTAACATATATCGCCCCCACTCTGACGAACTAGCGAAACTTCAAAATGGAGTATTTTCCGGAGAACATTTGAAGTGTTTGAAGAAGTATTAAAACACAATAATATGCAGTTTGGGGACATAATAATGAACTGTAGGTGCGTTTCGAAGCCATATAAGGATTTGACACTACTTTACAATTAACTTCACTAGTTAACTGTTCATTTGATGTAGTGTAGTTAAAGCGCAAAATATCAAATTTTTCAGTTCAGCTAGTCTGCCAGAGTAAGTACGAAATCATAGTGACGTGATCTGATGGCTTGAAATCCTTGATCATCCTGAGTTCCTCACTTCTTCTATCTGTTGCAAAGCAAACGTACATGAGGGGTTCCCCAATAATATTTTCCGGCTGCTCTGCTTCCTTTATCCGGCTATTTAAGGCTCATAAACTTACTAAAATTCCACGTGTCGTGAATAAATTAGTTTTTTCTCAATCGGTACGCTTTGACACACTATTACTGATCTTGGTTTTGTGTAAGGTCAATGGTTTTATAGAATTGTCCAATGAGAACATTCTATAAACTGGGTTTCATTGAATATTTCAGATGGAACTGAAGTCTGTTAAGTATAACGAGTTAACTGTTTTCTAAATCCTTATTATGTCGCTTTTTAACTTCATTTTTCACGATCAATTTAGAATCTATTTTCATCTTATTTCAGAATATGCTTGCCATTTTTCCTTTCATTCTTGAAAAGGTCTTCTCAAAAAGCAGTTAAATCACATTGTAAACGGCCATAAAAAAAAAAAAAAAACCCTTTTCCAAATTCAGTCTGAACTTTACTTTAATCGACCGGTTGTGAAAATTTTCAAAATTGGACTTAAGAACTTTTTGGGTTTTTGAATTCCAGGCTGTATATAGAATGTGATCTTTACAATTTTTATAAAAATAATTAACGATTATTGTCAGAACAGCTATTTTGATAACATGTGTTTAATATCCTCTCGAGTGAAAACATCCATCCTACTACAATCTTCCTTTATTACTGATGATATGAAGCAGATAAGCCGAGGTGTTGATGATGATGAAGACGCAGCGTCCTATCAACTGGTGGTAGGGGGGATCAATGCCTGTCAAGCCTGGGGGGAGGGGGTATCGACCGAAGGGGCATCTTCTCTGCTCCTCCTAACTCCTAACGGACACCTTGGCCAGTATATTATATGTACTTAGTATACATCTTGTATGCTTAGGAGAGGACCTCCAAGTTGTAGAAAAATGTTTTTGACAAAAAGTAACCCAACACTTTTCCAGAGTTCCTTGGCATCAGTATCCTGGGCTAACATCTCCACCATACCTATCAGAAATATTGATTAATCTTGATTCCTTCGAGTTGTCAGCGCATTTAAATGGTATTCTACCATCATATAATAATTTTTCAACTAATTTTATCTCGTGTTTTATGATTTACTGTTGATCATTAATATATTCCGTTGATGTTGTAGATAAAGAGGTGGGGATTTATTTAATGTTGATAGCAATCCACAACAATATATATCAGTTTTAAATAACTGAGGATATTTTTTGAAATATAATATTTTGGCAATTGATTGTATCGGATCTTAAAGGAAAGGTTATTGTCATTCCACGATACAAGCAGTTTTAACCAATTGTAGGTAGGGGTGTAAGTTACAACTATCAGCTTATATGATGCTATACTTTTTATTCTTTGTTGAATATTTCTCTGAACACTGTCCGATCCTTCTAACTTTGCCTCTCTAATTCTTAGTTTTGTAAGATCCATCTTATCAAACAAATAAATTGGCTCTTGTAGTATACATGATAGTATTAACTTCAAAATTATTAGTTTACTTTTGCACAGCTTACGACATAATTTTGGAATTATCATATTGAATAGAGATCACCACGGGTTTATATCTTCTGTTATTTATTTTAATTTCACCCCATTATGCACCTATCTATTCATATTTTGTCGCTTCTTCGTTGGGGATTTTTAGTAGAAAATGGTTACATTCTCTTCTGCCTTGAACCCGAAATTATCCGAACTCGCTTGTATCTATGTCAGGTAAAGATCAATTGTAGAAATATAGTTTTTTGTCTCCTAATAGTTGATGCCGTTTATTAATTGTTTCTTCGTTGAACATCTTCTATTAATAGTTGGAGTCCTCTACTATTCTTTACTTGAGATTTTCGGGACATCATCCTAGAATCTTCTCCCTCTCCTCTGTAGGACCTTTACCAATCCATGTGTTTTTGATCTGTATTCTCAAGGAACCAAATGCATGTATTCTCTTAAAACCCGTTCCTTGGTCGCTATGTGATATTTCAATTCTTGAAGGAAGATATGTAACTCCTAACTTTAGCAGTTTTTCTATGTTGTCTGTTTGTCCTAGTGTGCTATAACCTTGTATGTTGGGTGTGCCTGTTGTTCGGACGTGTGGGGGCTGTGACAGCCTTGTACGTTGAGGCTAGAGTCTCGAAGAACCCCGTTCAAGTCTGTGTTCGATTCCCACTATAGTTAGGAATGCTTATTCTCTTTATTCCAATGGAATGAAACTTCACAGTACCTTTCTGGTTAAGAATGACCGGCACCTTCAACTGAGTTAGGTGTTGAAGAAAGGAGTATAAAGTCCGACATGTCGAACTATTTCCCTGGACTAATAACAGCAGTATCAGTCAGGTTTTGATCTTGGACTTCACTCACACAATCTTGTTACTTTGGCGCATGAGTTATAGCGTTGGCAGTAGCTGAAAACAGTTATCCTTCTAGCTCTCTCCGCAGTTCGTAGAAAACCAACTTCTATTGAACTGCTGCGCTAACGTCTAACTTTAACGGCTTAAGAATTGTGTTTGTAATTCTTTTTAAATCCTCACAATTCTGTCGTGAAGTTCCTTGCGAGTTACTCTTTATTGGGATTTTAAATCCAAGATGGCTACAAAGATTTTTTTTTACCTGATTATCAAGAGTGTATAAATTTTTTTTTTTTCATTTCGTAAGATGTTCTGGTTTTTAGATAATGATGGAGACTGTTGTAAAACTTGCAAATCTTCGACCTTAACTGTTCGTTTGCGTCGGTCGGTAAAATTAAAGTAATAGGTTGCATTGCAAAACTTTTTATGTGATCAATCACTATACATGTATCTATTATAATAGAAGCTCCGAATTCCAAAACCAGCGAAGCAAATTTTGCAAATTTTTCATAACTGGTCGAAAAAGGTAATGGTCAGACTGAATTATATTATATAGTTCCCATCATTGCCGAAAGCTCTGAAATGTAATATTTTTGTCATTGATTGTATTGTATCTTAAAGTAAAGGATATTATCATTCCACTATACGAGCAGTTTTAAGTAATTGTATTTAGGGGTGTTAGTTACAACTATCAGCCTATTTGATGCTGTTTTTCCTTATTCTTTACTGTCTTTTTATTTCTCTGAATACTGTCGAAGCTAATTACATAAAATGGTTCGGTCTTGAGAATACAATGCGTGTTACAGAGGTTCTGAGTTTTCGTTTATTGACTTTGAAACTCAACTATTCCGAATATGTTTCGATGAATTGTTTATCGAATTTTTCCAAGTATAATTTCGATTAAAATCCATCGTGACGTCAAGACGATGATTGCTGCTTGACTATTCATATTTATTATAATTAATATGCGACTCGTTTCTTCCGAAATAGACGACGGGACGCACATACATTATTTCTATCGTCTCAACCTGAACCACTTTGTTTTCAAAGAGAAATTTTGATTCCGTTATGAACCTGTCTACAGCAACTTTAAACTTAGTTGCTACAAAAGTGATTCTTATTGTATTTGTAAGATCTGCTGATATTCATCAGAGATTTTTTTTTTTTTTTTTATATATATATTTGTAGCGATTTAAACCGAAGATTCGATTGTATGTAAATTATTTTAAAGAGCACTTCAAAATTCATTAATTATTTGTAGTTAGCAATCTTTATTTATAATTTAATATTATTTCATACTTTTGTTTTTAATTCTATTAAACTCAAAATAAACTTTTTTAATCAATTTTTATTTTGGTATATCATATTTCTCATTATTTTTTTAGAATCGAAATAAGTATTTTAATTTCGGTTTTGGTTTTAATTAAGTAAAGTTTTTTCTTATTATCTATGTTCGAGTATATATGTAATATATCTATATACTATATACTTAGAGTTATTTGTTAAAAGTTCATAGTAAAATATCGACTGCATTACTATTAATCAATATTTTATTAATACATATATGTAATACTCACATATCGCACATGTATTTCAAAACTTACACAACTCAAAAATCTGTATTTTTAATTTATCAGCATGTTTAAGTTCAATACACCTCTATGACATATCAAAAATGTATCGAATTAAATTCAGATCCCATCTGATGCATCTCACTTGAGGTTAAGATTAAAATATAATTCTGATATACTTTATGATATTTCATATAACTTTAAATGTTTCATTTAAGGAGATTAATATCAAGTTATTATATTAAAAAGGCATAACTCCCCATTTGCTTTATTCATTTAACTACATGTTTCAGAGCTTGTCATGTTGCTCCATCTTCAGGTTCTAACACTGTGATATTCTCACTGGTCATCTCTTCTACACTTCTTCTAGAGTGTAGAAGAGATGACCAGTGAGAATATCACAGTGTTAGAACCTCAAGATGGAGCAACATGACGAGCTCTAACATGTAGTTAAATGAATAAAGCAAATGGGGAGTGGGAGTTATGCCTTTTTAATATAATAATTTCATATAAGATTGATTTTACTTTTTTTTAATGCTGGTATTTGAGTTGTTTAACTTTTGGAATACATGTGTGATCTATGAAACACTCGGGCATACGGATCACACCGAAATCTTCCTTTGTAGATCATCTAGGTCTATCCATCTAGATTTTTGGCCAAGTCGAGTTAGCTTTGATTGCTCATGTTCTTTTAACAGAAATTCTTATGTTAAATAATCAGTTCTTCTTAAACGTTTTGTGAAATTACCCTGTGTTGAGAGAAATTTCGAACAAGTTTTAAGGCCTTTTTTTTTTTTTTTTTTTTTTTTTTTTTTTTTTGTATATATAAGTTATATATAAGAGAATATAGGCTACTATTAAATTTCTCTTTTTTTTTGGCGTATATATAAAAAGTTACAGAACATATCATGCCCATTATTTTTTTAATTTCTTTTTGTTAATCTGTTTTCTTATATTTTATGCAAAACTGTCGAATCTTGATATTTTCCTAATTATGATTTCATATGATAGAAGTGCCATTCTAATTGCAGAATTCTAAAAATTCTATAAAATGCACCTCCTGTTTTAAGTACCTATAAATTAGTTCTGTGATAATAATCATGTCGACAATGATGTATTTCCTTTATTTGGTAAAACTTTAACCATTTTTTTGTTTCAATCATTGTTTTCTTCAACTTATTTTTTATAAAAGCGATATTTTTTTTTGAATGATTTTTTTTTTATAAATTTTTATTCCCTGAGATACTCCTCCATAAAGCCGTATTTATCAGTTTCATTCAAGCCGAGAACTTCTAAAATTGTTGGTTTTGCTTTATTTGATATATTTTAGTAATGTATGATTTGGAATTTATGGGGAAACAGTTTGCATCAACTCATTTTTCATATTCATATGTCAGTAATATAAATTCTGCTTTTAATGTTAGTTAAAAATAGTTTGTTACGTATTGAAAAAAAAGTCATTTACACTGCAACCTTGCCCAAGGTTAAATGTTGAATTAATTGGTACAAAGAAGTATTATTGGTTTCTTTGATGTTTACCCAAAATAAAATATAAAACCCCAAGTGTTTGCCGGTTCTGTCAGATCTAATTATAAATTCCTAGGAAATAGTATCCTAGTGTGTTAGAGGGTTAAGAACTTAATCGTACCCGAAAACTTGAGTCCCATTTTGAATTAGCCCTTGTTGAATTGAGTTTTTATTTTTTTTATAGATTTACGGAATGAATCACGAGATTCTCACTCTGGCTAGAATATGTTGGTAAAATATTCGAGAAACTATCCTTTCTATATTAGTTGGAGTACATTAACACGTTGTGCCTGACAAACTAACGAACAAAAATAAAATCACAGATCCAAGAATCGAATATCTATGATAAAATTATCAAACTTTGATAACATTATATTAACAATAGTTTTTTTTTTCTCTTTTTTAGTCCAGAAATAAAATTACGGTGATTAGAATTTTTACGGTTTACCGCATAAGACTATTTTATTCTATATTTCAATAAATAATACTATACATGTATAAATGTATATAAGTACCATTGATTTATAATTTGTCAACATTCACTCACCCAAAATATTCTCTTGTTTCTTTTTTTTTTAATTATTTTATTTTATTTTTTTTACAAATATTATTATATTTAGAAGTTCCATCAAAAATCAGATTTCAATGTATGATGGTTGATATTTTATTTATTTTATTTTTTTACATTAAAAAATTAAAAAAAAAACTAAAGTTATACAAATTGTATCCATCTATTTGTCTAAGTATTTAGAGTTTTTAAATTAAATAGTTCACAGTAACGTTTTGAATTTTAATGGGTTTTTTCATTTTTGAAAAAAAAAAAGAAAAAAAAATGAAAATGTTTGATTCGTAGTAAGATTATATTTTATATGATATTTTCCAAAATATAAGTTCATGCGCTGCAGTCACCGTTCTTGAGATTGCGCCCAGAGAACTGTGTCCCTTATTTTGAAATTTTCTGTTCTATAATAATATAAATACCTACTTACGTCATGTTCTAATTTCTTTCTGGACTCGTTCCTCATACTTTGGCAAGGCATTGGTGATATTTTCAAGAATTTTGTGTGAAGCTCTTTGTAAGTGAAAATTATTTTGTAAAAGCAGACGTTGGCAGTCTTGGATCTATAACCCAGCTAGCTTTGCTCTGCTGGCGGCAATTCGAACTAACACTGAACTCCGCGCCATACCACCTTATCGAACAAAGTTACCGAATTAAGCCCATATGTCTTGAAATTTGTCGAATGTTTTTCGTATCTAAACGTTTTATTACGTTTTTATTTAATGCTTCGACCTATTTCTAGAAATTTTTAGTTTAGACAACACTGCAGTACCAAGTCGAGATATCGACCTTGTCTGTGATTGGTGGGACCGCCGGCCAATAGGAATCATCCCCGCGCGCTCCACTCGTCGCTCGAACACCACTCCACCTCTAACAACTCTCAAGTCCCCTTTGACTATTGTTCAAAATTTGTCATCTTCAAATGTTGGATGGATAATAACAAATTTTGCTACGATTCCAAAATTTTCACTTATTTATTTTAGATATTAAATTTTTATATAAAAGAAAAATACCTATTAGTTTAATTTTTCTTATTAACTGTCTCAAAACGATCGATTTGAGTCTGTATTAAATAGTTTTTATTTAAAAAAATTTTATACGGATTTAAAAAAAAAAAAAAAATTCACTCTACAGAAATTAGATAGAGAAAGTAAAAATAGTGAATGAAACACTTGTATGAGCCATATATGTTTGAGTACTATGATTGCAAACAAAAATTTTCAATATACTTATATTTTATTAAATTTTTCTAGCACTAGAATTTTGAATTTATTCAACTCTGATTTACTACGGTTTTCATACTAAAATCTTTAGTACGAAAACCGTTTGTGGTATTAAAATTTTAAAATGTCTTAATTTATCATTATTATTGTTATTGTTCGTGAAGACTATATGATCTTTTTATGTGATAGTTTTCCGATAATTGCATTCTAAAATTGCGTAATTGACAAGATGAAAATAATCGAGAAGTGATCAATTTTCAAAAAAATTACAGTAACGGATTTCATAATTCTTTTCGACCATTTGATTGATTGAATTATAGAAAGAGTTACACAAAATCAATAAATAAGATGTAACTTAGTTTCTAACAATTACATAATGTATTGACAGTGTTGCCACTGGGTGGTGCGGCGGTGTCGAGATATTGATTGCGTCTAAGGCCACTGTTAGGTTGGCTAACCTTGCTCACAGGGGGGCTTCCTTCCTCAATACAGTTTCTGGCTAAACATAAAAAATTTTTTGAATACTTTGTTGAATGATAATTTAAAATTTTAATATTGAGATGATCTTTTATCAATAAAAAAAAAAAAAAAATTGTAAACAAAAATTTTTAAAATGAAATAGCTAACAGAGATTTCAGATTAATCTAGCTTAGTTATTTTTTTGTTTGAGGGATATGTTTGAATTTCATGAAACTTTGTTTTTCACACATCAAATTCAAAATTTCAATTTTAAAAAAAAAATTATTTTTTAAAAACGTTTTCTTTTAACAATTTATTGATATGTACAACTCAAAATAGGAAGTCAATAACATGCATCCAACGACTCACTAGTAGCACTTCAATAAATGTTCTACATTATGAGTTCTTTTTAGATGCCTCGGAGGATTATGATGAATTGAGTGTGAGGCAAGTTGGGAGACGTGTGGATTCAAGCGGGTGTGGAGTTTAGTATGAAGGGATAGGTATTTGGTTTTTACAACTTTAGGTTAATAGGTATTTGGTTTGAGCCAAATCAACAACATATGGAATATAAGATCTTTCTGGATAAGTTTGTGATATTGCGAATTTTACGAAGTATTTTGGATTGTAAGGATTAGATACGAGAAGACTTAAAAGGTTTAGTGGAGCCCCAAAGTTCAACACTATGTGTCCAAATGGGTCCTAATTACTGTCATGTAAATAAGTCTTTTGTAATTTATTGAAAGCTTTGGACGCTTGCCTAGTAAATGTTGGAGTAGTCGGAAACGACAAGCTGTATCTTGTCTTTCAAGTCTGATGTGCTTCTAAAAAGGAGAAAAAAGTTAGTTTCAGTTATAAAACTTTTTGATTCTTGGATACTGGAATGATAAACATATATTTTCATATATATTGTTTACTGTACGAGTTTAGTGAACTTTGAATTTGAATCTATGTATATATGGTCGATTATCGAATAAAGTATTTCTGGTTATTATTATTTAAAACAAAATTCTTCTAATACATATTTGAGAGAGAATTAACTACACATTTTATCTGTTAGCTATTCCTTCCATAGTATCTTACGCCCATCTACTTTTAAAATGTTTTAGTTTCCTCATTTCCAAGCTTCGCTCTATAATTGACCCGCTCTCCCGAGAACTTTCGGTGTATCGAAGAAGTCGAGGATATGAGTATGGGCTTCTTTGACTCATCAAAAACATTCTGTGTAGCATTAACCCTAAAAGTATTTTTTTCCCCGATTTAGCGATACCTCTTTTCAGATATTCTCTTCTAGATACTATAATTAAACAGAATTCATGCCTGATTTTATGGAAACATAAGTCTGCAATTTATTCATTTCTCTGTTGAAAGTAGTCAAACATCGGACCTGAAGTCGTTTATACAAATAGCATATCTGAACGAAAATGAGATTCATCTGAAAACCTCATCGCTATTATTATGAGCCATTATCTGCACATTACAGATAAAACTGAAAGTTTTTTTGGATTTGTATTGTTTAATTTAAAATTATCTTATATTTTTCGCTAAGTAATAACGACTGAAATGTTATCTTGATAAAAATAGCAAGATATCCTTCTACCAAGAATATTGCGGTATTTCCTCTTTGCCTCTAAAGTCTGTGGAGAACGCTAATGTACTAATAAAACTTACTGCTACTTACAAGTTTTTTAGCGAAAAATTTGATGTATAAACAATTTCTCTATTTGAAACCAATTTTATATTTTCATTAAATTTTTAACAGATCTTAAATTTATCAGACCTTGCATTTGGTATAACAGTTTTTAAAGCAGATCTGTCAAAAATTGAGATTGAGTGACTTCCTCATTTCAGATTATTACACGTTTTTGAATGAATGTTTGAGTGAAGGCCAATTATTCAATAGAGAGCTCTATCTCTCTTTTATATATATATATATATATATATTTTTTTTTTTTTTTTTTTTTTTTTTTTTTAAATTAAAAAAGTACATTTTTCTGCTCTTTACCATGTGCATGATGAGACCTGCTACACTCGCAGTTGTAATATGTTTTTTTAAATATTTACCAATATGTTTTATAATATTGGACCGTAAAATAAATTTGTAATTTTTCAAAAATCTTTATTAAAGGATTAAAACCTTTATTTCATTTAGGAATGATTCAAAACATCATACATAGTGTGATTCATAACCTAGATTGGGGAAAGAATTCCCTTCATAAACGCTGTCAATGACAACAAGTCTGACGGTCAATGATTCTTAATAACATTCAAAGATATCCCCCAAAAAAAAAAAAAAAAAAACTTACGAAAACTACTCACTACAACCCATGAAGGGTCATGAGCTCAGTACTTGTGTAACGATATACTGTTACTAGGCAAACGGTTGTTAAAGGAGGGGGATTTGGTTTAAACCCCGCCAGGTTTTTTTCCTTAATTAATAGTACCCACTTTAATTTGGCTTTGTGTGCTCCAGGAAGTTTCGTAGAAGTTGAAATAACAACGGTTGAAACAACATTATAAATTTCTGCATTCAGCATAACTCGAACTCGGCCCGGGAGGTTCACTGTCTCTTACCCACTGATCTACCACGCCTAGATATAGAATAAATATATAGTTTTTGTTGTTGTTTTTTTTTTTTTTTTTTTTTTTTACTTGTTACCTACACTTGATCATAGCTAATCAAGTAGGCTTTATTGTTGTGTTTAAAAAAAAAAACAAATACGGTCCATGTTTAATTCAGACAGAAACGGAAATCTTACCATTATATTTATTAGTTATATCGAAAATAAAATAATTTAACAATAATAAAAGTGTTATTCAAATGATTTAACAGTTTACAGTTGCATATATTAAATATTATTACATGTTTTGGTAATAAAAAAATTTACACTACAAAAAGTTACGTGAGCTTAGCTAAAATGGATATAATTTGGAATGCATTTTTTTTTTTTAGAAACAGTAGGAAAATAATAAAACCTACAAAATAAGGGGGGGGGGGGGAAGAAATTGAAAAACACGAATACATAATAAAAATTTACTAAACTAAAATGCATAATTTATTAACTTTTTGTACGTTAAAGTTAATGTACTTTTCGGATAATTATTATTTTTGTATCAATAAATTTAATTTCAAGCTGAAACAATAACTTTGGGATATCTTATTAGCAAAATAGTATTCTAGTAGTAAGTGGTTTGTACGTTTGTGTATGTTTCTTCTTAAGGATTGCTTGTTATAACTGCCTATTGTTTGAATTATTGGATTTCCTGAATTGTTTGTAGAGTTGAATAAGTTCCTGGTCTGTGTGTGAATAAATTGTTTAATTTTTTGAAAACCTAATTCGAGTAGCATGTCTGTTATTTTTGTGTAACTGTGGTTGTCCTTTATTATTCTCATGCATCGGTTTTGTTGCACCCTTTCAATTTTTTTATAGTTTGAGTCACAGACACAATAGAAAACAGGTTAAAATCATTATACTCTAGATTTAGTAAATATTATAAAAAATGGAAAATAAAAAATAAACGAACAAAAAACATCAGCAATAATTTTTACAAAAAGAAGGCAGGCCCAACATTCCAAAACATATCTATCTAAAAAATATTCAATTCCTCGCACTCAAACTGTTACCTACCTCGGTCTGGAACTAGATAAAAGTTTCACATTCACACCTCATATAAATAACAAATGTGACAAAGTGTGCTCCATTGTTGCAGATTGTTTTTCTCATTTTAAATATTTTCAATAAAAAAAAATAGTTTGTGTATATTAATTAGCAATTAAATTTTATGAATGATAACATGTTTAGATTAACATTAATATTCATATCTTAATCGTTCATAACCTCAGTTTTTAACTTGTCTAAGATCTTATTAGAACATTGTTTTTCCAATCGTGTCCAATACTCTAGATAGAACCTTCTAAAAATGTTTTGACTCAGCGACTAGTTCTTCATATCCTCCTGCAGTCGGGTCAACTTCCTAAAATTGGAACGCCCGATATTGCTTGGGCATTGCGCAGGGTTACTCTCATACTATATCACATATAAGCCTTTTCAATTTTTTTTTTTTGGTTGCTTTACCCGAATTTTATATTTATTTTAATAACGGATATAGGAAAAGTGTAGCATTTTTTTTTTTCTCGCTATCAAAATTTATACATTATCCGGAGATGACGGCGCCACACAGTGCTTCGAACATAGAGTGAGGGTGGACAAAATTCGCAAACCCTTAAAATCCTATTGAAAATAACACGCTCAACAAAAAATTTCCTATTAACATGGGTTCGGAAATGCACCTATAAAAAGTTATGGCAAGATAAGAGTAGAAAAAAACAAGTTTTTTTTTTCTATTGTAGCAAAATGAAATACTTGGTGCAATTTTTTAATACTATAGTCAATGTTGTGTTTCGAGCTACATTAGGATTTGTTTGAGTTAATGAAAAAGATAAGTAGTAAATGTTTTTTTTTTTTATTTAATTTTTTTTTTATTAAAGTAAAATTCTTATTTTTTCTAATATTTATTTATTTCAACAGTAGGAACCTACCCAGATCAGCCAATACTATCTTATATTATTGCTCAGATTAGAGGCGATATTGCTCATCATCAGATGGGCGGTTTTCAATGTTCGTCTCCTTTGAGGTAGGTAGCCCCACAAATGAAACACATATACATGGCGTTTGTTCCAGATAAAATGTTGCTTCTATTTTTATTGTTTTTATTAACACAACCATCCTGCACTGTGAACATTTCAAAACTAACGGTGTAAATTTTACCGCTTTCAAATTTAATTTCGAAGGTTTGGAGGTGGCAAGTTTTATCTTTCATTGCTTTTTTCTCGTCACGCATTAGATCTGCGATTCCTTTTTTGAAAATTCATTTTATGGGTTTGCTATATATGGTCGACGATGAACGCAGATTTGCCTTCAAGCAACATTACCATTCCTCACTTCTACCAATTTCAGAACCACCATAGCCATAAAAAAAGATATTCATCAGTGCTTGAGGAATTTTTAAGCATTTGTTTATAATGGTTATGACCGAAACTGTTATCGAATCCCCATTTACATTTAAGTTTGAACTCATTATCCTTCTCCAATCTTGCAATTTTTAATACTTTATTTACTGTTAGTTGCAGGAGTTTTTGTAAATTTATCCAAGGGTTAACTTCACCAGCGATAATATTATTAGAAAGTAGGGAATTAATCGTAAAATTTAATGAATAGAAGCTAGGAAAGCAGTCCTTATGGAAACCATACCGTATTTTCTATCGGGAATACATAAATCCATACATAAAGCTAGAGCTGGAAAAGGACTTATCGATTTCATTCTTCAACCAAAGATTGTCCAGACATCTCTGAAGCAAAACGTAATTCAACAGATGAAGTGCTCAGAACAAAATCCTTTACTCGCTTTTTTTTCTGGTTTTATTGTAAGATTCTTCAAAAAGGGTTTCCGTTCTTCCGCGTGTTCGGCTTGGTCCTGGTTTGACTGCACTGATTTCGGGAATAGTTGGCAAGTGTAATTCCTGCTTAAGCCAAGAAGCATATCCCTGACGAAATATATTACGACTCCTTTCGACCTCATTCAATTTTTAACTGAATTTGAAGCAAAATAACCGACTAATTTTAGATGTTTCTATTTCCGATTGGTGGTTAGACTCTTCCACGTACTTAAACAAATGTAGTTTATAAATGACTACAGCTTTTTGATCAGATTTTTTTTTTGGGGGGGGGGGAAACATATTTCAGCAAACTGGCCATTGGCCTAATTTTTGCTTTCTCAAATTCATGGCGAATCAAAGCCTATATACCAAGCAACAAGAATATGTAAAAACTACAAAAGGTTATTTGAGGATTTTTTTAAAAGCCTATTCAAAGTTTGAATAATTTTCAAACTGGCCAACGCAACTTTATACGCATGGAATGAATATAATAAGGGCTCAGCTTACCAATTAAAATAGTATATTTTACAATAGATACATTGACCTGTATATTGCATCGTTAATAATAGTTATTTTTTATCCAATGAGATGTCAATGGAACAAAATATAACTTGCGGCTAATATGATATAAATCGCAAAACGAAAATACTCCTGAAGTTTTTCGATTGTGTTGACTTAAACAGATATGTAAACAATGAAATAATCATACTAAACAGTTGTCTAAGGTATATTTAAGAATATCAAAAGGTAAACAGCTCGATAAAAAATACTTCGATTTTTGATTTTTGTCCATTGACGAAGCACTGTGCGCCACGTCTTTTTTCAAAAAAATTTCTTTTGTTAAAAAGATTTATATTTGTTTCTTTAATTTTTAAAGTATTTAAAACAATCTCCTCATCTGTTTTAAAGATTAGAATACTTTTAAATAGATTTTTTGTATCTATATGAGTTGCGATATAGATAACTGGAAAGTTCCGGTTCATTGTTTTTCGGCCCTGACCTCCCAAACCTTCTCAACGCCTTTGGAACTTCGAAAATATCTTTAGCTTCTGTGAATGTGTTAAAACTCCCTTTTCCATTATACAACTCTCCATTCCTCACATTGTTTGAAAATAGAATAACTGCATTTAAACGCTTGACTAAAATTTTATTAATCTTTAATATTTTTATTTTCATTATTTTAAAAATTAAGTTAAATATTTTTTTTTTTTATTAGTTCTTTGTTATGTACTATTGAGGTTAATTTTTTGAAATTTACTTAGATATTCTATAAAACAAAATAAATTAAATGATTTTTCAAGTAAAATTTAAGCATATGCATAAGTAACTTTGGTTAAAAAATATTGACGGTAAATAGAACAAAATAGTACCTAATAGTTATACCCTATTAATATAACTTGTACCCATCTCTTATGTTTACGCCCGCTGGATGAATTATTTCAGGTAATAGTTGATGAACTTTGTCATCATTTCTTAACATTATTTACATTTATGTCTATTAAAGTTCTCAAGAAAACACTAGTTAATGTTATTAATTAAATCTTATAGAAGACCTTGATTTAATTTCATTTGTTACTTAAGGTTTATTAGCTGTCCATAAATTTTCTGGATGAGACGTTTTCCCCCTCGCAACAGGATTTCGCTACCAGCATTGTCCTTAAGTCATGCGGGGCTTAGCTTCATACGTGTCGCGTGCATTATCAAGTACTCTTTATTAAGAGTCGTTAATAGTAGGCAGGGGGTTCAAAAACATATTTATGAATATTTGTTTTGCTTAATAATCTTATTTGTTTCTTTAATAAACCATCATAATCAGTAAATGCTTAAAATCACAACAATTATGACCCGAGTTATAGCACCCACTTGTGCATTCTGATCTTTAGCTGAATTAAATGGTTAATCTGTGATCCGTCTTCTCTTCAACCCTTTGCCATGCATCTTTTTATTTTTTGTGAATATAGTTCTTCTCAGCCGGAATAAGTTTATCTGTAGCAAGGTTTCGTTAAATATACAAAGGGGATGTCCGTTATTAGTTTGAAGAATGTTTATAAAATTAGTTAATCTTGCACGAGTTATCCTTTATTTGCCAGTATTTTTCAGTTTTTTCATCAAGTCCGTGTGGGCCAGTTGTTTTTCTATTAACTATTTAATTCAAGTCAACGATGTTTAAAAAAGGAAAAAAAAAAATCATTTTCTTCCTCACTGTGAAAACCAACAGATCATGAATGTGTCCATCTATAATCTACTGCTTTTCCCAATTTATATTTTAGAGTTAAAAGGATCGCACTGCGTAAATTAATAATTAAAATTAAATGAATAATTAATGTTTATTTGAAATAAAGAAAGTCGAGAGCAAACAAGGGTTTCAAATTGTTTTCATTTAAGCGACAAATCTTATAAAAGAAAAAAACAATTTCCATTAAATTTCTGATCAAGAAACTTACGTCAAATTTTTGATCCGAGCTTCACCAACAGACCTAGAGCGTGTCAAAATGTTACATTTTTGAATGTGAAAAAACATTGCAAATTACTTGCAATAGTAATACTTGCAAATGTGTAATAGACCCCCTGCTAAAAGACGTATCTATGTAAATAAAAAAAATAAAATAGTGAATAAGAATACTAAAATACTAATTCAATGTTTTGAATGAATTGAATGTTTAAAGTCTAGTTAGTAATTTAAACAATCTAGTTCAAAATTATTTGAGGTACCTTAATTTGAATATTATGTTACATTAAAAACTTGTTTCATAAGTATCAACTTTCTCTGCACTAATCAGAATTACCTTAAACAATTATAAAAAATATACAATATTTTGTTCTGGATAAAAACATTGTGTAATATAATCATTAACTGTAACAATATGCATAATATTTCTTGTGAAATGCGGCGTGTTTCGAGTTTCTTCTATATTGCATAAAATTGAAGTAACTTATTTTTTGAAAATGGTTTAAAGTTGGGATGTATCGATTTCTAATGTTTTTCGATTTTAGCAGTTTTAAACAAAAGAATCGGTTTCGAGAATCGATGATCCCAAGTCGATTCATAGGGATCGATATGTCGTTGTTAATAATTTTCTGATACCTAGTTGTGTGATTACTATACATCGATTCCCCTCCTTAGTAAAAAAAAAAAAATATATATATTTATTAAAAGAAGAGCTATTTTTCATGTACTTGATAGACACTGCTCGTTTTAGAATTCAAAAAGATTCTCTTCAAAATACAAGTATTGTTCCTAAAGGCCTATCACTGCATTCATCCATTTAAAGTTTTTAGTGATCGGTTATAAAAACATTTGAGATTCCTTACGTAATAAATGAAACCCAATTAGTATTTATCTTATTTTTTAAGGATTGGTAAAAATATTATTATTACTTTTTTTTTTTTTCTAGAAAATTGCCTAGACTTTAGTTAACTTATGTATATATATATATATATATATATATATATATATATATATATATATATATATATATATATATATATATATATTATATGTTTTGGAAATAAATAATATTTGCTGTTAACTAATTAGTTTCTTGAATGATTATTATTTAGAATAATGTTTTTTTTTCTGATGATTTGTTTTAATATCGTGGTATCGTTGTCCGAGAATTGAATTTTCGGTCACAGTATCGGTATCGAAAATCCGTAAATATTGGTCCTCACGCATCACTAGTTTTAAGAAAACAAACAGTCTTGAAATAAATGCAAGGGAGTTTTAATTATTAATGTTTGTTATAAAATGTTTTTATAAAACTGTGAAATCAACATAATGTTACTTTAAGAGTTCTTTCTTTCCTTAGAGTCTCAATAGATTTTTGTAGAATGTTGTAATTTAAAAATCATTTAAACAATAATTAAAATATATCGTCGGTGAGGTTGTCGATTCCATTATATCCATTTTTTCGATTAAGGTTTTTTAGAAGGGTTCGTTTTGAAATTAAGCGTCAAATGTAATTCCGAAAACGCAAATTGGGTTTGGATCAAGTTTTCAAAACACTTTTGTGACTTTAGCCCAAAAAATAATTACACATGTGCATCAAAGCACATTTTGTATTTTTTTTTTTTCATATAGAACGAACATTAAACTTTTAAAATATATATATACATAATATATAATATTGATTCAATATATAATATTGAAATATATGTACAATCTGGCTCAGTTAAGGGCAATAAGTAATTGTACTAAAGAGAATTCATTCGTACCATTCATTTTGTATTTAATGTCATAGGAGTGAAAGTGCACATAGTGGAATTGGCAATCTCACTGACAATATATCCTTTTTTTTATAAATATAAATTTTTTATAAAAATTTTTTTATAAAAGTTATTTGAGACAATTTGATTACTGTCTGGGTCATTTGAATATCATTTTTTGTTTTAGTCAAAATTGTGCTCTTTTCTGTGGGGCATTTTTTATAATGTTTCTATATCATGTAATTCCTTTAAATATACCATTTGCGCTGAAATATATAATTTAAGGCCTTATTTTATTATGAAGCACAATTTCACGAGATTTTTACAATCCAGATATTAAAAACATTGTTTTGATGGTTAATAGCTAACTAAAGGCGTGCAATTCCAATTCCGTGCACGACCACGTATATAAAACCTATTCTGTTGGCATATTATTATTTTATTATATATATATATATATATATATATATATATATATATATATGTGTGTGTGTGTGTGTGTGTGTGTGTATACCAACCGAATACAAAAAATCAATCAAACCAGTTAATAGTAGTAAATAACTATTAATGAATTTTATATAATCATAAAATTTTTATTATGTTTGTATAGCATTGTTCTACTTTGAACCAGTAACGTCTATTTAAAAGTTCTTCCTGAATGAATCATTAGATTATCACTTATATTGCATAAAGAGAGCTGTTCTACAAGCCCTTTGAGGAAACAGGTTTATCCATTTGAATATTTCATGAAAATAAGCTGATTATATTTTTTATTTGAAGCCGAGCAATTTAAGCCACCACTTGTTGATGTCCCCTGGCTGCCACTCGTACATTTCAGATTAGTTTCACTTAAACAACTTTTATATCCGAGTCTTTGATGTCATTAAAGTTCATTAAATCTGTTTTATCAACTCCTTTCATGAGTACTCTTTTTACGATTTCATTCTTATTTAGATTTCGGTTTTAAAATATTTATGATAGTTTTTTTATTATTATTATTATTATTATTATTATTATTATTATTAAAGACGCCATGTTGGTACGTAAGTTAAGAGACAACTTAATAACATCCACTATTACTTTTTATGAAACCTTGAAATAACCTTAAACATTATCATAAATATACTCTTCTATACGACTATGTTAATCTTTGAGTAAATTAACAATGTTTACCAAAAAAACAGTTATTCAACTTTTTAATCAATAAAAATAAATTAAATCATTAGTAAATGGTTTTAAAAAAATTATACTATGTACAAAAATGCATTGTATCTTTTGCATATATTCATCTGACCTACACACACATCTATTGTACATCTATTAAAGTAGTTAATCAATTTTTGCTATAAATTAATAATTATTACTATAGTTAAATATTGAGGCCATTGTCGTAAGGTGTAAAACTCATTTCAATTAAAATGTTCAGAAGAATTTTCGCGTTATTGTTTGGAACTTTTTTGGTCGTTATTATTATTATTTTCTTTTTAAAATTGTTTCTATTTTTTTATTTCCATTGTTTGTTTGTTTTTTACTCTGCATATAATTGAGACAACACTTGATTGCAATTTGCGAAACATTCTCTTGAGTTGACTCATCTTTTTATGTGCAATTTAAGCTAATTTGCCACATCTATCGACATGTTTGTGTACTAAAATGATAACTGGAGGAGAGAAGAAAACGTGAATTAAAAAAAAAAAAAATTAAAAACTGAGTTAACACCTTCTTCCACTAATGGCTACAATTGATCATGGAATCCAGCAAACAGTTTTTATTTTTTTATTTTGTAGAACTGTTAAAAAAAGTGGTGACTTCCTTTTCATTACCAAAGTTTTTTTTTTCCTTTCTTTCTTTTTTTTTTTTTGCTTATCTATATCGTAGTTTGTTGTTTTTTAGGACGTAACATCTTGATGCACGTCAGCTAGGATACGTGTTATCCTGCAAGTTACCAATTTACTAACTTGCAGGAAAGAGACAAGATCGAGCTATGCTCCAAACCACCACGGTATTAATCATCATTATGATAAACAGAGGTGTGTTTCGGTCTTTGTGTTTTTAACATATTATTAATAGATATTCCATAACTCTTTACAAAAAAAAAATAAATAAAATAAATAAAAAAATAAAAAATAAATAAATAAATTTAAAAAAATATCAAAAAAGATCAGTCTAAAGCCTAGTCCAGACTGTAAACAAATGTTTCGGAACAATGTTCAGAAACATTGTTCCCGATGTTTCTGAACAGCTCAAATTTGTTTATGACTTGTTTCGGAACTGTTCAAAAATATTGCGAAACAAAATCAGCGCTGTTCCTTGTTTCCCGTAGGAGATGAAAAACACGTCAACATTGGACAAGTTGCGACAAGTCTGGACCTGTTCCTGAGCACAGTTCATTTGTTTACTTACTTTATTTCTTTACAACTCTGTAGTGTTGTGATAATAATATTGATTCACGTTGCCATGGTATATGTGTACAGGTCAATTTACGTACTTCATAAAAAACTTACTTTCCAAAAATATTTTTCCGATCCCAAAATTCTTGATTTCATCTTATACCTGGTTAAATTTCTTAGCAGATCCCGTATTAAATCTGAAAATTTGTATTAAATCCCGTGAAATACCTACTACATGATAAAAACCTTGTTTTATTATTCCTCACATTGTTTTTTTTAGCACATTTTTCGCTAAGTTTCTAGTTAAATTTTTCCATCCCACTCATGCCCAGTGTCAAAACGTCGTATTTTGCACATAGTGCTGCATGGGGAATTAATGAAAATGTATTAGGATCTGACAGTAAATATAACCAGCTTTAGTGCAAAAAATTTGCCAGACTGAAAAAAAATGTTTCGAAAAGAAATGTTCAGAAACATTGTTTCCCGATGTTGTTTCTGAATAGCTCAAATTTGTTTATGACTTGTTTCGGAACTGTTCAGAAATGTTGCGAAACAAAATCAACCCTGTTCCTTGTTTCCCATTCGAGATCGAAAACACGGGAACATTGAGCAAGTTGCGACAAGTCTGGACGTGTTCCTGAGGACAGACCATTTGTTAACTTACTTCATTTCCTTACAACTCTCTAGTGTTGTGATAATAATATTGATTCCTAGAATAGCTTTGTTTTTTTTCTAGTTTTCCACGTTGCAGTAAGTTGCCCCACACGTTAACTTACTTATTTCCCATCTCTCGACATAACCAGTAACCCCACACGTACCATTATCATTAATATTTGTACAAACATGTTTTTATTAATATATAATGCAAAAATAAAAATATCTTAGAAATTATTGTTGAGTGAATATGAAATAATATACAAAACAAATAATAATCAAAGTTAATAAGATAGAAATTATTGTTGTTCTCTGAATATGTCAATATGACCCGAGAATTTATAATAATTATAGTAACAATATTAGGAAATTTCGTTTTTAGTTAATGGAATAAAAAAAATGGGAAGTTAATTATATAAATAAACATGTTTTTTAATTAAAAAAATTGGGGAAAAATGAAGCAAAAAAAAAGTTAGTAAATGAATTAAAAAATAAAATAAAAATGAAATAAATTTGAAAAAAAATAAAAAAACTTCTCGTGGAAAAATAATATGAAGTATCAAAGGGAAATTCGAAATCTTCTCCAATAATAGGCTTTTCTCCTTTTCGATGTCTTCCTCCCTCAAAGTTAATCAAGACTAGTCCAAATGACTTTAAACCATAGCAAAGGAGCTGTCCAAGTGCAAGGAGGGGTGACTGAACCGTTTGATATGCATAAGGGAGTGAGGCAGGGAGACCCACTGTCACGGGTACTGTTTAATTTAGTACTAGAAACAGTCATAAGGGCAACAAGGACGAACCCTGGAAGCATTTATACCCGTATGACTCAGCATCTAGCATTTGCGGACAACGTCGTGATCACTGACAGAACAGAAAACTCCCTACTGAGAGCATTTGAAGAGTGTAGCAGAAAAGCAAGAGAAGTGGGCCTCCAGATAAACGAAGAAAAGACGAAATACCTAGTGACGTCGAAGGAACAAAATATGGTGGAAAACCTAGTGTGTGACAGCTAGCCTAATCGAGACTGGAATTGATAGTCTAAATGTAGTATTTTTTTCGGGATATTTTCCCTCCAATCATAACTATCAATTCTTCAAAATTTGTTGGGGACATCTTTGTAAAAATTCTGAAACCTGCCCATCTTCAAATTTTAGGTCCCTCATAAGGTCATTGCCATAACTGGTGCCTTCCATTAATGCTTTTCTTATCCACCACCTTCTTTTCCTTATTATATTCCTTTGCCTGTTTAGTAAAAGAAATAAATTGGCAGAACAAATTCCTGCAATAGCCTTACTCAACATGTTCAAAAACACTGACTCAGGTCAGGACGCGAAACATTGTTTCGGAACAACGTTTCTGAACTGTTTATAAACAATTTGGGAACATGTTGAAAAATGTTCCGATACATTTGTTTACAGTCTGGACTAGGCTTTATCCACCACCTTCTTTTTCTTATTCTATTCCTTTGCCTGTTTAGTAAAAGAAATAAATTGGCAGCACAAATTCCTGCAATAGCCTCACTCGACATGTTCAAAAACACTGAATCAGGTCTGGACGCGAAACGTTGTTTCGGAACAAAGTTTCTGAACTGTTTATAAACAATTTATAAACAACATATTCAAATGTGTTCCGAAACATTTGTTTACAGTCTGGACTAGGCTTAAGTATGATCTGGCTGTGTAGGAGTATGAGTAGTATTGAGAAGTTGATTTTTTTCTGTTCCCGACTTCTTGATATTTATGATCTACTATTTTCAACATTTTTTTATTTCCCTAGTTTGAAATTATTTTACTTATCTATTTTTTACCGATTATAGAAGATATGTTTGCTTAGCTGAGCTTTATTTACTATTTAGTCTATGGCCCTTCAAGTTTTTCCTTATTTATTATTTGGGGTGATATAAACGAATTTGCATTTATCCACGTACACCCTTAAGTGATTATTAAACACCTGTTCGCATCTATTTAAAGTGTCCGCTTGAATTCAAGTTCCTAAATGTTTTAGCAGATCTAAAGGATACCAAATACTTGATAGTGTAACGAGATGGCAAGAGGTAAGCTTCGGGGATTCCTCGGGGCGCCGCAGCATACCATCCGCATTGCTGGCACATCCTGTCGTACCGCAAGCCAATGCAGCCTCTTACCTAAACTCAAATCAACAACTAAGTGGATTGGTGATTAAAAAATTTCGATTGGTTTTTAGATGAAATTAACAAAATTAAATACACTACGTATTGTTCTTTTATATTTTAAAGTAGATTATGTTGCATTATTTTTTGTTTATAGTATTGGCATAAGCTGTCTAGTTTCCTCATTGAAATAACCTTGCTCAATAATATATTTTGAGTGAAAGTCAAGCTATTAAATGGGGCGGATATAGCTCAGAGGTAACGCGCTTGTAAAAAAATCATTGTCTTTCCAAAACAACCTTATAAACCAAAGATCATAGGTTCGAATCTGGCCAGTGGCAGGGTGGAATTATTTCTTAGTAATTAATTAGACACTCTCACGTGTTGCCGAAACGGTGAAGAAGGAAAGAAGAGGGAAAACAAATATGCTATTATGTAATATATCCTCAAGTTTCCATTCGATCTAAAAATGTACAAAGGGAGGAAACACTCAGTCTCTCACGGATCTTATTGGCAATAGTTTTGTTGGTTCCTGGTCAAAAAAATATTGAACGCGTATTTTGCCGTTCTGACTAATAGACCATAGAAAAAAAGAAATGAAATAACATTAAACTAATTTATTTTATATCTCGAGTTAAAAGAATGGTATAGACATAATTATTCCACCATTAAATATTATTTTTGAGTTTAAATTTAAGAATCTGCTCGTCGTTACAGACTACTTCAACATTTACTAGACTAACGATCAAAGCTCCCATTTCATTACAAAATACTTATTTAAATGACTGTGATTAGACATTTTTGGACATACGAAGTTGAGCTCTACTAAACCATCCAATTCATCTCTTATCCAATCCTTACAATCCGAAATTCTTCACAAAATCCTAAATGCCCCTTACTTTGTCACCAATAAACTTATCCATAAAGATCTTAATGTTCCAAATGTTGCTGATTTAGCCCAAACCAGATTCCTAACCTTTCATAGTTCCATAACCACTCAAATCCATTGGTTTCCCACTCCATTCCCGATAATCCTCTGAGGCGTCTGAAAAGAAGATGGCCTAGAGATCTTCTAGTGTAGAATTTTTATTGAAGTGCTACCAGAAGGTGGTAGCTTCACAAGCAATTGTCGTGTTATTATTTTATATTATTATCACATTTACTGGATGTATGTTTTTTTATGTACTGATGTAAATTTCAATAAGTAGATTTTTAAAAATATATGAGTAGTTCTTTTCAAGTTTTGACATGCTACTGTAATCGTTATCAGCTCATTTACTTGATGTATTTATCTGTACAGTTGTAAATTTCAATAAATTGATATTTATAAAAAAAAAAAAAAAAAAAAAAAAAAAAGGAAAAATACAACCGTTTCATAGATTTTGGTTTGGTTTATTTAAATTCTAAAAGAACTATTAGATCTTTAAGAAAACTACATTAATAGATTTTTTTTTACACAAAAAATGTCGTGAGATTTTAATTCAGCCCCCTCAAAAACAATGAAAAACATTTATTCAATAAAAACAAAATATGTGATTTTTAAAAAATCTACGTATATTTATGCAAATATAATTATGTATATATTATTTTTATTATTGCTATTATTATATATATATATATATATATATTTTTTAATAATAGCAATAATGAGTAAAAAACGTTTGCTTAAAAATCACCAATGAAACGATACCGTAAGTACTTTAGGTATTGTAGGTACTTGATTATCGCTAGAAAAAAATATTTTTGAAACAATAATTAAATTAGAAGAATCATTATAACGTTATTCTCATTTATCTATTTTTTAATGGCCTTCGGAATTCTCAAAAAAATTCTAAAAAATAAATTATGTTTTTCACATTTTTTAACCACGATGGTAGATGTTCCTTGATTCCTTTCCATTAAATATAATTTTGGATTCTTTGTTGTTTCCTATAGTAAATTTTCAGCTTGAAATCTACATGAATTAGGTGTTAATTATTTAGAGTTAGTTATAGTGTCAGCCTAGATTTTTCGTTTAAGAAATGGACACACATCGTTGGAATTTTATGGTATCCGATTTTTGAAACTAACGGTTCTGACTTCTTTGACAAACTTTTGATTTTGGGCCCTATTAAGATATTTTAAATTTAGAACTTACGAGTGAAACATTTACATAAAAAGAGCTTTAAACTTCAGGATTAGTCGGAAACTCAGAAACAAACAGATTAAATAGAGTTGTGATCGGAAAGAAACTTGCGGAAGGTCAGTAAGTAGTTAAAGGAGGTATATTTGCGATGTACATGTTTATTTATATATAAAACTGTCTATTTAATAGAGCTGAATGGGTAGTATGAATAATTCATAAAGAAATTTACACATTATCTGTATAAATCCAATATGTCAGAAAGTGTTACACGCCTTTTGAAGTCTGACAAAGGAATAACGCTGTTATTGATGGAACTTGCTATATAATTAAATCATTTCATACCTGTCATCAGTATCAATTAATTAATAAATGTGACAAATTTAGTATTCTCTTTTCTAAACTATTTAGCATTGTTGTGTTGTTATAACAATTGCTAAATGATGTAATCACGTGTTATGGTTGGTACGAGGGGGGAGGGGGACCTCTACACGACGGCGACAAATTCGATAATTCAATTTGTTGCATTGTATAGAGTGATTGCTGTATTCATGTAAAATTCATGAAACGATAATGCTGTGTTACTAGAACAGTTGATGGCTCCGTTTTAAATACGAATTTCCCATAAAGTGATACAGTGATTCAATTGAAAAATAAATTAATGATAACTCTATTAATTGATTTTATATTCAGTGTTAGCATATTCAATAATGTTTAATTATTTAATATGTTAACCCATTTAAGGCAAAGGCTAAAATTAGCTGAAATTTTTTGTTTTTCTCTTGAGAAATATTTTTAAGGGTAGTTAAATATAAAGAAAAATAATCTTTTTTTAGTTCAGCCATAGTGGCTACAGAAATATGCTAAAGCAACATTGGACTGTAAAATATATAATTTTTTTTTATGTGTATATATCTTTTGCCTGAGGATATATACTTTATTAGTGTAGCTTTTTTTTTGTTGTTTTTTTTTGCCCTCAAAAACATTTTGACACGCTCTAGCTGTGTTGGTGTTTGTCAGATCGAAATCTTGCCAGTTGTTTTCTTATCAGAAATTTTGATATTGAAATTATTTTCGGGATATTTTTTGTTGGTAGGACCTAATGTTTAGGAGCTGTGTTGATTTGTATGAAAAAAGTCGTGTTTGAAACTCCCGTTTTCTCTCATTATTGTTTATTTCGAATAATCATTGATTGTTAATTTGATTTAATTATTCATTTAAGTAATTTGACCTTAAAGAAGACATCTACATATCTTCATTCCAGACTTACGGACCTACATTAAATCAGACTCATGGACTGACTTCTATATTACAGAAGGGATCACAGGACATGAGGCAGTAAACAGTTACTTTTATAGATTCTAAATAAGAGATGATAAAATAACTTTGTTGCTTGATTTTGTTGAATTTTGATTTATTTATATTATATAACTTCTTGCTCCTTATTTTTTTTCTTGTTTATTCTTTATATTTAACTTTCGACACGTGAACTATGTATATGTATATGTAAAATAATAAAACAAAAATTACATGCACATTGTATTCTTTTATTGTATTGTGTGTACAGAAATAAATAAAATCGCTTCCAATAGGATTACTGCCCGAAGGAAAACACCGCAAAAAAAAAAAGAAGAAATAATTTGACCTTTTAATTCTAAAATTGTGTACACAAACATGCTCTGGTAAGTCGAGCGAACGTTAGAACAGGATGCGGTTTTTAAAAAATGCAATAACAAAGCAAGTTATTGGTAATGGGAAATATTAAAGAAATATATATATATATATATATATATATATATATATATATATATATATATATATATATATATATATAAAGAGCTTTATTTTACGGAATTTAACAATTTACAATTTTGTAACATATTTGTATAAATACATGTTTTGCTAATAAAACAATTCACACTACATTTTCGTTCAGTATAAATTAAACTTAGAATACATTTTTTAAACTGTAGGAAAAACTGACAAATTAAAGAAGTAAAGATGCAACGAGATCTTACTGCAGATTGCATACTGTCGTTGAACAAAACATCGGCATCTTTAATTTTTAATTGATCAATATACTCCACAAAAATATTTTCAAGCTAAACGAACTAATTGCACATTATTTATGCATTTTAATTCGGACTGACTGACCAGCTCTGTTCCTATATTAAGCTTATTGACTGAAATAACTTTGATTGGTACATAATAATGAAGTTTCAGCTTAACTATATTAATTTTATTATTTCGGTAAATTCGACATTTTCGACTGATTCAAATTTAAAAAACTTCCTAATAAACTGACTCAATATTTACTGGATTTTTGTTTTAAAAGGGGAATTTATTCTGTCTAATATAAAACTGTAAAAGCAAATGCCATATTGTTACACAGCTGCATTTCGACTACAGACATAATTTTGTAATTGTTATTATTATTCTTTCCATTTATTTTACCTATTTATACTTTAAGAATATCGCGTTTTTTTTACCCATTTATTTAATCAACTCCATCATTACTTATTAAAAACTGGCATTTCTTAAACTAAAATAGTAAAAATGCAGTAATGATGTAAATTATTGCTAAATGATTTATAATTCTAATATGTAGAATTGCTGTACATCATTAAATCCATATATTATTTTATGTTCTTACTACTTAAATGAACAGAGATGAGGGGTTCATAAACCGCAACTGTCTGTTAAAGTCTGTTAAGCTATTATCACAATTTAAAGTGGAATATACAATTACATAGAGCTAATACTCTGTTTATTACATTGAATTCGTGACGTCTATGGTGGCGGGTTATTAATCTTCTGAACTTAAAGGGATGAGAGGTTGTAATGTGTTGGCCCAGGACCTTCTCGAATTGACCTTATGATTTGTTAGTTTACACTTTAACTACTCAGATTAGTTTATGGAGTTTATTTTTACAAATATTTATGGGTATTATTTTGTACGTTTATAATATATAATTAATAAGGAAGTCATTATAAGAATTTTTTTAAAGATGGACAAGATGATATAAAGTATTGCAACTATACACCATACAAGAAGTGATATCACTCACATGATTTATAAGAAAGGTCTTGGTAAGAATAAAGACTGAATCAGGCTAAATTTATATTTAAAACATAAATACAGATTCTATTGTTATCAATATTATTTATCAATTCACAGCTATCTTTAGACTAGAAACAATCTGCGAAATTACTGACAATTGAGTGAGACATAAGCATTTAAGACATGAAGAAAATCCATACCGATTGGTTCCTCCTTCTGTCTTCTTTTCATATTATTATTACTTGGGGATGTATCTATATATATATATATATATACTAGTATATCCTGTCGCGGCTTTGCCCGCTCTCATAAATAAAGAACTTAGATTGTTTTAACTAATAATTGAATTTCATTTGTTTATCGATAAAATCTTGTATTGATGTATGATACTTTTACGCATGGCACTAATTTTTACCTGGTTATAAACATCGATTAGGTGTTTGAAGAATACGTAAAAGCATGATTAGACATCCACTTTGGCCAAAAGAATTCTATCGATACATCTGGTTAGATTTTAATTTCTAATCATAAAAGTATATGAAAATTGGGCAAACCTCGTTTCTGGCAATGAATACTAAACATTTTAATTATTATTATAATAAAATTTATAATTATAAACCTTCCTTGAACCATGAAGATGAGTGGTTAAAATCTGGTTCAGATTGATCACAAACAAAAAATGGCTTGTCCATTTATACAGGGTGTCCCGAATTTAAATGGCAAAACTTCAGGAACTTATAGGGGAAAACTAAGACAAAAAGTCCTTTAGAGGTATGCTCGTTTTTGCTTAGTTTTAGAGAAAATCGCAAAAAAAGAAACAAAACAAATTTTTATTTTTATTCTTATTTAATTACATTTATATTTACGTTATGTTCTTTTTAATGCAAATATTGCTCAAAATATCCTCATACACCAATGCAAGCATTACATCTAGCACTCACTTGATAAATTGCAGCTAAACATTGTTCTGATGATATTTGGTGCACTGCATCTATGATTCGGTTTCTTACTTGCTCTCTTGAGTTGATTGACACCGAATAAACTTTCTGCTTCAAGGTTCCCCATACGAAGAAATCCATGGGTGTCATATCAGGTGATCTGGGTGGCCAAGGTACTACATCCATGCCCTACAATCCATCGTTGTGGATAATTTATATCCAACCAAGCTCGAGCAACTCTGCTATAATGAGCTGGACATCCATCGAGTTGGAACCACATTTCAATCCGCTTCTGTAAGGGAATGTCACCTAAATAATTAGAAAAGTCGTTCGCCAAAAAATGTGTAAATGTGATACCATTCAATCTTTCAGGTAAAAAATATGGTCCCCCCAGTAATCCGTTCCAAATTGCAAGCCAAACGTTAATAGCAAATTCATGCTGAAACCTATTCTCTCTAATAGCTCTGGGATTTTCAAGAGCCCATACATGATAATTTCTTTGTTTAACAATTCCTCCTCTTGTAAAGGTAGCTTCATCGGTCCATATAATGTTTAATGGAAATAAATTATCAATTAGAATTTTGTCAAGAAACCAGTTACTAAAATTCAATCTCTTGACATAATCTTGAGGTAATAAATTCTGAACTTTTTGAAGATGGTATGGGTAGCGATAATCACCTTTCAAAGTTCGCCGCGTATTGCTAATGCAGCAGATGCTCTTCGGATGCTAGTCTCAGGATTGTTATCGAAGTGGCGTTGGGCACAATTTCTTCTGCGATAATCTGATCTTATTGCTGCCTGAAATTGGTCGCCTTCATTACGTAGTCTATTAAAAGTTAACGAAAAGACTCGTCGATTAGGCACTCTTCTATTTGGAAATCGGCGCACATACTCCCGCACCGCTTCTAAAGCATTACCATTACAGAAACCATACACAAAAATCATGTCAGCGTATTCAACATTAGAATATGTATGTATAAATGTAAATAAATAAGTATACAAATGAAAACTGGTTTTGTTTCTTTTTTTGCGATTTTCTCTAAAACTAAGCAAAAACGAGCAAATCTCTAAAGGACTTTTTGTCTTAGTTTTTCGGTCCCCTATAAGTTCCTGAAGTTTTGCCATTTAAATTCGGGACACCCTGTATATGTCATGTATTATTTGTATATAATAATTATAAATTATAAAACAAAAAAAAATCCTGTACCACTACGACCCATGAAGGGACTCAGCCCTTAAAATGTAATGTAGGATGGGCCAACGATTGTGGAAAGATAAGATTTGACCCCCATTTTACGTCCCTTCCGAAGGATTTTTTACTCCCTTTAAAAAATCCTAAGGTCATCTGCCGGGCTGTGAACCCGCGATCTTGGGTTGAGTAGGTAGCTATGCTTAGTTGAAGCATTAAGGATTTTTCGAAGGATTTTGGATTGCATGGATACGAGATGAGTTAGATGGTTCAGTAGAGCCCCAAAGCTCAGTTGCATCTGTCCAAATAGGTCTGATAACTGTCATGTAAATGAGTCTTTTATAGAAAATCGGTAGTTATGAACGTTTTTCTAGTAAATGCTCTATGTGGATTCCAAGTTGAACGTTTGTCCAATTGGAGCCCTAGTCTGTTCAACAGGGATCAGTGGAATTTTATTAAAGCATACTATAGGACAGGATGTCGTAGGTTTACGACGAAGGTTAAATGCTATTTGATGATAATTATTTGGATTTATTTTAATTCTCCAATTTTAAGACTATTCTTGAAGGTTTATCATATGAGATTTGATTGTTGTTGATGCTATGAAGGGATCGTGATTTATTGATAATGCACATGTTTTGCAATTGCAGATACACATTTCTGAACTAAATATTTTTATAAAAAATAGGGATGAGCTAAGTAGATCTTTGGAATCTGGAATAGGTCTGATAGAAGTGGATAAGTAGAAAATCGGGGAGGTATTTTATATTTACTTAATTCGAAAAAAATCTTTGCTCGACTTAAGGCGCCCTAAGAATTTTAATAGTAAGTAGTGCCTACGGAGCTCTAGAGGCCATTCTTCAGCATCACACAGCACGCTTGATATGGGACTGGTTCTGAACGCTCCTGTTGTTCTACGTATCAGTTTGTGGTGAATGGAGTCTAGTTTCTTGAGGATATTTTTAGCTGCATCACCATATACTTCGCATCCGAAATCTAAAATGGGTCTAATTAGGCACCGATAAATTCTTAAGAGTGAGTTTCTATCGCAACCAAAATTCAGGCCTGAAAGAGTTTTAATAATATTTTCTTTTTTTGTGATTTTTGATATCATGTTATCGATATGGAATTTCCATGTGAGTCTTGAGTCAAAGACTATGCCCAAGTATCGAAAATGGTTAATTTTGTTTACTACTTGGTTATCCAGTGATATAGAAAGGCTTGAGTACATCTTTTAATTTTGCAAAAGTGGGTCGCTGAAGATTTTCGTACAGAGAAACGAAAGCCAGAAAGGTTTGCCCATGTCTCTAATTTCTGCAAAGCGTGTGACATAACGTCTTGACCAAAAGCTATATCAGACGTTTTGAGATATATCAAGATATCGTCTGCAAAAAGTGAAATTTTGACAGGCTCAGGCAAATCGTTGTTAATGTCGTTGATTGCTATGTTGAAGAGTGTTGGACTAAGTACCGAGCCTTGTGGTACTCCACATTCAGGAAAAAAAGTATTAGACATGTTGGTGCCTAAACGAACGCGAAAATTCCTATCTGTCAGAAAATTTTCAATAAAACATAATAAATTACCTTTGAAATTCCAATTTATTAATGTATTGATAATTTTTGATTTCCAGCAAGAGTCAAAGGCACTCTCTATATCTAAACAAAGCGCTAATACATGTTGATTGTTATCAAACGCTGATTTTAGGTAAGAATGAAACTTAAAAACTTGATGAATTGTAGATCTTGATTTCCGGAAACCACACTGCTCATTATTTAAAAGTTTTCGTTTTTCTAATTCCCAAATAAGGCGGTTATTTATGATCTTTTCAATTAATTTACAAATAACAGAGGTCAGAGATATTGGTCTATAATTTTCTATTAATTTCGGATCTTTATCAGATTTAAGTAACGGTAATACTGTTGCAGAAAGCCAACATTTAGGAAAAACCCTATTAGTCCAGATGTTGTTCAAAGGGTTAGGAGTAAGTATAGGACAGACGGAGGTGCATGTTTAATGAATTCAATATGAAGTTGATCGAGACCTGGAGCTTTGGATCGCGTACTATTTATACTAAACTGCAATTCTTCCAACGTGAGACGCGAGTTGTATGGCTCTGTGTTATCTGAAACAACTTCCGAAGCAGTACAGAATTGATCATTTGCAAGAGAGTTCTTTGAGAGACCTTTTAGAAACTGATATTTATTTACTTAAAGTATTTATACCTCAAAATAATGACTATAATAACAGTTTTTTTAATTGAAGTATTTACGATACGGGTTCTCAATATGCCGTTTTAATTTTCCCGGTCCATTTGAATGGAGCTGTTACTGATCGGGAGGACGTAAGTATCGACGAGGGGGTTGGCGGGAGGTTGACGCCCGCATGGGGGCAGTCACCTTGAGCTAGATATGCGTCATATCCATTCTGATGCTGTTCATTAGAAACCTTCAATACAATAAACAACAGTAAATGATTAGTTAAATCTAGCAGTAGTATCTGCAAATGTATGAGTTTCCTATTTCATTTATAAATATACATCAATAAATGGTGTGCTCCCGTTGTCCAGAAATACAAAATTCAACAAGGGGACGTTTTGACTTGTAACTCACGGATTTGAATGCCGATTTTTGTATTAGGTATAAGGGACTTATAATAGTGCAAAACTAGAGTTATAGCCCCCAATGGCCATTGGGAGGCGAGAAAAATAAATAAAAATATGGAGTAATGTTATATGCATGCATAAAAAGCAGAATGTACGCTGATTCTTGTAATGCTGTTACTATTGTAATCGGTTGTTGTTACTATTGAACACAGTAGTTGTTATGGCCGTTTGAAGTTGTTGATCAAATCTCAACTTTAAAATTTTAATGTCCTCGTAAGGGGTAAAAAATAAATATTTTTTGTTTTTGTATAAATTTCATATATAAGGGTTTTTTGTGAAACGTACTTTAATTTAATTACTTTTAATTGGAATTTTGTCATTTTTTTTTTAAGTTTTCGAGCACACTAAAGCCGAGTCCGAGTCGTGGCTTGAGCTTGACTGAGAGCTGAGAAAAAAAATAAAACGTGATTTTCATATTTTATTTTTTTTCCCTCCCAATGCCCATTGGCTGTTATAACTCTAGTTTTGCACAATTGTGTCCGTACTACCCGCACAAATATCGGCATTCAAATTCGTGAGTTACTAGTCAATACGTCCCCTTGTCAGTCATCACTGTAAAAACATTTGTTCCGATCAATGTCTAAATTATACAGTCTATTTCTATTGAATGAAGATTGACAGTAGGTAAACCTTGATGTTTAGTAAAGCCTCGTCAAAATGCACATTTATTAAATCTATAGGATATATACATATATACAGCATCGCCCGCTCTCAGAATCATAGAACTTAAGTAAATGTATGGGTGCAAGATGAAAATTACATCCAGATTGAAAAAAAAATATTTTATCTGGCTTACCACGTTTCAGTCTGCCTTGCTGGCCTTCTTCAATGCACTTGGTACAATCTTCTGTCTGCATTCCTGATTACCATTCCCATACTTTATATTAATGTTTGTGACGTTATGGGTTTAGAATTCGTGGACATGATAAAAGTTTTTATTGTAATAAGTTATTCCATCCCTTAAAATTAGAAACCGGCCTAAGAAATGTAATGGTTAGGCTTAATTGTTTCAACTGGCCGATCCATGATGAATGCTACTGCTTACTTCGCTACTCAATTACGTCCTAACATTTACTGATACAGTGAGGACACAAATTAGAGGAAGTAGTTTTGTCAAGAAAGTTAGTAGTGGTAAAGGAAGTCGTTGTCGATGAAGACTAGGTGATTGCTCCTTGCCTCTCTAATGTGGTGGTTATGAAATGGTCGCTTTGAATTGATTGTTATTTAATAAACGTAACATAAGTTTTCGAAAGTGCCAATTAAAAGTAACTATCACCTTTTATATTGTCTCATTCATGTATCATTCAAGGATTTCGACACCAAACGTGGTCTTTTCCGTCCCCAAAAAGACTTAAAATTCTGCCAGCTTTCTGTAAAAGTATTTGTTAATATTTAAAGGATACCTGTTAGATTTAAAGTATTGTCCCGAGTCTTTATTAAAACAGTAGGATTTGCCGAGACTTTGGAGATGTTTAACGGGTTTGTGTAAATCGTTCGACTCCTAATCGGTCGGAAACTCTTGTAAATGGTTTCAATGCGAAATTCATATAAATTTGTAATATCATAGATATGTAACCTATCTTTGAAGTGTTCAGAAATATTGAAAAGTCACTTAAATATTTTAACGGCTCATATTTAAGCATTATGTACTGAGTTTGTCTTTTTATGTTATGATATTAAAAGAAGTATCTTGCCGAATATAGACCAGCAAAGCGGACATATAGGCTTGGACACACCTTCTCTTACAGAAAGTTTTATCCATTTAGATTCTTATGGAATCCGAACATTTCGAAAAAAAAAAAAAATTATTAATTGTTGCAGGTTAGCTATAAGCTATTTCATTAAGTTATAAAGGATAGTATTAGGACGCAAAATTGCAAAGCTTGACACTTTTTTTGCTATCTGTATAGTTTCTTATTTGAGAAGCAATTCATAGCATTTTTTAACTTATGAACGTTTCTACACTTTTTCGAAAATACTTATATGAATATAGATTTTACTGTTGCCCCATTTTCTTCTTGGAACTTATTTTCACTTTATGCAGAGAGACTTCCTGGGCAAGTACTCCGGGACACACCCTCTCTCGCAGAAGGTGAAAATGTTCCCATTACTCAACGATTCCTCTGCATCCAACTCAGCCCCGTCCATTTTTTTCATCCATGCGGGAATTTTATTTAATTAAGTTTTTAGGAACAACGGTTTGGCCGATATAGGTACAGCCCCCGTGAGACTTGGCGGCAATAAAATATTCAGGGACGGGGGGCTAAGCACATGCGGGCCCCCAGCATCGATTTCTCGGCGCCCGACCCCACAACACTAATTAGCTGAGATCAGGGACTTTAATTTAACATCTCACTAGCTGCGTATCTTAAGGCATCGATTCGGCCGATGTAAGAAACAAAGCTCGCCTCATGATTAGGTGGAATGCTTGAACCATTAAACTTTTGTAAATTAGTACTTAAAATCTAACCGGTTATAATTTTAAGCATTCTGCGGTTAAGCATTTGGCGATCAAAAGAAACATTAGTGCCTTCTGAATAATCGAGAAGTCATCGATAAATGCGAGTTAACAATATAATATATCCTTCAAGTCTGCCTAAAATTTGACTAAATTGATGATGGTCTTGGAATATCCAGAGACATGAAAGGTATTCTGTTATAAAATGTAGTAACTTCGACTTTTCCGCCCGCCATTATCCTAACTTGTAACGTAGCATGTATTTCTCACATTTCTGAAGTGACACAAGTCAAAAATCTGTATGCAAGTAATTGCCGTTGTAAACATTATAATTGTTTATATATTTTTAACTAATATTTCCCTTCACGCCTTCACCCGCTTTCATAAGTAAAGAACTTAGATAATTGAAGCATAGAATTCCTAAACCAGATAAGTTCATTTTTTTAATTTTTTCACAGTTGGTCGATAAAGGTCAGACTGGATTAGGAAAGGGGATTATTTTTTGTGAACTTAGCTGGTTTTGGAATTCGACGCATCATTTTCAACTAATAATTGAGGTTTTATTTATTTATCAATAAAAATCTTGTATGGTCGCAAGCATGCAAAGAAAACTAATTCTTAAAGCATCCAGATAAACTAAATTTCTAGTTTTATTTCCCGAAGTTATAAGAATTATTTCATTGTTCGGATTTCCAGTTCTGGAAAGCCATACATATTATTAACTGTAAGAGAAATAGTAAGTCCGAAGATCCACTATAAATTTTTAGTTAAAGTCTAGCTAAAATTTATTCATTGTAATAGCAAATGAAAATTTAATTGGAAATTTCAATAATTTGTACCAAAATTGTATATTAATAGGTATTATTTGGATTCTATGAATGAAGCCGTGTTCTTCAGTCGACGGTCCAGTGAGAATTATAGCCTCATTGATTATTTAACGTGTATCTGTAATTTTTAACCTGGCACCATTGCAATGATTATGTTGTTGAAGGGTACGTAAAAGCATTATTGGAAATTCTTTTTTTATTTTCAATAAATAAGTTGGTGATAATGGATACAGATGGACTGAGAATAATTACTATATTGTTAAAATTATTACATATCGGTCGTTTTTTAAACTTCACTGGGATCCACAGTTCGCACCACATATTTATAGCTTTTTTAATTACAATTTTATTGAAAATAAGTAAATTTTATTATCAGTTTCAAGTTCTAGATAACGTGGCATGGTTACCTCTTCTGCAGAATGGCGCTCGCAACCTGTTGGTTACTTTTCAAACTTCTCTGGGTTCCATATATTTATCGCATTTTTAATAATAATTTAATTGAAAATCAGTAAATATTATTGTTGCTAAACTTACCTTAAACTATGATGTAGCTAAATTTTGGTACAGATTGGTTCAGTAGTTTTCGTGGTTAGTGATTTTGAACGGAAAATGGTTTTTCCTTTTTTATAATAGTAAAGATTAATATTTAAAAATTGAATACATTGGTGATATTTCAAAATATATTTTTATTAAAACGAATTTCTTAACTGAATTTTACAATGCCATCAAATTTTACCTTAATATTTCTGAAGAGTAAAAACACTTCTATTCACTATAAGTAAATGAAAATCCCAATGAACTAAAATGAAATATTTTTTTCTTAAATAAAAGTCATCTGATCAGATGATTCAGTATTCTCAATGGGTTACGGGTTTTTATTTGAAAAAACTTATATCACTTTTATTTGGAAAAAAAAAAAAATTGTGTCAGATATTCTGGATTTGGTTTTAATTCAGCTATGCAATTAATAATCTTTTTTTTTTTATTCTGCTCCTGTCATTACCTTAAAATTTAATATTATTCTCGGGAGGGGAGGTTTTACATCAAATAACCTTTACCTTCGTCGTAAACCTATTACTTCTTGTTATATAGTGTCTTGCAATAATGTTCCATTGATCTCCGTTAAACAGATTCGCTACTAAGGAATTCATCTGGACAAACGACTTACTTGGAACCCACATACAAGAAAATGCCCATCGTCTTCGATTAGTTCAACATTTACTAGACAAACGGTCAAACCTTCCGGGTAATTAAAAAATACATATAAAATAATAATTATTAAATACAGTTACATAACAGTTATCAGACCGATTTGGACATCTCGTTCAATCCAAAAAATCCTTAATGTTCCTTACTTTATCAAAAATAAACTTATCCATGAAGATCTTAATGTTCCATATGTTGCTGATTTAGCCCAAATCAGATAACTATCCCTAGTAAACTCCATAACCAGTAAAAGCCACTAGTCTCAAAACTTGCTTCCCATTCTATTCCTTATAACTCTCCGAGTCTTCTGAAAAGAAGATGGCTTCCAGATATTCTGACTGTAGAGGTTTTATTATTGGTCGGTTGCTTTACAAATTGTCATGTTACTGTATTTGTTCCCCGCACATTTACTTGATTCTGTTATAGTTGTTATAGTTATGTATAGTTGTAAATATCAATAAAAAGGTGGGGGGAAAAAAATTGGTAGCTTCCGCGATTGTTCTCAGAGTTTTCATTTCTATTCCTCTGATTGCTTTACATTTCGAATGAAACCTTCTTAGTCCATACTCATAGATGCCATAATCCATGATACTTGAACTATGTTTTTCTCTGACCCACTGGTGCACCTCATGTATTTGACATGTACTTCTTTTTTTAATCACGATTCATGAACAGTCTTGTCAAAAGTCTGATATTTTTTTCTCATAATTTTGTATGACTACTTATTCACTAAATGCGCCTATAACACCTTTTCACTTGTACATCCAGTTACTCACCTCATCCAGTTTATTGGTCTTTACAAGTAACTATGAACTTGTTATGGAACTGCTGATTTGTTTGTATCGATACGAAGTGTTGCTCCATTACCCAGAATCAACTAGTCCCTTGAAGTCAGAACGTCGGTAGGATATAGGGATAAAAATTGGCCGTAATACGAGTACTATTTGTAAAAATAACATAATTTTCTTCGGAGACGGAAGTAGTTTTATTGGGCACTGGGATATATCTTCCTCAGCCCGAATATTTAAATTGAAGACTGAGTAGCATAAATTTTATTGGTAAATCTATTTTAACTTTTTATGTTACTAATTAAATTTTCATTACTATTTTTTATAAAATAATATTGGATCTATTAGGATAGGCTGGTTTTGGGGTGGTTAGAGGTTGGAATATCTCACCTGAAAAAAAACAGAGAAGTGAGATAGGATAGGCTGGTTTTGGGGTGGTTAGAGGTTGGAATATCTTACCTGAGTGTAAATATTGTACAATGTAATTGTGTGTGTATATATATATATATATATATATATATATATATATATATATATATATATATATATAATTATATTTTTTTGTCATTTTATTTTTCGTGTATTTTTTTTATTTTTCCCATTTTAAGTATACAGGTTTTTTTTATTTTTTATTATATTTGTTAGTAAATAAAAAATGAATCTTATTGGTCTTAATTGTGTAAGATTATCTTTATAGATGTCAATATAAATTTTTAAAAATGAGCAGGTTTGTTATTAGAATTCGTACTTAAAAAATGTTAGTAAACATTTATTTTTTTGCCTTTTTTTTAATTTATAGGTCTTAACTTATTTAATTTAGTCGATGACTTTGGATTGATCAAAATTGTATAAAATTTATGAGATGTGGAAAATGGTAGATTTTTGACAAATCCTTGATTCGTTTGCTAAAGTATCAAAAATGAACTATGAATACTTAAAGCAATGACCTACTCCAATTTATTATCCACCTTCTTATCAGACAATAGGAATGGTAACACGTTTTCTAAAATGTATGTATGATATTCTGAACATAGATAAAATGTGGAACTTTCATCGTATGATTTTTTTATACACAAGAACTCTCAGCATCCGGTCTGTGATCTCGCCATTTTAATGTACATATTTCATTTTTAAAACGTTTTTATTTTAATTCGTGATTTTTATTGAAAAAAAAAAACAATAAATGCATTAGAACTCGATGGCCGAGCGAGTTGGGACAGTGGTTTCGCGTTCGGTACTGAAAATCGTGGGTTCCAATACCACTTGGGCGGGTTAAAAATCATGTAGTGGCGGACCCACGAAATGAATCTTGATCTTCTCATCATGGCTAGAATAGTACTCCTGGCAAATTGTGTCAAAAAAGGGCCTAATAAGGAAAGTGTTTTTCGCAAATATCAGATTCGTGCTATGCACCCCGAAAAACCATTTAGTAACAAAATTCAAAACTACATATTTTTGGTACTATATGGTTTTTTGGGGTGCTTAACACGAATCTGATATTTGCCAACAAAATTTCTAACTGGAAATATGGTTTTCCCCTAAAAATAACCGTGTTTTCCGCTTTTTCTAAAATAACTTAATAACTTAAGTTCTATTCGAAAATAGCTATATGCGAAATTAAAGAGGATGGAATGTCAAACATTTTTTGCATATAACATTTTTTTCGTCGATCAGCGAAATTTAACTCCCGGTATGTCGCACTTCTCTGCGGAAACGCGTGTGTCAGTACTCTAATTAGTCCGAAACTATTTGTCCTATCCAAAATATCATTTTGTTCATCTGGAAGCTGGTTAAATTTACTATCAGAACCAATATATGAAATTTTAATCAAGTTCCTTAAACCACCCATGTCCCTTATAACACCCATAGCTTGCTGAGAACCACGTACTGTTTTGAAATCCTCGTTTTTTCGGCACATTTATCGCTATAACTCCAAAAAGATTTGTTCGACTCCAAATTTCTTTCTTTCATCTTAAAGCTCATTAAATTTACTATCAGATCCTTATATGAAATTTTAATTAAATCGGGGGGTCCCAAGCTACCACGCAAAAAACCGCGTATTGTTGTGAAATCCAAGTTTCTGTATAACATTTTTCGCTTTAACTTGCACAACTATTTCTCTGATTTCCAAATTTTTTTTTTTTTAAATCTCAAAACTGATTCATTGAGTTATTTTTTAATAAGCGGTAAAAGTTCATTTTTTTTAAAGGAGAAAAACATATTTAACATAGAAATGTTTTTGGCAAACATCGGATTCGTGTTCAGGACCCCAAAAAAACCGTTTAGTACCAAAAATAAGACAAGCTGCCTGGTATAGGTTGGTAACCTATAGGATATCCCGTCCTACCTGCCCTTTTAGGACTACATAAGGAGGTTGGGCCCAAATAAGCAAAGAAACAATGAATGAAATCTTGAATCTAACCTAACTTAACATAGTTCGTGTAAGTGTAAAAAATGTACTATCCGTTTCTGCTGAGTCTCAAGGTAATACTATTTCTGTGGATATCTGAAGTTGCAGAAGATGACTGCACCCTAAATAAGTCATGAGACTGTTCATAATTTGAGGTCTATTGGAGGATTTGAATACCAATGAGTTCGTTGGTAGTTCGTCGCCGGGTGTCCCTGGCCCACCGTAACCTTGTAATATGAACTATCTAAAGGATGTGTTATCTATGTTCAAGAATATATGTCTTCTCGCTATTTATATATGTTCTCCTATTTTTTGAAGCTCCTTACGCACATGATTTTAATGTCGGTCATCGATCGCATTCTCGTGACCAGGCAGAACTTCATCAGGGACGGGATCAATATGCTCTCGGTGCACTCCAGGCGCTCCGTCACTAGCCAATCCGAGCCAACGTCGGCTCGGAGTGGTACTCCACAACCACTCCACTGTCTCATTCGTAGCATCCTAGGCCAATTGTTCTAAATTAGCGGTGATATTTAAAACCGTTTATTTACTTCATTGTTGTGTTGATAAATTATATTTTTGAATTGGCTTAAGAGAAAATTTGAAATGATATTGGCATCTATTCTTAAAACTATTAAATGTAAATACATCCCTTTGCTTCATGGGGTTGTATTTACATCCCTCGCATGGAAATAGTTTCTGTAAACACATATAATCGTACATTTCTTTATAAATTTTGGTTTAAAAAAAAAGTTCTTATATACTTAAACTAGAGCAGGATGGATGGGTTATCCAATTGGTTACCAACTTATAGCAGCTAGAGGGAGAACCAAAAGTATTTTTATGTGTGTTCATCATAAAATAAAATTCTACTGTTGCAACCAGCACCATTGCTAACACAAGAATGTTAAGTTGGACCGACCTTATAATAAAACTGTTATAACGTATGACTCATATTGCTACAATGTTTCTTTTTTTTTTTTTTTTTAATTCTTTTTCTTTTATCGTACCCCCATTTAAGGACTGTTTATTTATATATATTTACATTTGCCATGCCTTATAGGCATACTACATGTATGCATGTAAAATTACAGATTTTCGATAAGTAATTAAAACATAACGCAATAAGATAACAAAACATATTTAAACAAAGGTAAGAAAAAAAAATCTTCTAGCCAACATGAAAACTACCTCCGCTGCCTATCATTAGTCAGTTTGTCAAAGTCGATATTTCGTATAAATGTGAGTAAGTCAGTCTTAAATTTAGAAAAGCAAAACCATAGCTATCGAATCGCGTTAAAAATGTGGTAAAATGCATTTTTTTTAATTTTATCAAAATATTTCGTGTTTTATCAGACCATTGACACTATCAATAGACTTGCAAAACAGCCTCTAATAAATAAAACAACTTCAGGATTTTTTTCGAATTTATTTATCTCAAAAATGTTTACCGAGGATAACTTACCTGGTTAAATATTATAATAATTCAAAAAACTTGATAAAATGGATTTCCTAAACTATTTCACTTTTTGTTATTATTTGGGGATATTAAACTTGCTATATTAAGGAACATCGGGTTTTCGGAAATAAAATATTTTTCTGCAAGAATGATGTGTCGACATATATACAATAAGTAACTTTGATGAAATTATTACAATGGCGTGTCAATAACATGTAAAGAACCACTCTCTAGTTGCACTTCAATAAAAAAAAAATTCTCTATAAGAACTTCTCTCCGCCATCTTCTTTTCAGACGTCTCGGAGGATTATCGGGAAATGAGTATGAGGCAAGTTGAAATACTAGTGGATTCGAGTGGTTATAGAGTTTACTATGAAAGCATAGGTATGTAGTTAGGGCTAAATCAGCAACATATGGAACATAAAGGATTCTTAGGATTGAACGAGATTAATTAGATGGTTTGGTGGAGCCCCATATCCCAACTCCTGTCCAAACAGGTCTGATAACTGTCATGTAAACAATGCTTGACCTGACAAAATACTTAAAAAATAATACCGAAATATCTAAATTCAAAGACCTCTTTTCCAGCATTATTAATAGCATGCCAGAATCATTTATAATCTACACAGACGGTTCAAAATCTGATCAATCAGCAGCTTCTTCTTTCGTTATTCCAAAGATTCCACTCACAAAACAAAACTTCACAAATTATCCAATATTTACACCGCCGAACTTAACGCAATAGCAGCAGCTCTTCACTTTTGCATGACCCTTACTCACAATATTATAGTGATAGTTACTGATTCGTTGAGTTCTCTGAAGGGCCTAGACTGTATGTATCCGAAACATCCCAAAATCCCGGTTATACACTCCTACTTATCCACACTGGAAGGTTTAGGCAAAACAGTAAAGTTTATATGGATCCCCAGCCACGTGGGTATTGTGGGCAACGAGCTGGCCAATCTAGCAAAGGAGGCTCTCGAACTACCGGGGCGAGGCAAGATCGCACTAACTCCATCTGATCTACGAAAGCCCTCCGAATAATTAAAATGTCGAACCCTGGAATACATCCAGCCGCCAAAGTCGTAGAGAGGATGTCGTACTGACGAGACTCAGGATAGGCCACACCAGATTAACACACTCCTATCTTTTCACAAGGGAGGCTCCGCCCAGGTGCAAATACTGTTTTGGTATACTAACGGTGATACACATTTTTCAGGAATGTCCTTTTTTTACATCGCGCCTAAATAGCTTAGGACTAAATACAGACCTTCCAACAATCTTGGGAGACAACAATGAAAAAATAGAATTAGTGTTCAAGTTTCTGAAATTGAGTGGCTTGTTGACAGAGGTTTGACATAAAAGATAAATAAGCAATAAAATATAATTCGATATGAAAGATATCAATAAAAATAAGATAAATAATACAATACAGATGTGGAGAATAAAATAAGAAAGAAAATATGGCGTTAATAACCGATGCAGTTGTACGCCATTAAACTAAACAAACAAACTGTCATGTAAATGAGCCTTTTGTAATTAATCAGAAGGTTTGACCGTTTGTCTAGTAAATGTTGAGTAGTCGAAAACAACGAACAGTTTCCTGTCGTTTTAGTCTTAAAAAATTAAACTGCTTCAAAAAGCGGAATTATATGATCAGTCTCTCTATTAAATATGTATAACTATATTTATGGCTTTGCTGCTACTAATAAAAGTCTCTTTTATTTTGCTTAAATATCTAGAGAATTACATAACTACTTGGAGTACTGCTAGATATTATCTATACCTACCCTTAAATACCACAGACCCTCAATTAAGGTGCCAGATTTTGGTGATAGATTATTATTATTCAGGTACCTCGTAAGTTTAATAACTATTGTTAACCATTAATATAATTGATTAAGCGGGACTCTGCTATGAAAGATTCGTTTTGGAATTTAGTTAGAAATAGAAGCATTCGAGGTTTTATAATAGATAAATAACATATTTATAGTATGCATATTGTCATTTACTTTCATCGTAAGACAATTTATAAAAAAGAGAAACATTCATATGCATAATTATATATTATCGTTCTACCATACCATTACAAACTATAAAGCATTTGAATTTCACATTACTAATATCTATTGGATAGACCTGCTTTGCCTGAGGTTGACCTCTTGCATCTGTGCTTGCGCCTCCTCCATAAACTCCGCTCTTGTCGAATTTTGTCAAAAGACTTATATTATTCTGAACTCAAAATGATGTGGAGATAAATTTTGAGACAAAAAGTTTCCTAGCCCAAATATTACTTATACCTGCTTACTTTTACTTGTCGGTGACTGTATTTGCCGGGCTGGTTGTTGGACCTGAATCACTGCCTTTATCCGTCCAGTAGAATATACACCTTCATATTTACTTTAATATAATTATTATTATTGCTGAGCATTCCCCTCGAATAGGTGAAAGAAGAAAAGGGGTAAATAAGGATGAGGTAGTTTGATGGAGAAGAATGAGGTAGTTTCATCATTTTATCGCACATCTACCTAAAGCTATTTATTCTTATCAGAGAAGTAATATCTCCTTGAATTTTCTGTATAATATTATTTTATTATTTCTAGCATCAAGAGTTTGATTTGACAAATAGTAATTTTAAATACAACTTAACTGTGGAAATCATCATTGGGCGTGACTCCATGGACCATATTTTCAATCTGGAACACTTCTTCTTTGACATCTTTAGGGGAAATATCAAATTTTGATTTCTATCTGAGTCCTTTTACTTCCAATCGTTTTTTGAAGTTGTGTGAAGGAAAGATTAAGTTGTCTACAATAGCTTAGAAACTAACTATGGGATCCTCCAGATGGTCCCAAAAAACTTTTACCTCTAGAAAAAATCTTTACATTATTTTTCCTTTTGTCGAACGGGCTTTAAAGGCTAAAAAAAAAAAATTATATATTTTAAATTTTATATCTCTTGTTTGATAAATGTCTGCATAGTTTTTTCACTAAAAAAATTATATTTTAGAACAGATTAAATGAAAAATTTAAACATTTATTTTTTGGTCAAAACATTTTAATATCAGCGAGTAAACTAGCCTTAAGATTTTTTAGGTAACAGAATGATCATTTATATAAATAAAAAGAGTAATATCTCTTCTTTCTAACTAGCTATGAAACATAAATTTAAGTTCTCAAAATTTTGACCTACTTCGAAACAGCTAGTTTTTTTATATTTGCGATGATAATTTAAACATACGATTTTTTTTTGGGTCTTGGATCAGAATCTGACATCGTTTTTTGTATTAAAAAGTATTAAAAAATCTATAAGGCTAGTTTACTCAGTGATTTGTTTGATTTTTTATTTGGTTACCAAAAAATGATGATTTATGAAAATTCACATTATTATATAATCAATCCACTCCGATAGAAATGAATCGGTGAATGCAGAAACAACGTAAGTAAAAAAAAAATACCAACAGCGTAAGTCCTCATTAAATTGTAATTTTTTCAATCAACACAAACAAATGCATGTTATAACAGAAGGAACAGAATTGTTTATTTTTTTTTTAAATTTGGAGAGGCTTTTCCCTCTGTCAATCAAAATTTGAAAATCCGGACATAAATTGTTTTTGCACTCGCCGATTCAAAAGAAAACACGTGGATATCATTTCTTAAACTCGAGATATACAACAATATTTCTTTAAAAATCTTTTAGAAGGCCCCTCGGACGATAAAATAATGTGTAATTATTATTTTCTATTAGAATTGCCAAAAAAAAAAAAATTATAAAAATTCGCGTTGGACATTCAGGAACTTACCCTTGTAAAAATAAACCTATCCACTGTTATAAGATATTTATTTTTCACTGAAAAAAGACGTAGCTACTCCCGAAAATCATTGATAATTAAAGGAACGTTACATTATAATACTTAATAATTAATCATGAAATTATAAAATTTTAATAAAAATTAAATTTTTGTCACAAAATCAAGGTTAATAATTTAATAAAATTATTTTTTAAAAAAAGTAACTAAATATTTTTTTTTCAGGTATGTATCCTGCCTGCTTTATATGTCTTTGTTGAAGTAAGTTATATTTTATTCATAAATATCTTATTTTATATAATATTTTAAAATTTATTTAATATTTTTTACAGGTTCAAAATTATGTTATTGAGTGCTATCATACTAGTTAATCCATACTTTATGATACATACGTTTCTTTCCTTTGATTTGTGATATATACGTTGATTATTTCGAAATGTTATAATTTTAGCCTTTTAATCAGTGGTTTAAATTCATTTGTTGGATAATATGTATTCAAATTTTAATTGATTTTATTTTAACGATAAAACCATCAAAGTCTATTAGTCCTATGACTAAACAAATTAGTAATTAAAAAAAGAAGAAAGAAATTGAAATTATTAGAAGATTAGAATTTAAAGGACATCAGAGAAAGGAGGAATCTTATCTATTAGTGGTACGATTCATTGATTATGTTTTTAATTTTTTATTTCCAATATTTTTCTTTTATTTATTTTTTTTTTTTTCATGTATGCAGTTCAGTAGGCAGATATTTCATTCCCCAAATTCTACCGTATAAAGCTGAATGAAGTTTGGTTACCTAGCTATTAAGCTTCTTTTGTTTTAAAATTACGATTATTTCATTTTCTTCTAAATTTAAATCTTTTATCAATTTCAAATGTTCGGTAAATTAAAATTTCATGTAATCATTTTAGATCATCTCTATTAAAATTAAAGGTTTTTAATTCAATATTTTTTAAAATTACGATAATAGTATGAGCGGGATTTTAGCTTATCTGCTCTGCTACATTTATTACGACAAATTTTTAAGATCTTCAATTTGTACTTCGTAGGTACGTATTGAAAAAAATTATGAATTATTACTGATGATGTGAAATTTATCGATTCTCGATATCGATTCCTCGGTTTACAAATTAATTGCCATAACAAATAATTATTTATATGAGAGCTATGAAAGCTAACGGTAAATTACAAATCAATAATAATTTAATCTCAATGAGCTTTGCGTATTATAACATATAATATTTGAGTTACTATCAATTAGGACAATGTAAGAAAAAAATAATTTTACAAAGGTGTAATTACAAACGCAATAATTCTCCCATATTTATTTATTAAAAATCATATGATGTTACATGATTGTCCAATAATAGTATTTTATTTCATTATTTGCGACGTTTGTGGAAATGGATCTTGTATTTTTGGATATTTATAAGGTAATTCATTAGTTATATAAAGTACATGGTCGAATATAGATGCACATAATATACCTTATTCGCAACTTGCCATGCATGTGTGTTTTTGCATGTTTCAGAGCTTGATAATGTGGCAATGACCATGAAACGTCGCAAATAATGAAATAAAATATTATTATTGGACAATCATGTAACATCATATGATTTTTAATAAATAAATATGGGAGAATTATTGCTTTTGTAATTACTCCTTAATATTAATTTCTCCTTGGTAATTGATATATTGTATAGTATAATTTTACAAAGCATTTACTTAAGTGGATAATTATTCCGAAGGTTATGTATGGGTCTCATTTATGAATCTCAAATGTTACTAAAACCATCAATTTAGTTCGAACTGAAATTGCATTGATATTTCGTTGGATGTTGTTTTAATAGTTTGGACTCATTAACTAGTATCAACATGTAATGGCAATTAAAAAAGTTTTACACTAGGATAACATAAATACTCAATGAATTACATAAATGTGTAATAAAATGATAGTGTGGCTTAGCTGCATTTATTATATTGAAGTTGTAATTTTTTTTTCTCATATCAATTTATTTAAATTTACAGATGTACAAAATATATATACATCGAGTAAATGTGTTTGTAACGATTATAATAACATGTCAAAACTTGAAAAGAACTACTCATCAGCAGCACTGCAATAGAAATTCTAGACTAGGTCTCTAGGCCATCTTGTTTTCACATGTCTCGGTGGATTATCGGGAATGGAGCGGGAAGCAAGTTGAGATACTAGTGGATATGAGAGGTTATGGAGCTTACTATGGAAGGATTTTGGATACGAGTTGAGATTTGCGGTTCCATTAAACCATCCAATTTAGTGTAGCCCCAAAGCTTAACTCCGTGCGTCCAAATAGTTCTAATCACAGTCGTGTTAATAATTCTTTTGTGATTAATTGCAAGCTTTGAACGTTTGTCTAGAAAATATTGAAGTAGTCTGTAACGACGAGCAGAATTTCTTTTCGTTTTAGTCTTTAAGTTGTGATCCCATGTCTTTATTTTTCAATTATTCAACATCGAAAGTATATATTCAACAATTTGATATTCTAGTTAATAGTTCCAATGCATAATTTTAAGTCAACGTAAATGGTATTGATCGGCTCCTATGAATCGAATTTGGATAATCGATTCTCTATTACGATTCTTTTCTCAAAAATCGGTAATCTACACACCCCTGGTTATAGTACCTAAAGAAAAAAAATGGAACTATAGATTAAAATCTGTTTAGAGCGTCAATATTTTAATATATTGATTCAAATTAGTTAACTATGCTAAATATGAGAATGCCATAAAATAGAAGTTTTTTTTTTATATAGTGTTTGCGATAAATATTTCTTTGTAGAATTAATTATTTTAAAAACGTACTTGCATTTACTTTTGGTGACGAAACCAGTCTTCAATTATTTTAATGTTTTTATTTATATTGTTGGAATATTTTAAGAAATTCTTAAGCCTAACAAATTAAAAAAAAAAATGATCTGTATTTTCATTTTTTAAATTTCATTAGTAGTTCTCAAATCGAAATGTATTTAATAACTTCTGTAATGAAGTTAGCCTTTCTGCATTTTTAGTATTATTGATCAAATACTTACGTTGTTGATCATGGTGATACGATTTTTTAATATGAACTTTCGAGGGATATAAAATGTTTATTTTTTTTTCTATTTTCTTCTATATTTCCTATACACCTATTTACTATATTATTTGTTACATAATGTGTGTTAAGTATTGTTACTTCCAGTTGCCTGTTTTCTTGGCCGCTCCAACCTCTGGTCCCTTTTGACCTACGACCGCCCCAAAATCAATACCTTACCCACTGCCTACCTCCCCCTTGGAAATATTTCGAAAATCCTAGTACCAAGTTCACACATTTCTAAGTGAAGGAGTTTTTAATGATTCTGATATATACTATTAAAAAACGAGAAAATAAATTTGCTGTGTAAAGAATAAGAGGGTAAATAAAATTATTTAAGAAATTTTATTTGTAAAATTTTCTATTTATTACTGTCGATGATTATATGAAACAACATTGTAAGTTATCAGTTCAATATTATTTCTTATATGTGATTGAAAATCAGCTGAGGTGCGTTTGAAAAATCTTGAATGTTTTTATTAATGAAACCAATATAATATAAGAATTCGAAATACCTACTCTGAATTGTTTTTCGTTTTCCTCCGAAATTATAAAATTAATACTTGTATATGTTTCCAGATATTTAAAAGTATTTTTCATTGTTAAGAAACAAATCATCCAATAAATACAAATAATTAAGGAATCATCAATGAATACCATTTAATTTTTCTTTCTTTTTTTCGGTATTCTAGAGACTATTAAGCAAATCGAATATGAAATTCAATAGAAAAATAGTTAAACGTAAAGTGATTTTGGTGCATTTCTCGGATCCATTATTCTGGGGACTTCGTTAGGTTTTGAGTCCACTTCAAATGTTGTCTCAGGATTTCGGACCGATACTGAGTATTTGAAGAAATTGAATTTCTCTCGCTGAATATTTGTTTTTCTCTATCTGAGAATATATATTTTCATCGCAAAAGCCTTATAGACTTCCTAAATAAATAGTTCTGGCTTCAAGTTGAATGTTAAAATAATCTTGTATAATAGGTTTGCTTTGGCAGATGTAATATGTATATTTTTTGAAACAATCATACCTTTCTGGAGCTTGATTTTCTCAAAATATAGAACCCGTTTATAGAGTAATAAATAACAAAAAAAAAAAAAAAAAATTTACTATTGGATTGGTGGATTATACACGAAAACGCGTTGAATTTCGTCAGGTCTAACATTTCAATTTTTCAAGGAAGAACCCTTAGAACTCGATTAACCGACGTGGTTGGGACCGAGATTGGCTCGGATAACCAAATCATCTCTTAATCATGACTCCTAAAAATTAATAGAAATATATAAGAAAAAATAACCTAGTGCAAACAACGTAATAAATATATTTATTTAATAATAATATAATTCTAATTATGTATGCAATATCAATATACTTTAGTAAAATTATTTATGTAATTCATAAAGTTAATCTCTAAAAACCACCAATTTATCACCAATTTTCTTTTTCTCAAGTACTGACATTCTATCTGCCGCTGCACGATCTCTCCATGGTATAAAAACAACCCAATCGAACGACTTTGAATCAGTTGTGCTTTCTTCAACCCATCAAATCCTTCTTCATGAGAAATTGTTAATGAAGATTTGTTTTCAGTAGACCGTCCTCCCTATCCCCCACCCCAGCCTTCCCGTAGTAATGCTCGAACAAAGATTGCCTAATGTCCGGCTATCAAACGTTTCATAAATTCATAATATGTAAAAACAAAATAAACAAATAAATAAATTTTGAAAAATCGGTTGATCACGATTTGGTTAATCGAGTCCCGAGTGTATTTCTATACTTTTAATATTATATATGAGTAACTTGAATATGCTGTATGGGCAACAAGTTTTTAACGTCATATTTTAAAAATATCACATTTTTACAAAATTTCAAAAATGATAAAAGGGACCATTTTTCTTCTATTTCTGTTATGAAAAATTTTTATTTGATGATAATTATCAAATATGTCAATTTTAGTATAGTTAATATGTGGCCTTTAGGGTCAAAGTCTGCTAAGTCCATTTTTAAACATTTTTCAGAATGTTTAAAAAACGTGAAAATTTAAATTTTACAAAAAGTGTTTAATATTTCCCAACTAATCTAACTCAGATGTAACAATATGAGCTTTAGTTTGACATTTTCAAAAAATTGTTGGGATTGCTCAGGTGTGCTGTAATGAAATTTGAATATTGGACTTGAATATACACTTTCTTAATATGATTTTTTAAGAAATAGGTATGAAATAATAATTTATCTGAATATTTTATTTACATTTTTTATCCTCACAAAGATCTACATATTTTTAATAATTGTTAATTAAAATTAAACAAAAGCACTTTTATTTGCATTTAAGTTATATTTGTTTCTTTTTTATCATCAGTATTTTGTAAGGTTGCCAAATAGTACCCTAACTTAGGATTTAAAGTCCACTCAACGCCGAAATGTTTTTGTAATAATGAATCTGCCTGACGCTACTACCGTCTCCCCTGTTAACTACGGACTTGGCAGGATTTGATTTGAAAGTTGAATTTTGAAGGTCATTTTGATGCAGACATAAAAGATTTTGGCACAAATCGTCAGGCCAGTAAATAAAACATTGTTTGAACTTATGAAAAAAATAAGAAAAAGAAGGACTTGTCAGGTTTTGATTCTTTAGGTCTCACGTTATAAAAAAAAAAAAATAAAAATATTTGATCTTTAAAAAAGGAGGCTCTAAACTGTTTTGCATTATGTAATATATAAAATATAAGATATGTTGTTGCAATATTAATAAATTAATTAATAATCTTACATATATTGCAATTTAATTTAGTATAAACATTGTATCAAATACTAAAAAAGGGCTTCTTTATGTCCATTGAAATGATGGAATAATTAGAAAAACGGCTTATTTTATATTAAGATGGATGTTGATCAAATTCGAACGATTACTGGTATTTTGACATGGTATGTCTTTTGGTTGGGGGTCTATACTTTTTGTTATACTCGGAAATGTAACATTTTGTCACGCCTAGCTTTGTTGGTGATGTTCGGATTTGACGACAGTTTCCAATCAGAAATTTAATGGAGAACATTTTTGGATAAAATAACATTTGTCGCTAGGACCTATCGGTTAGCAGCTTTCATTGAAGGAATAAAGTCACGTTTGAAACTGCTATTTTTCCTAAGTTTGTTTATTCTGAATAAACATTGCTTGTTTATTTAATATAATTTAATTTGATCCTTTTAATTCTAATATTTAAATTGGAAAAATCCTTAGATTATAGATAGACATATAGAGAAATTGATTTTTTTTTTTTTTTTTTTTAATAATTATTAACCCATTCATTCCTATCAGTTTTTTTTTTTTTCAATCAATAAAACCAACAATTTAAAAAGGGGTGGTTGGAATCATTTAAAAAAAATTTAGTCTGTTTATGTTTGAAAATAAACAATCATATTCTATTTTATTTGCCAACATTTCGGCCAAATCATTGATGACCATCACCAGGCCAGACGGAAAAAAGTAAAATAAAAAACTATTAAATAACGATAGTATCATGAAGATTGCCTAAATTTTTTCTGACGTATCCCACCTAACATCTTATTCAATCTAATAGTTATAAAGCGATTATGTTGCAGATAACTATAATCAGTGTGCCTACTAAATAATCCACTAATTTAGTTTTAACAGGAAATTTTTTTTTAGACTGAAAATAATAGATTTTAAATGTCATGAACCAATAATACCTTTAATGACTGAAGTTTTAGTAAAGTTTACTCGGATGTTAAAGATATTCTTCTTCGGTGACGTTAAACTGTAAACAAAATAAATTATATTGAATTATAGTTAAATTTTCTTTAAATTTGTTTTATATTCTCTGATGAAATCGTTCAATCCCTGACAAAACCGGATACTATTAGGAAAACAGCCAAACTTTGTTTTCTCATTTTACTATAGCTTAGAACCTTTTTCTCCATGATCCAAAGCAAACGATTACCCGATTAGTATTAATGTGTGATCGATAAAGCTTTATAAGAAATAAAGAAAGTAAGGGGAATTAAAGAAATACTTATAGTAATGACATTATAGGTAATGATGCTAATACTGATGCATTAAGATCCGCTTTACAATTTTTTTATTGAAATAATTTATATTTTAAATTAAAAAAATAAATATTTTATTGGTGTAAATCGTTAAACTATGAAATATGGACTGTTTTCTGAATTACGTTAAACTTATAATTTTAAGAACTTCAATCATTTTCCTGGCTATAAATACTAAGACAGTGATGTCTTAAAATATAATAATGATATAGTTTATAATAATACTATAATAAAATATATAAAAATAATAGTGAAATCTCTATTTCTATAACAAATTTTTTTAATGGAATGATAATAAAACGTTTCGTCCTTTATTTCTTTTAGTAGAGTATTAAAAACCAGCTTAAAGGGTCACAAAAGGTTGATTCCACGACTCCTTGAAAAATTGTTTGATGAAAAATTCATTCATGAGGTAAGTCAGTACAAACAGCTCAAAGTTGTATCAAGGTCGCGTAAAGTTGTAATCAACTTGAAACTCACTAAACGATTCAACTGAAGAATCTTCCGAGATTAAAATGTTATCATTCTGAAAAGTTATTGAATGGAATGAATTACAAGTTTATGTCTGTTAGCTTTTAACAAGAACGAGACTCGTATATATAAATTTATTTTTAATATTTTTTGATTTATCAAATTATTTTTCCCGAATTCCAATGGAAAGGGGCAATTTTCAATAATGTAGAATAAGTTGATTTCGTAAATATATCATAACATTAACAGCTATTGCAAGATGCTATGATTCGGTTTTTTTTTAAAGGATTAATTGTCACTTCTATCGGAATTATTTTATTAGAAAACTAGTTTAGAATGCTATTCATCTTCAGTTCTAAAACTTTCAAAATTTTTAAAACATCAGAAATTTGTTAAGTATTAAATTAACTATAACAAAATTTAATTAACTATTTAATAAAATCGTTCAAAATCAATCCAGATTTTTATTTGAATGACCAGATGAACATTTTCTTTAGCTCCATTTTAAATTTGTTACCAAAAAGGAACGGGAAAATACGATTAGTCATAGGGAAATACCCAAGATAAAGCCAAAATATTTAACCTACTTGGCCCTTCCCCTTTCGCTACGGATATATTTCAGATTTCTGTTATATCTCCTCAGGTAAGTACCAATATATTTGATTTCTTGTCTTACATTTTTGAAAACTTTAGTATAACAAAGTTCTGTTTTGAAAATTTTATATGTTTTAAAACTGAAGATGAATGTTTAGCATTCAAAACTAGTTTTCTATTAAATAATTCCAATAGAAGTGATAATTAATTCATCGATTCTAAGTGTATTGAATCTCCTGTATTGATATAACATCATGCGTACTTCAAGTGATTTTTTTTTTTTAATTTTATAAAATCTTACTTTTTTGATGTTCTTGTGTTTTTTCTAGATTAGTAAAGTTATTTAAAGAGATAGTAGGAAAGCTGTTACTAGCAGAGATATGAAATTTAACTACATTATAACAACAGTTTCAGTTAAACAAGTAATAATATATGTCACACAGCCATTTTGCATTATTTTACGGTATTTTGGAAATATTTTTTCTATATAAATGTTTATCTATAACGTAAATATACCGGTTGTGGACACGTTTAAGGAATTTTCCATTGATTTTCTGAGGAAGGCAAACTGATTTTGTAAATATTTCAAAACTTAACAGTCAGTTACAGTATTTTTTTTTTCCTTTTTTTTTTTTTTAATCTTGGAAATGTTACTTTTTTTTATGTACATGTTTTTTCAGGATCGGTGAAGTTATTTAAAGAGATAATAAGGAGGCTCTAATTGGCATAGAGAAGAAATAGTACATTACAACAAAATAGTACATAGTTGTTAGAGATAGACAAGTAAAAATAGATATCGTATTTGAATTATTGTTTTAATCATGTGACTGTAAATCGATCTATTACTTAAGCCTACGGGTTGTGGACACGTTTAAGGAAATTTTCATTGTTTCTCTGTGTCAAAGATTCTCTTAGGTACTTATAAAATTTATTATGTTTCAAGTGCATGCACTAACCTTCTATTAAAATTCATAGCTTATAAAAAGTTTATTAAAGATTTTTTTCTCTAACATCTGAATCGCGCTAAAAGTGGACACTTCGAAATATATAAAATTGAGATTATTCTAAAATATGTTTTTTACTTTTCAGAAGAGTATTAAATTAAAAAAAACATTACTAAAGAAGTCGTTTATCTACTATTTAGGATGTGGTTGCAATAAGGGTCCATACACCAAAAATAACATCCCAGCCCAGCTTTGAGCATTCAAATTTTTAAATAATTTGTGCATAATTTCGTATTGGTCTTGCAATGGTCTTTTCACGTTATACTTTTTTCACTATTCGATAAAAGGCTTTAATAAACAATTGACAAGTCATTTTTAATCTTTAATTTTCAAATAGATTTAAAAAAAAAAAAATACAAGCCTTTTTTGCATAGTGACTTTTTTTTGCTGATATCAAACTTGACTTACATTGAAGAAAGAAGGAAATGTATAAAAGCATAAAATTACTTGAAATAAAGTGAAACTAAGAATTGAGTAAAAAGAAAAAACTGTAAAACCAATTATTCTACATCTTGGCTTTCTTCTGTTATTACATCACATCCATCTATCTATTCTCCTCCAGTTGCGCTGGAGGCTAAATATTTCCTCATAGAAACCCCAATAGTTTTGTGAAATATATGGAAGCAGGGACTTAATGTCTTTGAATTTGTTCGCATATAAAGGAACTCGACTTGAAGATTTGATTAAGAAATTTTAGCATGTCCCTAAAAAAACCACAAAACATGAAAAAAAAGTGTATATGTAAATATATGTAAAGAAAACAATATATACATGTATGGTGTCATTACAAGAGATGGATAAGTGGGAGAACTGATGTGGGTTCCTATCTGCCTTGTATTTTAGAACAGGATTCACATTTATGCATTTACAAGAACCATAAATTGCAAGAAGGGCCCAATAAGGTCCGGTTACAAAACCCTCCTAGGTAAAAATTTTTTTACCTAATCGATGTATCGAATCGAAACTTTTACACAACCATCTTGAATCGATAGAACAGATTAAAACGTTTTATACAGTAAGGGTGGGCTATGGTACTAAATAAAGACCCTCATTGCAGCCACATCCTGAATTGAATCGGTAGAGAAATAACCTAAGTCCGGATTTTCACATTTTTCACGAGAGAAAAAGAAGTATATAACCTCCTAATTTTTAAATAATTCTGTTATAACATGCATTTATGTTGCTTGTGCAAAAATTATCTAGTTTCCATACTAATTGAGCTTGTGGAAATATAGAATTTAATGCGGACTTACGCTGTTGGCATTTTTTGAGTTGCATTGTTTCTGCACTCACCTATACAGTGTATCGATTATTACCGATATTGTTATGGTGTGGTTACTGTAGTAAACTATCGAACCTGGATATACACAAACTGCTATTTTACAGTGGCATATATCTTTATTTTAATTTTGCCGCTTATTCATAGCTTTGCCACCTTATTATAATATTTTAATTATCCAAATGGCTATTACTGGAGCATTGTCCTCTACTGGTAAGTTTTCCTTTTATAACCTTATATATTTATATTGTAATCTTATATATTGTTTAGGGTTGTTATGCAAAAAAAAAAGTAACATTATTACTCACATTTGCTATTATATTCAAACAAAATCGTAAATAAACGAAGATCAGGTTTGCCTATAAGGGGCATCTCAAGGTCGATTTATTGGCCCACTACAACTATGATAGTGTTGCCCATGAACGACGGGAACGGATGAAAAGCTTCGGTCGCACACTGGACCGTAAAGGGGTTATTACTGGCTGGCTCTTGTCAGTCAATGCAACTACTAATGGTGTTCTACCATTACAGATATTGAAACTATCCAATTGAAAATATACATTCTGCAAAAAAGTTGCTTATTTACTGTTTTTCTTTACATTTTCGACGTATTCTTCCAATAAAACAGGAATCCTACAATTTTTCAAGTGGCTGTAGTTTTAGATTTTGGTGGTTAATGCATTGGAAGTTGACTCATCAATGGGAACACTTGCCATAAATCTCAACTCTTGGTATACCTTATTTGTTGGGAAGGTTCAAAAATTAGACTTATACTTTGGTCTTAATTTAAATATATTACAAGTATATCAAATATTAAATTTTCAATTACCCTAAAACAGAGTGCCGCGGCAACTGGGGATAAAACTGTGACCTGTTTACGTTAAATAAAATTTAATGATATTAGTCACCAGGGTCCTTTATTATACTCTATTGGTTTAGAGCATTATGAAACTGGCAGTGTTATACATTAAGGCCGGGGATACATATATCCGGGCACATATATCATTTACTCGCATAATTTCATCCGTTAAATGGTATGTATATATAGTAACAGGTATGCCAGTAAATGACTTGCCAGTAAACCGCAAATTGGATTTTAGGGTGCTAGCAGAGTGAAAAGTGAAGTGGGCATGTGTAGGAATTCCTTCCCTAATGAGATCTTAGTGGGACTCTCACTGCTCGCATGCCAGTAATCAGCAAATGTATGTTCAGTGTGCCAGTTGCTGGCGCATTCCAGCAACTAGCATGCGAGATACTCTCTCAATTTATATCTCCGGCCTAACGCTGAGGCAATGAAAACCTGTCGGTGAGAGTGTGTACTGCTCATTTCATACTATATCTTTTTTAGAAGAAAAACAAATCAGCAAATTTTAATCATTTTAATCTTAATTCAGAAAAATCACGGAGATGTTAAAAACGTTAAATAAATATTTATAGAAAGGCGTTTCACGAAACATTCATAAAATGGTAGTAGCGTAGCGGCTCACCGCCTCGCCTTCTCTAGCTCCGCCTTCTTTAGTTTTAAGAATAAGTAGTTTTGTTTCCTGGTCTTTTAGGGGCGGATGTATCCTGAGTTATGGGTTCGAAAGGGATGTTATATCTATCTTTTGACTGTGAATCTTTTTGAAATGTTTTAATATTTTTTTGAAAAGAATATTTTAATTTTAATTTATTCGATACTCTTTTCTATTGCCCAAAATTCACTCCAACATATCTATTTTAACTAATTTTAAGCATCACCCGATTTAATAATGATTAAATCTTTCAGTAAAATAATATTATTTTACTCTCTTTAACCTCAACAATTTGTAAAATTACGGGTAATGGATTTAAGCCTATTATTTGACAATTTTCATTATTCGTCCCAATACATTATTCGTCAAATAACTATGATTAAATTTTGCCCAACTCTGGCGTCTGTTCCGATCCTCAGTAGGTTTATTCCAGAACCTACAATCCAAGGGTTTCTTGGGACTATCTCAGTCGCAAAACAACGAACACATGACTTAGCCTTTAAAATAAGAATAAGATTAGCAGATTTCCTAATTTGACATGTATATGTCGGTTTGGTGGGGATCTATACTTTTTTGTTGTAACGTTTTTTTAAGGTAAACATATTGACACGCTCCAGCTCTGTTTGTCTTTCTCGTATCGAAAATTGATCTATTGTTTTTCCCAGAAATTAAATTTTTTTGTATTTTATTGAAAAATCATAACCTCATTATTGTAGTAATTATGAACAGCACAACAGTTGTTGATGTTAAACCTTTTGAATATTTGTTATTTTCCTGAAATTTCCAGTTTCTGAATTCTCTAACTTTCCTATTTATTGTCCATCAAAGAAACACACCCTTGATATACACATGGACACTTCAATAATCGTTTCATAGAATTTCAATCAAAGATTTGAATTGAAATCAGGCATTTATTATAGATTTTTTTTTCCAATTCCATCGTGTAATATCTTTTTATGACTATGATGTTTATAATAGTTATATTGTAAGCGTTATAATTGTCCAGGATTATTATAGACCAACAACCAACTAACTAATATGGTTTACTCATTCTACACCAAATTAAAACGTATCTGTGGCAGCCATTTGCATGGTGAGACTAGAACAATATAATACGATTTTGCTACTATATGTTTCTAGTTTTGACCTAGTTATTCTTAACCCCACCAATGGCGTGAGGTTTAACGTAATTCCTGACAAACTAGGCGAGATCCAATTTCCACTATGTGGTATATATATTTATATTGTTACATGATTTGTTTTGTAAGTGAATCTCAGAGTTTTGCAAAATTTAATTATAGCTAATTTCTTGGAATTAATCACCTTATTGAATCATAATTAAATTAGGTGACTGATTCCAAATGAAATAGTAATGATTTATATATAGGTATAATTAAAGTTTGCACAACTCTGGTGAATCTGATATGTATACATACTATAATGTTTCCTAAAAGATGTTTCAAAATAATTTGTAAGCATTTAACTGTAAACATTTAGGGACTTGAAAATATTTATAGCTGCGTGAAGCTATGTTTTCTCTTTAACGAATGATTATTAATTAATTTTCCGTCTATAATTTTTAAAATAATATATATTTCTAAATCCTTAGTAATTTAAAACTGCCACAGCTCTGATCTCATGATTCAATTATTCTATTATTATTATTCTTTCTATGATGGCATTGGTGATTGGGAAATAAAGTTTTATTAGGAAAATTAACTTTAATTACTTTGAAGAAAAAAAAAATACTAATATTGCACAAATAATCTTAGATTCACCCTTGACTCAACCCCCTACAATTCAATGTATCAAAATTTAAATTTTAAGGTGATTGTAAACAGACTATTGTGCCATATTACCACACATCTATATCATTCTGGCAAATTTCTCGTCTTACAAAAATAATAATGAATATTATTTTCAAATAACAAATATATGTTAGGTTAGAAGAGGGATTGTCCTAAAAAATCGAAACTAAGATATCATTTCTAGCTGTTAGCTTGTCCCATTCACTATCACTGAAGGTGGTCTCACGGACTCTAGAAAGAGAATTTTACATGTTTTAAAGTTTATGAACCCGTTCCTAATCTGAAATCATATAGACTTCTTAATTTTCACTTGCGATTTATTCGGAACTATGGTTACTGTGCATTGACCCTTAATATTTTGTTTTTTTATTGATTATTATCACCCACCTCTGTACGGCAGTCACACCAATAGTAGAAACATTCTTAAACTTGCCAAACCGCAAGGAAGTTGTCATAGTCGGTAGCAAGAAGCTGAATGTAGCAAACTAAAGTTTCGCCGTAAAATCCTCATTCCTTTTGAGTGGCGTACAAGCCACTTGGCACCAAATATAGTCTGAGTTCGGTCTTAGAAGTCAAGGTTCTCTTTTATGGCCTCTACTTTTCTCTTTTCTTCCTACCGTTTGCTGCGGAGTCTCTCGAATCTTTGAAAGATTCAAATTGAAAGTCTTTCCAGATTTCGACTTTGCTGACTTAATCGTTCCTCCATTAGTTAATTAAGAGACCTAAAACCACTTTCTTGGGGAACTAAATAAGGTAGATATAACTTGACGTTATTTCTTTTTTCGATTAAATCGTTTTTATTATGTGATTATATCGTGTCCTTGATCATCTATAGCTAAATACGTATTGGTTAAATAATATTTACATTATTTACAATATATACTTTATTTATTTGTATTATAATAATACAATATTTACATTAATTACATTTTGGCTGATCTCTTTTAAAAATCAGATAATGTGTATAAATGATTGATTAGTTCTGCAAAAAAAAAAAAAAAAAATGTTTTTAGAAAACTTTTACTACTGAAAAGTATTACAACGTGCCTCAAGGGCATTAATTAAGAGATGATAAACAGTCCTATCATACAGTATGTACAATAATAGAAATAAAATTAAAAAGATACAAAATACCGTATGTATATATTCTACTTCTAAAAATTATAATTGTAAACAATTCACGATTGCGGGCGTTAAACACCAAAAATTAATTATATACAAGATTATAGAATCACAATTGTTGATTGTTTAGCTACTCAAAAATCTGAAAAAGTGTAAAAATCACGTCAGTGTCAAAAAGAGTTTTAATTTTAAAACATAAGATCTCTTTATCAATAAATTGTTACTACACAGCTGTTCTTTGTTTTATGATTATAAAAGTCAGGGGTTTTGTAGTCCACAGTTTTCTGAAACAATCGTAAAATCAAGTAGCGAACTTTAAAGACCTTTAAAGAAACTCCATTTTACAGTCGTTATTATGCTTCTTTCAGATTTTAGGATTTTTTGTAATAATATTTAAAAGAGGGAAACTAGCCTCATGCTTGTCACTCTAGCGACATGAAATTAAGATTTACTTTCGCCTCTTTTACCTGTGTAAAAGATGAATTCTGGGTGAATGAGTTGTTCTCACTCAAATATCGATTTTATGGATTTCCATAGAATGATACTCAGCTGATAATGTTATAGGGTATATTATTTTAATTAAATGTTTTAAAAGGATTCTAATGATTTTAGTTTCTCTTTGGTTTAATTATGAAAATTAAGTCCCTCCCTATCGAACCTCCAAGAGTTATAAATTGATATCTAACCATATTTAACTAATATTCTAACGCAAATCCTACAAGGAAAGCATTTTCCCTCAGAAGTAGTCTAAAGAAATTGAAATTAATAGAAGAGAATTCAGATGATAGAAACTATCATTAAATTACAGACTGCGGTGATAAACTAGCACCTGTTACGACACCGGTTTGAAAAACGTAGAGGAAGAGATAGGGACACATCGAATAAAATAATAGATTGTTAGCGAAGAAAGGGTGCCATTGATAATAAAATATTCGCCAAGTTTCCCGACGACACAGTTTTTGCTTTGTCTGGGAGTTGGAGTCCACTTGTTGCTTCTACTCCCCCTCTGCTGTATGTCTGGAATTCAAGTTCCGTAGCGTCTACCGTCACCCCTAACCAATCCCTCTCCAATATATGATGCTGGAAACCACTTACTTCTCTAAGTTTTTTATATTTTCAATTTTCATCAAATTAATATTCTTATGTTTAATTATGATCGCTTCTGCTTCTTTGTACAACAGTGGGTCTTTAGACTTAGTTTACTCACTTAATTCTGTTTATAAAATTTAGACTTTTTTAAATAGCTCAATTGGTCTTTTTATAATTAATATTATCTTGGGTAGAATGAGCCCCTATTGGTTTTTTTTTATTGTTCTGTTAAACTTAAATCCATGTCTACTGCCAAGAGGTTTAGTAATAGTAACTTTATAGTAATAGTAGTAATTCAGTTTCTAAGCTTCATCCAAAACCTCGGAATAGTTTTTAATCTCTATTTTTCAAATTACCTGAAAATCTCAATCCTCAAACAGATGCTTACATACCGTGAATCTTTCTTACGCAATAACCGTCAATTGTTAGTGGCCTCCTTCATCCCACTTCAGCTCGATCATAGATGCTCAGTATACGGAGGAATGTCTGGTGAGCTCGAAATGTGGCTGAAGAGATTAATAAATTTCTTTATAAGATTCATTTTTAGGATACCTAGACGTTCTCACATCATCTCCAAAATCAAAAAACCTTACTATATTTACGACATCCTTACCCTTCGTTCTTCCATTCATCGTTTGAACACCAGATATCAGCTTAATGATTTGTACATCCCTTCTAATCCTTTAACAAATCCTTCATTATTCGTACAGCCTTGTTTTGGAATTCATTACCCATTTCAATTCGTAATTCTCCTCACTCGTTATTTTTTAAACATCATTTATTCATGCACCTCTTCAATCAATCTTCCGAAATTAAGTAATAATGTATTAGTATCAAAATGTTTTGTATATAAATTCGAAGAGTTGTTTTTAGTTTTAATTTCCATCTTTTATATTTATATGTCTATAACTTTTAATCTACTGACGTTGCTGCCTGATATGTACGCAGCCTGACAATAATACCTTTTTATTGTACTTTCATGGTATTCTTTGGAGACAAGGTATCCAAGAATAAAGATTACGTAAAATGGGGTCACATTAGTACGGTGGGGTGAAATTGGTACACAATTGTTTCTGTGATGATTTCCTTCTGGCAGGTTGTTGTGTCGACTTTTACCAAATGAGAGCTCACGAAACGACTCATCCATGCGCTCTCATGCGCTATACAATCTTTATAACATTTTAAAAACAACATTTCAATTTCTTTAAAACGGACTTTTAAAGAAAATTATCAAAAAACAATATATTAAAGATCTTCGAATACAAATTAAGTTTTTTTAGACTTACAAAATAATAACTAATATCACAACAATAAAATTTACAGTACATGAATTGATTAAGGTACATCTGAAAATTATATTGATTCACTGCTCGCTGACATACTCTCATCAGATGACGTAGATAGGATTGAAGTGAATCCATAGAATATTCGTCATCGCCCAAAAGATATTTTTTACTCTAAATTGTGCTTTGAATTTGAGTGGCTTGCTTTCCTGCTTGCAGATATTAAAGGGTCCGAAGATATTAAAATATTAATTTATATACACACATATAAAATATTAATTACATCAATGTTTTTCAGGTCTATGTTTTCTGAAATAAATAAACAGAGAACCATTCAAAGCAGGAATGATTTATATATTCATGATGTATATTTGTTATTAAATCAAAATATTTTAAAAAATTAAGAATATGTCGATTTGAAGTTTTTTTTTTTTTTAAATATGTAATAAAAATAATTATTACGCACAGGGTTTCTACTAGTCGGGAATTTCGGGAATATGTCGGGAATTTCGTGTGGTCGGGAAAAATTCGGGAATAAGTCGGGAATTTACAGAAAATTTGCGAAAGTCGGGAAAAAGTCGTCGTTAATGCTAAAATTTTCAGACTTTTTCCACTATTTTTTTCGATTTTTGCTCAATATGTGAGCTAAGGAAGCGTCTGATCTCCACATACTTTAGAAGTAAACTAAATTTGCTACAATTTGAGATCAGGGTGAGCTCTATATTGCCATTGGTTCCCAAGATACAGGGATATTATTTTCGAAAAGAGGCCATTTTTTTCCCAAAAAGCTATTTTTTTTTTTTCGATATGGTCACTTATTTTGTGAAATATCTCCTGAAATACATCATTTGAGACCAGAATGGTATCTGTGGGCCCAGCGGTTCTCTCAAATACGGCAGATAAAAAACAGTCAAAAGTGGGTTCTGGGGGAAAATAATGTTCTGTCTTTTTATTGTTTATTTATCAATAAAAATTAATTTATTTTTGTTATTCCACATACTTTTGAAAAAGAAAAACTAAACTTTTTGCTACAAGGTTTGAGCATCAGAAGGTGAGCTCTACGTGTACTAGGTAATTATAATTAAAAAGTTATATAATGCCATTGGTTCGACCATGAAAGCAAATACATTTGCGAAAAATTTATTATCATCGAAAAGAGGCCATTTTTTCGGTTCAGCGGTTTGGCCACTACCAACCCTAAAGATTGGCTAAGTTGCGGTAAGTAAAAAAGCTATAGTTATTTGTCTGATGCAATTTTTTTTTTTTTTCGATATGGTCACAATTCTTTTGTGAAATCCCATGAAATACCCACTCCAGCACGCTGAGAATCCCTCCTGAAAAAAAGTACAACATAAATATTTGAGACCAGAAATATACTGGTGGATTTCTGTGGGTTCCCAGCGGTTCTCGTGAAATATGGGCAGATCAAAACATAAAAGTCTCATAGTAAATTTAACCAGCTTTCTGATGAAAAAAAAAAAAGAATATTCTGATCGGACATATATTTTTGGAGTTATTTTATCCGACAACCTCGTGTAACTTAACTATTTTCAAACCGAATGGCAATACTCGACATTGATGCGTTTCTTGAAATTTATCTAGAGTAATCTGATATATAAAATTTTTTTTTTTTTTTTTTTTTATGTTGTTTAACTGTGATATGTTCAGTATCAAAGTATGCATCGATAAATTTGTTTAGATTATTATTGAAACACTATTAAAATTCGATTGGCTAGAATTTCTAAAATTTTTTTTGAAAAAGTCGGGAATATGTCGGGAATTTTGATTGCTGAAATTGGTAGACACCATGTACTCACCTTTTTCGATGCCTGCTATACTAAAACTTCAAGTGACGTTGATGTGTACTTAAAATTAAATAAGGGCACAATAAATTGAAATTGTATCGATGAGACAGATAAGCGATCTGCCAATTGTTCAAACATGATTTCTATCCTTTGCTTTTGAATATGGGTTAAAAAGCTACAATTCCATATCATTGAGGTCTTATGAAAGGATTACTACAGCAAACCAAGTTGGAAAAAATAATCGCATTTTAGACTTTTGTCCATTGGCGGCCGTACTGTGCACCGTACTAATGTGACCCCGTTTTATTGTACTTTTTTTCTTAGTAACATATCAGCAATTAGCCAAAATGAAATATTCATTTGCAGATTCAAGCCACACACACACTTTTTTTAAAATTTGCCTGTAGCCTTTTTTCAATCGTGGATCGAACCTAAGGAGCAGATCTAGCCTCTGTAACTGTTAACTATGTTACTGACCTTTTATTGGATTGGGAGGGAAAAAATGACGCTCAAGAATGCGTATTGACCTCGTCACCACCCTTTATAACTGTTGATGAAGAAACAATAGTTCCTGAGAATGTCGTTACCTCAATTTATTTTACAAAATACGTTTATCATTAACTATACACGGTGGATTCTAGGGAAAAAAAACTATCCAACATCGTTTCCACTTAATTTATCCTTTGTGGTTAAGATAGTTTGCCCTGCTCTAGAAAATAATCACTCTTCTGGCACTCAAGTGGAACAGTAGCAATATATTTTCTATACAAACTAGATAAAAAATGAAAAGTTTCATTAAAAACATTAAATATTTAAATTTCCTTTATGTAAACCAATTTTATAATGTTTTGTTACTTTTTTAAAGTATATACATGTGTATGTTGTATTTTTATAATATAGAGAAAACGTGAGGTACGTATCGGTATTTCGATATATCCATCGACATCCCAGCATCAGGTTTTTCGGGGTTTTTTTTTGTTTTGTTTTTTTTAATCTGAATTTTTTTTATTAATTTACACCTTTCAAATAACTGAGTGGCAATCAGCGTGTCTGTCTCAATATATACGTTGTTTGCTTTCATTGCTTCGTGGCAAGAATGGGAAAGGGCAGTATCCACGAAAGATCTTCGCATTCATCTTCTTTTCAATCTCCATGTAATGGTGAGCTTAACTGTTGCCTGCTATTAGTCAGTTGTATACTTTAATTAGTTTATGATATGAGTGGCTAGTTCGTAATTGTTGGTCAATCGAGCTCTTCGTATAAGTCGTGTTGCAAGTGTTACTCATCAATTATGATTCATTAGTAATTAGCTATTCCTGTAATCAACTCAATCAACAATTAATGATCAATAATTTATCGATTACTCACTATTCAATGGGAGTAATAGTTTTTCTAACTCTAGAAAGCTTTTAATTAAACTAATTGTTTTAATACTGAAGGAAAAAACTGGATTAATTATGATCTGATTAATAATCGACTAATACATAAACACTCTATATATTTGTTTATATTTACATTTAGCGTTGGTGCCCATTTAGTTCTAAATTTGACTTGGAATTTCTAATTATCTGCTGAAAGACAAATAAACAAGTTACGCTTTGTACAGCTGTGATACAGCATTTTCTATCACTTTTAACTTTTAATAAATATATTTATGTAAACAATTCTCGAACAATTTAGAATTTGTTCTCGTTTACATCAGTGCTATTTTTCAAATCAGTTGTTTGTAGTTTCCTTTGAAAATTATACTATTATTATATATATATATATATATATATATATATATATATATATATATATATATATATATATATATATAAGAGAGAGAGATAATAATACTTTATTTACATTTTTACAATTTACAATTTATATTAAGTAATCATGTTCCGGCATAAGTCCTCTACATGAATAATATAATTTTATATAATTGTGAATAGACTTTACATTTCAAAGTTTGTCTTTTAACAGCAGGAAAAATAGAAAAAAAAAAACCTACACAACAAAAAAAAATATATATATAACATGATAAATAAATAAAATCAATTAATATAGCGTATAAGTATATATCTTATTCATATAATAGTAAAAAAATAAAAAAAAGTAAAAAAAATGAATAATGTATTATATCTAATGTTGAATAAAACTAATAAAGAATCTATAAATTAGATTAAGTGAGGAGTATATGTTTTGTTCTTTTATGCGTATATCTTTTTAGCGATGATTTATTGTAATTACCAATTTCTCGGATTAGTGAATTTTCCGAGATTGTTGTTTTATCAAAGTAATTTTTTGTTTGATCGTAGATGTGAAGTTGGATAGGGATAAGATTGAGATCGTGCATCATTGTTGATATTTTTGTATAGCGAGGGTAATCATTGATTATCCTCATACACAAGTTTTGTATCCTTTCGAGTTTGCGGTAGTTGGTTGTGCATGTTGAGCTCCACACGGGTGAAGCATATGTGATCAGGGATCGAATAACTGTTTTGTATAATATAAGTTTATTTTTTGGACTCAATTTAGATTTTTTTTGTGAAAGTAAGGGAACATCTTGTATATTATTTTTTTTACTTTGTCTACTTTATCGTTTATGTGGGCTGTGTAAGTTAAGGATCTGTCTAACGTTAAACCAAGGTATTTTACAGATTTGGACCAAGGTATGATTTCACCATTTAAAGTGATATGTTTTCCTATGAGTGGCCTACGTTTAGTGAAAATAATGGCTTCTGATTTTCTTGTATTTACCTTCAGTTTCCAAGTTTGGCAGTATTTATTGATTTTTTTGAAAGTTTGTAGTAACCTATTTTCTATTGTGTCAATTCGGTAAGAGGTTGTATATAATGCTGTATCATCTGCGTATAGGGATGTTATTACATTAGGGTGCGTTGGTAAGTCAGATAGGAACAGGTTAAAAAGTGTTGGGGATAAGCAGGAACCTTGTGGAAGACCAGCAGGAAGGGTATGTATTTTGGAGGATGATGAGTTTATTTGGGTATAGAACTGTCTATTGGAGAGGAATGAATAGATAATGTGAATAAGGTAAGGAGGCAATTTGTACGTAATCAATTTATAAATGAGACCGGTGTGCCAGACGGTGTCAAATGCTTTTTCAAGATCTAGCAAAAGCATTCCAACATGTTTTTTTTCGTTAAATGCCTTAGTTATGAAGTCGGTGAGTCGAGCTAATTGGTCAACAGTGGAGTGATGTGCCCTGAATCCGAACTGTTCTTCTGCAATTAGATTGTTCTGTCTGGTGTGATTGTGGATACGGATTAATAATAATCGTTCAAATATTTTTGAAATTATGTTTAATAAACTTATAGGTCTGTAATTTGAAATATGTTTGGGGTCTTTGTTTGGTTTGGGAATCGCGATGGTTTTTGAGGTTTTCCAAGTCTTAGGGAAATAATTGTACCTTAATATAGAGTTATATATTTTGGTTACATGGAAAATGGCTTTTCTGCTGAGGTGTTTTATAACTATAGATGGAATTCCATCGTCACCTGGAGCTTTTTTTGTTTTCAGATTTCTGATTATTTTGCTAGTCTCTCTGGGTGAGATCGAAGGGAAACTGTGATTGAGAGGGAGATTTAGATAGTCTCGGACTGATTTTTGAATTTTCCGTTGGTGGTGATTTGATCCAAAATTTGATGTGATTAAATGAGTCGAGTGAAAATGGGTGGCTAGTAGGTCGGCTTTATCACTATCCAGATAGGCATAACAACTATTTTTTTTTAATGGGGGAATTTTTGAAGAACATTTAGTAAAGATCCTATATATTTTCCAAATATTTTTGTCACCGGGAGTGAATGAGTTTAGAGAGTTTGCCCAGTTTTCGTTTTTCCAACTGTTGATGCGTGATCGGATATAATTGTTGAATTTATAAAAAACTGTCTTTGGTATAATGGATTTGTTTTGTTGATATTTTTTCCTAAGTTTATTTTTAATTTTTATTAGTACTAACAGAACTAACGGTAAATTGTTGCAACGGATCGTTTTTGACGATTTTTGAGGTATAGAAGCACTCATCGAGAGTTTGATGTACTGGTTTAGTTTTTTAATGTTACGATCAATGTCGTGAGGGTTTTTAATTATAGGGTTTATGCTAATTTGTGAATCTAACGTTTTACGAAATTTTGGCCAATCAGCTTCTTTGAATACGAATTTCTTTTTATTAGGGTAAATGGTTAGTGATGATCCAATACGAAAAATCACAGGGTTGTGGTCCGAATTGAGACAAGGTAAAGCGATGAGTGGAGATAAATTTTGAATATTTTTGGTCAGGGCTAGGTCAATGATACTAGGTTTGTATTTTTCCTGAGTAGGAATGTGGGTTGGTTCAAACGGACTATGTAATTGAATTTCATTTTTTAATAGGTAGTTTAAAATGAGTTTTCCATTTTTGTTTGTGCTATGGCAATTCCATTGAACGTGCTTTGCGTTTAGATCACCAAAAATTAAAACATGTTTGTTTAAATGAAATAGTTTGTTGATATCTACGATATTTATTTTATTTGGTGGAATGTAAACGGAAATTACTGTAGTTGATTTATTGTTAATGATTGTATTAATAGCGACTGCTTCAGTGAATTTCAAGTCGGGCACAAGCTGAAAGTGGTGTTGGACATCGGCGCGAACTAAAATCATGACGCCCCCTCCCGCTCTGTTACGATCATTTCTGTAAATCTTATATCCCGGAACCGTGAACCTGTCTTGCTGTGAAAGCCGGGTTTCACACACAGAAATGATGTGGGGTTGATTTTGCTCTAGAAATAATTTAAATTCTACATCGTTTCGACGAATTGTTTGTGCATTCCACATCATGAATTTAATTTTCTCGTTATTAGTTAACATTTTATTTCAATGTGAAATTAAGATTACTAGAGCGTAAAAAAAAATATGTATATACATATATACACACATACATACATATATAAACATAATTAATAGAAAATGATAACAATAACAGATATGAGGGTATATGTTTATTAGTTAATTCAGTAGTTATGTTGATAGTAAGCGTGGATATTAAGTTGTTTGGTTTGCTAGAGATATGGTTCAATGTCACTTTAGTATCCGTAAGGTGAAGTTCAAGGAAGTATGCGGTAGAAAAATACGTATTTTGAAATAAATAGTGTACCCTTAATAAAATGTTATCATTGTGAGTGTTAGTGATTTGTAGTGGAATTATGGTGATGGAATTAGAGAAGTCGAAGTTTGTAAGTAGTTTTACAACAATAATGATTATAAAATATTTTAGCATGCAAATATTAAATATGAAAATATTTGTTAAAAAGTCCATTAATCAATAAAAGACAGAAGACCTTCTATTAAAATAAATACTTTTGACATACCGTCTTCAGCATTTTTTAATTGAAACATCATTTTTTTAAAGTTCGAGATAATTTTACTTATATTAAATGAACTGAAGATATTTTTTTTATTTCTTTAAAACAGTCAGTGAACGAAGGTTCAGGATTATGTTGGTCATTTTGAGAGAAGGTGCTTTGAGGCCACTGCGATTTTGGGGTTGGTAATGTCGGAAATGCTTGGTCTGTAGGCTTGAAAGTATTTCTAGGTATAGCTTTTAGAACAGGTTTTTTCTTACTTAGTTGTATTTCAATGTTTCTTCGGTATTTTGAACATTGAGGCGAGTTTGAAAAGTGTTCTTCAGAGCAGTTGCTACATTTAGGAGTGAAACTATCAATTAGGATATTTGGGCAATCTTTAGATAAATGATTTTCAGAGCACTTTAAGCTTTAGGATTTTTGTAACAATTTCGGGCCACGTGATTAAATTCCTGGCAGATATAACATTGTGTAACTACTACTTTATTTGATTTGTATTTTTCCCATTTTATCACCACACTGCAGCAATATTGAATTGAAGCTAATTTTGCTAATTTCTCTTTATTTTCGAGTATAACAACTGATATAGGTAGTTTTATAGGTCCATTTTCTGTTTTTTTTTTTTTCCATCTGATAAATTTTATAAGTCTGTAAACCTTGATTGAATAAGTCGGCTGAGATATCTTCTGTTGATATTTGTGGGGGCATCCCTTTTAATACAACTTTAGGTTTTATCTCGTTTTTTGGAGTGTACGAGTGGAAGCCGATGTTTCTTTCTTTAAATTCGTTTTTTGATTAAAGTGAAATCTTGATTGTTATAGGTGTAAAATGTTGTTCTATTGCCATGATATTTTATGTTCATTTTTTATTTTAGATTTAAGGATTTTAATTATTTCTGTGATGTCATTATAAGGGCTATTTGCTATTACAGGGGGATATTGATTCGGTTTTTTAGAGATGTTTAAATTATTGGATATATCGGAAATCTCTTCTTCGTCGAGATCCGAAAAAATATCGTAGCTATTCGCTATATCTATATTGTATTTAATTCTCTCACCTCTTTTTCTTTTCGAAGGTTGGTTAGCGGTTGATGTACTTGGTGTAGGTACATCCATAATTTCCGCGGCCCCCCTTCTCTGGGTCACTTTGAGTATATATATATATATATTTAAATTTCATTGAACGATGCCTTCAAAATTCATGTAAATCATTTCAGTCTTTGTATTTTACATTTTATTTATTTATTTTAATTTTAAGATTTTAATTCTCCGTTTTCGTTGAAAAATCTCAGTAGTTTTGAGGTACTTTTTAGAATGTTCAGCAATAACTTTTATAACAAAACTCTAAAATGTTTTTTTTTGTTTTTTTTTTTATGATCACATTTATAATAGTTATCACTATGGTTTATATTGCTCCAACGATTTTCCTCTTAGACTCTTAAGCCCTGGCTAATATTTGAGCTGTGTATAGAGACTGTGATATAAGGAGTTATATATTTGCTTATTTCTTACTCATTAAATGGTTTTGTTCATTTAGTACTATTTTTTAATATTCTTCTTAAAGAAGAATTTATGATTATATTTATGAAAAAAATTCAGTATTTTTCTGTTAATAACCTGACCGGGAAATATTTTTTTAAAAAATATTAGAATCAAAAAGAAAAACTCATGCACTAAAGGGTTAAACTATAATTTTTATTATGTCACAAATGAACTTATCTCTACGGTTTGTAAACATATGATCTATAAATTTCCCATATCTATATGTTGTTGAATTGGCCCAATACCTATTCTCCCATGATAAGCTCCTTACCCAATCGAATTCACTATTTTCCCAACTTAATTCCCAATAACTCTTATAGGCATCTGAAAAGAAGATGGTCTAGAGACTTTCTAATGTAAAACTTTTAATGAATTTCTACCAATGTGTAGTTGCTTTAGAATTTGTGATCATTTTCCCACCCTTTTACTTTTTATACTTTTTTTCTAATTGTAAATATCAATCTCTTTATTTATTTGTAATACTTATGGGCTGTAAAATAAATTTAATTGATCATGTGATTTTATTTGAGTTGCCTCGTTAAAGCAATAATCATCTAATAGTCTCAGTTGTATGCGATATAGCCTCTCGCTTAGAGCAACAAGTTGTCCTTATACTCATCATGAGGTAATTGGACCTCAAATGATGATTTGTTCTGTCAGTTTATTCTAATCATATCACTCCTGCTAATTAGTACTTATTTTATATTAGTTTAAAATTGCGTTTTTTTTTTCCAAGACTTTATTTAAATACGGAAAATAAATAATTTTACATAAAACTAGCGTACCTCGTCGCAGCTTCGACCGCTCTCATAAATAAAGAACTTAGACTATTTTAACTAATAATTGAATTTCATTTATTTATCGATAAAAGTCTTGTATATGTATGAATGGAACTAAGCGTTATTTCGTCAATAGTATTTTCATGCATGGTAGTAATTTTTAAATGTTTAGTAAAATGGTTAAAATTGCATTGATTAGGCGTTTGAAGAGTACGTAAAAACATAATTAGATATCCAATTCGGCAGAGATAATTTTATCGATCCATCTGGTTGGATTTTAACTTCTAACCATGAAAGTATATGACAGTTAGGCAAACTTCGTTTCTTGCACTCAAGACTATACATTTTAGTTATTATTATAGTAAAATTTATTTTCTAAGCTTTCCTAGAATGATGTATGAAGATATAGTTGAAATTTGGAACAGTTGGGTTTAATCGTTTTACTATTAAAACGTTATTATTTTATTATATAATCTGTTGCAGAATGGCCACTTATCGTTCGATTTTTTAACTGCACTAGGATCCATAAGACGCTACATATATTTATTACTTTTTTCAATTCCCGTCATGCATTGTGGAACCTTTTAAATCCCTCATTGTGTTTAAAAAAACATTGAATATATTTTTAATTATAGTTTTGAATTGAGTGATTGAAGATAATAATTTTTCTCACTAAGAGAGATTCAAGAACCGACTTCAAAACATCATCAGGTTTCTTCTGGAGGAAAGACAAGGCATGGGCGTGGGTGATAGATGGATAAGAGAAGACTGGAACAGTCTCAGGGAATGAAGGATTATTGAGGAGAAGAAATAATGATCTTGTGATAAGAAATAAAACATGATATCTGCGTGGAACTTTGTTGACTGGTTCACAAAAAAAAAAAAATTATAAAATTTTTAAATTATTATTATTTAACCTGAAATATGAATACCATCATAAAACGTTCTTAACAACGTACATGGTTTTTATATTAAAATATTAAAAACCATGTTTTGTTTAATTTGAAAAAATATAATAAAGTAACGTCAATCAGCATTATTAAATATTGATATAAACCAAAAAGTGGGCTTTTAATAATGGTTTATTTTATATTAATTTTCTTGTTTGAATATTTAATCATTACATATTTATTTTATTTTTTATTATTTTTATAAATGTGATTAAAAATCAGGAAGCTAGGGTTCAATTTACTTAACTATATTTTGGGTGAATAATTAATGTTTTGTGAAGATTTATTGGATTTCATAGATCCTTTAAATCAATAAAAAAAAATTAACAAATAAATAAATTAAATAATTTAAAGCATTTTCTAAGATCCTGATGAAATTCGAGTAGGAAAGGAGTACTGTCTCGTCTCCAATATCTGAGAACAGAATACAAATCTGCAACACTAGGCGGTGTGCCGGGTTATGATTATGCCAGGAGTCGATTCAGTTGAAAATCTTGCTTTGGCCAAACATTGGAAAACATGATTAATATTATGATGTGATTAAAATGTATTTAAATTATTCAATATTTTCTTCTTTTTTATTGTATCATTTATGGAATATAAATTTTCACCGCTATTGAGAAGTTTTTTTATACCTTTAAAGTGTATTTTATTTTAATGAAAATCGAACGGTTTATCTTAGTGAACCAAATAATTTCAGATTATCAATCTACATTCTTGTTCTTTCATTGACCAGTTAGATATTTTTTTGCACTTAAGCCAATGTCTTATGTTTTAAGAGACGTGTATTTTTGTAATGCTGTTCAGGAAGCACGTTTCGAAATTTTAGGAAGTTAACCTTATTATCCAGCAGTGTTTTATTTAAAATATCAGCTATTAGCACTTGTAGGTTCTCAGGGAAGATAATTTCTAAATTAATTTTAAAAATTATTTTCGAAAACGTTGACGACTCTTTGACCCAAATAGTGTTTAACCAGACTCGTATTAAAATAAGTTACAATTCTGCATTTAAGTTGAAGTTACAAATATTTTTCATTCAGTGTTTTAATCCCTAGAGATGTACGCGGTTCCAGTGGCTTACTTAAAACCACTCTCTAGTGTAGCCTTTGAGTAGTATATAAAAAACAGTGAAGCATAGGAAGTTTCGATGTAAAATAAACTCTCTCTCTCTCTCTCTCTCTCTCTCTCTCTCTCTCTCTATATCTCTCTCTCTCTATATATATATATATATATATATATATATATATATATATGTGTGTGTGTGTATGTGTGTTTCGAATTCTCTCCTAAGTTGTTTCAACTTTTACTTATGCAACATCGTACATTATTTTATCAAATAAAGATTTTTTTTAACTTATTTTTTCCCTATCGGCAACAACCCTTTGGGAGGGCCCTTTATTTATTTTACATTCATTTATGTTTACAATATTGTTGTATTAAAAATATTTAATACGTTTATATACAGCTCGGTACTGAAGGTCGTGGGTTCGAATCCCACCTGGGTGGGTTAAAATTTATTTCGTGGCGAACCCAGGAATATTTCTTATTATTTTTGATAAAAAGATTATGTTTTAAATATTTTTCTCAAATAGAAAAAAAATATGGATTTTGAAAACGTTACCTAAATTTCATCTTAACTTATTCCTGTAAAATCTATTTTATCATACTACACCGTTTTTGTTATCCTCACTCTGCAAACGTCTTAAGAAGAGAGCAAAATAGTACTAGTATTTGAATAGTAACATATTTCATTATTAACATATCAATTTTGTTTCTGTTTTATGTTGTTGCTTCAATGTTATCATATAAATGTGTATTTTCAAAATTTCAAAAGTAAGATAAAAGTGAACTAAAGAGTGAAAAATAAATAAATAAAAATTGTATTATTCCTTCATTAAATAAATGTATCTTTCTATACATTGTATAATATGTATCTTTCTTTTTGATTGACTGGTATACATATTTATTTTTTTTAAACTTACATAAATTACTTATCAACCCATCTCCATATTCTCGGAAATGGACTGACTTTGCTCCAGTGAGTTGACATTACACCAAGTTCACTAAAAAGTTTCAGTCGAAGAAAAAGTGTTTGGTTTTCTAAATGAGGGATATTTTATATTTAATTTCTTAACGTAAGGAAGTAAGATATATAAAATATCCCCCATTTAGACAACAAAAACTTTTTCTTTGACTGAAACTGTTCAGTGAACTTTGTGCAAAGTTAACTCAATGGTGCGAAGTCATGCCGTTTTACGGTATATAATATTTTTTATCCTTACTCTGCTCACCGCTATAAGATGTGGGTAATTAGATTTAGTTATTAACTTCTTAATGTTAATTTTTTTGTACTATTGTTCTATATAATCTATTATATATTTGTCAAATACCACTCACTCACTTAACACGAAATCTCAGAAACCACCAAACGGATTAGAATGAAATTCGATATGTAGATTCGTCTAGGGCCGTAGGTGCTCGCTAAGAAAGGAATTTTAAAAAATCGGCCTGGATAGCGGCTAATTTGCGAAAAATGCAATTTCAATTTTTATTGGGTGAATAATAAAAGATTAATTATCATATGGTATTTGGAGATAAGCTAAGTTAAAAAATAGGTTAGATCTTTAAGCCGCAAACTTTGACCACCGTTTAAGTTCCTTATAGTTGTAAACAAACAAAAATACGATCGATGTCGAAACCTTATACTATTGGTACTTTCTGTGAACTCATGGTAGCTGCAGAGGTTTGTTACTAACAATTTACAAGTTTGGGTTGTTTCGTGACGAGAAGCTTTTAAAAAACTTATGTTAAAGAGGAGGCTAAAAGACTTATGTTCTCTGGTGATGGATGACATGTAAGGCCAGTTCGATGTAGGGACAAAAAACTGATAAGAATCAGTGAGTTCTATCAAGTGTACGATTCTCTTCAGTATCGTCTCACGTTTTACCATGGAGAACATGGGTACAGTATTAACATCCCTCAGCGTGACTCAAACACTAATACACCACTTAGGAAAACCGTGTCTGAAGCTGATTTTTATGCCTAAATGTTATGAGGTGAAGAACCTTATTTACTTTAACTTCTCAATCTCCTCAACCAATTTATGCTTGATATGTACGTAAAAATAGATACAAAAAGACTAAACTGTCTTCGAAAAATTTAAAAAAATTGAGAAGTTGAGACTATATTCACTTAAAGTATGCCATAAGAAAAGGTGATGGTCTGGTATCAGAGCTGGGTAAGATGGTAGTGCTGCTTCGAAGCTTCACTGGAGGGCTATCAAAATAATATAAAATTAACTTTTGCAAATTGTCAAATTTACTTATTGAAATTATTCTAAGAATGGAATTGTTCAGGTTTATTTAAGTAATAATAATTATCAACGTTAAGCTTAACTTTTACTAATTTAAGTTGTCTTCATCCTAATGATATTAAACCGTAGCGGAGCGGGGTACTTTCAACTAGTTTGCTATATTTATTTTTTATTTTTATAATATAGTTTTAGTGCAATTTTCCACTTATTATTAAAGGCATTTAAGGCAGGTCTGAAGTAGTTATATAACATAATAATAAAAAGTTTTATTCAAATGAAATTTAACAGTTAATTGTAACATATTAGATATTATTTCATGTTTTGGTAATAAAACAGTTTACACTATCTAGTGAGCTTAGCTATAATGGATATAATTTGGAATGCATTTTTCAACAGTAGTAAACATTATAAAAACCTACAAAATAAGAAAAAAAATTTATAAAAATAAATACATATTAAAAGTTTACTAAACTAAAATACATAATTGATTAACTTCTTGTACTTTAAAGTTAATTAACGTTTCAATAAATTTCAAGCTGAAACAATAACTTTTTGGATGTTTTTTCAGCTAAGTATTATTCTTGTAGTATGTGGTTTCTACATTTGTGTACGTATCTTCTTAAGGATTTCTTGTTATAACTGCCTATTGTTTGAATTATTGGATTTCCTGTTTGTAGAGTTGAATGAGTTCCTGATCTGTGTGTGAATAAATTGTTTAATTGTTTGGAAACCTGATTCGAGTAGCTTAGTTGTAATAATTATAGTTAACTGTTACTTTAATAAGGGATCTAATATTATTAAAAAATAACATCCTAGTCTCTTTTAAAGCATTAGCTACTTAATTGTAGATCCCTTATTCTGCGGAACAATATCATTTTATAAATAAAATTAAAAATATAAAAATATAGTTAGGCCATTTTATAAAATCCACTCCCATTAAATTATTTAAAAAAGCAAAGACTTCATTATTTAAAAAAGAAAGAATTGATTAAGATAAAAAAACAATTATTTTGAAAGCTTTTGCTAGATGACATTGGCCAACTTTAAAATAATATTTATTCAAAATAATTGTTTGTTTTTTTATCTTAATCAATGGAAGTCTTTGCTTTCTTTTTTTTTTTTTTTTTTTTTTTTTTTTTTTTTTTTTATAATTTAATGCCAGTGGATTTTATAATATGGGCTAACTATATTTTTAATTTTATTTATAAAATGATATTGTTCCGCAGAATATTTTATGCATTACATTATTATATGTTTCGGATCGTCTTTAACTTCGCACAATTCACAGTAATACGTATCTTTTCTTTTAGTCTTATATAAGTATGTACCAGAGGTAGCATGATGAATCTACACATTGATTTTAACCATGATCTGGGAGCATCACTGTTACCAAACCATGGTTACATATAAACCAGAGCGCAGTGAGATTTATAAAACAATCCCTTATCTTATTTTACATAACTTTTCTGCCAATCCGTCGTCATGGAAATTTTTTATTCGTGAAATATATCCGAAAATGGTATACGAAATTAATCAATCGGTTTTTTTTGTTGCATATTTGACAAAGCTATCGACTGCTGTATCGCCTTGTATATCTGCGTGGCCCCTAATCCAAGCAAATTTAATAGTTCTACCTAGTTTTTTAATTTAAATAACTTTTCCAAAATTGAGATTATTATTATATTATTCAATGTTTTGTAGTTGAAATTTAATATCGCTGTTAGTTCGGCTGTGTAAACCGAAGCCTTTTTGTGTTCACTAATAAAAATACTGTTGTATATTAGATTGTAGACAGCAGCGCCTACTCCTGGACTCTTAGACCCGTCTGTGAATGTTAGATAAAAAGAAGGAAAATTTGATTTAATGTATTCGTTGAAATATGAACCGCACTGGGTTTCTGGAATTGTATCAAGGTCGGGAATCGGAATTATTTCTATGTTTACTAAAAATATATCGTATATACAATTGAATATAGGAGGTTTTTCATAATATGAATTTTATCTTAATAGCTAGATAATTTAAAAAAATCTGCTACCAATGGAGGAGTTTTATTTTTCTAATTTCTGTGAGTTAGCTGCCTCTTATGTGATGAATATACATTTTAATAATAATATTGACTATAAATGCTGGAGAACTTTTTAAATAAATGTAAGCCATCCAACCGAGCATCGTGTTTTCCTCTATCAAGTTGACGACAAATCCGAAAGCTGGCGCTGTGGTGTTCCGTAGCTGCAGTTAGCGGCGACACGGCAAGGTTGATCCACATGGCCGCTGCACGTGATTCATCAAGTGCATCCTCGCGCCGCGCTCTGAAACATCATCCTCACCTCTCTGTCCTCTTTAAACTCACCTCTCCTTCGAACAATATACTTGATAATAAATTAATACTTACAGTTTTGGAATATTAATGAAATCCATACAAAATTGAACGAAGTATAGTTCTTGTTTGATTTCGAAAAAAAATTGTCTTTTGGTCTGGTAAATTAGCATTTAGTGGTGATGAGAATTACACTTAAAGATTCTGCCCTGTAAAGCGAATCAGAGGCAGAAAATAAAAAAAGTTTTTGGCACCATAGGTGAAAAAAATATTCAAAGAAATACAAAACAGTTAAAATTTGATGTTCTGAATAAAATGTGGTTAATATACATCTAAGGATAGGTCTTCCAGAATTCCAGAATCGTACGTAACCTTCTGAAATCAGGATTGCTACGTCTTCTGTTGATCTTAAAGATGCTGTTGAGGAAACTCTTAGATGTTCTTTTGTGTGTGTAATTCATATATTCAAATTACATGATTTAGTTTTGTACTGAAATTATCTTTTTACATGTTGGGAGAATCATAGTTAGGATTTCTCTCATAAATATTTGATTGGAATGAATGATATGTTCATAGATATGTACTTATATAAATATTAATAGTGATTTTTGTTCTTTGAATTTCCAAAAACTAAGGAATAGTAAATTTTAAAAAAATATATATTTAAAACCACATTGTATTATCAGAATTTAAATCCATGGCTTTCAATAAATTCCTAGGTCAGGTTGGTTTACTTTGTAACCATTTAGGGAATTAAGCTATGATTAAGCAAAATGTTTGGTTAACCTTCACCCTTGGCTTGGCCACAGCTGTGGCTCTTCCTCTGCAGTGCACTAATTGCATATACATCCACTGCATTACCATACATACCTCACGTCGCCCATTCCAAGTGCCGATTGTAGCCTCAGGCAATGGACTCACGCTGTGAAGCTGTTATGTCCATTGTGATTCATGACTAATAGATTAAGTGTAATATAACATTTAAATATATAATTTTTATATAAACTAATAGCATAGTTAAAATCTTTATTTTCATCTTAAAAGTATACTAATACTCTAAAAAAAAAAAAATTAATAATAATTCTTATACAAGTTGAATGGCATCATTTTGTGAACTATTAAAATTCATCTTAATATCAAAATAAATATGGTTCATTAACACTAAACTTACCGACATTTCATGTATAAATATTTCTACCACAATTTCTCTGTAAATAACAATAATAAAAGAAGAGTTAATATTGTAAAAAAACACTTTTGATATATATTTCAATAAAAGTAGTAAGTCAAAAAGCATAGTAATGAATGTTGTTTACAAGAAGTTTTGTCAAAAAGTTTCAAAGTACCAATATTTTTCCTTTTTCGGTAGTTACCAGAATTCTCGATACTGATACCTCGTTTAATATGAATTCCTTTTACCAGAAATAATGCATATGAGAGATTTTTTAATACGTATTTATTAATATTTACATCTTTAAGCATTACATACAAGTAAATTCGAGAAAAATGACTACAATGATATGTCAATAACATGTAAAGAACTACTCCCTAGCAGCATTGCAGTAGTTCTAATCAGAGGGTTTCTTGGCCATTTTCTTTACCGAAACCTCAGAGGATTTCCGGGAATGGAGTGTGAGGAAAGTTGGGAGACTAGTGGATTCAAGTGGGCATGGATAGGTGTATGGTTTATGGAATATTAAGATATTTATGGATTTTGGATTATTAGGATTGGAAGGTTTAGTGAAGTCTGCTAGGTGGATATGAAAGCATAACAACTAACCAAATCGTTGAACAAAACAATAATTATTGAAGAAAAACAATAATAAAATGCATATAGCATTTATTAACTAAAACATTCAATGTATAAGTTAATTTAAATTCAGACAATTTAAATATTATTTATTTTAGGTTTCGATATATATATATATATATATATATATATATATATATATATATATATATATATATATATATATATATATCAAAATTAGTTTTTTTTTTTTTTTTTTTTTTTTTTTTTTTTTTTTTTTTTTTTTTTTTTTTTTTTTTTTTTTTTTTTTTTTTTTTTTTTTAATTGGAATGAATTTTTGACATTCCAGTCCTTATCTGTTTTTGCTTTGTTTAAAATTCCCGCTATGAATTTAGATAACCCGAAAGTTGCTGAATTTATAAATGACACCTTGTTAACCGATATCGAACTGTTCTCTGATAAGCTGAACTATTATGTTGAACAAGTTTTTTTCTCTTAATATATTTATAATGATTGACTGGTGATTACAACATTGGATAGCTAAGGCGCCGCCTCTTCTGATATTTTCATTGAAAATAAAATAGAAGACCTAATCTTCAAACTGATTTTTTAAAGTATTTATTGTTCATCTTACAATAAATTGTACATCTTACAAACTTCTTAGTTTATTTTTTCTCCTTGGCCAACTAGGGACCGTTGATAATTTTAATTACTTCTATTTTTTTCCCTCCAGTATTTTTTATTCCTTCACCAAGCCTCCTTTTCATTTCTTCCAACCACTTTTTACTTGCTGTCTTATTTGTTATTCCTCGGTATCCAAAGAGTAACACTTTCCTGCTAAAAGCATTTTTCTTTGCTGCTTTTTCTGATTATATATTTTCTGATTGTTATTATTATTTTCTTTTTTGTTCCTTGTATGTATTTACTATGATTTTTAACAATGTGTTATTTACCTTTTTATTGACAGTACCTGATGAAACAGGCTCTTTTTGAAGAATAACTGATTTTTCTTGTGATCCTTGAATTGATGTGGCCTGTCTCGAGGAGACTAGATAATAGAACTTCTATAGGTTTATCTACTTAAACCTAAGTAATAACTCCTAATTTTCTATGCTGCAGCTTTATTTATTTCCTTTCTTTTTCAATTATGTTTTGACACCAACAAATTATTATTTGTGGTTGCCATGACAGTCAAATGTCAGTCATCTCTAATCATGTTTTATGGTAACGATAATTTTGACCTGTTATTGCTTTCCTATTAATTTCGATGCCTATATTAACGTAATTGCTAAAGTTATTCTCTTATTTATTAAGTAAAAAAATATCGGTTTTTTCATTTCCGTCGATTAGCTTTTTATGGAAAGCCAATCTCTAGACTCATGCATACTTAACAATTGAGACGAATTCCAGTGTCGATTCGGTAGACAGATTGGTTTCCGGTTTTCATTATTTTTTTATCTCTCCCCTTGTATTCATCATTGGATTATAAGTTATTTACGCTGATCTGGCATTAAAATTCTATCCCAATAATTGGGGGAGGAGAAATAGATTTAAAAGTATAATTTGTAGGTATAGTTTATTTTGCTTGATAAAAATTTTTTTTGGAATATTTCAAGTTTAAAATTTAAAATAGGTTAATTCATTAATAGGAGATAGCGGCTTTCCGGGATAAATATTTGTGGCACCATTCTGCATTATTTGTAATGGCACTGTCTTATAAGTTTTATTATTTTGTTTAGACTTAGGTTCTATAGCTTCTCTAAAAATTTGTATTTTAATATTTACTTAACCATTTACTTTTCGGTTAAAATGTTTAAAGTAGTATTCGTTCAGAATTTGTAAATACTCTTCACTGTATATACCTCTATGTAAATGCGTCTGTCGGGACGATTAGTTTTTAATAAAACAGCAAGAAATGATATGTACATTATTTCATTCAATGTTTATTGCTTTATTAAATTGAAATACTCCCGGAAAACACTAAAAAAACTGAAAACGTCTGAAGTTCTTTTATTGGAAATTGAAATAGTCTTGGAAAAGGAAGAAAGCAGCGATCAGACAGTGGATGAAAACATTTTTTTGTTTCTGAAAAATTTCAATTTAACTGAGATTGAAATCTTTATTTTGTGTCTTCTATTCTAAATACCTCTTCTATACGTTGTTTAATTTTTTTTTTTTTTTTAATTTCTGAATGATATTAGCCTAGGTAGATAATCTTTCAGAATATTTTTGTACATATTCATATTTACCTTTAGCATGTCTAATGGCATTAGTTTTGTTTGTTTTTTAGTTATTAAGTTTTAATTTTTGTTTAGTATAATTAAAGAACTAATGATGGTTGATTATTTTCTCCCCTTTATCGATCATATATTTATTTTTATCACGACGAAACATTCTGGACCGCAATTTAGTCCTGTAAAAAAGTGGATACTTAAATGATTAAATTGAAATATTTTAAAATATCCCTCTTAGCTCAGTTTAGTGAAATTTAGCAATCATAAATCATCCGCTTGAAGAGAGCGGGTATGGTAAAAGGAAACGACTTAAACCACTCCCCCAGCGAGTTCTTTAATATACTTTAAATTGATAATATAAGAAAGTTTAAAAGGGACTAAAAATCTTAGCCTAACTCGGATTTCATGATTATGCTTTCCATCAAATTGCTTGCGACGAAGTAAGTGATTTTTGATCAGATTTCCCCGTCAAATTTACCGATATTTTAAGTTCGGGGGAAGAAGCATCGTTTTGGTGATACCTCTCAAAATTGTGGGGTTTAAAATACTGGAAATTCCTTTACTAAAGTTTTTAACTGGCTTTAACCTAGTCATTTGGAGCAGTTTAACAGTTTCATTCTAGCTCTTTTGGAGTTATTATTTTTCACTGATTTTCACCTAAATGAGCACATCGCGTCATGTTTAAAAAAATTGGTCAACACTAACACTATCTTTTATGTTATTTTTAGTATTAATATATGAAAAGTTGAACTCAATCAATTTATTTCATAAATACAAAAGAAAATGGAAAATGAACTGGATAATGTTTGTTTTATAGCTTTATGCTTTTTATATAAGAGATTTTCTGCGATTCATCTGTAAAAACATTTTCGTTTTGTAACAAAAGCAGAAAATCCAATCATACAGTGTATAGCTTCAACCACACGATATAAAAATTGATTCATTAGCGGGACGTTGCAGGTGGAGCTCAAATTTCAAAATTAGTGAAATGCATTAAAAATACTTGAATTTAAATTAATTAAAATTGCTTGGTAGAAAAAATATATAAACAATAAATAAAACTGAACTATTTCTAAAAAAAAAACAAAAAACGAAAAGTATTTAGAAGTCAGTGTTTTATTTTTTAAAAAGTCAGATTTTGACATAAAACATCAAAAAATATTTTTTTTGTTCTGTTTCGAAATGGGTTATCATTTTGAAGATATGAATTTACATTCCTTATTTATTCTCTGTCATCTCAGCTTATCAGATTTTTACGTTTGTTGGTTGATTGGAAAGAGGTGATTTTTCTTTTTCTTTTTTATAAATAATCATTGTACTACCTTAAAAGTTTCAATGAAAATCGTGATTGAACAATGAAAACAAATCTTTAACAAAATAAGGTCTAAACCACGAAAGGCCTCTACGGTTGAAATAAAACACGTACATTACTTATCCGTTTTATTTTTAATGCCACTACTACCTACCATATGAATTTGGTTTGGATTGGTTTAAGAGCAAGAGTATGATGGGCAATTTCGTTGTTTTACAGATAGAATTTGTAGGGTTGTTTCCCTCTCTAGTACATTTTTTTTTTTTAAATTGAACTTCTGTTTCACCAGAAAATTTAAATTTAGTGGATTTCTAGCGAGCTGAAACTAAAATACAGTTTAGCATAACAATTTGGATTTTCGTAATTTATTCAATGAAGGTTGGTGAAACAACTATATAGATGGATATGTTTTCAAACTCGAAATCTTTATTAATATTTTATTAGTTCCTAGGGCCCGTGAAGCAAAAAAATATATATATTTTAAAAAATAAAAAAATATATTTTAAATAATTTTTCCCCGTAGAATAACCGGAAAAAATGGATCAAAATCGGTGACGAATATTCCAGATGGACCCCTGGTTTATGTTGTTACTTTATTACACAATAATATATTTCGAGTTTTTTTTACATTTATATGTCTTTTGGCAGGGGTCAATCCTTTTTTGGTGCCACGTTTTTTTCACATTCAAAAATGTAACATATTGACACGTCTTGCTCTGTTGGTGTTGCTCGTATCGAAAATTTACCGGAAGTTTTTTGTTAGAATTTTAATGGATAGTATTTTTTGTAATATATTTATTATTACGAGGACGTTTAGGAGCTATATTGGTATGAAGGAAAAAAGTCAAGATTGAAACCTCACCTTTCTCTCTGTTTATTTCGTATTAAGATTAATTGTTAATTTAATTTAGTTGTTGATTGCAGTAATTTGATCCTTTTAATTCTAAAATGTAAATTGAAAAATTAGTATATTATAAACAGACATATACGTGATCTATTGTTTTTACAAATCAGGGAGAAGTCTTTTTTTTTTTTTTTTTTTTTTTTTTTTTTTTTTTTTTTTTTTTTTTTTTTTTTCATTCTTCCTTATCATTTCTTTCCTTGTATTTTAATTTTATATTAATGAGACTTAAATGTAATTTTAGGAAGAAAATTTGAAGTGAGATTTATTCCGTTAATATTTTGTTGCAAAAAATGTTTCGCTGTAGCTTCGTAAGGATGTAACTGATCGATGAACATGCATAGGAATTTTGTTTTTAGATATTATTTATTTATCGGCCCGTTCCCTCTAGGATGCAGTTATACAGACATGACACCGACATCAAGTGCATCGCAGAGTTTGCTAGACAAAGACAGGTGATGGAAGAGGAGAGATGAGGCGGGCAGCGGTGCAGCTGATAACGGTGCCAGAGTGCGCCTGCGCTCTAGATAGGCCTGTTTGCCACATCTACTCTATTTCACTAGTCAAATGGCCTCGTCCTGTAATGCCAGCTCTTCTTTAGTCGTTTCACATTCACAATATCCTTGGCAGTCCCATCAGAACTATTAAGTTAATAACTTATATTTAAGGGAGGTTTTGATTTACCCGTATCCTGGAATAGTTCTGTAGTACGTTATGGTTGCGAAACTCGAGAGTTATTCCTTATCATAACGATTCCTTACGTAACAGGTTTATAGCAAGCTACGTTCTCATACTTTACCAGGAAGTATTGTAACGAAACAAATCTGCAAATTTTGTTTGAAAACAATAAACCTTTCTTCTCTTAAATTTATTTATTTTTTAAAAACATCAATGAATTCTACATTGATCATTAAATTTTAATACTTATTTTCAATTTTTATAAGCTTTTTTTTTTTGGTTGAGGGGTATACAAAACCTTAAATCTTATACTTTAAAATATGATCGATAAAATAGTCTCTATTATAAATACTACCTTTTTAATATACTTCCTATCATTTAAAAATATTTCAGAGCATTAAACCTTACCCTATAAGTTATGGAAAATTATGTCTAAATTAAAAGAAACGTAAAAAAAAAAAAATAATAATATGGTTCTATGCTATGAAATAATTTTAGTTGGCCTTATAAAAGAAACAGATTTATTAGGCCAAAATTTATTATTGATATTCACTAGTAACTTTTTCTTTTTGTGTTTACGTTTTCTTTATTACTCTTCCCTCTTCCCTCCTCCCAACTATCTTGTCCATAATATAATATCCAGCAACTGTCTTCATCAATATCCTACGTAATAATTGTTGTCGGCTTTATGACAGAAATGAATTTATTAGGCCTAAACTTATTCTAAGTATTTACTATTGTCACTTTTTCTTTGTGTTTAATGTTTATTTTCACTGCTGTTCCCCTCCAACTATCTTATCCATAATATAATATCCAGCAATTATCTTCATCGCTGTACTACGAAATAATTGTAGTTGGTCTTATAATTGATAAAATTGATTTATTAGGCCTAAACGTGTTCTCAAAATTCACTATTATTTTTCTTTTTGTGTTTAATTTTTCTTTTTTACTGCCCCCCCCCCCCTACAATCTTATCCAAAATATAATATACAACAACTATCTTCATCGTTATACTACGAAATAATTTTAGTTGATATATTTTAGTTAGTTTAAAAGAATGAAATTGAATGTGAGAAGATTATTTAAATGACCAAGAGAGGATTAGAGCTCCATAGAGAAGATGATCGGATTAGGAACGATTTGTCTAAATCAGTGGTGTGGTGACGGAACATAAAACTACTGAAATATAAGAGGGACGTTGAAATAGACTAAAAAAGTGTTTTTTCCGTCCACAACTTTTGGTTTTGAAAATTGTTAATTAATAAACTACTATTTTTATAAAAAATCTACAGAATAAAATTTCTCTCTGTACCTCTGTTTTCTTGATTTCAGAAAGCGTTCGACTCTATTTATCACGCAAGCATATCCAAAGCCCTCAAAACTATAGGAATACAGAACAGATATATACAGATTATAGACCAGCTACATAAGGGTATGTCAGCATACATTGAAATGGAAATGTTTTCCCTGTGGAAAAAGGTGTGAGACAGGCAATCCACTCTCTCCAATTTTCTTCGTTTTAGTCCTGGAGTTGGTTTTCTGAAACCTGGACTGGGAAAGAAAAGGAGTAAGAGTCGATGGAAGGTGGCTGAACAACCTACGCTTTGCAGATGACATTGTGCTCTTCGCAACAAGTAGAGCAGAAATAGTTTCTATGTTGAATGAACTAGTACCAGAATGTAAAAAAGTAGGTCTAGACCCAAACTATGATAAGACTAAATTAATGACAAATAGTAAAGAAATAGAAATAAGAATGGGTAATGATAACATAGAATACACTAACGAGCACATCTATCTCGGGCAACTTGTATCCTTCTACGATAGAACAAATGAAGAGATCCAAAGAAGAATTTCACAAAGTTGGAAAAAATACTGGTCCCTAAGGAGTATTATGAAAACCAATGTTGATATGGTATTTAAAAAACAAACTTTTGAAATATGTTTTTTTCCAGTTCTGTCCTATGGAAGCCAAACATGGTCTCTCACAAAGTTTCAAGAAAACAAAGTAAGAGTCTGGCAAAATGCAATAGAAAGAAGTATGACAATTATCAAAAGAAAGGATAGGATCAAGTGCATTGATAATCAGAAGAAAAGAGGGCTCAAAGACTCTTCCATGCTTATAAAAAAATTAAAATGGCAATGGGCTGGGCATGTGTTGAGATCTACTGACGACAGGTGGTTGGTCATACTGTAACCGAGTGGACACCATATAACAATAGTAGGAACTGAGGAAGGCAATTGAAGAGATGGAGCGACTCCTTCAAAAAAGAGGCTGGCCCAACATGGTGGAGAACAGCAAAGAATCAAAATTCATGGTGGGAGAAGTAGAATCAGATTGCGAACCCCGCTTCCCAGGAGGACTGGTCGTCTTGGGGAGTGTAAGACCATTACTCCTCTTAAAATGAGGAAGGCTAGTGCAAGGAAGATAAATGCGTATTTATTTATTGTTAAATTGTATATATTATTTAGTTGCACAATAAAAGCTATTTTCATTTCATTTTTATATCTGGAAAATGCTCCAACGCGATAGTGAATTTTCTTAAAATCCCGTTTAGCAAATAGTATCACTCGTTCGTCAAATGTCTTAGAACAGTGACTACTTGACATGTCATTGCTAAAGAATGGCCAGGTCGTCCAATGATTTCTTCGTTGGTGGAGGATATAGGAATTATTTTATTGTCTTCGTTTGTAGACTGTCGGAAAAGATCCTTGCATAGCAAAGATAAACGAACGTCTATTAAAATTAAAATCAATCTAGTTTAAAAATATACTATTAATATTTTAAATAATCTAATAATGTTTAGATTGCCTAACACACCTTGCTACAGCAATTTGAAATTGAATATAAGGATATATTTAAAACTATTATAAAAGGTAAGGGGGCGAGGGCCTCAGCACGCTCGGTCCTGAAGGTCGTGGGTTCGAACACCACCTGAGTGCTTTAAAATTTATTTCTTTATTATTCACTGAGAGGACGCAAGAATAAACCAGTGAGAAACATGAAGAGTGAACAGGGAGTGGTGATGACAGATGATAAAGATATCCTGGAGATATGGCGGCACTACTACGGAAAGCAATTTGGGTTTAGTGACCACCATGCATCAAGCCAGAGCGTGCCATGGAATGAGGAAGAATATAACGACACGATTGATGAGGATGAGATCGAAAGAGCACTGGACAAAATGAAAACAGGCAAAGCGCCAGGAGCAGACGGCATAGTGGCCGAAATGATAAAATACGGTGGCCCTGAACTGGAACGCAGTCTGCAGGCTCTCTTCCAGAAAGTATGGGATGAGAAAAGGATCCCAAAAGAATGGGAAAATAACATCATAATCCCCATACACAAGAAAGGATCCCAGACTGAATGCTCGAACTACCGTCCTATTTGCTTGACATCAGTCATATACAAGTTGTATACCTCTATCCTGGAAGGCTGGCTGAGGCCAATGGTGGAACACCAAATAGGAGAAGAGCAAGCCGGGTTCAGACCAGGACGCCAAACCCAGGACCACATCTTCACATTGCGGAACATCCTCCAAAAGACATGGGATCGAGACAAGAGCCTATATATCGCCTTCCTTGACCTCAAGTCAGCTTTTGATTCAGTCCCAAGAGAGGAAATCTGGGCGGCTCTCAAAAATAAAAACGTACCCAGGAGCCTGATAGAGGCCATCAAATCGACCTACCAGAACCCTAAGGGAATCGTTAGACTCAATGGGGCTGAGTCTGGGTACTTTCATATAGCAAAGGGGGTTAAACAAGGTGACATCTTGAGCCCTCTGCTATTCCTGCTATTTATGGATGAGATCGCAGCCATTTGTAAAAGAAGAACGGAGCGGACTTTCCTGGGACGAAGGAAAAATCTAAGCCCAGTTGTTATACAGATGCTTCTCTACGCGGATGATGTCGTGCTGATCGCGGACTCAGTTGGGAAGTTACAGAATGGCAAGAAGAACTTCTCCGGAAAGTTATGACGATCAACTCTGGGAAAAGTAAAATCCTACTAACTGGTAGGCGGCATGCAGACGTACATGTGCACTGCAACGGAGAGGAGATGGAGGTCGTGACGGACTTCACCTATCTCGGAACAGTGTTGGACGGTTCTGGTAAGCTGGACATAGAAGTATCCAATAGGATAAGCAAGGCCAATGCAGTGTACTACCAGATATGCAACACAGTAGTGGGAAAGCGAGAGGTGGGTGGGAAGGAACGTCAAGCTCCACATCTTCAAGTCGGTGTACATGCCGATATTACTGTACGGAGCTGAAAGCTGGATACTCACGGAGAAGCAGGAAAGCAGAGTTACCGCTGCTGAGATGAAGTACCTACGAAGAGTCGCAGGCAAGACAAGAAGAGAGTGCGTCCGCAACGAAAAAATAAGGCAGGAGCTAAATATGATCCCCCTCAAGGATACCCTAGAAATCAGACAGTTGAGATGGTTCGGGCACGTGGTGCGTATGAAGGACCATCTAGACCCACTGAAGACGATGGAATATGTGCCGGAAGGGAAAAGGCCGCGAGGACGACCCAGGAGGACTTATCTCCAATACATCGAACTCCTAACCAAGAAAAGAGGAAAGACCCTGGAACAAACTAAAACAATGGCGAGAGACCGCGACAAATTCAAATCCTGGCTGGAAGCTCCCCTACGCCGAGAGGCACCATAGGGAGAAGTGAAAGAAGAAGATAAAAGGTAAGGGGGCGAGGGCCTCAGCACGCTCGGTCCTGAAGGTCGTGGGTTCGAACACCACCTGAGTGCTTTAAAATTTATTTCTTTATTATTATAAAATTTATATATTTATTATTTCGTGGCGAACCCACCATGGCTAAAATAGGTTGGTTACCTGTAGTAGGGTTACTCGTCCTTCTAGACCTAGTTGGAGTTCATAAGGACGTTAAGCCCCAAATAAAAAAATAAGTGGTAATATAAGTTTACAAACGCAGAGGTTGCTCTAACAGCAATGTTAACCACGAAACAAACATAAGAAAACCGTTAATGAAAACTTAAACATTTTTAACGATTAATTCAGTAGCTTATGGAATATTATGATTATAAAATCAGCCATAAATTAATCTAGAGCTATTCAAAATTTATATATTTAATAAATATATATATTTATATAACAACATTGGTGTTCATATTACTCCTTAAGAACCAGTATTTTTTCCAACTTTGTGAAATTCTTCTTTCGATCTCTTCATTTGTTCTATCGTTGAAGGATACAAGTTGCCCGAGATAGATGTGCTCGTTAGTGTATTCTATGTTATCATTACCCATTCTTATTTCTATTTCTTTACTATTTGTCATTAATTTAGTCTTATCATAGTTTGGGTCTAGACCTACTTTTTTACATTCTGGTACTAGTTCATTCAACATAGAAACTATTTCTGCTCTACTTGTTGCGAAGAGCACAATGTCATCTGCAAAGCGTAGGTTCTGAAATCACGAAAACAGAGGTACAGAGAGAAATTATATTCTTTAGATTTTTTATAAAAATAGATATAAAAATAGTAGTTTATTAATTAACAATTTTCAAAACCAAAAGTTGTGGACGGAAAAAACACTTTTTTAGTCTATTTCAACGTCCCTCTTATATTTCAGTAGTTTTATGTTCCGTCACCACACCACTGATTTAGACAAATCGTTCCTAATCCGATCGTCTTCTCTATGGAGCTCTAATCCTCTCTTGGTCATTCAAATAATCTTCTCACTTTCAATTTCATTCTTTTAAACTAACTAAAATCTACCCAGTCCCAGAGAACTTACAAATAACTAGCCATAAATATAACTGAATATCTCGGTGGTTATCGTAAAAAAGTCCAGTTACCTTGAAAAACAGTTAACTATGCCTTCAAACATAGATTTAAACAGATTTTAGCCTTAAATTAGATGTGTTCTTTTAATAAGGCCTTCTGAAGTGCCTCTTTGAAATAAATAAATTTTAAATTTATTCGGTTAAAATGTACTAAAACCATCGGTTAAAATTAAAAAAATCGATTCAAAGTGAACCCGATGGAAATTGAATCAAAGTACTGAAGTTTAGCGACAATGATGGGTCGGCCACGTCATCTAACTAAACAGCACCCGATTGGCTGGATTCATCTTTGTTATCTGTGTAAGAGACAAATTGAAAGCAACAGACCAAGTGGCCTCATACGCTGGAAGTATGGACTAGTAGAGGAAGTAATGAACAGGTACAGGAAAACTTAGTTTGGGCTTTTTCGCAAGTCTAAATATTAAAAATTATGATTAAACACAGAATACAAATTTAATACTTGCAACAAATATAAATTGGTAGCAAACGAAATTTTTAATATGAAATTTTAAAACCGTTAACCAGATAAAAAGGAATAAATTCTTATTGTTTATAACATTGTCTATTTATTGCCCTTTAGTGGGAAATATTGTAACGTTTAATATCTGATCATCACGGGAAAAAGTAACTGTTCAAACTTTACCTGAAAATGTGGCAAAGATATTAATCAAACGAAGGAAAAACAACTGTGCCCGAGCTCGTTGAGGACGAGTCTCGGCTCACAGAAGTCACCAGAAGGTCGTGGGGCTAGAATACCACCTAGGCAGATTGACATTTATTTGGTGGCGAACCCACGGAATGAATCTGGACCTTTACATCCGGGCTAGAATAGGTTGGTAACCTGTAGGATAACCAATCCTCCCTGCCCTAGCTGAAGCACCGAATGACGTTAAGCCTAAACAAACAAACAAAACCTGCGTTCAACCTTCGCTTCAGCAAGATGATAATAGTACATTAAAAGAGAATAGAAAATAATAATTACTCTTCTTCTCATTACGCCTTTTGACCCAACGGATGAGTCTTACCTTGCTTCAAAAGAAAAAATAAATATGATGATAACTGATCACAAGTTTCAGATGAAATTTATGAGTACAGTTTAGCCTTTTACTTATGCCGTCTTAATGAATATGACACCTTGAAAAGTTATTTGTTTGCAAACTGTTGTTAGTACAATCATACAATTATCACAGTTGAAATTATTATATCCTCAAGCCATAAATTAAATATCAGTTAACAGGTGCTAATAACTCTCATCAATTCTGGTTATTTAATTTATTCAAATCTTTTTTACGTTTGTAATTTTTTTTTCAAACAAGAACAGATAAAATATACTTATATACACACACGTATATATACATATATATATATATTCTTGTTTGATTATTTTTTAACACTATAAGAGCATATTTAATATGATAAGAGTTTAATAAATAAAATAACCAACATTGATTGGAATAATAATTAATATAAAATATATTATAAAAAATATTTGTTATTTCACTATATCACCAACAATATTATCAAGGAAAATAATGAAGTTACTATTATTATTCCATGCAAGTTCCACAAAAAGTATGAATGTATTAAAAAAAAAAATTATAAGGTTCAAACAAACGAAAGAATTGTAGCAAGACGTTCTTATAGAGTAACTGACTAAGTTAGTCGTATTACAAACATATTGTTCTTAATTTATTTTTTTCCTCGATGTAAAGATGTAATACATTGATGAAGATAGTAGATGGATATTATACTATGGATAAGATTGTTGGGAGAAGGGGGAGAAATTAAATACAAAAAATAGACACAAAAATAAGAAGTGATGATAATGGATATTGATAATAAGTTTAAGCCCGATAAATCTATTTCTATAATGAGGGCAACTTCAATTATTTCAAAGCTTAGCGATGAAGATAGTTGCAGGAGATTATATTATGGATAAGATAGTAAGTGCAGTAAAAAAGAAAAATTAAACACAAAAGGAAAAATGATAGTGAATTTTGAGAATAATTTTAGGCCTAATAAATCTATTTATATTATAAGGCCAACTAAAATTATTTCAAAGCTTAGTTACGAAGATAGTTGCTGGATATTACACTATGGATAAGAAGGTAAATGGGGTGCAATAAAATAAAAAATTAAACATAAAAGGAAAAATGATAGTGAATTTTGAGAATAAGTTAAGGCCTAATTAATCTATTTCCACTATAAGGCCAACTAAAATTATTTCGTAGTATAACGATGAAGATAGTTGCTGTATATTATATTTTGAATAAGATTGTTGGGGGGGGGGGGGGGGGCAGTAAAAAAGAAAAATTAAAGACAAAAAGAAAAATGATAGTGAATTTTGAGAACACGTTTAGGCCAAATAAATCAATTTCTACTATAAGACCAACTACAATTATTTCGTAGTACAGCGATGAAGATAATTAATTGCTGGATATTATATTATGGATAAGATAGTTGGAGGGGAACAGCAGTGAAAATAAACATTAAAAACAAGGAAAAAGTCACTATAGTAAATTCTTAGAATAAGTTAAGGCCTAATTAATCCATTTCCACTATAAGGCCTACTAAAATTATTTCGTAGTATAACGACGAAGATAGTTCCTGTATATTATATTTTGGATAAGATTGTTGGGGGGGGGGGGGCAGTAAAAAAGATAAAATAAACACACAAAGAAAAATGATAGTGAATTTTGAGAACACGTTTAGGCCTAATAAATCAATTTCTATTATAAGGCCAACTGAAATTATTTCAAAGCTTAGTTACGGAGATAGTTGCTGGATATTACATTATGGATAAGATAGTTAGAGGGGAACAGCAGTAAAAATAAACATTAAACACAAAGAAAAAGTGACAATAGTAAATACTTGGAATAAGTTTAGGCCTAATAAATTTATTTCTGTTATAAAGTCAACAACAATTATTACGTAGGATATTGATGAAGACAGTTACTGCATATTATATTGTAGACAAGATAGTTGGGAGGAGGAAAGAGGGAACAGTAATAAAGAAAATGTAAACACAAAAAGAAAAAGTTACTAGTGAACATCAATAATAAATTTGGGCCTAATAAATCTATTTCTTTCATAAGGCCAACTAAAATTATTTCATAGCACAGAATCATATTATTATTATTATTATTATTTTTTTTTTTTTTTACGTTTTTTTTTTTTTTTTTTTTCAATTTAGACATAATTTTCACACACATATATATATTTATATATATATATATATATATATATATATATATATATATATATATATATATATATATATATATATATTTAATTGTACGTTAAATGCAAATAATTATGACTAAGCAGCTACAAACGTTAAAGTTTTTAATCAGTCAACATTTGAAACCTTTTACGGGTGCCATTTTATTCAATGAAATTCCTTTATGCGTAATTTGTCTGCTAACTGTAGTTAGCTCATAATCAGTATAATTTCGCAGATAGAATAATTGAGCCACAAATTAAATTTTAATTAGGAGGTGTTGATGGTTTTCGTAATTGAGAGTTATTAATTCCATTGAATTAATACATTCACCTGGTATTAAAAGAATATGAAGAACTGTTTTGAATGTTTCATATAAACGTAATTATGTGAAATAGAATCGTCTTAGATTAGTCAAACATTTTACCCATATGTTTACCTCATTTAATATTTTCTTTAACAGTTTCTAAAGGTTAAATTTAACTTATAAAACAATTTAGATGCTTAATCACTTGTGAAATTGAAGTTTCATTTATTTTCGATAATATTATCCATAAAGAAAAATATTTTTCTTGAAAAAAATATTTTTGAATTTATTCCTATTCTTATTGCTAGTTAAAATGCCTTAAAACCGTCTGTTAATATAATTTTAAAGCATAAAATTGAATCAACTTTAGTTATGCTTTCTTTTTATACAATATTTTGTTATTGTTAAAGTTATTCAGATATTATATATTCCATTTTCATATTCCGATTTTAGTATAAATATATAAAACGACACAAACTGGCAACATTCAATACGTAAGTTGAGGGAAAAATCTAAAGAAAGATGAAAAAGCAATGATTTTTTGCAAATCTCTTTTAATTTAGAACGAAACATAGGCTTACCATCTTATTTCACTTTATATAAAAACTATTTCGATAAAAAATACAAAAAAATAATCGATACTGAATAGATTGAAGTTTTCCAAATTGGTTTGAAATAAAGTTCTTAAAGAAACAAGAGTTCTGTGGGTGTAGGAGTACTTTTTTTAATAATTTATATTTGCTATTGCTTTTTTATAATTATATTTATTTAACTGGATTTATTATTGTATTAATAGCTCAACAGGAACTCATAGCTGCCCTTGGTCCTCTCAAATCTGGGTATCCAGGCAGTCGCTAAGTCCGCTTGATACACCGATTCTCTTGTGTTCTGACCCATCTGGGATTCCGTGGTGCAATCGTTGGTAACTCTCCGTTATCCATCCTGATTAGCTGACCCAGCCTTTTCAGTCGCTAAATTTGTACGAAACAAGACGCTAGAAAATCGTCATAAACCGTTCATCTCTTTGTTCCTCCTCACTCAGTATATCAGGTTGTATCCCGTTGTAACACCTTCCAATCAAATCGGTTTTTTGCGCAAGGTTCAGGTTGATCAGGCGCAGGTCAGATCAGCTCGGATAGTAATAATCTACTACATAGGAAATTTCTTAGGAGAAAAATGGTTTATTATTATTACTACGGCATTGCATTTCCTCCTCTTCTTATATATATAATCATTCCCTATATTTCTAAGACTCTTGAAAGTATTTCGTTTCCACCACATAATGCTTAAGTGGGTTTAGAGGAGTTTTCTTCTTGAGTAACATTATTTTCGTTTTATCCTCTTTTATGGATAGTCCTATTCTTACCGCGTCTCTTTCAAATCCTTCACTGGCCTCTTATATAGTATTGGACTGCCTGATCAGAGCTATATCTTCATCATAACCAAGTAACTGACACATTTTACTAAAAATAGTGCATGATTGATTGAGCTCGCCTCTTTTCACTATACTTTGTAGGGTAGTGTTAAATAGAAGTGGCGAAAGGAGATCATCTTGTCTAACTCCTGATTTCACTGCCAAAATTAATTTATGTTATCAATTTATCAAGCAATAACCTCAAAAAAAAAAAAAAAAAAAAAAAAAAAAAAAAAAAAAAAAAAAAAAAAAAAAAAAAAAAAAAAAAAAAAAAAAAAAAAAAAAAAAAAAAAAAAAAAAAAAAAAAAAAAAAAAAAAAAAAAAAAAAAAAAAAACGAGCCTTACTAAAAGACGTCTCTTTGAAATTGTACCCGTTTCCTAAAATATTAACTATCTAACTAAAGAAAACTTATGTTCATATTACTTCCAGATTTATCACTTATCAGAAATCAGTTTTAACTGAGCTTCAAAAACAGATAGTACGGGTTGTGATTGTTTTGTACACCCTTATTTGCCATCAGTGATAGCTAAATTGATACTTCTTTTTTTTATATAACGCCTTACCCGTTAACATTGAGCTTTTCATGGCAGCTCTATACAATCTTGTTATTGTGATACTGTCCTCAACAAAAATTAATTCTAGTTAAGGAGAAACAATTTAGTTCATTGAGGATTTGTTATTTTTCTGTTGATCTTAGTCTAACGCTAAATTTTGTCATCTAATGAGCTTAGTTTGTAGTAGACTCTTGGGTTAGAAAAACCCAGGAAACAGAGTGTAAGGAATAATTATTATGATTATCCACACAATTATAATATAATCTTCGTCATCATCTTTAGCTCTATAATCCTTTACTGGATCTTGGCTACCTCAAGAATCTATTTCCACTTTTCTCCTTCTCGGCCGTTTTTGTCCAGTTCCTGATTACAAGAGTTCGGACATCGGCACCCTCTCCATCTATCCATCTCAACTTTAGTTTCCCCACTTTCCTTCTGGTTCTACTCACTGCAGTTTCTATGTAGTTGAGGTCTCTTCCATCTGAACAACATGGCCATTTGAGTTTAGCTATCCCGAATATGCTTTAGCACATCCTTATCCTCACTCACTCTATTTAATAAAAACCTAAATAATGCAATAAAAATCCTCAAAATTTTTTTACAAATATACAATAAGATACCGTAATTGTTATTATGTTCAATTAAGTGGTCTTTCAAACTCAGATGCCCGCCACAAACTAAACTATGCTGACTTGTTTAACACATTGTATTTTCTTTCAAGTCTTTAGCATAGGAGTTTAATTAATAATGGAACCACTCGTCCTTTGTGAATGAAATTCTTTCACCCGCAACTAGTACAAATTCCCGTCAGTTACTTATCCCTTTGATATATTTTCCTTCTAATTACTTACTTAATTTTCAACCTATGTGGATTTTTCTTTTCCTCCTGATTGCATCCTAGAAAAACTTTTCTCTTAAAAAGAATTACTTCATTACCGAGATTGTGATAATACCTTTATTTATTAAGTTAAAGGTATTTTCTACTACGTTATCTATTTGAAATGGTGTTTTTTGTTACATTAACCGGAATTTTCCTTTTTGCATTTTATTAAAGATGGACCGACTGGTCTACGAAGCCGATTGTTGCTTTGATTGGGATTCGGGTGACATCGGCAATGTGCCATGCGCTTTGTTTATAGCCGTCGGTACATGTAGCTGCAGGTTTTTGTTCATCTTATATTTTTTCTTCTATTTTCTGCTAACGGGTTGGTATATAGTGTAAGTTTTTTTTTTTACATGGAACATGTTTTACCGGTGACCTTTGTTCAAAAGCGATACGTTTTGGGGGAACGCGAGGGTTCCACGAAGTTTGATGTTTTGATATAAGGAAAATAGAAGCAGATAAGGGCTTAACTCTCATTATAATAAATTAAGCTATCACTTGAAGAGTGAGTTTCTAATGAGTCAGCACCTTTTTACTTTGTTTCTCCCAATACGAAATAAAACATTTTAATTTGGATTTGACCGATCTTACTCGATCCCTCTTTTTCTAGCGTTGGTTTCTTGAAAAATAGGTAAGTTAGACCTTGAAAAACGTTTACGTGAATAACTTGATCTATAAATGTCTTTAATAATTCAATATTGTTATTAAAATTTGATTTTAAATATTGATATAAACCCTTTTTGTATTTGTAAATACTAGAACTAGTTATTTAAACAATTATCATTTTAATTAGCATGAAGTATTAGAGTAAGCAATAAAATCTCAAATGAAATTACTATCATCAACTCAAAGAAAATGAATAATTGAATTAGTCATCTTAAATAATACAATGACCAAATTTTATTTCGTTTTATCGCTTTTTGCGTATTCAAAATTACTCTCCTTTGGAAATAAACAATACAGATAAGAGGGAAAAAATAAAGAACGTATGGATATAACGTAAGGATTATTTAATTTGAAAATTATCCTTTAATTTCCACACATGGCAGTAATTATTAACCTAATATTATTGTACAGATTAGGTGTACCACTCAACATTGTACTTTTAAAATTACCTAAACCTTCCTAGAACTAAGAAGATGGTATAGTTAAAATTTAATACAGAAGGTACGGTGTTACACAGATATTGAAATTGATAATAAAATGTACTTATATTCAATATGTACTTTACTGGGATCCACGTGTCGCTCCTCGTATCTAAATTTATTTAAATAATATAATTGAATATAGGTACATTTTATACACATTTTAACACCGTACAATCGTAACCTCTCATGTACAATAGAAAGGTGCTTGTTACCAATCGGTCAATTTTCAACTTCACTGTTATGCAAATATTATCGCTTATCTAACAACACATTAATTGAAAATCAGTAAATTTTATTATTTCTAAACCTTCCTAGAACTATAAAAATGATCTGGTTGAAATTTAGTGCAGACTGGTTTTCTAGTTTTCATGGTTCGTGATCACAAATGAAAAATATTTTTATATAATAGTATAGATAAAATGGTTGACAAGGCCTATATCCCATCTGTATAAATCTAGACAATCATTTTTGGATATTGGGAGTATAAAAAGAAACAGAAAATCACTGGAAAAAATACTTTGATTATTTCATTCAAATAATTATATAATATATATACTTCCTGTCGTGAAATTCTCTTTGGTTCGATTTATTTTTATATTTAGTCAATTGGATAAAATTTTATCAATCGATTTTGAAGTTAGATGCCATCTTGTAGAGACAGCTCCTTCACATTCAAAAGTAAGAACTGGCGTGGGTTAAATAATTCCGTGGCGGATTCAGTGAATCCCGGCCTTCTTACTTTGGCTAAAATAAGTTGGAGACTAGTAGGCCAACCCGTCCTTCCTTTTCCACCTAGAGTGCTCTCTGACGTCAAACGCCTACAAATATAAAAACATTCTAGAGGTTAAATAGTCCTGTGGTGCAGTTTGAAGTAAAGGTTATCGAAATTAAACTCTTATTATTAGTGTAGGAATTGATTTTTTGTAATTAATAATCTTAAAAATATTAGTAATATAAAGGAAATATTTATCTTTTTGTGGGCTATAATAAGAACACTTTTTTTATTGAATGAATGAATAACTGTATTTTCACAGGAGGTCTGACTTCAGAATGAACAGTTAAAATGAAAAAAAAAAAAATATATAAATAAATTGATACAAACATAAAATCCATAAATCCTACACATAATATAAAATTAAATAGATATACTACACATAATAAGTACAACTTTAAAAAAAAAAAAAAAAAAAAAAAAATTCGGCTGAATAAAAAGAAAAACAAATGTTTAGACAAATAAAAATTAAACAAAATACTTGGAGATCACCATTTGAATCAAGTGATAAAAGATTTTCCATGGTCATCTCAGGAGTAGGTTTGGATAGGAGATACTTGCCTAAATACTTTTGCCTTTGTCTCCTAAATGCCGAAAAATCCAGCAAAAAGTGTGTGACACCATCACTAACATTTGTGTCACAAAAATCACACGATTGATCAGTGTTAAATTGTCTGTGCATCCCACCGTACTACAGTCGTGTATTCCTTTTGCTGGACATCCTCAGTTGAGGGAGAGTTTTCAGATTTTCTATATGGGTGTTGAAATGTAGGTGCGATTGAGGTGTTCCAAAGGTTGTGATATTTCTGTAATATAGATTAAACTCGGACTGCGCCACTCGATCGAAATCTAAACTCTCGAGGCCCTCTTATTTTATTTAAAATTTATTTTTTATAAATTTTGCATATATTTATACTATGCAGCTGAATATATTGAATTTAAAAAGCAATATATGTTCTTTGTAAGCAACAAAGAAGGAGATTTACAACACCATCTCCTAAAGTTAATTCCTAATTATTATTTTTCGTTTGTTCAGTATTTGCCACAGCATTTATTTATTCACTCGCTACTCAGAAAATAATTCAAATTGGAAATGAGACAGAAATTAATGACCTACACACATTCACTAAAACCTTTATATAGTGAAGCACCACAAATTTACGGCACTGCTTAACAGACACACATAAGAAGATTACAAACTTTTAGTCCAAGACCTTAAGGCTGACTAATAGCTCAAGCACCATGCTACCTCAACATCAGACCTCCACACACTGACCTACGCAAACAAATACGGTCACACTACAAACTGTTCCACGATAAATTAAATGGACAAGCAAATAAACGTGTCGATAGAATTGACACATTTCTTATGCCGGAGAATACCAGACTGAAAAGAAACTGTATGAGAAATCTACTAACATTAAAGTAAATCAAAGACAAGGAAGGGGCCACTCGGTACTATCTCTTCTCATATTAAAATTGCCATTTGTTTTATTTTTATATTCCAGCATATCTGCTGGTTGTGAATTTTGTATTTAATAGATGTTGATTAAAAAAATTCATGTAAAAATTTTTATTTTACCAGACTTTTTTTATTTGAGTGTGACTAGCACCTTCCTTACCAACCATAATTATTTCTCGTTAAATAATATGGAAAAAATAATGCTTGAAGGTTTGTTATAATTTTTTTAAAGAAACTATTTTTAATTTCTAATTACTTTTAATATCTTTATTTTTTATAAGAAAATATTAGAAATTATTACTAATAATAATAACATGCTATTTAAAGACTAATCGTGTAAACATGGAACGTTTTCTTGAAAATGCAGTTCCAAATATCAGACAAACAGTATAGCAGTTAATTTATAAAAGAAATCTTTTAGATGGATCGTTTAAAATTATAAAACAGAATTCAGTTTTTTGTAAAAGTATGAGCTATTATTTATGTTTTACAATTTATAAACAATAATACAAAATAATGTTTTGTATGTCACCTTAAGAAAAATATATGATGACAAAGCCTTAATATTAAATTATCCGCAAGTCATTTTACTAACAAAGAAGTTGAGTATTACATTTTTCTTCTTTTTTTTTTTTTACATTTTTTTTCTTTTTTTAATAAACTAATAATTTCTCTTTAAGGCATGAAAAATAATTATAATCTATTACTTTAATCTCCGTATATGTTTTGTTTTAACGTGTGGCTTAAATTTAGCATTTTACGTTATCATCGCTTGCCAATATTTTAGTTTCTCTAATGGCGTATAGATAAAGTATTGTTACAAAAAATAAATATAATTTTTAAATTAGCTTAAAGGCAAAATAAATAAATACTTAAAAAAAAAAATAAGTTAAGGATTGTCGACTATGATGAAAACTTGCATATATTTAATTTGCTCGCAGCAAATATTATATATTATAATTCGAGTTGCTATAAATCAGAATTATTTAATTTTCCATTGAAAATAACTTTTATTTGGAAAATATACAATATATAATAATAATGTTTTATTTCAAAACAATATAATATTATTTATAAATTTATCTATACTTTACCTACCTTTTATTTTACTTCTAATGTGATAGTGACTCGATCTTGAGTCCTAAATATTTAATGTTAATCCAAATTATAGATACACATACTATTTATCTTTGTTTTTTTTTAATGATTTTTTTATTGTAATTGATACGATCAGATTATAGTAATCATATAGTTCTTAGGGTAGAACAAAGCCAGCGACAATCTTACGATTCCCTTTGCTTGAGTGAAAGGGGCTTCTTTTGAGAAGTCAAATGAAATCAATGAACTTGTTTTTTAGAGTTCATGCAACTGTTAGTCATGTTTTTATTTAATATTGATGTACTAATTGCCACTTGTAATTATTTTATTTTAGTTAAAGAATTATTAGTTAACTGGTTTCGAATATTAATCATTCATCATCAGTTCTAAAACATACAAAATTTTCAAAACATCGATGTATTGTTACATAGTCTCAATATGTAAGTTTTTTTTTAAATGTAAGACTAGAAATCAAATGTATTGCTATTCACCTACAGAGGCAAAACGAACTTTTGAAAGATATGAAGAGTGGAAGGGAGGTGGAAAGATCCAGGTAGGTTAAACCTTTGGGTTTTTCCTATGACCACTTTTCCTTTCCTACTGATAACAAATTTAAAATGCGACTGTCAGAAATATTTATTTGGTAATTTAAATACAAATCTCGATTGGTGTTGTACGATTTTATAATTTCGAATGACACATAAATATTCAATTTTGGGCTATTTTCTACTTGATGTATTAATTTCATTTCTGAGTCTTTTTTTAAAATAAATATAGTCTTTATGACTATAAATATTTTAATTTAGATGGATAGCGAAGTTAGAATTCTGGGTCTTATTTTTGTATGCTTAAATGTTCTTTTAGTCTTGGATTGACTGATCGTTCAGTAGTGGTAGTTTTAGTTTATTTGGCTTCACAGTGATTACATTTTAGTTCGTATACACCGCTTTTTTTGATAGGACCTACTTTTCTTTAAATAAAGGGAAATATGATGACAATGTTTTATTTATTTTAAATAATGTAAATCGCTTGTATAATTTAAAAATGAATAAACAGGAAGATCGTTTACATATGGAATTCTCTCTTTCACCTGTTCTGGCAGAACTTTAAATAGGCAAGTTAGAATGAACAATCCTTCACTTAAAAAATTTTTATTTGACCCACCATGACATATACTGGTATCGGTATGTTGATGGCATAATATGCCTATGGTCTGGGGACGAACAAGCAAATCCCTAACTAGGTTTTTAAAAAATATAAATGAAATCCAACCTTCAATTATATTCACATTAGAATTACAGAAAAATGAAACTTTAAACTTTTTTGACACAGAAATCTCTATAAAAAATAAACCCACACGCACAGAAATAGTTAAACACATTTGAAACTAGCCCTCAAATAATATAATTTCAATAGAACTGACAATTAATACACCAATCCTATTTGTATTAATCCTTCTATACCATTATGCGTACCTCAAGTCATGTTTTTATTTGTTTATATGGGTCTTTAAGTCCTAAAGATATCCAATCTGGGCAGCAAGGACTGGTTATCTTACAGGTTACTACACAATTCTAAACAGAATGGGAACGTCGAAATTGCGCTGCATTGAAATAAATATTAACCCACTCAGACGCAGTTATTTACTGACGACGCAGTGGTTACAAGAATGTTTTATTGCTTGGCACTCTAACATCATCGACCATCCCAATCTCTTAATAAACATTTGTAATTTGAAAGCTTGAAGTGTAGAGCATTCTTCAAGTATATGATAAATTTGTTGAAAATGAAAAGCAGTGGCTTGTCAGTGCGGTACGAGGATTCTTAGTTAACATTATGTATTTATCCAACGACCATAGGCGGCAGCCGCTAGTTCTTAGACAGACTCATTATGAATGCAAAACACTTTATAGTTGTAACGAGGTTTCTTAAGTTACCTCCTATGACTTTTATGATTCACTGCTAATATAGTCTTCTCATATTGTCGATGAGGTTCATCCTTCAATATTAGTTTACATCTTTGACAGCTCTATTGCCGTTTCATTTCAATTTATCATTTGCCATTTTTTTGAACTTGATGTGTGCAAGTATGCATTTTACGTTTATACTTAATTATAGCTCGTCTTAAATGTTGTTATCTATAGCCCCCAATTAAGATGTATATTTCTACTTCTGCATTTCCACTTCTTTCAAATTTTTTATTTGAAAATAGGGACGAATTTATATGATATATGCACAGGTTTGGGATTTGAGCTGGTCATTTTTTAATTACCATCTAATATTCAGAATTCTTCCACTATCATCGAATGATTTGATTTTGATTTAATAGAGATTTATCGAGACAAAATATTATGCTTTAATTTTAAGTGGCACCCGGGACTACTGTATAAGCTCCGTCAATTCCGACTATCTACATATTTCCTTAAATTAGATCCTACCTCAGTGACCGAATCTTCAAAGTAAACCATAAATTTTCCTATTCTCCCCTCTTTTCTTAATATGCCGGAGTTCCTCAAGGTAGTATCTTAGGTCCCATCCTCTTCACGGTGCATACAGCTTACATCCCGACTCATACTACCACTGTCCTCACCTACGCCGATGACACATGTGTGTTATCAGTAAATAATAATCCTTTCATTGCATCCCAATCACTAAAATCTTATATTACTAACATTCAAGAATGGTGTCGAAATTGGAGAATTTAAATAAATCCAAACAAATCCCATTAAATAACCTTTACCCTTCGTCGTAAACCTACGACATCCTGTCCTACAGTATCATTTAATGATATTCCACTAATCCCTGTTGAACAGATCCGCTACCTAGGACTCCACTTGGACAAACGTCCTACTTGGAATCCACATACAAGACTAAAACGACAAGAAACTGCTCGTCGTTACAGACTACTTAAACATTTACTAGACAAACGTTCAAAGCTTCCAATAAATTACAAAAGACTCATTTACATGACTGCGATAAGACCTCTTTGGACGTACGGAATTGAGCTTTGGAGGTCCACTAAACCATCCAATTCATCTCGTATCCAATCCTTACAATCCAAAATCCTTCGAAAAAGCCTTAATGCTCCTTATTTTGTGACCAATAAACTTATCCATTAAGATCTTAATGTTCCATATGTTGCTGATCTAGCCCAAACCAGATATGCATCCTTCCATAGTAAGCTCCATAACCACTCCAATCCACTAGTTTCCCAACTTGCTCCCCTCTCCATTCCCGATAATCCACCGAGGCGTCTGAAAAGAAGATGGCCTAGAGACCTTTTAGTGTAGATTTTATTGAAGTCCTACTAGTGAGTAGTTCTTCACAAGTTACTTACATGACATTGTATTCACTATCAGCACATTTAGTTAATGTATATTATTTGGTACAGTTGTAAATATCAATAAATGAAATGAAAAAAAAAATATAGTTAAATTCTGTGAAAATTTTAAATGAGAAATATTCAATTAGACGGCGTTGTGCAGAAACCAATCAACCCACAAAAACAATTAAATAAATTAAATTCAGCGTTAAGTCAAAAAAACATTTATCTTCATGTATTACTGATTATGTTCACTTTTTAGTTGAATTAACATAAATTTGGTTACGTGATAAGAATTGATAAGGTTTTGTGGCTTGGTTGGATTCTGCAGATTTGATTATCGTTAATCATGTTATTTTTTAACTTTTATCAACTTTCTGATTCATTTTTATTATTATTATTTTATTTATTTATTTTTTAACTAAATGTTACAATATTCTATGTTTGGTATTACAAATAAACGAAACAACAATAATTTTTAATATTACAATATTTATTTTAAAATCAAAATAACCATGTTGATCATTTTACACAACTGTTTGAAACCCGAAATTTTTTCTTCTTCATCGACATGGAAATCTAACTGATTCACTCTGTAGCCATCTATATATTCCTGAATTTCTGAGCATTTTTTAAAACTTTTATTAAAGTATCTTTAAGTATTGCCTATCATTGTATTTCGAATCAGAAATCAGTTTTAAATTAATACCAATCATTTCAGTTTAATAACACGCAACTGACATTCACGGTTAGGAAGAAAGTTCAAATTGTAGTGGGGAGTCTTCTGCTTGCGCTGATAATGTGGAATGTTATGTCCAAAGAGCAAAAGGTGGTTTCCCATTTATGTTATCTATGATTCTATAAACCACTTTAAGTGGTGGCCAATAGCTCATTTTGAAATAAGCAGAAAACTACCTAGCGGGTTGGTTGCATTCTGCTAAAACTATTGGGTTGTTTTACATGAAATGTCCGTTTTCAAGGTATAGGGATTTTAGTAAAAATACAATATGAAAACAATATAATTTTATTTGAAGTATTTACCTTCTTTTTCTACACATTTTTCCCAACGTGACAACAACTTTTTTATCCCGGATTTGAAAAACTCTGAGCTTTGAAGTGAAACAAAATCTGAAAACGCACTTTTGATTTCAGCATCATTTGCAAAAAATTTTCCTCTGCAGAAGTTGTCTAAATTCCTGAAAAGGTGATAATCTGTTGGAGACAAGTCGGGAGAATATGGTGGGTGCGGAAGAACTTCGTACCCCAGCTCTTTCAATTTATGCATGGTAAGTTTTGAAACGTGGGGTCTAGCGTTGTCGTGTAGGAGTATAGGGCCCTTCCGATTTACCAATCCAGGTTGTTTTTTCAATAATTTTTCGTGCATTTGGCCAATTTCATTGCAGTAGGTTGTGGAGGTAATGGTCTCACCTCTAGGCAAAAAGGAATAATGTATGATTCCAGCCATGGACCACCATACTGTAACCATAAATTTTTTCGGGTGCAAATTTGGTTTTGGCATTTGTTCTGGGCTTTCGTCGATGTCTAACCACTGCCCTGACCGACGCTGATTGTCATAAGCAATCCATTTTTCGTCGCAAGTTATTATTCTTTCAAGGAAAGGGTCGGTTTTTTTGCCTAGCAAGCAACGAAACGCAGGTCTCAAGACGTTTCAATTGCTGTCGCTCAGTGAGATCGTGAGATACCCATGTATCGAGCTTTTTCAACAACAGAGACTCGCAAAATCCTCTATGTATTTCAAATATTATAAAATCGGACATTTCATGTGAAACAACCCAATAAATAGATTATGTGGCTTGGTTGTAAAATCGTAGATTGGCCTATTTTTGTTCGAATGTTGTACTTAGTTGAATTTTCGTTGTTTTGTGGGATGGTTGGTTTCTGCATAATGCCGTATAATTAGTATAGTAATTAAAGAGTAATAATAAAAATAGTAACCCATGCTTATTGACTGTGATTTAAATTGAAAAATTTAATCGTTTATTTCATTCATGTTTTAATTTTATAAATACGATATCTTTTCATCTTAACTGGTGTAGAGATGAAATGGTCCCGTTTGTTCAAAGACAGCTGATGCCAAAACCAGATTTTCTATGTCGATTGTTTATAAAATAGTTTAAAAAACAATTTATTTTTCAATAGTGGCGGAAAAATCGGGAAATACTGATACGTTATCGTTACTACGTCAGTTCTGTCTATTGATAGATGAGTAGATGGCTTTCAGGACTTTTTGTATGTTTCATATTTTATATTTTTCTAATATCCTAATGTTATAACTTCAAAAAATATTTCCTTATGTCAGTCGGGACTTTTACCATTCTATTTCTTTTAAAATTTATATGTATATTAAGCATTTATTGAGTAAATATTTAAAATCTGGCCCAATTAAAAGCTATAAGTAATATGGATAGTTATGAAACCATTCATACAATATGTAAAATAAGAAAATGGAAAAGTAAATCTTACTGTACAATATATAAACTGAAATAAATAACAATAATTATAGTAGAAATATAAATCAAAAGTTATAAATACAGTACTCCCTCAAGTCGAAGGACAAGTCAGGTCCAAAGAAATCCCAACCCTCACTGGTATATAAAAACCTGTGGAGGCTTAGTGAGAGCGCTGTAGTATAATCGCTCAGAGCATGAATGAAGAAACTGCCCTTTTTATCCTGCGAGAAGGATTATAAGAATTTGTAGAATAGGGAAACTGAATAGGAATTGAGCTAGAGAATTTAGATAATTAAAGGAAATTTTGAAAATTTGACTAGTTAAAATGCAAGGACAAAATTTATATTAATGTATAAAGTTTTTCTGGAGACATAGGAAGGGGCGTTGGTTGCGGTCCTCTGGAACTAGGATTGGAAGGATTCTATAAGTTTGCTGTGCCACCAAATTCAAGTCCAAGTTGAGAGATACGTTTTGCCTATTATACGGGTAATTGGCTTTACTAATTGACCTAATATTTACAGTTAGTTAAACAACAGTACTCTTTGTTAAAATTAACAGCAACAGTTCTTGGTCATGTAGAAATAAGCCGTTACGCGAAATATTTTGATTTTTTTAAAGAAACTTCTTTTTCTCCTACAAACTTACTTTTATACCTTTAAACTTTTATGGTTTGTCTGTCTTATTTCATAAAATGAATGATCTGCAACTATCACTATCTAAATATAATGTCATATCAAAAATGAGAGTTTTAAAATATGCTTTTTTTTTTTTTAATTTGAAAAGTAATATTTTTTTTTTAATTTGAAAAGTAATATTTTTTTTGGGGGGGGGGGGGGGGGGTGAGGGAGTATTTCCAAAGTAATAAAATGTAGTTTTTCAAAAAAGAGTTAATAAATTCCGTGTAGAATGCTGACAATGTATTCATTGCCTGGTGAGTACGACTGGATATTTTACATTTTACGTAAGTAATAACAATTAGGACTATCTGGTAGAACCTTTGTTTTGCCAGTAACTTAATTTGTTCCTATCTACCTAATGTTCAGAAATTATGGACTAATCACTTATTCTATTACCGGTGTATATATACATATATAAAGCCCATCCCGGGTTGTAGTGCTTCACAAGAAGAAGAAGTATATATATAATCCGCAGGAAGATCAGCCATCTTCAAGACCAATTTATAGAATTAATGTAAGAGAAGGATCGCCTTCATAAAGCCAATGGTCTCAAATTTTATAATTTATTTAAACGTTTCACCACAAATCACCAGTACAAATCACAATTTCAATCACAATCAATTTCACAGTAACTTTTCAAAATTAGGAATTTAGGACAATGAGATTTTGTATATAACAAATATATATATATATATATATATATATATATATATATATATATATATATTTGTTATATATTTGTTATAAGGAATATATTAGAAAAGTCATGGGACAGAAATAAGAACACATACTTAGCATTCCTGGACCTTAAGGCTGCTTTTGACTCAGTCCCACGTCAAGAAATATGGAACGCCCTCGCAGCAAAAAACGTACCAAGAGATCTCCTTACCGCCATAAAATCCGTGTACGCAAATTCAAAAGGAGTGGTAAGGATTAATGGAACAGAAACTGCTCCTTTTCCCATTACCAGAGGAGTAAAGCAAGGAGACAGCCTGAGCCCACTTCTATTTACCGTGTTCATGGATGAGATCCATAAAATTTGTAAAAGGCGTACCGCACGAACAGTGGTAGGAAAGTGGAACATGAGGACGATACTGAGCCAATCACTCTTATATGCGGATGACATCGTCCTCATATGTGACACTAAAGAAAAATTAAAGCAAGCTCTCTTGGAATGGCAAGAAGAACTTAAGCGAAAAGGAATGACCATCAATGCCTCTAAGAGTAAGATACTGGTCCTGTCCCGAGATGAGGAGGAAACAGTGGAGGTGATTTGTAATGGTGAAGTTCTTGAAGTAGTTGAGAACTTTATCTATTTGGGCTCTAACATAAACAAACAAGGAAAAATAGACGGGGAAATAGCAAATAGGATCACGAAAGCTAACCAGATCTATTATAGCATTTGCAATAGTATTGTTGGGCACCGAGATGTGGGGCAAGAGACAAAGCTCCACATTTACAAATCAGTATATCTCCCTACTCTTACCTACGGGAGCGAGAGCTGGATTATGCTGGACAAGCAGGTAAGCCGGATAACAGGAGCTGAAATGAGGTACTTACGTCGGGTCGTAGGAAAAACGAGAAGAGACCAGGTAAGAAATGAAAGGATTAGAGCGGAGCTGAAAACTCCTGCACTGAAAAATATCCTGGAAAAACGTCAGCTGAAATGGTTCGGCCATGTTTGTCGAATGAGTGAGGACCGGGAACCTAAAAAGGTGTATGGAGGCGCGACCCACTGGCAGGAGGCCACGCGGAAGGCCTAGGATTTTGTATGAAGATTATATCCAGAGGATCGGAGGAAAGACATTCCAGGAACTGAAACAACTCTGCAAGGACCGTGAAGCCTGATTTTTTATTATTACTAAAAAGGCTCAGCAATGAAACTTTGCTCATATAAGAAATATGAAAATTGGTTTTTGTATCAAGAGATGTTTCTGCTTGGAATTTATAATTTAATTGACTTTCCATGACTGCACAGCCTAACTACCTACATCTTCATAAGTTCCTTAGTGGGGGAAAAAAAAATACCATATCAATATATAAATAATTTTTAACTTCTATATATTTTCATTCTTCATTTTTATTATTAGCGAGATTTATAGAATTCTCGAAATAAAAAACTAATATAATAAAAAAAAAACACTAATAAAATAATACATCAAAATATAATTAATTTTTAACTTCTATATATTGTCATTCTTATTGTTTATTCTACTTTTTTTATTTTTCATTTTTTTTTTTAAATACACACAATTGTGAATATTTAAAAAATGTTTCTCGTTAAGTTTCTTTAAACAAAATTTTTAATTTTCATACTGTTTTTTTTATTATATATATTTTTTTTAATTTCACACTTTTTGTCATACTTTTTAGTTTGTTTTCAGTCCTGATCAAAGCTTACATTGTAGTTCGAAACGTCAGGACTATAAATTAAAATGTATATTTTAATTGTCTTTCTATGACTACACAGCCCAACTAACTAAATATTCATTAGTCCCTCAGTCAAAAAATAAATAAATAAAATAAAATAAAAAAACATCAAAATATAATTAATTTTTAATTTCTATATATTTTCATTCTTATGTTTGTTTTCTTTTATTTCGAACTCTCGTCTTTGCCTTTTCAAAATTATTTATTTTTTTTTTTTTAAATAAACATCAATAAAAATTTTTTTTAAATGTTTCCTTTTTTGTTTTCGGAATACTTTAAATTTGATTATTTGTAATAGTTTAGCATTTATATAGTACGAATATTTTTGGAATTTGAAGTTTATGATAAGATTGGAATTTTTAAAATGCCTGTATTTCTTTAAATCTTATTGATATTCTTTAAACTTTTATATATTATTATAAAATACGATTTTGCGACGGTTGGGGTAGATGGACGATAGCTAAAAGAGCGGTAGATAGCCGTACAGCGAGGTACACACGAGATCAATGCCGGCGGAGGAGGGGTTCGGCCCATATCGATCCAAGGTGGCGCTGCCGTCGCCGGCACTCGCTATCTCCCGCATATCGACTACTGGCCTCGTCGAGCCCGTGCGGCACCTCTCCTCACCGCACGTCGTCTCTATAACTTCGTTCTCCTGTCTCATGTCAAGGTAGGTACCACAATATTACAAATTAATTTGTCAGTATTTTCGCTAATGTCCTATAATTAGTTCTGTCCATGCTGTCACCGAATACGCTGTCAACCAGCGCGGTTATTAACCTTGAAATAAAAATAAAACACAATACCTCATAAATACTGTCGTCAGTTGATTGGCAATAACCTAGTTGAGGTGACATACTTTTGTCACTAAAACGTATTTATCTATCTAAAAAGTATTTGCGTTGCCATCTCAGAATCAGCCTATTCTAAACGTGCAGGGATTAAATGCATTTGTATTATCAATGGAAGATATTCCGACCGACAAAAATTAGTATTTCAAAAATTCCTGTTCGAAAAATTATCAATTATATAGTTCCTGTTTAGAAATAATCCTGAATATATTTATATTCAGAAGGAAGGAAACGTGCCAGTGTTGTGAAAAGTTTTAAAGATACCGGCGTTTGGAAATATTAGTCCCGAGAAAGTTGCACTGCCTTATCTTTTCAAGTACATTTACTGTTTAGCTCCTGCCGTATTTCACGATTATTTCAGAAAAGAAGGTCGAATTCTATCTTTGGTGTACGGGGTTACGTTTTTTATTTCCCCTTGTCTCTTATTTCAGCATGAGGAATGCTTCATTTTTTTTTTAGTTGACTGTGTCTAACTTTTTTTATTTTAAACGAAAGTTAATATTATTAATATTAAAAAAGTTTAAAATGTTGGTATATAATAAATAAATAGAGTAGCGGAAGTGGGACGATAGTTTGTTTTCAATAGTAAGAGCGGTTTGCGGAGGGCGGGCTTAAGAAAGAGCAGCTGATGATCAACAGGTTATATCAGTGTTTATAGTATTTTCTGTTTGTCTGCAATCAGTTTTCACTCCGTTCAAGGCCGCGCAAATATTACCCCTTTTAAATTGATTTTTTTTCTTTTTCTTTTTTTTTTTTTTTCTCTTTTCTGATATTTTATAGTTCTGCATTATTGTGTAATCTGAGGTATTAATTATATATTGAAATTACAGATAATAATTTGAATGTGATATTTTAGTTACTATTTTTGTTAAATCAAAGATTGTATCCAAAGTGTAATAATTTATACTTTGGAGTATATTTGTCGGTTATTTTATTAAGAAAAATAAAATCTGTTTTTTTCGTTTTCTGTATTTTGATAGGGTCAATACAATATTAATTTTCCATAATGTTTATTCTACATTTTACGGAAACCTTTCAAATTTGATTAAATAAATTAATAAATATTTTGCTAAAATCTGTTTAAATAGTTCATGTTATATTGAAATGCAATGCGTTTGCCATGGAGAATGGACTAATTTTATTTATAGAGTTAATAGGCTGAAGTAGATATTTATTTTTTTTATTATTGCAAGTATATCAACTTAGTTTTGTGTTAAAAACATTTAAAGCTTATTTTTATTTATTAGTGTAATATTTTTTTATATAAATATATATGTCTATAATATAATTTATATTTTATATGAATAAATATGTATATGATATACCTGATATTAAATATAAATATGTAATTATATAATTATAATTATTTTAACCTAACTCGTTAAGGTCGCTCTAATATTGTTAATATTAGTGAGGTCGTTGTTTATTAACTATTATTACAATATAGTTAATAATTGACGGCACATCAACAGCTTGCAACATTTCTCACTGTTCTTATCGAATAATTCATAATTCATGCATTAGCAGACAAGATGGCTATCTCTATTTTGTAATGTTATGCAATAGTTATGAGTGTGTCATCTACTTGGCACACAGTCCACCATACCGTATCGAAAGCGCGCTCACTGTCCACCGGAGATACATACGAAAAGGAGACGATACTAGGGCAAGAGACCCCGCCTGACCCCCTGAAAGTTGTGGTGGGGGAAAACAGGGAGGTACGCATGTAACTCCAGGAAGGCCGATTGTATATTTGAGCGCGAGTTCATGAATGAACTTCCCCCACTTCCTTTCAGATTACCTTAGCGTAAAGTATATAAAGCCGCCTGACAGCTGGCCTCCTACAACTTCCTCCCTCTTACTTCTTTCAATGGTTCAACCTTTTTGCAGTTTTGCCGCGTCTTCTGGAATGGGTTGTCAAAACTTGAGAAGTTGTTTCAGTGATAATTTCTTAATTTATTATAGGTTGATCTACTTTTGCTATTAATTATTTATTGCTTAGTTAATATTTTATGACTTGAGAAATAAGATATTTTTTAAAAGTTCATTTTATGGTGAACGATCGATAGGACAATGGTGGTGGATGGGATCCGTTGAAGGAAATGTCCTTAGAAATGTATGTGCATTTAAATTTATTCCAGTGCTACTAGTGAGTACTTCTATACATGTTATTGACTGACATGTAATTGTGGTCATTTTCCTTAAATTTACTTTTTGTATATAATGTGTGCAGTTGTAAATATCACTTTCGGCCGATTTTTTTTTTTTTTTTTCCTGTTAAAACCTTGCGAATTGCACACACTACTTACCTACATACTTTGTACTTTTCGTAGTAGACATCTATCAAGGATTTAAATAATATAATTGTTTTGGATTTAATTGCAGGTGAAGAACTGGTTTAGGTTTATGTATTTATTTTATTTTTTTTTTTTTTTTTTTTTTTAGAAAAATTTCCTACGGTGGAAATATTTAGTTTTGAAAGATAGCTCCTCATATAAAGTTATCTGTTCATTTTACAATTTTTAGGATAGAAAACTTAAAATACCAGCCATAAAACTGTTATAATGACAAAACAGAGGTCACTGCGAATAAGTTATCTAGTAAACAAATTAGTCTTGCGGTTTCGGAATGGTCCTATGTATCGAGCAATTGATATCTAAGCGAATAAAACAAAATAAAATTTTTATAGCTTCAAATCTCAACTACTCAATTTGCTTGACAACATGCGATTGCAGATATATAAGTTTTATTTAAACCTGATTTTATATATTTGATTATTTTTTGTTTAATGATTAATTACAAATTAATTCATTCAGTTAATTGTATTATTAAAGTCAGCTTGTAGATGGGTTGATTTTATTCTGGAATTTATTCAAACCAAACCAATATAAAAATTCTAAAACTAGAGGGAAAACAATCCTGATTCTCGTTCAATACAGGGGCAAAATAGTTCGGTTTTATTCTTGAGCTTACTCTATTCTATGACTGATGGATAGGTTAGGGAAGATTGGCTCTAGGGCTGAACTCACGTCTATTTCTTCGACCATTTGTAAATAATTTATGTTAATTACAATTTTATGTTTCCACCCCAGAAGATGGCCACTTGTTAAACTATAACCATGCAGATTAACATCCATAAAATGAAATAAACTTATGAACAATTAAATTTAATTAAATTTATATTTATAACTTTACATAAACCGTTCATTATTTCAATTCAAATATGTTTATTTCTAATTAGCTTCTTGTCTAGGATTAGTTACTAACCCTAGGCTTTAGTAGTTCTTGAAAGTGAATGTTAAAATAATTATTAATTCGCCATTTGTTATTATTTTGTTATTAATATTAATTAAAACCTATTTATGTTTTTCAAAAAGCTCATAATTAACGATTAATTAATGTAATATACTTATTATTAATGTATAAAATTTGTTATTATATTACTGACAATAGAAAGTTATTTGACTGGAAAAATATATTATAAACTCATTAAAAATTAATTATAAAGGGACAGATAACACCGTATAGCTGATACAAATTAGCCCATAAAAGATATTAATTTTTTTTTTTTTTTTTTTTTTTGTGTGTGTACATAACCTTTTTTCTATGATCATTTATAATGATAAACCAAAAAAATACATATACAATAGACTATATAAATCGGAAAAAAGTTGGATGGAATCCTATGAATTATTGTCATCTGCCTATGTAACTTTGACGACATCTCTTAGCAGTTTAGCAAACTGTGATAAGAAAAAAAATAAGAAAAAAGTTGCGTTGCATCCTTGTTTTGAAGGTCACTTCATCCACTGATATTTCATTTCATGGCGGCAACTTTTATTGTTTATTTAAAAAATGATAAATCCATCCTGACTGCTTCTGGTCAGCGAATATTTGTCATAATTAAATTAACCTCTTAATTAATTATTTTAATAAATATATTTTCTTTAAAATTTAATATTAGTTCAAAATCGCGCCTCCACCTATTGATTGAATCGACAGGTTCAATAATTCTGGCATAATTAATTTCGAAATCACTAAAAACATATTTTTAATTTAGGTTATTGCTTTGTTTTTGGCTGAAGATATGTTGTTGTTTTTCTTGTTTAGTTAATAGTCCCTTAAACAACGTTCTATGTGTACATATGTATCACGAAATAATACTGTTTTTCAGATCTGCCAGGATCTTACGATTTTTGATGGCCAAAGGACATCGTTGGCCACTCTCCTTCCCCACTAATTAGTTTTCGTCTCTAAGGATGTATAGTATTTTAAGATGGCGGAAGGACATCTTTGGGCTACCTACATATCAGTTTTAGCCTTAAAGAAAACTGTTGGCTATTACGCCCAAAATGATGCTGTTTTTCAGATCTGCCATGATCTGACGGTTTTGGACATTCTCAGTCAGTCCTTAAGGATAATATTATTTTTTTTCTTTCAGGATTTAACAATTTTATTAGTTTTTCTCCTCAAGGAATACAATTTTAAGATATTCTAGGATTCTATTAATTTTCTTACTTAAGGATACTATTTTTTTTTTTCCTGGATTTAATGATTTTATTAATTTTCGTCATTAAGGATACTATTTTAAAGTAGTGGAAGGAAATCTTTGGGCCACATAATATAACCTTTCGTCCTTAAAGATTCTATTTTGAAACATTCGAGGATTTAACAATTTACACACACATATATATATTTCTTTTTTTTTAAACTGAATTTTAAGTACCATTATGAACCATTGATGAAAAAAAAATAAAATTATTGCATTATATTAAAAATAATTACCTACCCGCCGCGACTTCGCCTGCTCTTATACGTAAATAATTTAGATAATTTTAACTAATAATTGAAGTTTTATTTATTTATGAATAAAAATCTTGTATTTTAATTAGCAAGCAAAAAGGTCTATATGAATTTATAAAACATCTGAAAAAAATACATTTCGTAATTTATTTCCTGATGTTATGAGAATTATTTGATTGTTAGAGCTTCCAGTTCTAGAAAACCGTACATACTATTAACTGTGAGAGAAACAGTTCAAATTTCCACTCTTACATTTTTGTAAATCTAGCCTTGCGGTTTGTAATATTTACTATGTACCACCAATTTTTACTAAATTAGCAATGTTTCGGTCAATTCCTAAACTTCACTGGAATCTACATTTCGCACCACATATTTATTGCTTTTTAAGTGTTAATTTTATTGAAAATAAGTAAATTTCATCGTTCAAGCTGTTGGTAATACCGTAACATTGTAACCTCTCTTGCAGAATGTCGCTCGCCACCTATCGGTCAATTTTCAAACTTCACTGGAATCCACATATTTATAGCACTTTTAATATTAATTTAATTTAAATTCAGTCAACTTTATATTTCCAAACCTTTCTTTAACTATGAAAATAATGTAGTTGAAATTTGGTACAGTAGTTTTTGTGCTTAGTGATCACAAACCAAAAATGGCTGGTCCTTTTATATAGTATAGATTATTCTAAAACTGTTTTCCGTGCAAAGTTAAAATTCATATTACCAATTTAAGCAATGTAATTTCATTTCAAGTATTTCCTGTATTTTAATATTTAAGGCCGATCACTTTGCTACGTTATAATTTCGTTCCTTGCTTATTCTTTTCTGTGTTATTAATATAATTATTTATGAAAAAATTGAAAGTAAGGGTTCAATTATAAAAGTTCATTGAAAAAATCATTTTATTATACTTCTGTGGTATAATTGTATTTTATTATTGCATAGCTTATATAATATTAAATTACATTAGATATTAAAATTATATCAAATATGTTTTTTATTAAATCTATTAATTGTGAAAATTGGAATTTATAATTCTTAATTTATATACACACGTATGATAAACGAATCACGGGTTTTGTATCCAAGAGCAACCTAGTAATAAATTAAAAGATATGGGTTCGAGAAACAAATGTTTTTAGGTTTTTTATAAAATCAATTTAATCTCCCAACATTATTTATTCAAAAACTATATATTAACAATGATTTTCCAAAAATGGGCAACGTTTCATGGCTATTGCCACATTTTCAAGCCCTAAAACATGCGAAAATATACATGTACGACAAATACGAATTAAGTATTGATAATGTGAAATAATGTTCATTTCAGTACACAACATATATAATTAATGAATTACCTTTCATGTCTATTAATATATGGATGCGTCTGATGTACAAGTAAAATCATTAAATGACTAAAAAAGTCAAGTCCTGGAATTTCATCATGTCTTAACTACATATATTAAAATTTAAATGAATAAACAAATAAAAACATTATAACTATATTAAAAAAATATGAATTACCTTTCATGCCCATTAATATATGGATGCGTCTGATGTACAAATAAAATCATTAAATGACTAAAAAAGTCAAGTCCTGGAATTTCATCATGAAACAAAAAATAAAAACATTATAACTATATTAAAAAAATATGAATTACCTTTCATGCCCATTAATATATGGATGCGTCTGATGTACAAATAAAATCATTAAATGACTAAAAAAGTCAAGTCCTGGAATTTCATCATGTCTTAACTACATATATTAAAATTTAAATGAATAAACAAATAAAAACATTATAACTATATTAAAAAAAATATGAATTACCTTTCATGCCCATTAATATATGGATGCGTCTGATGTACAAATAAAATCATTAAATGACTAAAAAAGTCAAGTCCTGGAATTTCATCATGTCTTATCTACATATATTAAAATTTAAATGAATAAACAAATAAAAACATTATAAATATATAAAAAAATATGAAAAATGTACAATTTTTTTTAAAAATTTTTTTACATATTTTTTTTATAAATTTATAAAGTTTTTATTTGTTTATTCATTTAAATTTTAATATATGTAGATAAGACATGATGGAATTCCACTTGACTTGACTTTTTTAGTTATTTAATGATTTTATTTGTACATCAGACGCATCCATATATTAATAGACATGAAAGGTAATTCATTAATTATATATGTTGTGTACTGAAATGAACATTATTTTACATTATCAATACTTAATTCGTATTTGTCGTACATGTATGTTTTCGCATGTTTTAGGGCTTGAAAATGTGGCAATAGCCATGAAACGTTGCCCATTTTTGGAAAATCATTGTTAATATGAAATGGTTTTTGAATAAATAATGTTGGGAGATGAAATTGCTTTTATAAAACACCTTATAACTAAACTCTCCTTCAGTAGTATATATTGTATAAAACATATGTTTTTATTTAGTTGAAATTTTATAAAACAAAATTTGAAAAAATTATACAATTTTAATTAGGTTCTTTGGTTACTTCTGGAGGCCAAAATTCTACAATATCCGTTGATATTCTCTCAAGACGTTCTTCCTTTGCCTTCTCATAATCTCAGACAAATATGAGTCAATCATTGAGCGATGAGTACTGTTTTCATTTTCATGCATTACTTTCGGTAAAATTTATCGTTCTTCCAAAAAACTTGGCTCGTTCCTCTTCTTTGCATAATTCATACACTTTTAAAAGATTCATCTTGGTTACTTTATTATTAATTACGCTAACGGTAGTTTATTAAAATAAAATTAAACATGTGTTTAATGTGTGTATCAATGGAATCAAATTGCAAACAAGAGCCTGAAACACTGTATTGTATGCGTATTACTTAAATTTACATTTTGAAAAAACCTGGATTTGATTGAAGAAAAACATAATTTCATGATTTCTTAATTGAATCTTACAGATTGTTTAGGACTGGGCGGCACTCTTTACGTTGTATATTGTTTTTTGTCGAAAACTACCAATAAGCCCACTTTTATAAATAATTCTTAGTATACTAAGAATGTAATATACTAGTATTAGCGCCTTCACTATTATTTGATTTGCAAGGAGAAATTGGAAATTTATTCAGGGAAGCTTCGGTGAGTTGACAAGGTAAGATATTCTAGATCGATATTCCAACTGGAGCGAGATGCTGAACCCAAGTCTTGCAGAGACTGGATAGACCTGCCACCTGTAAACTAAAGCCGGAGGGAAAGGTCTTGAGCCCAAAGAGATGATGTTACACAAAAGAAATTAAAATTAACACTAACAAGGTTACGCACCTCAGTAAATCCCCATGCATCCCGCGGGTTATATTATTTAGCAAAGTCTTGTATCGACTGCGTAATATATTTTTATCCTACAATTATGTTTATCAGCTATAAAACACCCCAAAGGATATGTAAATAGAAAACCTATTGAACTTTTTTCCGTGGTCATTTTTCTGTAAGGACAAATTAAAATAAACGTATACATTACGGCAGACTACCACCCATCTACAGACTTCCTATATAAATCATGTTTGCAAATCAAAATAAATAATTTAAATAGTAGTAGGTTTAATATTTATTTCTGAACTATCAAACGTATTCATAGATCAACTACCAGTCCTTTCTTCAAATCGGTTTTCTATTTCTAATGGCAGCTCTGTGAAGACAAATAAATTTACGTAATATTGACACGAAATGTTTATGTTTTCATGATTTCTGACTAGTTTAAACAGACTTTTTAAAAAAAAATATAGCATTGAAATAACTAAAATAAAAAAAGAGGCCGGTAAAAACACAATAGTGCTTGTAATTCATAACATTCGTCATTATGTGTGTCTATTTTTTACCTGTAGAAGGCTTGTAATGCAAGCCGAAACGTCGGCATAAATCACTTTCATTAGTATTGTGTATTCATTCTACCGCACCCCCAGCTATCCAAAAATACACTTTCGTCCAACCTCCATAAAATCCTTTCTAAACAATAAAAATGTAAATAAAGTCAGTTTGAATTTTTGCCTGTAGTTTCCTGGATTTAAATACAAATAAACGCATAAATGAAGCTGGGTGTGTCTTAGACTGAAACGACACCACATAGTCTTCGCGTGGTGAGATTTGAACTTTGTTATGCGAAGGGAAAAACGATTGCAAATTAATTAACCTTGAGTATACCGCGAATGATCGCAAAAAAATGTCGGAGGATCACTTCTCATTTTCTATAGTTGTTAAAAGATATCAGTAACAATAGAACTAAAGAAATCAAGTTCTACAGATTTATTTTATATGCTTCTTAATGATTTCTTCTTCGACCAAAATCGTTTCCTATGAAGGAAAACCTTACAAATATGTGTGGAGACTCTCTCGTTGGCGTTGGTTGTTAGGAAATTGGGAAGCTGAGCTGAGGATATACTACTGTTTTAAAACAATTAGTTCTATACCACCTTGTGTCGTGTTTACCTTGTGTTTAGTATGATATATGTTTGGCAAAGAAATAAAAATTACGTCACTCTAATATGCCTTTTCATGTAGTCTGATCCAATGAATCCCTTGCCAGTATATTCCATTCTATTCTATAAACATCCTATGCTGCACTTGTTATTAATATTACGTCATTCTTATTCGTTATCAGCAACAGTTTGCAAGTTGGCTTGCACTGTTATTTCCTTAAGATAAATAAATCCTCAATTATGACTTCTGTAAACAAATGCCCGAATCGTCATCAAAATTTAGTTTTATAACTTTCTATAACTTATTTTGAATTAAATTAAGACAATTAACCCTTTATTTCTTAACTATTTATTTAAATCTACAACTTCATACAATATAAAAGAGAATTAATGGTAAAAATGACATGTCAATGTCATTTGCTTGTAAAGCAACTACCCAGTAATATTTGTAAATGTTCTGTGTACTAAATTACTGTATTAGAAGATCCCGAGGCCATCATCTTTTCAGGTGCTTCGGAGGGTTAACTAGAATAGAATGGTTATTAGGTTGTGATACTTGTAGATTTAAATGGTTATAGAGTTTGCTATGAAAGGATACTTATCTTGGTTTGGCTAAATCAAACAACTTATCGCACCTTTGGAGAAAAAATGACATAGGTGTAAAATTTTCTGAAGTGAGTTAATAAAACCATAGTCTTGCTAGAAATCAAGTCTTATTTAGTGAAACAGAGACAGAAATCTCTCCTATTACGCCAGAGGGCTTATATGCGTGAATGTCCCGAATTGCCTATTATGAATAATATGGTTTTATTAATTCTTTTTTTTTTTTTTTAAATTTGCCCTTACGTCATTATTTTTCTAAGATTCGATATGATATATTAAGAACTTTGTGGATAAGTTTGTTTTTTATGAAATAAAGGACAATATTGATTTTTCGAAGGGTTTTGGATTGTAAGTGTTGGATAAGAGTTGGATTGTTGATGGTTGAGTGCAATAAAAGTGTTGTTGTTTTATATATATATATATACATTTCTTGAAATTTACAACTGTACAGAATATATACATCAAGTAAATGTATTGACAACGATTATAATAACATGTTAAAACTTGGAAAGAACTACTCATCAGTAGCACTTTATTAAAACTTCTACACTAGAAGGTCTCTAGGCCATCTTCATTTCAGACGCCTCGGAGGATTATCAGGAATGGAGTGGGAAGCAAGTTGAGAAACTAACGGATTTGAGTGATTATGGAGCTTTAAAGGATAGGTATCTGGTGTGGGCTAAATCAGCAACATATGGAACATTAAGATCTTTATGGATAAGTTTATTGGTGACAAAGTAAGGGGCATTGAGGATTTTACGAAGGATTTTGGATTGTAAGGATTGAATATGAGACGAATTAGATGGTTTAGTGGAGCCCCAAAGCTCAACTCCGTACTCCAAATAGGTCTAATCACAGTAATGTATATGAGTCTTTTGTAATTAATTGGGAGCTTTAAACGTTTGTCTAGTAAATCTTGAAGTAGTCTGAAACGACGGCAATAAAAGTTATCTTAGTATTTAAATAATTTCGATGTAATTGACAAATTTCCAATGGTAGCTCAGTGGATAGGGGGGCACTTGACTAGCAAGCTCCGAGGAACGAGTTCGAGTCCGACTGAAGGCAGGAAATTTATGTCTTGTCAATTCGGCCGTAGTTCGACTTCAAGTTCGGGAAACCCTCCTGAGGTATCCCAGCCTTTTTAAAGTGGGTACCATTAATTGGGGAAGAACCTGGCAGTTAGGCGTGATTCCGGCTTAATCCCCCCTTTCACAACCGTTGGCCCAGTAGATCTGTACATCCTTACTGAAGTACCGAACCCAAGACCCTTCATGGTTTGTAGTGGTACAGGATTTTTAGTAACTGGTATTAAATTTATTATCATATCAGTAGCAATTTCTTCTTTCTTCTTCTGGCCTCGCCCAGGGACCCTAAATTAGGAAAAACAGGCGATCAAGTATGTCCAAACCTTTTTACACAACCGAAAAACCTAACCCAGTATACAGCACAAGAACCTTTGTGGTTTTTGTGGCACAGGTTATAAATAAGACATAATATGTTTACTTACGTTATATTTTATGTAATGGTTCTTCAACAACAAAAAAAAAAATATTCAATTTTTTAAAAATATGATGAACTCTCTTGATGTTTTTAATTGCTTTTAAATGTTATGGTTATTATTTGTGCTTACGTTTGCCCATAATAATAGTTTTTATACAGCTTAGAACCATCTGATATTTAGCCATTATTCAGAAAAAGAAGAGAAAATGTAGATTTTTTATTTTTAATTAATTTATATATTTTTTTGAATTGTTAAATCCGAAATTTAGTTTCGCCGCCTAGGATTATATGATCCTTCAGAAAAAAACAAAACACATATTCTCTCTGACAAGGGAAAAACAGTAGATCATGGATATGTCTTTCTATAATACACTGCTTTTCACAATGTGTACATTTTAGAATTAACAATATCAAATTACCTTAATTATTAAATAAATAAATAAATAACAATTAACGATTATCGAAATTAACTAAGTTGAGAATCGAATTAATTAATACTAAGTTAATCGAAATTAACTTAGGTTTTATTTAATTATAAAAATATAATAAAACCAGTGCAATTTAATGTCTAATTTTAAAATTTAATTATCTATTGACCTATTGAAATTCTAAACATTTTTTTTTTCATTTTATTATTTACTCGTAATATCAAATATTTTAAAATTTAATTGTGATTACTAAACGTGGCAATGTTTGTTCATACACTGTTAATAATTATTCGTTCCGTATTTGTATTTTACGCAGCACAAGTGTATTAGTCGACACCTGCCGTGGGACCTCGATCAACAAATACAGTGGCTCTAAGAATATTGTGCCCCTTATCAGTAGTAACAGGCAAGGTTTACTCTCTGCATTGCGTAATGTCTTAGCTGTCTCACAAAAACTTTTAGCTCCTCTGATAACATTATCGTGATACAAATGTCGATTGTACTAGTTCCATTAACACCTTTGTTATTCCGTAGAATATTATTATAACACTATAGCTATTATAATGCGTAGAATATAATCACAATTAGAATTTTTTTTTTTTTTAAATCCGTAATAAAAATCATTAAAAAATACGTTTTTTACCATTATTACTGCTAGTTATTAACTAATATCGGAAAGGGATTTAGAAAATTAGGATTAAATCCCGCATTTAAAATAGAAAAACTATTACCATCCTATATCCTCTTCACCTAATAACAAAATAGACTCTGTAAAAACTAAACTAAGTAAACATTTAAAGGAATGTTCAAGGGCATATAATAATATGATACGAAATTCCAATTTTCCAATACATAAAATGGAAGCTAATACATCACGTAAAAAAATAGTATAAAAATAAAAATTATTTCTTTTAGGAACAACAAAAAATACTAGTCTTTAGGAAAACCTAATAATTTGCCTAGCTACCTGATGTTTTAGCTGATTATACTACCCACTTGAACATATTTCCCCTTTCAATTGGTCCTATTTAGTTACGTCTATGAATTAATAGTTTCAAGAAGCCCTTCCGCTTTGCTTCCATACATTAGCAACTATATGTTTGATTTATTGTCTTACCTCTTAAAAATTGATCAGTCCTAATTGTATAAAGACATTGAACTCTGAAATTATGTATTTTTAATTCTGAAAAACATAAAAATTTACAGGATATGTTGATGTGCTTACGTTTTACTTGTACGGTATGTCCGAAACAAATTTGTAATTTTTATATTTGTATTAAAAACCCCATAGCTGACAAAGTTTTAATTTTAAGTATATATGTACTCCAACTACGAAGGGCACTCCAAGAACAATTTAAAATATTTTTTCAATCTTTTTATAATAAAAATTAATATTTTGAGGAACCGTGTATATTAATGATTGCCGTTTATGTATTCACATTTTATATACTTAAATTTCTGTTCGTGCCGAGTTGTAACAGTGAAAACTTTAGTTAGCTAATATTAGGTTACGTAATTTTTTTAGAAGTAGGTCAGTAGGATGCAGAATTTGATGACTCGTATCTTGAAAGTGACAAAACTCTTAGGGATTTGGACGTAAACGTCATCTAAAAAAAAATATAGTGATAAAAGTAGGGAAAAAAATCTGTAGAAATTGGTAGGATAAATTTCTAGAACGTATCATCCAATCCTATAGATTTATATTTTGATTTACTTGACGTTTTCATCAAAATCTGTAACTGATTGGAAGTTAAGTTTATCAGAATACAGATAAAAACTATTAAAAAATTTAATTTTTGGAAGCTGCGTCGATTTTTACCTTCTGCAATTTATATCTATAAAAATAACCATTTGATCCTTTTTTTTTTTAAAAAAAAAAAAAAAAAACATATTTTTTATTTAACTTACAGACATGCGAAAAATTCCACATTTTTTTTTTTTTTTTTTTTTTTTTTTTTTTTTTCATTTTCTCGGCTGAAAATTCTTTCTTTTTTATTGCTTCAAGTCCTATTATTCTTTAGACCCATATACTGTTATAAATTATATTAATTTTGAATTTCTTAGTTTTTATTTTTTTAAATATAGCTTGCTTTTATTTAAATGATATTTTTAATAATCATAATACTTTTCATATCTCCAGGTTGATAAAAAACATAAATGTTAAATTAATTTGGGTGAAGGGTCACTCAGATATAACTGTTAACAAGCTAACAGATGCCTTAGCAAAATGAGCTTCAAAACATAATTCCTTACCACTTGATTACTCTTTGATTCCTTTGACTCAACATAAAAAAGTTTATTGAAACAGATGTAATTAGAAATTAGACAAGAGCTTGGAACCAATCAACAAAGGGACGACCCTTAATTACTATGAATAATATGAATAATGAATCTTAATTACATAGATATATAGTGCTGCATTGGCTGTATAGAGGCAAAAAAGATAAAGTACACATTACAAACTAACACAATTCCTTGCTAAACATGAACAGAGTAAACATTATTTCAAAAGTTTTCAATTTTATTTTATACTTATTTCTGCAACGGATAAACAACATAAAGGTTTAACCACTTACTCTAAACTGCCTTCATTTTGAAAACGACTGACACATTTTTATTAGGAGCATAGTCCTGTGTGGTGACAAATAGCACTTAAAGAAAAGAAAATCTACAGAAATTGCCAAACGGAATTTAAACATTTTTAGCAGACATCGATTTCCGATTCCTAGAACTAAAGAAAAAGGATTAACAGCAGAAAAATGTAAAGAAGAATCTGTTACTTCATAGCTATTACTCCCTGTACTAATAATAGTAAGCTTAAACTCTCAAGTAAGTCACGTATTATGCAAAATGCATGGAGCGTGATTTATGGTTATCAAATACACGCCTCTTCCATAGGGATACTATGCAAGGGGGACAAATGTCCTGGTTAAAGAATATGGGGAAATAAAAAAACATTGGGTGGAATTTTTTTATTTGTCTCTATGTATTACAGACTAATTAATTAAAAATAAAAAGCACCGTATTATCAATCATAATTTTAAAAATAGTTTAGTTAATGTTAAGTTAATAATGATTGCAGAAACAACTTAATTCAACTCGAGTGCAAAGTATTATAACACACTCGGTAATTTGCGTGTGAACCTCGCTTCTTCAAGTGAGTAAACACTAGCCGAATAAATAACAATTATTAAATCCCTAATCTTCTTTTTTCCAACCTCTAATAAAATTGAGAACACTTAATTATCACAATTAAGTGTCCAACTTGGTCAAGTGCAACTTGAAACCATCCTCGCATTAATTTATTTATCCGATTAATGAGACCATCAAAAGAGTAGGCGATAAAGTGAGTAGATAAAGGAACATAAATATAGCTGAGGTGGATGAAGACGGAGACAGAACAGCTGTTATGAGGGAGCCATTGAATAAATGAAGGAGCTAACCGTTTATATCAATGGGAAGGTAGGGGTGCCCTACTAATGGCCCCGTTATCATTTCACTTTATTACTTCTCCTCACTCTGTCTCTCTCCCTCTCCCCCCTCACTCTCTCCGTCTCTTTTCCTTTTCCCCGTTGTATTTTATTGCCTTTTCCCTCCACCTCTTTATCAATACTCCTCCCCATAGCTGTATAGGACCCTTTTATATTCCCCCATTCAAGTCTTTGGCCTAGTACTATCATCTCACGTGGTTGTAACAACCTGTTAACTTATGTTGAGGTAGGTTATTTCTTCGAGATATATAATTGTATGTCTTAGCCCTCTTAGTACGACCACTTTTCCCCTTTGTTTTTTATTTTTTTACTAACGATTTTTTTGAATAATGGGTTTATCTATTTTTTAATAACTTTTCACTTGAAACGATTTCCTATACTATAAGTACAAGCCTTTTTTCATTTGTGATCACTCACCACGAGAACTGTTGAATCCATATGTAGTTCTAGGAAGGTTTAGAAATAATAAAAATTTAAATAGTCACTATCCATCTAGATTACCAACTCATCTATTAAAATTAAAAATTGGATGTCAGATTATGTTTTTACTTTAACTTCTACCACCTAATATGTGCATTGTTGCCAGATTAAAAAGTGACTGCTATACTTGGAAATATCATTGGAGAAATAATGCTCTATACTTCAACACACGATTTTGATCGATAAACATATGAGACTATTATTCCAATTGTAAGTTCTTTACTTATATGCTATTTGAATATTCATTAATGTTAGCTATCTGACAAGATTAACTTAATAAACATTGGGCTGAATTAATTAATGTTCTACAAAGTAATGCGATTGTTATTTGCTTTGTTACCTATTCCCCTCCCCGCAAATTTCCTGCAAATTAAGTTCATATAATCTACGAATCTTTTTCATTCTTATTGCTATTTACTTTCAGCTATTTTTTTAAAATGACGATATACGCATTATAGCTAGTTCAATAATACCGTAGACAAAGAAAATAAATACAATTAAAAAATTTTTTTTGTATGTTTCCTAGTTTTAATTAGCCTATTCTTACTAATTTTGGGTTCCAAACCGGAATATGTAAATGAAATATATTTATTAGCTCTTGTTTTTAAGATATTCAACAGACCATCCATTAATTTATGAGTAAATTTGAAGAACAAAACTAACTAATAAATGTAATATAATAATTCATGTTTTAAGAAACGTTATGAATTTTAAAACCGATCCTGAGGCAAGTGCTTAATTAATTCCATCTAGCCGCTTAAATGAAATCACGAAGGTTAAACACAGAATGTAGATATGTGTGAAAGTACACTATTTACTATTTATGAGTAAGGAGGAGTTCCGATTCTTGAAAACAAGATCTAATCTGATGCTTTTATGTTGATTTTCGTGTTAAGTGGGTCAAAATATTTCATAATAAACAATTTTGAGTCTGAAACATTTTTGGTGTTGCCTAGTGTAATTAAATGAGGAAGGAAACAGATTAAGCTCCAAGTGCCTCTCTCCTCATTTCTCCGTTTTTTTAAAAGTATTTATTTGCCTAAATATATATTTTTTAAACTATCTATTGATATTTACAACTGTATACGTTATATACAACAAGTAAATTTGAAGAAAATGATTATAATGACATATCATGTCAATAACATTTAAAGATCTACTCACTTGTAGCACTTCAATAAAACTTCTACATTAGGAGGTCTCTTGACTATCTTCTTTTCAGAGGCCTCGGAGGATTATTGGAAATTAAGTGTGAGGCAAGTTGTGACACTAGTGGATTTGAATGGGTATGGATTTTACTTTGAAAAGATAGGGGTGGTAATAATAAGGAACATTGAGGATATTACGAAGGATTTTGGATTGGATTCGAGAAGAATTGGAAGGTTTATTGGAGCCCCAAAGCTCAACTCCGTACGTCCAAATGATATTATATTTTTTTCAAAAATAATAAGGTGTAAGCTTCAAAAATAATTTTTATATTCTTTATTTTTCAAAATTTCTTGCCTAGATCTGGTAGGACAACTGCCGCATGATGATTTAGTAAGAAAATACCTCCTTACAAATCTGTCGCAACAAAATAAAATAAAAAAACATTTATTGCAATTGTTGCACTGTATTGTTTGAACGCTGAATCTAGTCCTTGACAGATGATTTGAGCTGATAGTCTAATGAAATGAGTAATGAGACGAATAAATAAATAAATAGCCAGCTACAATTATACAGTTCATTTGCATACCAAAACAAACGAAACATTAGTCGTTTCTGGTCTGTTTTAATTTTCTCAGGTTATCATTACTATAACTCTGGTTGAAGTGTCAATGCCTGTATATTTTGCCTGTATTTGAGAAGTTTTCCCTAAAATTAGCATGTTTCATGGAAAGTTGTCCTGTTTAGGAAATGTTGGTTGATTATAAATGCAAGACCAATTTGGTGTATCTGTATTTTATAGTAAAATTCCATTAGGTAATTGTATTAAATGTTATGTCTAGCGTTGAATATATAGTTTAAAATACTGATTATTATTAAAAATTGGCTGATGGATAATAAGCTCTTCTGAAATTAATTAAATTATAAAAATAAAAAGTAACTTCTAGAATATAAATTAATATTTTATTTTTTATGTTTCTTCAATGTGTGTGTGTGTGTGTGTGTGTGTGTGCGTGCGTGCGTGCGTGCGTGTGTGTGTGTGTGTGTGTGTGTGTGTGTGTGTGTGTGTGTGTGTGTGTGTGTGTGTGTGTGTGTGTGTGTGTGTGTGTGTGTGTGTGTGTGTGTGTGTGTGTGTGTGTGTGTGTGTGTCTGTTTCTGTGTCTGTGTGTGTGTGTCTGTGTGTGTTTATTGTTTTTGTTCTAATGTCGATCTATATTTTATCCCTGGTGATTCATTTTATTTTGTGTATTTTATAGCTTCTGCTTTGGCTTTTGATATTTATTTTTAAAGTATAAAATAATTTCATAAATTAAAAAAAATAATCAGCTGTATGATTACATACATACTAAGTTAGTATGTATGATTTATATGCGATGAGGAAGAAGGACTTTAAAGATATGCATGTCAATATTACTTAATACATAATTATAGATTTTCTTAAGTTAAATGTCCTACAGTGTTAATTATGAAAAAGAAAAATTTAATAAAATAAAATACATAAAAAATATGTAAATAAGTTGATGAAACTAACATTATTATGAAGAATCATAGCATTATGAATTATTATTATTGTCAAGCTTTTAATAGCAGGCTAAAATCAATGAGGCTAATACGCTAGTGGGAGGATTCAATTAAATGCAATCCCCCCAATAAGGGACTCGAATAAGCTCTGTTTTGAGTAAACGTAGTGCCTGATTTCGGAGTCGAGATTCCAATTTCAATTTTATGTTGTTTGTTTTTGTTCTGAATAATAAATCTGAGGTCTATATTTTATGCAGCAGGGTCTATATTCAATTCAGAATGATGCAAGTCCCAAATTTGTTTACTCCGAAATAGAATAAATCGGGATTTAGATATGGTTTAGTTTTGTCTTCATTCCATATGTACCTAAATTCTATTAAGTAATTTAATTTAATCTTCATTTTATTTTTAAGTTGTACTTCCGATTTCATATAGATCTCAAATTCTACCATAGTGGTGGTAAACTATATCATATTAAAAAATATTGTATTGTTAAAAGACAAATTATAGATATAGAACTAACATTTAATGAATCATCTGGTTCCTCTGATATAAAAAAGCAATATAAGCAAAAGTCAACACTTAAACAAACTTCATTTCCAATTAGCTTTCTACCTAGAAACCTTGGAAGGGTAATTATCTTGTTAGACGTATTTTTCAAAGTGCTTTATAACTGTCATAGAAGATCTTTGTAAGTATAAACGAAAGTAGATCGCCTCGCATGGTTTAAGCCTACAGTGCTCAACTCAATACTAGTTGGATCCTGGATCACTGTCATTTATCATGAATCGCAGCTGATTCAAGCATCAACGTTTACCTTGAAAGATTCAATCATTTTTGTTTTATTTTATTTATTTATTTTAATTTATTGTAATTCAAAATTATAGACAAAAACGCAGATTTCTTGTGGTTATTAAGAAGATAATCAGGGTTAATGATAACATTTTTTTTTTTTAATTTCGTTGGTAAAATATATTGTATTTATCGATTTCGTTTTTTTCTTTTTGAAAACTTTATACAAATTACTACACACTTAGTCATAATGTCTGCTATTATTTTAATTGCTAACATTAATATTAGAGTGTAGGATCTAATTTCGGTACTACATATTAATGAAAAATGTTATATCTGTCAGAAATTTACATCATAGATAGTGATTTTTTTAATCCCTAAATATGCACAGAATATTTCTTACATCTTTAAGTAGTAAATATGACCGATCTAGTTAAGACAAAGTGGGGATACGTACCTACTAGTTATTTTACGCTCATCACAAGTATATCAAAAATAAGAGAAAGAAAATAGAGTATTTTTTATGTTTGTCTACAAATATTTATGGCAAAATTCTTTTCTTTTTTTTTTACTTAAATATCCGAACATGTTTTATTTAAACAGATTTTTCAGATATGATAATCAAAACTAGAACAGTTATGTTTAAAAATAAATTATAAACAACGGTCATATTTTACTAGTTGATTTAAATCTTGAATTTTTTCTGCTTTAAATTTTTTTGGCTACTGAATTTAATCGACTCTTAAAATAATATTATAAAATTTATTTTACATTAATTATTATTTATTTATAATATATATTGTTCATCGTGTTTCCTTTGACTTATATTAGCACTGAAACTACAAAATGGATATTGAAATAATTTGTTTGTTTTTTTACATAATAATGAATTTTTATAATTTTCTTTTAGGCCTGTAGAGGTGTTTATAAACATGTTAAGATTTTAAAATATTTGATCAATTTTTCATACATTTGTATAATTTTTGTTTATAGGAAATAAAAAATAAAAAAATAAAATCACTTTGAAGTTGAATATTCATTCAGAAAGGTCAGGCTGACGTTTTTTTTTTTTTTTTTTTTTTTTAATATTTATAGTTTATGCGTTGATCAATTTTTTTTTAGTAACTATATATTGTTAAATTATTGACAAAATTCGAATCTGATTTATTAATCCATTTTATTTGTAATTAAAAGTTGTAATCTTATATACATACAAATAACTGACAATGAGTCAATTACTTATTGATGGTCAGCAAATTTATCTCGGCTATAATAAGTTAGCTTATTAATGTCAAAAGAAATTTCTGAAACATTTTATCTTCATGAGGATAATCCTCTTCATTGCTGTTCTTATTGCGTCATCTCTCTGTATCAGCCATTCAGATCTATTTTATTAATCAGATTTCAGATAATTGAGAAGTCTTAAACCGTTCTTCCCCAGCCACCAGCCAAACTACTTGCCCTGTACCATGGTCTCGAACAATGCACCACAGCAGATGCCTAGTATAAGATTGATTTCCATAAATTCCGAGTGCTAAGTACACACTGGAGGACAAAGGCTCGGGCAGGGTTATTATCTTTTGAAATTGCCGGTTCTTTGTTTTGCTTTCTTGAATTTTCTGCCGTTCTTTGTCACAAGTGCCGCCCTAGGCGCCAAGCTCTATCTTTTGCTGGGTCATACTTCATTAACTGTCCAACCTGACTATCTTGCTAGAAAAAGTTTTTGGGTGAGAGCGTGTTTTAATTCTTTAATGATCGCAACGTTAGTTTATCTTTTTATCTTGGTGTTCTTTAGTTAAATAAAACTAGTGATGTGTCGGTGCCTAAATTCTTCGATTCTTGATTCTCGGAGCCGATATTCGGGTTTAAAAATAAATTACTATAACAAAAGAAAATACGTTTGAGAATTAAAATAATAAACTGAATCTATTAAACAAGAAAATAATTAGCCAAGGAATAAATTAGGAAATAGAAAATAGCATTTATTACCGATAACATATACTAAGTAAGTTAATTATAATTCTGCCAACATACGAAGAAAGAATTCTTTTTACGAATTCTTATTTCTGAGGATAAACATTCCAAGAGTTCTGGATTTCATGTATTACTTAATAGTCTAGTCAATGAGTGCTGAAATGAGGGGTGTAGAGGGCATGATATATGCGATTATTTTTTACTTGATAGCTTCGTCCGAAGTAGTTAGGAGGTGAACATGCTGAATGTCCCCCGCCACTGGGGGATGAGTTAACGGTGGGGGGGAGAAGTTCAGTTCTTTTGGTTTTTCGATTATATCTCGAAAACGGTTGACTCTAGAAAAATGTGTATAAAATATCAATTAAACCTAATTAAATTTCCTGTAAAATAGTTCTTATAAGTATTTGTCGAAAATCAATTGGTTTTCGAGATATATGTTGTTAAAATCGATAATTTTCGAGAAACAAAAAAGTTGTTAATTTTTTGACACACATCAACTTCTTGTGCCTTTCACGATCGTTTCTCAGAAATATTGTCAGAATCAAAATTGTAGAAAATTAAATTTACTTTAATTTTATATATTAGTATTTGGCACTTGACGCAAACGTTTGACCAAAAATAAGGTTTAAAAATTATTTTTCCTCGAATATTATCGATTTTTAATAACTTATATCTTGAAAACCGTTAAAAGTTCGAGAAATATGTATAGTGACAGTTTTATAGTAAATTTAATAAGCTTTAATTTTTATCTGTAGCATATTTTTCTAAAGCCCACCGTTTTCTAGATATAATTCGAAAACCTAAAAATAGGACCTTCTCCCCTCCTCCCAACTGTAACCCCTCTATTATCGCCTATTTCATGCACTCTACAATGTGTTTTTTGACTGGATATAAATAAGGTATTGCAGATGTTTTACTAAACTCTGGAAGCACTGATATTGCTATGATGAATTTTATTTCAATCATGTTTAGGAACATGTAGTGAAATGAAAATTAATCTTTATTCTGGGATAGAAAAAATCTCCTAAGAATAACAATGTATGATTAAATGGTGATGTTACTGGCTGCATTGATTTTGTTAGTGCTTCAACTTTCGCAGTTTGAAAATGCACTTATTTCCTTCTTTTTCTATAGCAAATAAGTATCTTCAACCAATTGGGGTTTGCCTTTCTGAAGCCAACCTTCAGTATTGATGAGGATTTTTTAAAATTCTGTACCAAGCAGTGTTAATCTAGTATCTAGTATAATATATCTCTAATATACAACGGTACTTTTTCGTATTGTATGAGAGGTATATTGTACTAGATACTAGATTAACACTGCTTGGTACAGAATTTTAAAAAATCCTCATCAATACTGAAGGTTGGCTTCAGAAAGGCAAAGATTTATAATAATTTCATAATTAAGTATCACATGTATACAGTTGTAAATATCATTACAAGTAGTTAAATCACAAAACTATCGCTAACGTCAGCAGTATAGATCGGTTCCTAGGAATCGACTTTGGGACATCGGTTCTTGATACTGATTCCTTTCTCTAGATTCGGTGGGAACTAGAATTGACACATCCCTAGTTAAAATCTTATTGTTATTATCAGAGTGAGATATTTAGTATTAGTGTCCGCTGAATGTTGGAAGTTTTTGGTAGGCTAATTATTTTTTTATAATTTAAATCTTAAAAGAACAACATAAATAAGTGTTTGTTTGTTTACTCTAGGACGTTGAATCGCTGATTTGCATTGATGCTGACATAACTAAAAACAAAATCTTGTACTTTTGTGTATCACAAAACATTTACTTTTATCGTACAATACTATTTCTTTAAACATTGCACTTATTACCATTATCAAAATAAAAATCTGAGGTCTTGGAAAATGTAAAAATTAAATCAGCTCTTCTGTAAAATTTGTAATTTTCGATTAGTGCCATTTTCAAATAAAAGCCTCAAAATAGTCTTATTGTTTTAAAATAGAAAATTAATAACAATCTATATGTAATATTCTAAATATGTTAATACCCTTTTAAAATTATATATCAGAATTAAATTAATTATTATTAAGGTTGTTGGGTTATGCAGTCATATATACTCATATAATTAAACAAATAAATTTTAATTTATAGTGCCGTTTCGGCCTATAATGTAAACCTTCTTCAAGGCTAAAATAAAAATAAAAAAAAGATATGGCAAAGAGAGGATTGTTCCACAGTCAGCAAATTCCTCATCAATATTAATTATTATCTTATTTAAAACTTTATTTAATTTAAATTGTAACTTCCAGTAATGGTACTAATATACGGTACGTTAATCTCCTGTTTCTTTAATATCATTTTTGTGTTTAGAACTGTGTTTGTGTTTGTTAAAAAAACATTTGCAATTTAAAACAATGCTGACTTTTATTATGATTTTCACTCTTTTTATTTATATAGCTTAGTAATAAAAATATAATATGTTGATTTATGAACATATAATGATTTTCTTTGAATATCGATGTATTTATAGATATATTGTAACAGTCGGTCAGTGATTGATTAAACTCAAATGCAAAGAGCAGCAGAGATAAAAATTAATGCAGACATACAATATACTAAAAGAAAACTAAACAAATTATAGGCAAAAAATAAAATTTCGAAGAAAATAAGCATCGTGAACATGCTCTCTAATATTTATACAAATTTTCACTGGTTAGCTCCGAACCATGCCTGTCTCCTCATTGTCAATGTAAATAAACTAGTGGAAGAAGAGTGAGGAAGCTAACTAGTATATACTTTAGTATATATTTTCTGATTTGAGGTTTTATGTATGTATGTATCGATACCGAAAATTAATCTTCTGTTTTAAATGTTTTAAATTAAGGTTCTTTTTTAAACTAATAATCCCTTACGTCGAATTCAAGACTAACCGCCTCCTTGATATTGTCTGGACGAAAGAGGTTGGAGACTTATTCCAGTTTCCGATTTGGTCCCCTGTCAAGGTAGCTGTTACTTACTCCACTTGCTCACTTGGGAATGGCGAATGTCTTTCTTACTCTAGTTCTTTAACCCGCTATTCTAGCGGTTAACCTAAGTGAAGAGAACAGTCTCTCAAGTTCCTTTCCTTTATTCATTATTATTTTTTAATTTTCTTTAGTTTCGCATATTAACTATAGTATAATAATATAAAGATTAATCATTAAGAATCTGTATAATAAATAAAAACTCCATTATTATTACGAAAAAAGCTGATTGTCTACAATTACGTATAATCTCAACTATACATTATTACAAGATTACAATATTTTCGTAATCTTTTTATTTGGGTCTGTTTAAGACTTATAAAAAAATATTTTTATTGATAGTTACGAATTTTTTTTATTTTATTGAAAGTGTAAAGATGTGAGAACATATATAAAAAGGAAACATTATTTTCTGAATTGCACATATATGTTTAGTAGAAGATCTGAACAAATAAACTTCTGGCAGTTAATACACTGTGTACTTAGTCCTATACAGTCCTTTTTCTGTTGATTTTTAAAATAATTATTTTTATTAATTATTGACTAAATTTTTTTTTTTTTTTTTTCTGGAAAGTTGATTTTATGAATATACTGCTTAAAACGGAGAATTCATCCTAATAATAATTAATATTAACATAGCAGTGTCTTCAATTTGTGATGTGTAAGTCAATGAAGGTTTTAGTGGTTGTGTAGGCCATTAATTTTTATCTTATTTATGATTTAGATTTTTTTCCGAAAAGTGAGTACATTAGTTTCATTCTCATCTTTAATAAAATCCGTTTCTTCTTAATATGTTGGCCCCATATTGTTCTCCTATCGAATAAGTCCTTGTATATTGTCCGTTTGTGGAATTGAGACATTGTCGATATAAACGGAAGGACAAGTTTCTTGTCTTAGAGTAAACTGAAGTAAAATGATTTAGTTGTGTCTTCCAAAGTTTTCACCAGTCTTGTACCGCTTGTCAGTGGCGTTGCAAGAGGCACAAGATGCCTGTGTTGAATTTTGGTGTCTAGTAATAATAGCTGTGTCGTTTGCTTATTTGGCTGTAAGGGCGTCGGAACTTTGAAAAATGTCATGTGTGTATATTATACATAGTATTGGTGCTAGTATTCATCCCTGAGGAATCAGGAAAATAGATGAAAGCCCTGAGTCAGTCTTGTCGTTTGTTATTCGCTCCAAATGAGTTCAGCCTAAACAATGGTTAAAGTTAATTGAGTCGTCTTATTCGTGATTTTTTTTTGTAAAAATTAAGTGAAAATTTGACAAACGTTCCATATAGAATCCGAAATATATGATTGATTCGCTTTTGAGTGCCACTGTTCCCTCCCTTCTTTCAATGATTTTATATGGCCTAAAACTGAATTAAAGAGAGGTAGGAAATAGGGAAATTATTTTAAGAACTTTCCTATAACATATAGTGACACCTTACTTATTTCCTCAGTAATTTGAAAAATGTTACATTTTTACAGTATTTTATTGTCTAAGGTATATTTTATTTCGATAAGCAAAGGCTTGTTTTTATAAATTAAAATTTTATTATTAATACCCTATAAAACTCCATACAAACTCTACGAATCTCGGGTTTATTTTTTAGTTAAACTTGGAATAATCACATATCAGAAACTTCTTGTCGCACCTTCTCCACTTGGAAGTTTTAAATACATTCATCACTTCCTTCCAGCCGGGACCTGCAGACTCCTCGTTACCCTCACAAACTCCCCAAGATCGGCTTGAGTTCCGCTACTGCAGTGCCTCCAGGGACCTCTAGGCCTGGCTAAAGCGGTTGATCAATTGCTTCCTACGATTTCCCCTTAGAGTCCCAAGAGATACCTCCTTTCCCGGTTTTATTCAAAGTTGAAGTAGCTCTATCCAGCCTGCTACCTTCAGTATTTTCTGGCAAACCTTCCGTATTAAGTAATACAATTCCACCGTCATCTATTATTTTTTCAGTTCAATCCTTCCTGCTCGCACCATATCCAGCATAAATATTCCGAATCCTCAAGGTGTTTCATTTATTATTTCAGGATTCGTAAATGTTACTAAAATCTTTCACTTGACACTGTATATGGGATATTTCTCTGGATTTTGTCTTAATAATGTATTGGGGGCTTAAGTACCATTTAGACAACGTAAAAAAAAATAGGATTTAATTTTAGGAATTCATATTTAAGAAAATTAACATTCCAAAGGTTCCGAGATTCATTTATTGATTAAAGAATCGAAAATGTTACTGAAATCTTTCATTGAACATGTTTTTTATTCTTTAGTGTTTTCCTTCCAGCAGTAACCCTCTTGGAAGGGATTTTATATATTTCTGTACACACCATACTTAAAAAAGTATACGATACATATGTAATCCTTAATTTTTGTTAATTATTATTTTACATATACATATAAATAGTACATGTGTTGAAAGTTAAATGTAAAGAATAACCATGAAAAATAAAATAAAATGAAGAGCAAGAAGTTATACAATATATAAATTCAATAAAACGAAGCAAAAGAGTTGTTTTATCATCAGAAATACTTAAAAATATTTAATAGAGAAAATTTATGAATTTTTAAGTCTTCAAATATATTTCTCATATCAAATATTGACCATCCACCGGCCAATGTCCTAGTTTCTGTACTGTTTTTAGCTGTAGTATAGTTCTGTAGTCAGCATTTATATATGGAAGTGGTGTATATTTTTTTCTTGAGTGAAATCACAAGGACATTGTATATTCCCTGATATTGATGTGGATCTGTTTAAATTGAAAATTGGACTACAGCTATTTGAACATGGAAAATAAATGTTCTGATCAAAAAAATAAATAAATAAACGTTCTTTGCGTCGTGTATTGTTATTATTTAATGTTGGTATTCACGATGATCGATTAAAAAAAAAAAAATGCATTGACAAATAAAATAGAGCTTTCAATTTTAACCCTGTATAAATACACTGAAAAACTATGCTAGAAAAGGTACACCGGTGTACTGGTGTACCCCAATAGAATCATTTTTTATTGTTAGTCACGAGTTTTTAATTTAATTAATGGAAAGTGCATAAGTATAAAGTAAGTTAACATATGCTAACTTTTATAAAAAGGAAAGATTATTATTTTCTATACTGCTGACCTCTGTGATCCTGAGATGCTCATGTCTTTGTCAAGCTGGAACAGTTCTCTATTTTTCTGACCCTCTGTAGAGTTATGTTGAACCAGAGAAGCTGTTGGACCCCTCTGCCATAGACCACTTTCAACTCTGAAAGGCTCCGACAATCCTGAACATTTTACTTGGCAGATAGAATCCATGAGTGCATTTTACTAACTGAATTAATTTATTTGGTAATCCCAGTCAATGCATGGCTACTATGAGCTTACTCCTGACTATTGTATCATAGGGTGACCTAAGTTCAATGAACAAAATCCAGGTTGTCTGCTAGTACTCTTTCATCTCGAAAATTTGCCTAATGGTGTATTCCACCAAAGAAAAAGAATGAACGCACATAAAACACTGATCGATTCATTGTTAAATACTGGTGCAAAACTTAGGAAACTACTAGAAATTCACTAGCGTATTGTAGTGAACTAATATGGAAATATTTAGCTATCTGGGGTACTCCAGTACCTCAGAGTACCTCTCAAGGGTTAACTTATAACCAAAAATGAATTTTTAATGTCAACTCGTATTGTTTCACGAGATCAATAGATTTCTTTTTTCAGTTTATCTAGTAGCAGCCTAATGTACAAAGGCCATCTGGCGTTCAAAAAATCGATTTATTTGGCTTTTATCCCTTTCAAAAGGCTTTGGAACTGTAAGTATTTTCAAAAATTATTGACTAATTTTTTTTTTTTTTTCTTTCATTCATTCTGAAAAGCTGATTTTATGAAATATCATAGAGGATTCATCCTAATAATAATTAATATTAACATTGCAGATGCAGTTTGCTAGGCCATTCTTCTAATTAGGTCCATGCTCCCCCCCCCCCCCCACCGGCCTAGGGACAATTAAAAGCATTATTATCGACCCGTGTCGTAGTGAACCAGTTAGTTCACCCTCTTCTCTTTTGTCTGAATTTGCACTCTCGTATTTTTCTCGTTGATAGTGTTCTAATTCAGTTTAAAAATCAAATAAATAAATAAAAACATTTGAATATCTTTATTAGATGTCATTTATTATCACACTCTTTTTGAAAAATGTAGCAAAAGCTAAAACTTCAATTTCTTTTTAATATTTAATTATTTATATCGTTTGTTTCAAATGTATCATTAACATAAAAGTAGAACAATAATAAAAAAAATTGTTCTAAGAGCTGCCCCCTGGAATGTTGATGCTCATGTAAATCTCAAATTTTCAAATAAAATAGCTTAATCCTTCTGACAGTTGTTGCGCATATGTTCTTTATATTTTTTCGCTTACCTACATGATTTTAAATTATTTAAATTAAATTAACAATTAATGATTATTCGAAATTAACAAAGTTGATAAAAAATAGGTGTTTCTAACGTCACTTTTTCATTTAACCGATATACCTGACATCAGGTTATAGCGACAAATGTATAACGAAAAGTATTCTCTATTTAATGTCTGAAGGGCAAACTAGCGGCAAATCTTCGATCCGAGCAGCACCAACAGAGCTAGAGCATGTCAAAAAAGCCCTTACACTTAAAAATAGGTGTTTCACACGTGACTATGGCAAACACATTTTTTTTTTGTATGAACTTCTTATCACAATTTAACGGAAAATCTTGAGCGTTTCAAGAGGTTTAAATAATAATATTTATTTATGATACATTTTTACAAGAGGTATATATAAAAAAGCAGCTTTTAGGTTTCCACGCATATATGTTTTCCATGTTTCCTTGTGGCCATTGTTAATCGAAAATAAAAAAATGTATTTTTAAATATCTTATATGTTCTAAATACTTTAATTAATAAACTATATTTTATGTATAGAATAAAACCTGGATATAGCAAAACATTGTCGGATCAGAATAATATATTTAAAAATATATAAAATAATGCGTTAAAAGAACTTTATTTTAAACCGATTTGAAAGAATTTCACATGCTAAATATTCCAATCCCATAATTGTAGGATTAAAAAAAAAAAAAAATTAATTTTGGTTTCCGTATTTTTTATCATGCTTCTTTTTATGTATTTTTAAAAATATATTTTTCACGATTTCCATATTTTATAACCACATTCTTCACAAAATTAAATATATTTTTACTGTAGGATTGTTAGTGAAAGAATATATAAAAATGGTCATTGATTGTTACATACATTTATTTAAAGTAACTGGTTGATCTAAGGTTGTGAAATTCTCCTTGTTTTGAAATTTTCAGTGAGGTATTGGTCTATGGGCAATAGTTCTTGGTCTGATTTGGTACGACTTCCACAATAAGTCTGATTTGGGCGACTTTAAGAGGACACCCGCCCTTCTCTCGGCTTCACCTATCCTGAAGGTCTTGGCGAGGTTACTCCCCGATACTCTCAGGTTAAAGGGAGAATTCTCTCCAATTTTTATCCGAACTTAGGACCGGCAACTGTAGTGCCTAGACACAACAGAGGCGCAACTCGACAAGAGACCGAATCCGCAATACAACGATAAGACAAGCCTTGGTGTCTCTGAAAAACAGCAGAGAATGTTATAGAACAGGAGTCTCCAAGCTTTTCAGACTTCGGGCCATACTGATTACTTCCAAGGGTCCCGAGGGCCAATACCGTTTTAAATATTCCTGCTAGTTCCTATAACTTCTAGACTAGTTGCTGAGTACGAGAACTATTATTTTTTTATGTATTTTTACGACACTTGACGACATCCTTTAGTTACACGCGGAAATAGGTAATGTACCCTCTCTATCTATTGCTAATAGATAGAGCTCAAATCGCGTTGAACCTCGTTGATTCGAGAAAGTTCAGGTGTATTCCACTCACTTCTAGATGGCAGTGATTCGGCTTGACGGTACACATCTGACCAAAATAAGTGCTAACGCGTGAAAATTCTGGGTGAATGCTAAATGGTATACGCACATTAATGGTGCTTTGCGTTGCTGTTGCGGGCCGCATTGACACTGGCGGGCCAGATTTGGCCCGCGGGCCGTAGTTTGGAGACCCCTGTTATAGAAGAAAGCTTGTATTTATGAATCCAGTACAGCTGCGATTCTGTGAAAAATTGTGGGAGGATATCTCAAAAAAAAATTTATTCTGTTGGTGAAGATTCGTTTTACTATATTGATTTATCCCCCCTATCTCTACTCTGTCTGCCGCTGATTACACGTGTGGTGTTATTGTTATCTCTGAATTATTTCAGTTTCTTATTCTTATATCATTTTACAATTTAGCATGGCACATGTTCGCCTAGTTTTGCAGTATTTTTGTCTATTAGTAATAGTAATTATCGTACACTTCGTAGGAGTACTCGGTTTATAATGTAATGATGATTGATGATTCTGGGCTCTTATTTAACTGAAATATACTTGGTCAAAATTGTGAACTCACAATCCCCAAGTCCTTTGTTGAACTAATAATTAAAAACTAAGCTGATAAGGCCCTATTAAGGATGTCGGTGACGTAACTCCACGTTTATTTACAGTCATTAGCGTTATGACAGACATAAATCTAAAAGTTATAGATCTCAATAACTGTTTTTATTATGATGTCGACTTTACGATGTTTTGATCAATCGGGACTTATCAGTTTTAAAGTTTAATGTATAACTCCTGGAATTTTATCGCATGACTTTCCGTTCTCGCCATCAATGAGGAGGCTACTGAGATCCTTAGCATACTTTCTAATGACACCACCCTTGGGATATCCGAAACCCCAGCTTGTGGCGTGACGAGTAGAAATTATAACATTAAGTATTTTAACGATTACTAAAAAAGAATCGTTGAGTGAGCGTACGACTGAAGCAGCGATGTGTCAAAACTGTTACAGGTTTTTTTTGCCTTAGTTAAAAAAATAAAATGAGGATCTTGAAGGAGTCGGCCAGGACATGTAAACCACTTCTGGCCAAGTACCTATTTTCAACTAACTCAAGAACGGCAGGTTTTTTGTACGGATTGTGTAGACCTATTATTATTTATTTAATCAATTTAATGTTGTGAATTTTTGCCAACCTCAGCGGTATCTATCGGTATCAAGAAATCGACTTTGGGTCATCGATCCTCGATAGAACCAGAGGATTCGAGAATAAAGTTAGAAATAAAGTTTCTAGTTAAAAGAAACCCTTTACCGTTTATCTTTTTCTTTTTATGTTCACATGTGTGAGTTGTACAATCCATGCGAAGTTATAAAAACTAAAAATTTGAACTTAATCTACCTAACTAAGAATACAAGTTACAAACATGTTTGAAAAACAAATTTCTTGAAACGGGCCGGACTTTCTTTATCCTATAATTGAAATAATTAAAGACAAAATTAATATTTTATGCTCGTTATATATTAGGAAAAAAGGTTAGTTACATTTAGTTAAGGAGAAGTATATAGTTGAGGTATGCAATCATAAAGATAAAAGCAATTAAAAAATAAGTTTTTTAATTTTTAATGCCAACGTTTCAACTTGCATTGCAAGCCTTCATACGGGTTATAAAATAAACAAAAAGGTATGACTAAATAGTAGAGAGTATAAAAAACAAAGGTATCAAGAATAAATATTTAAGAGTAAAGACAATAACATAAAGGCCATATCTAAAGGAAAGAAAACAATACATGAAGACTACCGAAATAAGATAATTATCTATCACTCCTTTTAATTTTAATCTTATTTCAGTAGTCTTTATGTATTGTTTTCTTTCCTTTATATATTGCTTTTATGTTATTGTCTTTACTCTTATATATTTATTATTTATACCTTTGTTTTATATACTCTCTACTATTTAGTCGTGATACCTTTTTGTTTGTTTTCTAGCCCTGATGAAGGCTTGCAATGCAAGTTGAAACGCTGGCATTAAAAATTAAAAAACTTATTTTTTAATTTCTTTTATCTTTATTACTGGATACCCCAACTATCTACTTCTCCTAATACTTAACAGTCAACTATACCTCATCAATATATTTAGTCAAGTATCAAACATAATTAAGTTAAATTTTCCAATATCTGAAACATGTGTACAAATTTAATTTTTGTTCTACTTGTGTGTATGTCTGGTTTTCGATTATATATTAAAATTACATTCATTTGCTATGGTGTTTTCTGTAAACAGGAAATATTAATTTAGAAAAGAAAGTATAATATAGTTATAGAGAGAGGATTCATTAGTTAAATCTAAAGTAGGTAATTAGAAATGAATTTGGTTTAGTTTTAAGTACCTCTCCCAGAGACAGTATGACGGCCAAGGAAGACCGGGAAATCCCCTCTCCTCAGCTGAACAAAAGATGTGTTGCTTCAGAGTACAACGGCCCCCTGTACACACAGAGCCTCTCAGTTCTCTCCTCATCAAGACAAAATTATTTTTATCTAGGTGAATTCATGGTTTAAAATTCATCACCTATATTCAATCTAGATCTTATATTACCCTATTTTTTTCCTTTAAATTTTGGTAGTAAAAAAACTATGCAGGTGGAAAATAGTTTTAAGGAAATATATTTTTATTAAAAATCATAATTTTTATAAATTATGTTATCCAAATTATGGTATCTTATTCTAAAATAATTATTAAAAAAAAAAAAACTGCCACTACGGCAAATGGTCTTGGGTTTGGGTCCAGTGCTTAATAAGTAAGGGCGTATTTTTTATGGTCTAATGGTTGTCTGAAATCACGCCCAGCCATTAATTGAGTTTTCTCCAATTAATGGCACTTTCGTGAGGCAGGGTGTCTCTTGAGCTCCGCCCAGGGAACTTGGTAGTAAAGTGCATTACCCACTGAAATGCCGCATCATCTCCCCATTCTAAAAAAGAAGAAAGTAAAATTTGAGTTTTTCCTCGTAACTTTTTCTTCAATCCAAGCAGCAAACTTGAAATTTGGAATTAGCCTTCCAAACAACATAGAAATGACTCAGCAGATAAAACTACCAGCAGAATTTTTTATTCAGTGTAATATTATTTTCAATGGCCTCTAGCACCGGTAAAGCAAGTTCGAAAATCAATTTTTCTTGTGCATTTTAATGGGAACTTCGTTTAATATAATTTTTTATCGAACTTACATCTATTTGAAATACGAAAATTCGTAGTTTTTGAGTTAAAAGCTAAAAAAAGAGAAATATATGTATGGTAAATCCAACCTTGCAATGTTTATTCAGCATCCCCTATGTTGTTCTACTTAGTTGTGATAATTCGCTTTAAAGTTTAGTGGTAATAAAAAAAAAAATAATAAAAAAAAATTAGGTAGAAAATGTATTTTTAACTAAAATAATAATTTTTAGAAATTAATTGTTCATCAAAATTTAATCATTTTATTCTTGAATAAATATGAGTAAATCGTCAATTAAATCTGAAGAGTATAAAAGTTACTTATTTTTAATCTCCTTTAAGTGTTTGTGAAATACAATTATTATTTTACGAATGGTCCCAGTTTCAGACAAAATGAACCATTTGTCTCCTTTCAATGTAAATTAACCTTCGAAACATCGCAGAAAAGTAATTCAATAATTCTGTTTCCAAATGTAAAATTTCTGTATACTATAACCAGATTTTTTTTTTTTAAATTTTTTATTTTTTATTTTATAAAACTGGAAATGTATTATTCAGAAAAATAATAGAAAAAAATATTAAGGTTTTTATAAATCCGACGTTTCCGTCAAAATTACATCTTACATCCATACCAATCATAGAATATCCATAACAACAAGACATGTTGAACAAGGTCTACTTGTGTGCCATAATTTTATTTATTTATTTTTTTTTTTATTTATTTTTTTTTTTATGTTGTCGTTTTGTAATTCAGATCAAATATTTAAAGTTAAAATTATTTGTAACAACTACAAGTCATTACTTCTATTGATATATTAATAAAGTCATTCATTGATATAATTGTTTCCTCCGAAGCGTTTCCAGTAAACAATATAAATTATTACGATAGATGTATCTTTCTGAATTGAACTGAGTAGACTTTTGATCATGTATATGTTAATTATATTGGTATCACATATTTTGTTTAAGTCCTCTCGTTACTAGCACTTCGTTGAAGCTCATCCGAAGTTCTATGATGACCTATTTTTTCCTGGAGTCCCGTTTACAGTTCCCGTTGGCCTAGTTGAAAGGGATTGAAACCCGTTCAACCGTGGAACAGTTTCTCTTTGTCACCTACATGTCAGTGTCATAATGTCAAAAACGAAATCATCAATGAAATTGACATTTTATTTTAATTTATTTAACACAAAAAAATTTACCAGTGCCTCGTTTTTAAATTTTTATATAAGCTTCTACATATAATTAATATATTATTCATTATTCATATTAAATAAACAATGCTATTATATTGATAAAAATTAAACAACAAAAAAAAGATTTTGAGTTCATAATGAAATTTGGATCATCAGCTAGACAAGTGTCATTTGTTACTTGCAAAACAAAATGTTACTGAGAAACAAAATGATACTACTTAGAGTACCGTACCTTCTTCTAAGTTTGAGAAATGTCTGGTTAGGATCGACTTTTCATATCATGACGTCAAAATGAAATATGAAATCATAATGATTTTCCGCCAAGAATCGATTTGGGTTTCAGAGCTTAAACATTTTTTTTCTTCTTTTTTTTGTAATGAAAATTTGGGTTTTTTAGATGTGATTTTTTTTTTTTTTTTTTTTTTTTTTTTTTTTTTTTTTAGCCTGGTACAAGGAACTAGAAGGTTTATTTCTTTGCATTTATTTTTTTAGTGTCCAAAGCGTTTTTTGACAATCTACTGCTGTTTGTAGATGCCTCTTATGGCCACAAATGTAGAAAAAAAAATGAAGTAATAATATTTATATATTCTATAATATAATAAAAATAATATTAATAATCGCATTCATACATATTCAAATAAATTTGTTATACTTTATTCAATATAGTTTTCGAAGTTCGTTCCGCACACTCTGGCTCACAAAGCAGTGACGGTCTGGAATCCTGTTTAATCCTTTACGTGGTGTGGTGGTACCTGATTTTGGCTTACACAGCCTGTGTGTAAATACTGAAACTATATAAACTTTAAGTGAGTATGGATATATTTTAAAGAACTTTGCCATTAATTATTTTTTATCGTTACCATTTATTAGTATGTTTAAAACTATTTAACCATTGAAGAACTCTAGTTTTCAATACACCAAATTTAAAATTTTTAAATCCATTATTGCATTATGGAGTTTCTTAAAAAAAAAAAAGTATTACAAATGAAATTAATTGGTAATTTGTAAGTTGTTTTTGTCTGTTTATTGTGTTCGTCAAATTTATAGTGTTTGACGAATCTTGAAGACTAAACTATTTCATTAAAAGATTCGAGCTCTCTTCTCCAAGAAGATCTAAAATCTCTTGACTATAGGAGGAACCTTATCACATTGTACGCTCTATCTTCTGCGTGGCAAGCTTATCTATTTTCTCATGTAGCAACCCTGGGTATCTTTCACTGAAACTACGAATTCATTTATTTGCTTAAGAAGTGCTCTGATCCCATTACAATTTTAAATAATTTCAAAGTAAGATGCAGTTTATATTTTATAACTGGCTGGTTATACGTTGAAAGAAGGTATTATGCGTTTGCTGTCCTTCACGCATTTCCTTCTGAGCTTTTTTAATTTAAAATATAATTTTATTAATGTCGATTAGATTTGTCGGTCATTTCTGATTCAGCTGACGGTTAATGTCGCACTTTTCAATTCTGCCAACCAAGCAGCTTTGCAGGGGATAACTGTTCAAAGCGCAACTTTTTCCTCAACCTGTCAGTGATTCAACTTCTGTTTTTATTTTATATTTTATTTTTTATTTGTAGGTTCAGTTGATATGATGTTCTGAAATATTTACCAAACATAGGATAACTGTTGTCCACATCTCTTTTGCTTTTCCATACGACTCCTTGTGATCGTCTTGTATGTCACGCAGTTTTAACATCCTTTAAGCAGTTTATGTTACCGTAGCTTTCTGTCCAGCTTCTAAAATTTTATTATAATATACATTTCCGCGTTGAGAAATAAATCGTAAACCATAACCTTATCTGTGCCAATAGGTATGCTGGAGTGTTCAACCCAATATTAGCTACGTAATTCGACCCGCACCGTGTTCACTTCCAGTTGAATGTCAGTGAAATCATCCTGTTTCATATGTCGATGTACAAAAAAAGTGAAAGTTTTATAATATAATCGACCTTACTTTTAATTTCTTTATATTGTTGGAGGCGTACGAAATGTTTGTTGCCAGATTTTCTCTTAAAGCTTTTTAAATGTAGATTTTTACATGACATTTTTTATCAATCTAGTGAAAAATCAACATATTTCGTCTTCGAACGACGCAATAGATACACCATATTACCCCAGATAATCCTGTCAACGCCATGTTCTTCCAGCACGAGCGGGATCTTCCCGTTTCTCTGGTCCTATTTGTATGGTCCTAAGGAGCACCTGTAGTCTTCCATCCTCGGGAAACAGCCGATACACTTTATTCATTGCAGTCATATTTAGCTTATGAGACTCTGGTTCCGATTTTCCCGTGTAATTCCACATCATACGCATCCGCCAAATTTCATTATTTTTAATTAAAATCTTCTGTTCAAACAAGTCTATGTTTTGCACTATTGATTTAGTAAAGAGGTCCACGTGCGTATGTTGCAAACAGCCGCCTAAGGCTGCGTTGTATAATTTTTCTATTGCGGCTCAGCAATCTGCTATTAAACAGATATGCCAGGAAAACGTTTTCTCTGTTGGCTGCTACTAGTCTAAATCTTATTTCAACATCTTATATAATTCACGTTAGTTTAGACCATAGATAATGAAGAATTGGACAACTTCAAAATTGTAGCTTCTCATTGTAACATGTTGCAGGGTTAACCTTCCAATCGAGATTCGTCATTTGGAATCAACACATCCCTGAAATAAATATAAAACTATTTATATAAAATAACAATAACTAAGATAATCCTGCTATAAATATATATATATTTTTTTTTCTTTTTTTTTTACAGCTAAGAATAAGTATTCTATGACAGCTTCACCAACCTATGTCATGTTCTTTTCCCACATTATTTATTAAAATACTATATATATGTATATATATATATATATATATATATATATATATATATATATATATATATATTATTTTATTCTTTATTAAAAATAAATTACATAAAGCCAAACCAGGCTAATAAAAAGATAGGTACATGTTTGGATACACATCCATCTCACATGAAACAATAAGTAATAATAATAGAGGAATCTATAAACAAACAAATAATGCAAACAAGATAAAACAGTAGGAAAACTTTTAAAAAAACCTACACAGCAAAATAAACAATACTAGTTAAATTAACCATTACTAGTTAAATTAACAATTTATGAATAATAATAAATAATAGTCAAATTATAATCCAGCCTGGAGTGATAAGGATAATAATATAAAACTTATAAATCTTTTTCTAATAACTTTATGGTGTAAAAAGATATTTACACTACTCTAATTTATGTAATATTTTGTTATTTATAGAAATTAGTATTTTATTCTTCAAGTAATATGTGTTTTGTCCGTTTGTTTTTGTATCTTTTTAAAATTTCCTTTTTGTAATTATCTATTTCTTCGATATTTGGGTTTTCAGATATAGTTGAACCTGGATGAGTGGAATACCTCTATAAGTGGAATTAACATTACTACTAAGGAAACGTGAAGGGATAGATGGGTCTGTTTTATATTGATTGGTCCCCTATGTGTAAACATTAAGCACATTGATATTCCGCTCTAACCTATTGTTAATACACTCTAATCTTTGCTAACCTCCCTGCCAGCTCATCCTGTCATCATGTCGCGAAATCTAGAATCTTTTTCAGTTCTCAAAACAGTTTGGTGTGCCGAAATTAACATTGTGCCGGACTTTTAGTAGTAAAAACAAAATTGAACACGAGTGTTCAGAAGTACGCGGAAAAATAAAGATATTTAGGGCTTGTAAATACCCTGAGCTAGAAAAATGTTTCCTAACATGGCTGCGTCAGTGCCTTAGTAAAAATATACCAATTGATGGAGCGTTAATAAAACAAAAGGCCCAATATTTTGCATAAGTAATAAATTTTTACAATTATAACAGTTAAAAGTCGTTTGAAAACCTCTGTAAGTGTGATTGAAATCCTGTCACCAAGAAATTCCACTTATCCAGGTTCGACTTTATATTAATATAGTACCAGTCAGTTCATTTTTTGTCACTTTATCAAATAATTGTTTCTGGAAGCACTATTATATAATGTTTCGACCGACATGCCCGAGGACGTTCTCCAAACCATTAAATCAGAAGCGAAGATCACTAATAAAGGAGGTGACGAGATAGGACAGACGACATATTTGAGCGGACGATGGTGGCCACAGATAGGAGAAGGGTCTATAAAGCGTTATGAGATTCAGGTCGACGTCAAGTAGGTGGGAAGAGGGTTTATGTATTATTGATAAATTTGAGAGCTGATACATAAAACATAGTATCACTGATGCAGGCCATCTGTAACGTTTGGACCGTACCCTTCCCAGATCTTTTTATCATTTCTTTTTCATAATCTGTTCGGCCTATCTGTTTGTGAGTTGTGACTGTAGTCGTTAGGGTACGAATGTGGTGGAATGAGGTGTTTAAATCGATTTGTTTATTATTTATATCAATATATATATAATGTGCAAAAGAAAAATAGAAATATATATAAAAATAAATCTATGATTAACATACTTAAACATTATTTAATATCTGTACCATTTGGGAAAAACTAGATAAGTGCATTTTTGTCCACAGTAAGATAAATATTTTGAGCAACCCATATTGGAGACCTACTCATCTCGTAAAAGTAGGCAGGTTGTAATGTCAATAGTATAAAAGGATACCATTGCCTTTGTAAAATCTAGTTTTTCCCAAATGGTACAGATTTGTTCTCTTGACATTCACGAAAATTCCATATCCGGTTTGTGTCTTCATACCTTTTATTGATTAAAATACTTTAAACCATTTTTTAATCCGTGCTAACGCAGCTGAGCAAATGTTCTATTGAGGAATTTATTTTTTTACTTAACATTTTTTTTTTTTTTTTTTTTTTTGATGAGGTTTAGTTGACTGTTAAGTATTAGAAGAAGTAGATAGTTGGGGTATGCTGTTTTATTTATGACTGCATGCCCCAACTATCTACTTCTCCTTAACATTTTTTTATTTTATTTTGTTTGCCTTTCTGCCTCTTACTTATTCTTCTCATCTATTAAATCGATTAAACGTGAGTTTAACATCGATTAATTTAGTGTCTGTTACGTTTTATTTGAGTAAAAATATGGGCTGTAATTTATTTTTTTTTTCGTTTAAATGGCACCCTTCCTAGTATGATATAATATCTCGTGTAATTTCTGGGTTGTATATTTTATTTATGTGATAAATATGGAATGTATCATATATATTTATTGTTTTAATCGAATTACCAATGATCTAAAAAAAACAAGTAATTTTAAGCAAATAATTGTTTTCTTTTAAGGTAAACTATGAACTCTCTGCTCGAATCATTTTTTATTCTCAGTATCTACAGAAAAAAACCCTCAAATGTTTTGTAGCATTCTTTCTTGTTTTATATATATATATATATATATATATATATATATATATATATATATATATATATATATATATATATATATATATTATTTGAACATATATTTTTCATTCAATTTTTAATGGTTTGCGCCAAGAAAATCGGAAATCATTTTTAAACTCGATAATTTGAATTTCATACAAGATCCCTAGGACGATTCTTGATATTGTAGCTTAATGTGTTTTATAAATTAAAAATCTCTATTAGAATAGATAATATCTTCACAGTTATGTGCGTTCTAACATCATAAAGAATATTTATTCTTAAAAATGGTTTTTACTGAATCAAAGCAATGAGTTTATCTGGATACCAATGTTTTAAGCTGAATGTGGGAACATACAAATTTTATGGATATTATCATGGCTACTATGATATTAGTTAAGGAAAGGTAATTTTTATTTTTATTATGAATGTGATTTTAAATAATTAAAAGTTGTAATTGCTTTTTGAATGTCAATGTCAGTAAGTCTGGTCTCTATACTTTTTATACAATTATAAGATAATTTCAATATTATTTAAAATAGACGAAGTTGTTTGCCTATCAAGCAAAAAATTTACTCCTATTTTAGTGGTAAAAATATTAATTTTTTAGTAACTAAAATGTGATAAACTAAGTTCACAACTTCAACAGAACGAAACTTTTTCAATCCGTTCGGTGTCACGCCTGGAGAGTTACCGTCACTTTCACCTTTCAAGGTTCGGATGTCTTGCCTATTGTTTTGAACAAGGTTTTTATAGCAGATTATTGGAAACTTTGTCTAAAAAAAAAACAATATTTATAATAGCAATAAGGGAAAACTTTTTATCTTAATTAGTTACATCAATTAAATATATCGATTGGTCTTTTTGTATCAGTATCCTCGTCAATATCAAATTTCAGCATCAGTATCCTCCCCGCATATTTTTTCTAGATGTACCAAGTATATTAAAAGGAGTGACTTGGATGATTTGTGGAATAGCATGAATCTGGAAAAGGTTTCAAATAATTTTTCTGTGGTTTTTATAACAGCAACTTCATTTTATTATTATTCTATAAATAGTAATTGTAACTTTGTAATGGTTACTTACTGTCTTCCAGTGGTCATGTTTTAATATTTATAAAATAGAAAATGTCAAAAAAAAAATGTCACATTTTTTAATCATATATATTATTGTGCTGAAATATCTTCTATCGTATTTTTGGAGGTATCGAAATTCGGATTTTTGATTTTTGGATTAGATACCTATCTGAAGTTATTTGGTTCAGGTATTGAACGACGATATGTGTTACCAGTGTTTATCATATTAATGTAACGTCTACATAAACTGTAAAGAAAGCCTTAATAGAAGATATTATCCAATTCTTCTTTATTTTTATTTTATTTTATTTTATTTTTTTTATTTTTTTTTTTTATAACTGTAAACTTAATTTTCTGTTGGAAATATTTCTCGCAATAAATTTAATGTTTTAAAAAACCTTTTTCTTTTTTTTATGATCATTCAAATATTTATTTTCTGATTATAGTTTTATAATTTAAATGAATCTTTATATTTTATAGTTATACTATTTTCATTAGATGTTAAATAGTGGTGTCTTGGTGAGCCCTTGATTTTTCCAAGGTTATTGAGAATGGAGCAGTTTTATAAGGAGTGATACACTAAAATATTTTAGTTAAATTTATTAATATGAAGGGGTAATGCCTGGTAACAATAGTTCTTAAAAAATCAGAAATGTAAAATACTAAGTCTATATTTTTTATCGTTGGCAAAGGGTTCTTAAACTTAAATACGTGTGACAATCCTCTTTCCTAGCCTCCATGAGACCACTTCAAGTGATAGTGAAAAGCTAACAGGTGGCGATGTGTTATCAGTTTTAATTGTTTTGGATATTCCTCCGTCTTGCTTAACACCCTTCATATAACCAACCACTACTTCAGAAAAAAAATATTAAAATTTAACTAATTTATTTATCATTTGCGACTCATTAAAAACAAAAAAAAAAATAATGATCAGTGAATAATATCAAACCCCGATCGACAGAACTTGCTCTAGAGGACTCCAGAAACTCTATTAACAAAATTATAAATCTATTCAAAGAACACTTACTTTACGATAAAATATAATACGAAAATTATAATAAAAGACGAAGAAAAATAAATTTTCACCATTTAAATAAAAAGGGCGTAATAACCTTGTAGTTGATCGCCCAAATAAAAACTCAATCTACAATATCAAACTAGCACATCTTCGTTGTCATTTCTTTTTCTTAACTGCTCAAATCTATTCTCGTTAAATAATGTATTCTATTTCAGAAAATACATTAAAAAATAATGAACAATAAATTCAAAAAGATTTGTAAAGCGAATGTTTAAGTAGATACAGTTATAGGTCCTCCACGTGTCTTCTGTAAATATGTTTAAATGAATTTGATTCGTATATTTTCTTTCTTTGTGTTTCTTATTTGAAAATATTCTTCCATCAATATATTTTTCATTTTTCATTCTTTCGAACCACTTGTTGATTTCGGTACAGAACAGTCTTGAATTATTTCTCCCTTCTGCTAGTCCGCCATTGTGAACTGGTGACGTCACCTTGAGAGGAAGATTGTGTTTATTTCAATGGCCTTCAGTTGAATCTCTTTGAGCACATCCTCTGCATGCAGGTGCTACCGTACTCAAGATATCGATTCTGATCATCTGTATTTAAAAATTAAAACACTGCAAGAAATATAAACCTTTATCCGTAAAAATACTTAGAAACGATAAATGCAATAATTAATGTCAACACATTTTTATTGGTTTGAATTTTAAAAAGTTTGTAGACTCCAATATGAGATTGTGAAAATTATTCTATGTATCAGATTCCCCACGATTATTATTATTTTAAAAAAAATTAAAATCTATAGATTCCACACATATCTAACAATAATAATAAATGTTTATTTGTTAACGAAAAATTCTTGTACAAAATCTGTTTTATTTACATCATTACAACAGACTTTTGTCCTTGGGCCTGGTATTTTAGAAGAAATAAACAAAATGGTTAACAATATGGCGAATGTTAATCACGAACAAAAGTACAAATAAAAATAGACTACATAAAATAATAATGTTATTCATGGTTCAAATCCACAGCCAAGCTACCAGTAAAGCCAAGCTACCAGTAACATAAATTAATTTGAATTCCGATTATTATTTAAAACAGTATTATAATGAAATTAGAAAAAAATATATATATCTTTGAAATGATCAATAGTTTTAACTGAAAGAATGTTTTGTATGTCAGTTATTTCAGAGTTTCCAACTATGTACTTTTTTAAGTATTTATTTCTAGATTCTTGTAGTAAGAAACAATAAATGAATGAATAAATGATTCTATACATATCTATTTATATATAATAAATTGCTATATTTTTATTTTTATTTTTTTTGGGTGGGGACAGTTAATATATACATGTGTATGTGTACACACACATATATATTAACATAATTTACACAATTATTATACTATTTAAAGCTATTTAAATTTTGTTTCGAATTGCTTTTAATTTTTATTTATTCATTAAAATTTGCATCCTCACAATAAATACATCTAGTAAATCTGAATGACGAATATATATATGTCTAAAAATTGTTGAGGAACTACCATCTTCTTTTAGGTGCCTCGGGGAATTGTCAGTAATGAAATAGGAAGGTAGTGGCTTTGGGTGGGTTTTAAATTATGAAAGAAAAGGTGCCTGGTTCGTGCCAAAATAGCAAAATATTGGAATTGCTTTTTTTTGGTGATCATGATTTCTTTGAGGATTGCTTCGTTTATGACATGGTAAGGACCATTGATAATTTTAAGAAAGGTTTGGATATTTTGCGAATACAAATTTTAATTTGTTGACATTTAAATTTGTTTTTTTATTTTATTATTATTTTTAATGCAAAATTGTTTTAAAAAAATGAATTTTGAATTATTGTTTCTTTCTGCTATTGAATATAAGGGTAAATATTTCTGACATTTAGTATATTCATCTGATACGTTACTTTTTAATGATGAAAGTGTTACTTAAACCTACTTTAAACCTTAAATTTCTTTTTCGATCTAATTTATTTTATTGTATATCAGAGTAATCTTTGTTGAGTAATGATGAACAATGAGTTGAGTGTGTGCATGATTAAAGAATGAGTAAGTTAAATTTTATGCTTTCTTCCTGTAACGGTCATGCGTAATTTTTTTTTTATTATTAAATCGTTGCATTGTTTTTAATATCTTCATACATAATATATTCACCATGTGTGCCTTACATTAGTTTATACATAAGGAAAAATTGTATTTAACTGGATGAATTAAGTTATAAAAATTATTACTGATGGCCATAAATTGGAAAATTATAAAAGTAAATGCGCCTATTAAGTATAAATTAAGGATAAACGCTTGTCATTTACTTAATCTGATAGAAAGGATTGTTATGTCCCCGTTGTGAATTTAAGTTACTCTGTGAGGATTTAAGTACGCTAACAGGTGGTCCTTTTAAGGATGCTTTCAAAGCTAATTATTACGGTTTTTGACTTTATAACTTCTTTGTTGCTATCTGTCACAAAACACCGACCCATTAGCTACTTTCATTTTATGATCGCTATTTTTTTTTTTTTTTTTTTTTTTTTTTTTTTTCCTGTCGACTTTTAATTATTACATCTCCTAAGTGTATTCTGTTGTGATTTAAAAACAATGAATTTGTTCATGTTGTTTTTGTGCGCATATTTCTATAAAATAATGTGGGATGTAAATTTTGTTCCAAGTTTTATCAAACTCAGTGGTCATTCTAATGCTCCTCCTCTCCCCATCCTTCCAAACAGCTTAGATTATTTACACTTACAATTTGAAGGCCGACAAGGTAATCGTATTATAATCATCCAACTTTCTTAAGCAGCTGGTATTCCTCAAGGTAGTATCCTGGGTACCATTCTTTATATCGTGTAACTGATATCCCAACTCATCCTAAAACTATCCTCACAACCTGATGAAACCAGTGTGTTATCAGTCAATGATGATCTATTTGCTACCTCCAAAACACACCAGTCGCATATCACTTCCCTTGAAGAATGGTGTCATAACTGGAGACAGTAGGTAAATCCCAGCAAATCTACCTCATCCTGTCTTCCTGCATCTTTTAATGGAGTACCGTTTAATAATGTTGAACAGATACAATACCTTGGATTTTAATCTAAACCAGAGACTTACCGGGAACCCTCATACAAGATTGAAAAGACAAGAAGCTGCAAGTATATTTCGACTGCTCCAACACTTACTTGACTAACGTTCAAATCTCCCGATTCACTAAAAAAAAAATATATATGACGATTATCAAACCTTCAGTTTCATCAAAATCGTTCAAGCTCTTTCAAAGAGCTGTCGAACCCTTCCTTTTTTGTCTATACGTTTTGTGGCTTTCTTAATTGACTATATATTGTTGCCCGAAAAGAAACATCGGTTTTATTTTACTTAATGCCTTTCTGTGTCTGTTCGTCAGATACTTCAGTTAGTTGATCCTTGGTGGGTTAGTGAAATGCATCTTGTTCATTTTGCCTATGATTAGATATTTTACAACTGTCACGTTTGCAGGTGAAGAATTGTATTGTTAAATAAATTCCGATCGCGCAACGTATACGCTTTTTCCAATATAATCAAAGAAGTTATAACTTGGTACAAACTGAAATTATTTTTAAATATGTCGAAAATAGAGGTATATGATTTCTAGAAAAACGAAGTATTAGAAGATAGGTAAACTCGGTTAATAGCTGAAAGTGCTTGCTTGTTACTTTCCTGTATTCAAATTACTAAAGCAAGTTAAAAGGTTATTTTACTTCTTGGATTTATATGAGTTTCAAAGATTTATATAAAACTTATATATTTTTTAAAAAATTAAGTATTTATTTAAATATCTGACACTGACGGAAATGTTTCTGGGGTAACGTAAAACTGAACTCCAAAAATATAATGATGGCCTTTCATTGCTGGCATTGAATAGGTGTCGCCGCTAAAGGCAAAAAGGAAATAGGATGATTTCACTCTAATTATATTAATGTTAATTGTTAATTTTAAAAAAATTGCTTATTTTTATATGATTTAATTAATGATAATCAACATATACAGTTGGAGCTTGGTTTTGGACCTTTGGCAGTTATTTCGACCTACTCACGACGAATATGGGTTACTAACCCGCCCTTCCTGTCCTAGGTGGAGTACACAAGGGCGTTGAACCTTCAGCTAACAACAAGCGATAAGCTTCACAAACTACACAAATCTGATTTCAAAGGATTAATCAAACTAAAATTTACAATAGCGTTGGGCAACGTAAAGATAATAGGTTTATTTAAAACTAGCATACCTCCTCGCGCCATCGCCCGCTCTCATAAAGAAAGATCTTTGATTATTTTGACTAATAATTGAATTTCATTTGTTTATCAATAAAAATCTTGTATTAAAGTATAGAATTTATCATTTTTTCTTCAATTATATTTTCACGCATGGCAGTAATTTTAACCTGGTTAAAATTGTATTGATTAGGTGTCTAAAGAGTACGTAAAAACATAATTAGACATCTTCTTTGGCAGAAATAATTATATCCATCCATCTGGTTGGATTTTAATTTCTAACCATAAAAGTATATGACAATTTGGCAAACCTCGTTTCTGGCACTCGATACTATACATTTCAATTATTATTATAGTACAATTTACTATTATAAACCTTCCTAGAACTATGAAAATGTAATTAAAATTCGGTATTGTTGGGTTTAATTGTATTACCATTGCGAACTCTGTTGCAAAATGGCCACATATCGGTTGATTTTTAAACTGCACTGGAATTCACATGTCACTCCATATATTTATAGCTTTTTTTAATAACAATTGAATTGAAAATAAGTAAATTTTATCATACATTTCTAGCTCTATATAACACCGTAACTTTGTAACCTCTTTCAAATGATGCTCGCCACGTCTATTATCAAACTTCACTGCGCACCACACTATCGCTTTTTTATAGCAATATAATTGAAATTCTTTAAATTTTATTATTGCCAAACCTTCCTTGAACTATGAAGACTATGTAGTAGCAATTTGGTACAGGTTGGTTCTGTAGTTTTCGCGGTTAGTGATCACAAACGAAAAATGGCTTAGTATAGATTGAATAAATACAATTTCCACGGGATATGGACCAATTATATTGAAATGTTTAATTTCAAGTTAAAATGGGGATTTACTTTTTTCAGTATATAATTAATAATAATAATAAGCTTATTTGCATCTGTTTAAACAAACGACTCCCCCATAGGAGGAATTAATATATTACTGTAACTATATAACGAAACGCAGTCTGCACAACAAGTTTACCGCATTGTGAATTCAGATTTTTTTAATAATTTGTTTTTGTTTTTTATAAGCTATTTATTTATATTTACAAGTGTACATTATATACAAGTAGATTTATCAAAAAAGATTACAATGAGATGTCAATAACCTGCAAAGAACTAAGAACTAGTAATACTTCAGTAAAAGATCCGCATTAAAAGTTAAGATCTCTTGGTCATATTCTTTTCAGACGCCTAGGAGGATTATCGGCAATGGAATTAGAGGCAAGTTGTGAGACTAGTGAATTCGAGTGGGTTAGGAGTTTACTATGGAAGGATAGGTATCTGGTTTCTGTCAAATCAGCAACATATGAACATTAAGATCTTTATGGCTAAGTTTTTTCGTGGCATAATAAGGATCATTGACTATTTCACGAAGGATTTTGTATTGTAAGGATTGGATACGAGAAGAATTGGAAGTTTTAGTCGAGTCACAAAGATCAACTCCGTATGTCCACATGGGTCTAATTATTGTTATGTAAATAAATTTTTTGTAATTCATTGGGAACTTTGAACGCTTGTCTGGTAAATGTTGGAGTAGTCGGAAATGACGAGCAGTTTCTTGTCCTTTAAAGTCTGGTATGTAAATTTAATAATCAAACTTTAGTCTTACCATTTTGATTGTTTTCCAAATTTAGTGTGAAATACCTATCTTTTCGTGAACGAACAGTATCATAAGCCACTCTTTTTTATTCATTATTATTATTATTTTGTTGTTTAACGGTCAAGTTTTATTATGTGTTATCAGTCAATTTCTGGGTTTTTTTAATTATAAAAAAGGTTATGATTTTTCATCGATAAATATACACTTAAATGCGCTTACAAATTAATATATATATGTACGCTTACCAGTGATAATAATAATAGAAAATGGGAACTGTATGTTTAATATTTACACTCCGTTCGAGGCACCCTGAACCCACTCCACATGTTAGGGTCGTCCATTGCCTGGACTCTCATTGTCATATTTTAGAATATGTATATCTCACGGCCAATATCGATTCAACCTTGGAAAAGCATTATAGGAGCCAGTGAAATAAGGTTTGAACCAAAGAAACTTCTGATATAATTTTGAAACTTTGGTCCTTAGTAAGTCACTTACTTGATAAGTGTTTTCGGAGACGTGATTTATTCCAGATATAGACTCACATTTGGCTAAAATGAAACCATGCTATCACACTTTTTTTTCTTTTCCATCCATCAGCACAAATGTGAGAATCATTAAATTTGGTTTCTCATTATATTATTCATATTTATGGTAAATTTGTTAAAGTAATGTTATTTTTATTATAATTGTTGTTAATTATGTATGATTATTGGAGATGGGCTGACAACGACTTAGGCCAACTAGTCGATCATAGCTTCCGTTGGAATTCGGTTGGCATCGGCAATGTTCGATGCCCTTCGTTTATAGCTTTGTAGCTGTCAGTAAGTGAAGTTATAGGTTTTTGTTTATCTTATATTATTTTTCAGTTTTTTACTATCAGACCAGTTTGTAACGGTCTGTTTATTTTTTTGTTTTGTTTTTACAAAAAAAAAAAAAAAAAAAAAAAAAAAAAAAAAAAAAAAAAAAAAAAAAAAAAAAAAAAAAAAAAAAGTTAGCGATTTACTTAACTAGTTTAGTCAGTGAATTGTCAAATTAAAAAAATTCAATCGTGCCGAAAAAAAATCGTGTAATCGTGTTAAAGAACTTTATTTGTTGAATTTAAAATATATTTTTAAAACAGCAATGGCTTATATGTAATTATATATAAACACGTATGTAAATTGTCAAAGAATCAGTTTCTTTTTCGTGTTCCTACCTTTACATTACATTTCAATTGAGACTAATAATAATAATAGCTCCTTTATTTCCACATAAGATAATTACAAAATAATAAAAGAAATTTACATTTTTTTTATTTTTTTTTTCAAGGAAAAGTGGCCCATCTTTGAGCATAAGCCTCTCCCAGTTTTTTCCAAATGACTTTATCATTTGCTGACCGGTGCCATAGACACCCCAGAAGATCTTCGATGTCGTCCCGCCATCTCGAACTAGGTCTTCCTCTCTTCCGTGTTGAATGGACAGGATACCAATCTGTGGTTCTTTTGGCCCATCTTCTACTGTCCATTCTTGCTATGTGGCCTGCCCATTTCCACTTAATTTCTAGGAAGGTTGTCACCGCATCTTTTGTCTTGGTTATTTTGCGGATCTTCCTGCTACGGATTTTATCCCTTAGCTTTATCCCTAGCATGCTCCTTTCCATCGCTCTTTGGGTAATAGCTAGGCTATTAATTATATGTCTGTTTGCAGGCCAAGTTTGGCAACCGTAAATTAGGGAAGGTAGAATGCAAATATCGAAGACTTTTTTCTTCAGGGCGATAGGCATGTTACTTTTGAATATATCTTTGTTTGACCAATATTTAGACCAAGCTATTTTGGTTCGCCTTTTTAATTCTTTTTTAAATCTTTCTTCAAAAGATATATATTGCCCGAGATAAACGGTTTCTTCTACCCATTCTAACTTGCGATCTTCTACGTAAATTTCTTCCTTCTTTCTGTTTGTCATTAGGAAAGATTTGTTATAGTTGATTTCTAGTCCCGCTTCTTTCCCTTCTTCGTTTAGTTGCTGCAGCAAGCAATTTATTTCATCAATAGATCATCAAGACATCTATTCTGTTTGTTAATGCTTGACCGCTGGTACTGTGTAGCTTGGTGATCCATTTCTTTCCTACCGAAGTGATCCTTCTTGCTTTTCTGACAGCTGCATTTTCTTCTATTAGCTTCTCGATTATATTTATCTATATCTTTTCTAATATTGTATTTTACTTTTTTGCAAAGTATGTTGTATTCTATTTGTTCTTTACTTGTCTTCTTTTTTTTCTTCCTATTTTCTCTTTCTCTAATCATAGTTAATGTATTTTCAGATAGCTTTGATTTATGATTAGTGTCCTTTAGGTGAGAATTTCTGGCTGCTGTTATTACTGCTAGTTCTAATTCATTATATGATATTTGAAGATCATCATATTTTTGCGAGTTGTATTTAATTAATAATATTGTTATTTGTTTTTTATATTCTTCTACATCTATCTTTCTGGGTATTTCACGTTTTCGGAAACTGTAGGAACGAGAAGGAATCTTGATTGTTGCCTTAAGTAATCTGTGATCGGTATAGAAAGAGAATTGGTGAGTTGCTTTAATATTTTTAAATATGGATTGATTTGGGGATATAATAAAGTCTATTTCATTTCGATGGAGATTATTAGGGGAAAGCCAAGTCCACTTCCTTCCTTGCCTTTTCTTAAAAAAGAAATTTATAATTTTTAAATTATTTTGTTCGCAATAAGAGACTAGTTTTTCACCTCTTTCATTACGTGGTTTGGGGTATCCATATCGTCCAACAGCTATTTCTTCTTTGAATTTTTTCTTCCCTACTTGACTGTTGAAGTCTCCCATAATAATCAGGTGGTTATTATAGTTTACTTTGATAGGTTTAATAGTATTATTCAGATGTTCATAGAAATCTTCTATCTCTTCTTCTGATGAGGTGCTTGAGGGAGCATATACTTGAATTATTGTAAGTCTGTGCTTTCCTATTTTTAATTTAAGCTTAGCTATTCGATCAGAGATACCCGTCATTTCCTCAATGTATTTTTTATATTCCTCGTGAATCATAAAACCTACTCCCCTTTGCCCATTAATTAGTCCATAATGGTAAAATATGTAGCCGTTCTTCCTCTCTTGAATACTCTCATCCAGTCTTCTAACTTCAGCTATACCAAGAATTTTAATTTCCGTGACATTCAGAGCATTTTCCAGTTCTTCGAGTCTCCATTCTCCTAATAGACTTCTCACGTTTATTGTGCCTATTTCAATCATTTTAATTGTTTTTGTATTGTCTAGATTTTTCGTTTTTTTGTTATTTATATTTTTGATAGATTTTATTCTATTTATTGGGAGGTTAAGGTCATAATCTCCCTTGCTGACCAAACGTGCTGGAAGATTTAATTGAGACTACTATTTCTTAATTAACACAAAACCGAAACTGTGATTTCAGTATTATAGAAGTTACCAAATTTATAGTTGATATCAAAAAATAATTTGAACTTTGATAATTGATGTATGATAATTTAACTATGAGTTTTAGTTCCTGCATTAAATAAAAAAGTGTATAGATGAATCTAAAATAAAAATTCTAAGCAATAAAGCACATGTTTTCATTTCAATCAACATATTTTAAGCGTATAAATATAAATGGCGATCTAGTTGGTGCTTTTTGCCGACTAATGGCCAATCAGTTGCCCATCTCTAATAATTACTTGTGTTAAATTAGTTTAAGTTTTTAGTGAGACTTAATTCATGTTGTTATCCTTAATTTTATGTTATTTGTTCACAGATTACGTTTACAATCCAAAAGAAGCAAGAATACGAAAGGCTCTCCGTGACCGGGGAAGACTTCATAGACCAAAACAACGATGGACTACCGCCGGCGAAGCGACACCCGTCCTCCTACCCATCGTGAGTACGCATCAAACTTTTATACTTTATTATTTAATTAGATAGGCTTTATTTTAATTTATTATTTATTCTTTACTATTAGTTTATTAAAATTTATGTTTAAATACTTATAATAAAATATATTTCTTATTTTATATATTAAATCATTAAAAATGCCATTTCGAGTGATTTGTTTAAAAATTATTTTTTATTTATGATTAAATTTCTTCTTAAGAATGATAAATGGTTTTAATAATATTTCTTGAACAAAAAAACAATTTTTTTTTAGGGAGCCAAGAGAGGAGGTAGCAATGAAATAATTTTTAGCTTTCGCCTATTCCTCTTAAAAAAAATAAAATAAATAATAATAATAAATCATATTAATAGTTAAAATAATCAAAATTATATAAAATAAATGCACATAATAGTTTCGTATGTTTACATATATACTTAGTTGTAACAAATTCCTTCTACCTATGTACAATACGACTGTAAATGTACATTTGTGTATAGAAAATCGTTTGAAATGATTTATTTTGGTAGTGAACTTTATGAATAATTTAAAATTAGCTAATTCTGTTTAATTTATATCTTTTATTTTATTTTTTAATGATATTCCCGAATTTATGAAAATCTAATTTCATTTTAGGGAGATTGATATCATTGATATAAGTCAGATTGTTTCTAATGAATCATTTGTCTATCACATGGTGATGGTGATATGGTAAAATGTGGTGAAATCGGATTTTTACTTATCACTTTTTTTTTTTTAAATAGGAGCTTTCTTTGACTAAATTGATCATTTTTTCCGTAAAATTCAGTCAAGTGATAGACATCGTATAGTGAGAAATGTTCGCTGAATCCGGTCTCGGGAACACAGATTGTGATGAACCAGATATGGCTAAGCTCTATATATCTCTAAATTCTATGAGTCTATTTCTATGCATGGACAGGAGGGAACGTCATTATTGCACTGTTTTTAACAACTTTGTTCTTATTTTAATCAATACTTTATGAATGTTTGGCTCTCACCTGAGATATTCTTTCTTGGTCATAAGCAACTTTTTGGATTCTAAACTAAGATCAATCTTAATGTAGTTCTTTTTCCATAACTAAACCTATTTGACAAATTAAAAAAAAAAAAAAAAAAAAAAAAAAAAAAAAAAATCATTTCAATTGAAAGAGGTTAATTATTTCTGGCATGTAGGTACTTCTTATATAAGTAATGTATTGTAGATTATTTATTAAAAAATATAGCAGTGTTTTTTTTACGTATAGTATTGGGTTTTTGCAAAAATAGTGGAGGCAAAAATTTGGGGTAAAACGTTCCCAAACGTAGGAACTTAGATCGTGCCGGGGCTGAAAGAGCCATTTATGATAGCGATTTCTGTAAAAAATAAACTCTCTACCCTTTCGAATTTTTTCTTCTTGTTTTTATTTTTCAAGAGAGATAAAACAAGATCTTAAACCTAATTTTCCTTATCTTTGTTTTTTTAAATAAATAAATATTAGATGAATTTTTCAAGTTTAAAGTAACTTTAAATCGAAAACAAAATATTGTGTCCATATTTACACCTTTTCCTCTATATATATTTGCTAAGTAATCAATATGATATGTTGTAAGATTCAAATATTGATCGGTATCAATTAAAGTAGAAATTTCTATACTTTACTTATTTTTTATTATCGGGGTTTTCAAAAATTAATTAAGGAGTTGATAGTTGTTTCGAACAACAAGTTTTACCCCAATGACCTTGCTCTCTTAAATTGGAAACTTTCTCCTTTTGTTTGTTAATTTTTCCTTCAGATTGACAAAAAAGACCGGACACGTTGTGCAAACATGAGTAATCAAAGCGGCCTGTGATCCATATTGAAGAGATCTAGGCTGTAACTCAATTTATAGCCTTGATGAAGTAATGGCCATTCAACTAGGCCAGGCGATCCCTCGCCACCTGACCCATCCGTTCAAGGCTCATGTCGAGCAGGATACGAGCTGCTTGGCGTGTCCTCTGTGTACGCCGATCTTTATGCACATGGAATTTTATAACTAACATAGTTATAATTTTATAACTCCCAATTTAATCGTTTATTTTTATTTGTCTGACATTTCGTTTTTATAAAAAAAACAGGGTACCGTTCCGCATGCCAGTCTCCAGCCCCTACTCGCGCCAGAATACCTTTTATCGATTCTAACCTTGTTCTAATTTATTCCGGTGTTTTAGTCGCTAGTTTTCGAGGGAAAAGGTTATACTTCTTCTTTTACGAAGAAATTCTAAATCCATGTTCAAAGTAATATTAAATTCTCTTTACCTTCTCATATTAAAATGAGAAATAATAAAATAATGAAGTGGTATTAAGAAAATATCAAAACATAAGACACTAAATCAATTTTGAATGATATTATACTAAATCAGAATTAATACATTCTAAACCACCAGTAAAGCTAACTCCTTATAAACTTTTCTGATGACATTGAAGTGTAAATAACAAATTATAAATGTATAAAAGACAGAATCCCTATTGAAAGTTATGATAATTTATGCTATATTTTCTCAAGGGAAGTGGAAGGGCAATAAGTAATATGGATGACAAAGAATCCATTCACAAAATATGTTTACTGAAATTTTATCACTTAAACTGATACAACACCAACAAACACCAAATCCATGTACAAATTGATATTCTTAAGTTTTGTAACACTTTGACACATTAGACAAGACAAGAAAAACTAAATTTCGTCTCAAAAGACATCTATTATCAAAGAGTTTGTCCACAAACGCAGGCACTACAACGATGTGGTATGTTCAGTGATTTGGTATGGCATGGAAACAACAAATCTCTTAACCCTGGGAAAGCTCCTGAAGATCGAAATGCGAATATTAAGTAGGATTTGTAACTCAAGAATCTCACACAAAAGTTTAATCCTGAAACTGTTAAATAATTTTCTTGCTCAATATAATTGAAAAAGACTAGTCTCAGAGTCCTCCATTTTGGTAGTCGGTGTTAATAGATAACGTAATCCTCATGACCTGAATTTCTGGTTTTCAACCCGGGACTTTATTTGTTTATGGAATACCTTTACCCCGCTCTAACCCATTCAATATCGAACTCAGAACCAAAAAATATAGACAAAAAAAAATTGGCATATCTATTATTATTTAATAGAAAGGGTCCAATGATGATTCAAATTTGATACTATTCTTCTTTCAACTTTCCATTGAAAGAACAATACAATTGTTGCTAAATTATGTGCTAATGTAGATAATTAATATATTGTTTATTTGATTTTAAAGGGCGTTGAGAATATGCAAATATTTAGGCACTTTTCCTTTTTAAAAGATGGAAATGGGAATATGTTATTAAAACCGCAACAAACTCTTTTATATATACATACATTTATTTATTTATAATATATTTAAAACGTAAGTAAGCAAATAGAGAATCTTTAGTTGACATTTAAAAAAATACAACCTCTAGTGGCGGTTGTTTCGAGGCGACAGAGAGGTATACGTTCGACCTTAAATAATCTTTGTAGGCAATAGGGTCAGCACTAAGCGTTGGATATACCTCCCGACTACTGTCAGGATTTCATTTCAGTTAATCCAAAAATAGTCAAACAATTTCACTTAATCAAAGTCCTTTTTTTTTTTATTAGAAAAATTATTGTGCTTTACGCAGGACTCTAACCTAGTCTATCATCACTCACTACCTCGTTTACTTTGTTCAAATAGCTTTAAACGTGCGCACACACACACACACACACACACACATAGCTATTGTTTAAATTAATAAGTTTGTAAAACAATATTTCAGAGTTGCACAATCGACCCCCTCCATATGACTTGGTAACAGCTTAGTTGGGGATACTTAGTCAAACCACTTCCTGATCTAAATATATCTGAGAAAATAGTAACAGCTGGATAGGGGTTGCGATAGGGTTGATAAATAGACGATAATGGGATGTGATGTTCAACGACAGGTGACAGAGGAAGGAGAAGGACAATTACCCTCAGCTGGAGTATCGACTCCTGAGCCGAATCAATATCCTTAGCGACACACTCTTCATCCTCTCCCCGGGTGGCAAACATTGATTTCCAGTCTCCCCCGAACACCTTTCCACCAGGCTGGGAAGCCTTGTCCGAAAAATTGTCACTAGGCAACTCCTCCGGGCCCGGTCGATAGTCGCCCTCTGGATCCATATGTGCCGCACTGTCGCGGTTCCACTCGTACCTCGGGTCGTTTTTATCAGAGCTTTCTCATGAAAGAAAGGTTCATCGCTTTTCTGGTTTTTGCAAACGACCAAATGAAATGTAGAGCGTCGATTATGCGAACTAATGTTGTCAGGAGTGGTTCTGATAATCAAAACTCATTTGAAAAAAAATTATGTGTAAACAGCATCTTCCAACAGTTCACTTTTCGGTTTTTTCAAAGTTTCACGACTCAAACTTCCCGTCTCAATTTTATGGGGTACCTGGTGATTAATTTAGAATTATTTTTGATTCCCGTTATTGTTCATTTACCAACCTTGAAATCGATAGCTAATATCTGACCCAATTCACGTTTTTTTTTAGCCACGTAATGATTTCCATTTTGTCTTTAAATGAAAAGATCTCTCGTTTCCTTTTTGTTAGTATGTATGAAGACATGTAGTTTTTAAAACAAAAAGTGATAACAAAGGCGATGTATACCTCACAAAAAACGATTTAAGACTTAAGGTAAGATCTATTACCAGCCAAATGATTAGGATGATATTGAGAGAAACAGATGAAATGGTCTAATTAAGTACACAGTTCTCAGTAAACAAAATTCTAGGTATGTATAGAATATTTTTTGCAGTTTCTGTGAAACAAATTGATCTTCAATGCGATTGTCACATCAGTCATCGTTCGTCTCCTCACCAGTGTGGTTCGGTGGTATTTTGTTCATTGTAGCCCTGAAGAAGACCTGTAAGGCAGGTCTAAACGTTGGCAGGTATTAAAGAATTTCTTCTTAGACGTGGTGTTCCTCTTTGACTGCGTCCCAGATCAACTTCTTCTCCATAAATTGATCTTCCGTTATTCCCTTATTCATGGAAAAAATTATTTTGTTTTTCATTTAATTTAATTTTTAAATAAAAATAATTTAAACAATACGAATAAGTAATTAGATGATCGATTTAATTAAAATTACATTCCAAAAAAAAAGTTCCGTTAATTGAACGTTCCGATAATTGACGTTCAGATAATCGACGCTCCACTGGTATTTCTAATGTACTTTATTTCTATGAAATCTGCTATATCGTGTACATTTAGCTGAAACCTATGCAGTTGTTACTTAATGGTTTACTTTTTAGTATAGGTGAATTTTTGCTGCTAAATTATTTTCTTTAACTGGCTTTGACCCTGATCCTGAAAGGATGACTTTCAGTTATGGCTGTATTTGTTTATTGATAATTAAAGGGTTTGGTGGATAAAGAGGTTATATCACTTTTCTTTTTTTTTTTTTTTTTTTTTTTTTTTTTTTTCTTAATACTATCTATATCTGTGGATGAAGGTTTTATGTGCGGAAGTGTTAGGTAGCAAATCTGAATATTTCAAATCAACTAGAAAAGGAGACATGATGAAGGTGAAGGGGCTATGTAACTTTTCATGCTAAAGGAAAATGTTATAAAAAAAAAAACTTTAAAAGAAAATTACTCAAAATTTTGTTGTTCTTTTTTGTGTAACCTCTTCATACACCTAACCCGTCAATTCCCTGGTTGTCGTGCAGAAGTCGATAAGTCAAAATCGTGTACTTTACATACAGGATACAGCAAAACTTTTGACCGTTTCGAATAATGAATTCCGAAATCCTATAATTACTCCAAAAATACCGATTGTGCTTAAATAGATACTTCATGGCCTTATTTAGAATCTTAACCTAATACATTTTTCACAACGTAAATATGAAAAATCGATAATTAGCTCGTTCCGCTTATTGGACTACTTAACGACAACCACCCTATTAGCAAGTGTTGAAGGTTCTGCAGAAGCCGTAACATGTTGGGCCAGTTTGTATAAATTTTGACCAAACAATATTTTTATTCAAATCTTATATTATCGACCTGAAACCTATTTCAAAAAATCAATATTATATATCACTTTTGAAATCAATTATTTTCTTATTCTTCTTATTTCTTATAGGGTCTCGGGTTCGGCACTTGGTACTTGGTTGTTTCATTTGAATATCTGTGTGTAGTGTATGTGTAAATTTATTGTGTATCTATGTAGCGAAATGCTGAAGTTTTAAAATTTCTGTATGTTTTTAGAATTTATGATGAATTTTCAACTATCTTAACTAATCTTTAAACAAAAAAAAAAAAAAAAAAAAAATTAAATTAAATCAAATCCAATAGAAGTGGCGAATAATTAATCAATCCTAATTTCTATACTATCATGCGTACCTCAAGTAGCAGTTTAGTATATTTCACTGCTCAATTTCGAAAGGAGGGACAAGCAAGTCGATTTTTTGGTAAGTGATGCTAAAATATAAGTCATTTGTGTAAATAAATTATTAGGTGACGGGTCTTTTCGGGTTTCTAACTGATAATAATAACTAATATTATAATCAATTAAAAATATTCATTATATCATTACCAAAATAATATTCGCTTGAGGAGGATTTAAGAAGCTCCGAGATTTAGACCCTCCAAGGTAGAAGAGATAGCGGAGTGCCTGTGTCCACTGCTTCGACACCCGAGACGTCACGGTGTAGCGAAACTTGCTTCAGATCTTGTTACACGGCAAAAAAAGTCGTTTCTTTCATCTGACTTGTTGTTCCATATGGGATTACTGTTTCTATAATATGCATAATCATTCATAGGGCTTAGATTTTATGAATTTTAATCTACCTAAAATTTTAAAATATTTTAAACTATCCCTAACTACAACGTAAATTATAGGATTCTTCATTGGTATAGCTCTACATAAAATTTTAAAATCATTAGAATTGTGAAAAATGGAAATTGCTAATATATTTTATTTTAAATGTCAACTGATTATTCAGGAACAGCTTCGCTCAATGGATAAGATAATTAACTCCTAAGCTCCAAGTCGCCCGCCCTTAGCTCCAGTCTGCAAAATTCTAATACTTTTATTTTACTCGTGGGTCGATTTCTTGGTTGGTAGACTCTCATGGGGCTCACTTACGATCTATAGAGTTTCTCCCACCCTTGATTGGAAGAAAAATCTAGAGGATGAACACTAATGCTCGTCACTTCAGCTAGTATAACCGTTGGTCTCGAAATTTCCTTACTTAGTTCCCAAGAACCTAAAAAAAAACCTTTTATAGGTAGGTAGTTAGGTGATACAGGTTATTTTATTTTGTTTGTTTTTGTAATAGCTTTTCATTAAAAAAATCATATCTCATGTTCAGTTTACAGATTTAGGACAGAAGTTCCTCAATTTGTGGTTTTATATACAACAATCAGTTTCCATTTATTTTTTTCCTAATCGCTACGCCAACACACATGTCAACCACTAACGAAAAAGTATTCCTCAGATGTTTGTATACTTTTTCATGGATTAAAATCTATCATCTATAATATTTCTGCTGATGCCATTATTGAGCCTTGCATCCAAAACTGACTCTAATTTTTCCCCATCTTGTCCGAATTTTCAGTTGCAAGGTTTTAAATTGGCTTTGATAAAGGTATTTGTGAAAGTCTTACGAACTGATAGATAAATGTTTCCAATTCATTTGTAGGCATTTTCCAACCATGCCAACAAGATTAAATGATCTTATATCTACGGGCCCGATATTAAAAATGTTTGCAAAGATTGAAATTTAATAAAAAGAATTTATTATCGCTGAAATAGAAGTCTGGTTTACCTTTAAAGATGTTATAGCCCAAGTTTCTGGACAACACGAAGAATCTTAAGTTCTTTGATACAATACTGCAGAAATACCAAAATTTAGGCCTCTCCATGAGCTTGAAGTATTTTTTCCTACATGCATATTTAGGCTGTTTCCCTGAAAATCTTAATTTAATTGGTTAGTGAAAAGATGAGTAAGAGATTTCATCAAGGGATCAAAAAAAAAAAGTGTTAGCAAGGCAGTTGGAATACTGAAAATATTGCTCGATGTTTCATCGAAATGATCCTGAAACAAAATGGATTGTGCGAAGAGATGTTTAAAATGGTTAATGTTCTATTTTATATTGTAATATATTGTCTATTATCAGCCGCAAAATAACACGTTTTATACAATACGGACCTATTTAAATATGTCGCTAAGTCTCACATTTGTGATATTTTTCGTTTTATTCCACGTTTAGCATATTGCAAATTGAAAAAAAACTGAAGTGATGGAAACACGTCATTTTTGGATTCAGCGCTAAGAGAGACACACAGATTTCATTAGAAGTTATAAAACTGAACCATCGCAGGCTAGTGTAACTTTTATTACAATAAAAACAAATGAGTTAGCACTTTACACTTGATTTTACAGTCGAATCTGGATGTCTCGAATTCCACGGAAATACGATTCTTCGATTTACGCGTAGTTCGACTTAGGTATAGTTCTTATAATGGTCATTTTTGATTAAATTCGAGTTATACAGAGGTAAAGGATATTTTAGTCAATAGAAAATAAAACAGTACACATATGTAGTAAAAACGTGTACAAGCATTCATTTAAATTAAAACATTATGGATAAAAAAAATCCCTAATATTTTTCTGCTTAAGACTGTTGGCAATACGTTTGGTGATCATATTTCCTTGGAGGAGATTGAAAATAATTTGAGATATTGAATACTTCGAGTTATCGAGTTTCAAGTTAACGAGAGTCGACTGTAATTTCAAGATTAAATATACCTTTTTCTCAAATATGGGTATTAAATATTAATTTCATAGGAACTACTGTTCGAAAAGTATTAATTATAGTTGTTTATAACCAGGTCCACGCCTGCTTACATTAATATATTCAGAAGCGAAAAGACAGGTTTGTAAAACAAGAACTGGTAGTTGGTGTGTAGCGATCATATCGAGAGGGGGGGGGGGTCCATTGAAAAATGGCGGGGAGCGGAGGCTAAACGGTTTAATTTGAATAAAACCACCTGTAAGCTAATAGCCCTAGCCCCTTCTATATACTCTCATCTATCCCCTACCCACTTTCTTCCCCTACTTATACCGCCATTTTATTTCCCTCATTTAGTTTCTTTTATTCTATTTAAGTATATTAATGGTTTATATTTTACCATCATTTCTCTTTAATGTAACTGCTGGCAGAATAGATACGTCATTTTTATTTTTTGTCTTTTCATTTATCTCATTTTGTTTATAGGTTAGGTACCTGTATCCTTCAATAGAATACCGTGAAATAATGTTGAACAGATAAGATACATTAGATTTTATCTAGACAAGATACTCATATGGAACCCTCTTAGTCCATTAAAAATAAGGGTTTGTCGAAGAAAAATCAGCCGAACTTTTATTTTCAACGTAGTCGGAATCTGAAGTTTGCTACCACGGTAGACGCCGGCTTCATACCCAAAATCGCAAAAGCCTATTGGACATGACATAATTTTCATATTTTGCCAAAACATACACATTTAGCATGCTAGCGTATGTATGATATAATAGTAACTTTAACCAACTTTGGGGTAAAAACAAAGAAATCTGGGATCAAACGAATAGTTTCGGAGTTATAGTGAAAAATGTACAAAAAAAAAAACTAAAAATTTCATAAAATTACGGTTCTTTAGGGTTCTAGCATGTGTATTTAAAGATACCTGATTAAAACTAATGTAGAATATGTAGAAATAACTTAACAAAATAAACCGTATTTCGGACGGTTTTTGCGATTTTGTGCATGAAGCCAACACGTCTGCCGTGGTAGCAAACTTGGTTGCAAAGTACGGGATATTTATCGCTCCGGCATGTTTATTTTGACCAAACTGATTAAAACAATTGTAACTACACATTTAGCATGGGTGTTACACGGTGTTTAATATAAATTAAATATATATGATCTAATAGTAAATTTGACCAGCTTTAAGATTAAAAAAAAAAAAAAAAAAATTAGATTGAACGAATAGTTTCAAAGTGATAATGGAAAATGTGCAAAAAGAAAAGTAGATTTCACAACAGTAATAATTTCAGCTACAATTAATATTTAAAGACTTTCTTCGAAAAAAAGCTTCTTCTTCGTGTTATATGTAAAAAAGCGAAAATAATCAGTATTTTGGTAGGTTTTTTTTTTGCGATTTTGGGTATGAAGGCAATGTCTGCCTTTGTAGCAAATTTCACATTCGGATTCAGCGCCCCCAAGTTATTAAGATAATAACTATTATTATTATTAAAGATAATAAAAGTTCAGCAGTTTTTGTTTTTTTTGGAAACGGACTTTTGGAGCCTTATTTTACTGGACTCCAACGGCTCCTTGACAAACATTCTAATCTCCCGATTCCCTTAAAAAAAAACTCATTTATATGCCCATTATCGGACCTATTTGAACTTATGGTATAGAATTATGGGGCTTTAGCAAACCATCTAATTCTTTCCCCATCCAATCACTACCATCCAAAATCCTTAATGATCCTTACTTTGTTACAGATGAAATAATTCACAATGACCTCAATATCCCATGATTTGACTCGATCCATATACCTTTCCTTTCACAATAAACTAAATACTCACCCAAATCCACTCGTTACTCAATTTGCTTTCCATACCATTCCTGGCAATCCTCCGAGGAGTCTGGCCTCGAAATCTTCAATTGTAGAACATTCATTAAAGCGCTTGTTACCATTGGATCACCCCTCTACAAGTCTTTGTCATTCCATTACGCTGCATTGTAATTACAGCATATTTATTGGATGTATTTTTGTAGTACAGTTGTAAAATTCTAAAAATAAAAAACCTCAGGATCTTCTTCTAATGTGGAACTTTCAAAATATTGGTATATAATGCATTCCACAGGGTGTCTACCACTCTGGAAATTTGGGAATTTACAGTTACAAGGAATTAATTCATATGTTTTATTATAAACTATGAATTTTTTTCCACTTCGAAAATACATGTTATAATAATAATGGTAGAAAAATGATAAGATCTGATAAAAAGCTGTTTCTTAATTTTATATCAATGTCTGTAATTTTTAGACAGTATTAAAACTATTTTATCAATTATGTATGTTTGTTACGATTAAAATTATTAGAACAACTGTTATCTCTATTATCTTACCTGACAGTTGTGCTGCGTCAACTGAAATTAGTTGACACCTCAGATGCCGACTACCCCTAGAGTGGCAATTAGGTTGATGTTAAAATTACGTGACGTTAGATCGCATATCCATTACCTCAGCTGTTACAGCCATTAAAGTAATCAATGTTCAATTGACCGATTATTGTCTCTGTTGTATCATTCCTAATCAGAGCTTAATCAATTGCTTGTAATCAGATTTTAATAGAGCACTATTCGCTTGTTTGATAACTAATCAAAGTTATATATTAATAACATGGATATAGCATCTTTGATTAATTTTCTTGTAACAAAAGTTTCTATTTTTATTTTTAAACATTATATTTTAATCTTTCTCTCTATACATACACACACACTCATATATATGTATATACCCTCACTTCGTCCTCATTTTATCAGGTATCAGCATGGTTAAGTCGAAAAATCTTTATCCAATTAACATCAATTCCCACCTTATACATTTCACTTGGGTTTAGGATTAAAAGATTATTCAGGTGCACTTTCGATATTTCATAAAATACTGTGCGATTTTCCATTTTATTAATGCAGATTTGTGAGTTGCTTCACTTTCGAAATGCATATGCGATATGTTTTTATGCTTAGAATATGCGTATCATCTTAATCCTAAATACATAATTCTTCTACTTATAGGAATAGATGTACATATTTGTTTTTTCTTATTGTGATAGTCCCATAAAAAAGACCATTTATAATAATACATTTTCTTTGCCCGTAATCCCATGCTAAATCTATGATATGAACTACGTTACATTACTAATAGATAAAAGATAGCTTATATTATAGTTTATACAGACATAAACACACACACACACACACACGCAATAGAAAAATAAATTGAATTTCGTAATTCAAACTTCTTTATACGTTTATACGTCTTTATACTTCCAGGAAGGTTTAGCAATAATAAAATCTACTGATTTTCAGTTAATTTGTTATTAAAAAGGCGATAATATGTGGATGACGGTGTAATTTGAAAATTTGCGGATAGCGAGCGTCATTCTACGTGAGAGGAGTTACAAAGATACGGTGTTATATAGAGCTTAATATTAATAATAAAATTTACTTATATTTAATTAAATTATTAAAACAGATTTAAATAGGTGATGCGACATATGGATCAAATCAGATTAAATCAATAAAATTATTTCTGCTGATTAAAAATTATTACCAAATCAAAATGTCAATCCTTTGCATTTTGATATTGTGTGTAAAAATATGATTTATAGGCCTTGAGTTGTAAGGACTGATAAAAATAATTTATAGAGAAAAAAAACAAAACCGACTTCAAGATTAAACCTACATATACAAACTTGAACTAAAAAATAAAAAAAAATATTTTAATTGCTTCAAAACAAAAACCATTAAATGAAAATCAGCAAAATTATCGATACTTATAAACCTATTCACTATTTATGACCAATTATCTTTGGAGTCGGTGCCAGCCAAGAAGGGAAGTTTAATCCTGTCTTTACAATAAATATACTGTCGAAGGGCCGGAGACAGCGGTGTGGCGGTGATAAAACAGTGGGAGGATCTTTACGATTACAATTTCTTTTCAAATTCTGTTTGTTTTGGTTGGCACCGACTCCAAAAATAACTGATTATAAATTGTGAATAGGTTTATAAGTATCGATAATTTTGTTGATTTTCATTTAATGGTTTTTGTTTTTTTGAAGCAATTAAAATATTAATTATTTTTTAGTTTTTTTAGTTCAAGTTTGTATATGTAGGTTTAATCTTGAAGTCGGTTTTGTTTTTTTTTTCTCTAAAAATTATTTTTATTTTTCACTTTTTAGTGGTGAGTGTATTTTTGTTTATACAGTCAATTTTCGATCTTCAAGCTTCCCTGAAAAATGATAACTTCTTTTCTCCTTTCTGCACTTTGCAAATCAATTTTAACTTTTAAAAAACAGTTAATAAGTGATTTTATGAACTATTTTTTTTTTATTTTTCTTGAAACGTACTGCATTGATTTTAAAATATTTTTTATGGGACCACCTCTGAAGTATGCCCTACCGATATAAAAAAGAATCATCAAAATTGATTCAGAATTGACGGAGTAATCGCGTAACATCATACACAAAAAAAAAAAAAAATTACAGACGAGTTGAGAACCTCCTCCTTTTTGAAGTCAGTTGATAATGCAGTCCATCATCCGCAAGTGTTTCTTAATAGTCTCTGTTCATCTGGATTACTAACTCATACATTAAAATTAAAAATTGGATGTCAAATTGTGCTGTTATGTAATCTTCAACCACCTAATCTGTTCAATTTTAACCAGGTTAATTGTGTGTAAATATCATTGAAAAAAAAAAAAACTCCAAGTATTAGTTAAAATTATATAACTTATTTACTTATAAAAGCGGACGAAGCTGCGACGGGGGATGCCAGTAATATATATTTAGAAATATGTTATATGGCGAAAATTTTATATATAAAATATAATCATAGCCGCTATATTAGCGGATACTATTTGCGCTGATTCATGATGACATTTTACAAGAGCTTGTCAACTGTGCGGTTTCCAAATACTGATAAGGCTGTAGGCCACTACATCACTGTATCGAGATGTTGCGGTGCAGTCAAGGATAGTGCTGCGATGAGATACCGGCCGTAACGATACCCTACCACAAAGAAACCACCTTTATCTTTGTAGCACACTGTCAGATTATCAATTGCTTACTTATCTTCTAGTATCATGGCACCGTATAGCATTTATATCGATATTTGACGCTTACTCGGAAACGCTCCGTAAATACAAATCGGGTTGAAGATGGTCTTGTAAAAATGAATTAGGCGATTTAAAAGTTCATAGTTACACATATCAGAGTTTAAAGATGAGAAACTGCTCGTTATTTCTGACTACTCCAACATTTACTATAGAAACGTTCAAAGCTACAAATAAATTACAAATGACGGTAATTAGATCCATTTGGAGTTGAGCTTTGGGGCTCCACTAAACCTTCCAATTCTTCTCCTATCTTATCGTTAAAATCCAAAATCCTCAATGCTTCTTATTATGTCAAAAAAAGCTTGTCCATAAAGATCTTAATGATCCAAATGTTGCTGATTTGGCAGAAACCAAATACCTGTCCTTTCACAATAAACTTAATTCTCACACAAAGCCACTTTTTTCTCAATTTGCTTTCCATACCATTCCTGGCAATCCTCCTGTATGATCACGGGTTTTTTCATGTTAGACTCCAAACCCACTGGTCTCCCAACTTTCCTCACAATCAATTTCCGGTAATTCTCCGAGGCGTCTGAAAAGAAAATGGTCGACACCTTATATGGAAGTGTATACAGTTGTAAATATCAATAACTAGTTGTTTTCTTTTAAATAACAGAAAAATTCATAGTTTTAAATGAAATCTCGGTTGAAAACTTTACTTAAGATTGTAAAACTCTAATTTGTGGAGTTTTGGTTTACAACTAAATTAGCAGCCGGTTAGGTGATTCTATGTCGGTGAAAATTAAACTTGATCAATTTATATTATATTTTACGAATAAACCTATGAAAATTATCTTTTCTCGCGCAACGAAGATAACCGATAGAGGAAAAATTAGTATCAACACATTAAAAAATTCCAAAATTGAAAATAATCGTTAGGGTAGGAAAACTTAAAAAATTCTTTTCAAGGGAAAAGAGGTGCAACTTTTATAGAGTCCTCGTCTTTTCACTGCTCAAAAATGGAAAGATTTCAATATCTGTGAGGTATAAAACACCATAGAATTAGTAGCATTCAATGTCATCGAAGATTCATATCTTGTAAAAGAAAAAAGGATTGATTTTGAAGTCGGGAAACTTAGGGTGTTTCTATTTCTTCAGTAACTGATGTTAATGAAAAGTAAGGATTAAAAATATAGCGTACTCAAGCCTTTGGGGGTAAACGATGTTTTCAGGTCGAAGAACAATAATTGATGAAAAATTAAACTTATGAATGTTCAATTATCATAGTTAATTTAGAAATACAGCTTATTGTACATATTATAAGTATTAAACTATAGATCATATAAGACCCTAGTTTGACTTAGTGATATTAAACGCACCCCGGACAGGATTAATATAAAAACTTCACTTATTAAATTTGAACCCTTCAATTAAATTAGTACATGAAATTTATAGAAACTGCATGAAAAGAAATTTTTTATATTTGCTTAAATGCTTCTGTTAGAGATGGATTACGGGGGTCCAAAAATATTTATGGAGCTGTTACCGTATTGTGTTACTCTGGAGTTAGATCGCTATGGATATTAGATTTAATTTCTTAAAAATTAAAAAATATCCATTACTTGGCATAACTCCTATTTATTCATCTGTGAATCTCCATGTTTCGGACTCTTTGGCTCCATCTTCAGGTTCTAAAATAATCTGTGATTGCTTTCACATAGTTAATTTTACTGTCTAACAGCCATAATACTGAGCTCAATGTGACATGGGTGTGAGATAATAAAATTGACTATGTGAAATCAATCACAGAATATTTTAGAACCTGAAGATGGAGCCAAAGACTTCAAAACATGTAGATTCATATATTAATAAATTGGAGTTATGCCTAATAATGGTTATTAAATCACATCTCCTTCAACAAAATAGTTCTATTAAAATTTAAAAATTGTCTAAACCAAGATATTCCAATGCTGCAGGCAACTGTCCTTTAAAACAATAAACAAACTTGACCGAATTACATCATTGATAATAGACTTATAGGCATATAATAGACATGGCGAATTCAGTAATTAAGTGAAAATTGTGTTAATTTTTTGTTTATGAATTATATTTGTCTTAGTAAATGTATTAGTTTGGCAGATTAAGATTAAACATTAAAAGATAAAAAAAAAAAAAAAAAAAAACATTGTTGACACGTGTTAAAGCTTTAGAACGTTTGAAATTGTTGAAAATGTTTTTCCTCATCGGCAGAGCCTGAAACATTAGAATTGGAACATGCTAACGTGGAGGCTGTTGATGAGAACATCGAGGCAAGGTTTCTTCCTTGTGGAGATAATGCTATTTTAAGTTTCGAACAAATAACTGATAACACAGTTACATAGCTTTTTAACACCTATTCAGATCATTTGGAAGGAGATCATTCAATTTTTTTTTAATTTTCGTTAAGGTCTTTATTTTCTGTATTTCAGAAACCTAACAAACTATTTTCTAATTTTTAATACATTATTTTAATAATATCGTATATGGTATGTGATCCATGGACAATTTAGTTACTTTAAATGTATACATTGCCCCAACAATCTTTTATCTAAATGGAATTTAGTAAATTAAATTATTCCTTTTTTTTTTTTTTTTTAATTTTATTCCCTCTCTCTGCTGTGAAATATTTCATTTACAACTAGACCTCCGTTATGATATTACCTTAAAATTTAAGTTCATGGAAAAGAATTATTGGTTCTCATGTGAAACTATTCAGAAACATAATTTAGGATTTACTGGACTATTTTTCCTCCTGCAGTCTTTATTGGCCGTTTACTTTAAGGGAAGAACAATGCTGTTAAGTTTTATAAAATAAAGTATAGGGTAGATTATGTGGACCAGAAGAGGATGAATACCCTAGAGACTTGAAAAGGCCACACAAAGCGGAATCGCGGAACATTTCTCCGGCTATATAGGTCAGTTAATAGCATCGCGACTGTTGCAGTAGGCTTTTAAGCTGTGAACTGAGGAGTTAACTTCCTAGGGGAAGATCGAGAATTAGATGAGGCGATAGTGTACTGTCGATCTTGTGGATTGAGGTTTCGATGCAGTGGGATGGAGGGAGGTGTGCAAGAAGAGATAAACCTTTTATTTATTTACTGAAAAATATATTCTAATTTAGTATCATTGAATTTTTATTTAAATGACTAGCATCCCCCGTCGCTGCTTTACCCGCTCTCACTACTAAAGATCTTAACCTAACCTAGTTAATATTACCTACTAATATTAGATTAGGTGTTTGAAGATTACGTAAAAGCATAATTGGACTTAAAGAAACTCTAGCAGATAATGGACAGTATTATCAGTGCTTACATCTAAAGGCCCATGAATCAAATTTTTATACACAATATCAAAAGACAAAGAATCGACATTTTGAATTTGTAACCATTTTATTCGGCATAAATATTTTTATAGATTTCTAATAGATTTAAATTTCTAATTATAAGAGTAGATGACAATGTGTCAAACTTAGTTTCTGCTACTCAACACAGTACAGTTAAATTGTTATTATAGAAAATTTTATTATTGCTCAATCTTTCTAGAACTATGAAAATATAGTTAAATTTGGTACAGATGGGTTCGGTAGTTTTACTATTTTAAATTTGCGAAATCGTGCAAAAAATATATCGTTCGATTTTCAAAGTTATCTGGGATCATCATGCCAGCACCACATATTAAATATTTTTTATAATCCAATTAAATTTTAGTAAATTTTATTATCAATTTCAAACTCTATATAACGTACCATTGTAACCTTTCATGTAGAATAGAGACCACCACCTATCGTGTCAATTTTCAAATATCAGTTATTAGCATATAATCGCTTTTTTAATAACAAATTAATTGAAAATTGGTGGATTTTATTGTTGCTAAACCTTCAACACACATTCACTTGTTTTTATGGTAAGTGATCACAAATGAAAAATGGCGCATGTCCTTTTATATAATAGTATAGATTATTATTATTTGTCACAAAAACTCGTACAACTTAGAAGAGGTTGTATAGTTCCCTGTTTTAGCGTGTACTCCATTCTTCGCCAACGTTTAAAAGCCCAAAGAACTTTAAAGGATTATCATTTTAAATGCAGAGAATCGTTCCTGCGAGCTATTAGTTAGCACTGGGTGGGTATGTAATTATGATAATTTAAAAAAAAAAAAAAAAAAAAATATATATATATATATATATATATATATATATATATATATATATATTAATATTATATCATTCATGTTCTTATGTGCTAGAAAGGTTAAGTTTAATTTAAGACAACCATTTATGTTTTATTTTTATTTATTTATTTATTTTTTTTTTTTTACACAACTATATTGTTCAATCTATTCAAGTTCCAATAAAAGAAACCTAAAGCTTGAATACATTTAACAATGTATATAGTCATTTATTTTTACGAAGTAATGGTGCTAAATAAAATAAGTTAATAGATTATACTTTCTTTTTTTTTTTAATGGACAAATCATATCTTACTCTTGGAAACACCTTCCTTCAAAACTATTTCTAAAGGGGCTGCTTACTGTAACAAAGAGTAATAAAATTCTGGGTAAATTCGAGGGATTATATACCTACTACGGACCTGGTAAGTATCTTTAAAATATGAATAAATACATTTTAATAATGTACATACACTTAAACGAAATTACCGAACTGCAGATTCCGCGAACATAGCCTATTGTGGCTATGATAATTTCTTAAACCACAAATCGTGGGCAAGTTTTCTTGGAGTGGAATGGCCTGCTTTGACAAAGTATTGAACGGCGCACAGTAGGCTTCTTAAGAGCTGTTACGACGGAGGTGAAGTCATTGACGAGTCGCTTCTTCTATAGCCATGTTTACTGATCAGAGTAACAATTTCTGTTTTTTTTTTTCTTTTGTTTTCCATTTTTGGGTATAATTCAACTATATACTCTGTCCATTCATATAAATAATAATACATTCTACTCAACTATTTGTTAGTTAGGTGTTGTCCGAGCTTTTCATCATTGATAACTGTTAACCCTTTTCTTGGCAAGATAATTTAAAAAAAAATAAATAAATTTCCCAGTAAAATCCCTTTAAAAGTGATCAAATAAGAAATTGATATAACAACATATGACCAATCTCCTGAGATACTAAACCAAGATTGAGGTGCATAATCACTCAAAGTATCTCAGTGATAGTGAAATATTGGTAAGGAATCAACAAATATGTTAGAATATGCCTGAAATTTGTGAAAAACACTTACAAGGGGAAGGGTATACCTCAAGGGATACCGTGCCAAGAAAAGTTTTGAAAGTCTATTAAAGTAGACGTATTTTCATTAAATCGTTTTATGCAAATTTCGTTATCTACAGTAAAAATATTTTTTGAAGTTAGTTGATCAATTGTAAACAATCTTAATATTATATAAAAGAACAAGCCATTTTTCGTTTGTAATCACTAACCACGAAAACTACTGAATCAATCACTACCAGATTTTAACTACATTACCTTCATTGTTCAAGGAAGATTTAGCAGTAACAACATTTACTGATATTCAACTAAATCTTTATTAAAAATACTATATGATGTGAATTCCAGTGAAGTTTGAAAATCTACCGATAGGTGGCGAGCGCCTTTTTGGAAGAGAGGTTACAAGAATACTGTGTTTTCGAGAGGTTAAAATTGATAATACAATTTAATTATTTTCAATTAAATTGTTATTAAAAAGAGATAAATATAAGATGCGACATGTGAAGCTTGAAAATTTGCCGATATATCACTAATAGTATGGTAAATACTCTCTGATCATTTGGGCTTCCAACTCATACGTTAAAAATTGAATGTCCTATTATGTTTAAACGTGACCTTTAACCACCTAATCTATGCAATGGCACCCGGGTAAAAATTACAGTTAGCCCTGCATGATGATTCCTATTGATCCAACATTTCAATTCAAACGATTAAAATTTCTGATTATAGTTTCTTCTGCAATTAAATAAACTATTAACGTTGTACTGTATCTTCGGATTAGCTGTTTCTCTTATGGTCAATTATTATTGACTGATTCCTGTACTGGAAACTCTAACAATCAAATCATTCTCTGTTATGGGGATTTATTTATTTTTTGCATGTTTTCTACAATACTAGGTTTTTATCGATGAATAAATAACATTTCTATTTTTTTTTAGTTTTTTTATAATAGTTCAAATTTTCTATGCTGTAAACTTGAATATACGGGAAAGTATAATATACAGGGTGATTACCTCCTAATGTAAACAAAAAAAAAATTCCAACAAGATCGAAAATGTAGAAAAATGTTGCAGACCTACATTTCTATTCCAATCCGTTGCAGATATACGATAAATCGAAGGCTTTTTTGAGGAAACCACGTTTTTTACCTTAAAAGCTGCAATATTTCCATTTTGTTTAAATAATTTTTCAAATTTCAACCTCATTTTCGGATTTAGCATTAAATTTCCTAAAAGAGCAGAGTGCGTGTAACCTTGAATTTTACAAATTTGGGATCTAAATAACAGCGTAATCTTCACCTTATTTAGGGAAATTACAGTTTCTTATATTACTTCAATGCTCACCGTTTTTTTAAAAATCCACAAAACTGCAAATCTTACAAAAACTAGCTAATTTAATCAGCTTTCGATCGATTTGTTAAAAGTAATGATTCTGTTTCGATTTCATGAAGAAATTTACTTTGAAAACCGAAAAACATGGTGTTCTCATTTGGCATACAAATCGGTTACTTGATTTAAAAGAAGTCTTTGATTTATCGGATATATCAGCAACGGATTGGAATAGAAAGGTGAGATATGCAACATTTTTTTTTATCTAGTTTCGCCCTTTTTTTTTTTTTTTTTTTTTTTTTTTTTTTTCTTTTTTTTTTCAATAAGAGATACTCACCCTGTATATATATAAAGATATTCCTTGGCAACATGGAACATGGAAACCTCGATGAAGTTTCCGTTCTTCATTATTAACAATAGGTCAGTTAAGGTTTTTTTGCGCTGCTACATGAACCTCAGAACCTACTCTATATTTAAATAATAAAGTAACTGCTTACCTTTTTTTTGTTTTTTTAACTTCATTTACGCGTCCGCCCTTTTTCATTGTAAAACACAAGCTCGGATATTCGTCTATCGATCCCGCGGAACATTTGACCAGCCCCACTGCCCAACGACGTGAGGCTGAATTCTATTTTAACCAATTTTCAGTCATTAAATACTATCATGCATAATAAACTCCCCGTCAAAAATAATGCAACACCCATAATTCTCGATATGTTGTCATTCGTTTCGTTATTTACTAGTATGCCAATAATAGTGGAAGCAGTCATTCAAGTTTGAAAGGGCAGCATGTCTTACTAAATATAAATTAAATATTTAAAAGTTAAAATTGTAAAAAATGAAAATTTTAAAAAGTAAGCTTTCTAACTTTTTTGTTTATTGAAGGAAATATTGTAATTTATTTTAATTAAAATATATATTCCATGAAGACATCTTTCTTATAACATAACTAATTAAAACGAATTTGCAATGACATTACATTTATTTATGGTTATTTTTAAATTAATAATAAATTAATTTGGTAAATTGAAATATTTTGTTGATTGTTTCGAAAAATAAAAATAAAAAACTGTAATATTAAAGAAGAATCGTCCTTATTTAATTTTTTTTTTTAAATCTTAATTATTAATATAAAGTTTTTTTTTTTTTTTTTTTTTTTTATTGCTTTAAAGTACAAACTTTATGTCCAATGAATTAGCCAGTATAAAACATTTAATATTATATGAATTTATAATAATGTAATGTAGGGTAAAATATTGATAAATAAATAAAATTTGCAAAAACCACTTTTTACTGATACATAATATTCCCTAATAACTACCTATAACTATAATAATAATTCTCGCAATGAAGGTAAAAAAATATTAAAATTTTCTTTTGTTTTTGTAAATACACTCGTTTTCCCCCCACTACATCTGGCTCATGTTTTAAAGACCCACGATTCGTTCTCAGGTGAAATTACAGGTCGCTAATAAATATTAATTTTTTTACCAAAAGCTTTTCGGTTAACCGATGTTTCGGTCGGTCGGTAATCAGCTAATCGATGCTCCACTGTTTAACCAATATAAAAAAAACTGCTAAAGCAATGAATAGAGGGTTAGTAAAAAACAATTTTTTTGTTTTTTTTTTTCATAAATCTTTTCTTGAATTGATGAATTGAATTTCCGTGTGTGTGTATATATATATATATATATATATATATATATATATATATATATATATATATATATATATATCAAAATATGGCATTACAATTATAAAATTTCAATGTGAATACTATTCTGTAATAATTAAAAAATAATAAATAATAAAATCTCACAGACAGGAAAGGGTAGATTTACTATGGATTTATTGATAGGTAAGGTATTGACAATTGGGGCCCGTCCTTTAAAAGAATTAGTCCCTAAGTTTCTAAGGCTTCCTACTTGGTCAAATGTCATATCCTATCCTAGAGACTTTAGTAAATCACCTAAAAGTATATTTTTTAAAATATATTTTTTGCCGTATATTTCTTGCTGATAAGTTATTAATTAAATATCTCTGAGCAAGTAATTATTATACAATTAAAATATTTTATCTATCTCATTATTAGGAACGATTCCGTAAATCTCCTGATTTTATGATTAATTAAATAATTATTTCAGCTTGAATTACTCCGGGATTGAAAAATATCCGTAATAAGTAAATTAAATATTAAATTTAGTCTCGGTAAAAAAACAAAAAGCATTTAGTCTAGAGGTTACTTACCGCTGGAATTTCTTGGTTCACGACAATTTTATATTCTTTCTGTATTGGCAGTAACTAGTTTTGTGGTTGTTACTGTTCTCCAAACGCTAAGTTTATTCTGAGAATGTGAAAGTAAATGGACCCAAGCAGCACTTGTCAACTTCGGTTCCTAACCCTGACAAAGCTCAGTGGTATTTTCTTTATCGGTGAAACAATGTACCAGGTGTTTCTATTTATTTATTTTACTGGGGCTTAACGTCCTTATGTACTCTAGGATAGGAAGGACACAGGTTGCCAACCTATTTTAGCCCGAGTGGGAAGATCAAGATTCATTTCTTGAGTCCGCTACGAAATAAATGTTGACCCGTCCAGGAGAGATACAAACCCACGACCTGCTGTACTCGAGCACGATACCCTCGCCCCGACATCGAGTACCCTATATCAGTTGGCTCCGTATAGACAACCAGAAAAAATATTTTTTTTCTACAAAATTGTATTTGTATTCATTTATATACTTATGTTCATGCTCAACCATCCTCGGAATCCCATCCTTCTTATATCAGATCAGCGAAATCCCTTAAAGCATTTTAATACTCAGTACTTTATTCTCATCGAAGGCGAAGCTTGCTAACCATAAACCCACGCAATTAAATTATATCATGTTCTCAGATTTCTGGAATCTTATCAATAACTATGCATACAATTTAGATTCCACTTATACAATGTTTTGTATTAATATAACATTAAGATACTTTTATTGTGTTTTGCTCGAGGTAGTATCTTTATAAAGAATATTTTTCTTTAATTTTCTCATTTTATTATGTTTCTGATCTGATATAATTGTATTATTTGTTATTCTTAAGAGACTTCATCCATAAATTTATTTTTTTATTCTATTTTATGTTAGTAGTTGTTTATGTTATTGTTTTTTTATAAATTTCTTAGCCCGTTTTCCTTAGGATTATGTTTAGTTTTTACCAAGGTTTTTTTTTTTTTTATTTTTTGTTTTTTTTTTTTTTTTTTTTTTTGTCATTTTTGTCTTTTTTTTTTTTTTTTTTTTTTTTAAATAAATCTATAGAGTCACAAACCTTCTCGGTCATGTCCACAACAGGTAGATGTGAAAGTTGTTAGGTACTTCTTCTGCTCCTTTCTTCCCTTTATCCGACCAAATCGGGATTTTAAATGAAGAATTGGGTGGTCCCCCAGGCACCAATATAGCTTTCTTCGCAGAGAGGCCCAAATCTGTGCACTTGTCTCCAAAAACAGTCTGCATGTTTGGAGGACGTGTTCAGCATCCTGCTCACATTCCACGCACTCGCAGAGTGGTCTAGGTACTTCAGCATTAGTATAGTTTGACATTTTAAGGAGGAATCATCAATCATCCATGTTTTTTTTAATAGTTTTTTTAACGGTTCATTAAATTTTTTTTTTCTCAAGCTAAATATGTTTCATAATTGTTCTGTATTCCTTTTTATCCAAGATTTATTGTTTTTTAATAAATTGTTTTACTAGGATTTCTCCCATTTTTTCTTCATCTTAATTATGCGATATACTATTCGGAAATGGATAGAAATCTTCTGTGAACTTGTATTTAAAAAAATCTAGCTTTGTGAGTTAAAAAAAAAACTGAAAATATACCTAATGGTCATTCCATCATTCGGCGCCTGCAGAGGATGGGGAAAGTTTCTTAATTGTTTGAGAACATTCCTAATGGGATGGCCTAATAGCATACGAAAACGGCTGGTGAGAAATAATTCATCTTTTTTTTTTTGGAAAAATATTTTTTTTAAACTAAAACTCTTCCTAAACACCTATATTTTGCTTATTTATACTGTTTAAGTACAGCAATATTTTTAAAATTTATAAATATGTGTTCATCCTCACTCTTCCATGTTATTCCCAGAACCCGCTGGCGGAACATGTATCTATTTTAATATCCTGCTCTTATCATCCCTTGTAATTCTTTAATCAGAATGAGACTTGTAATATCTTTCAATGTTCACCAACCTAATCCATAACAAATAAATTTAAAAAGTATATTAATATCCTTTCGTTAGAGATATATTTTAACTGTTGATTACAGTGTTAAATTTAGTACTGAAATTATGGGTTATGACTAGGGATGGGTATCGAAATATCCTTTCAGTATATCGAAATATCGATGTTTATCTTCTGATAACCCGATATTTTTATATCGATATTTTTCATACGATATATAGATACGTACCTACAATAAAAAAAAATACTATATGCAATTACATGAGTTTAAAAAAAAAAAGTAACAAAACCTTATAAAATTGTTTTAAATAAGGGAAAGTTTTTAGTGTTTAATGTTTCTAGGCCACTTTTTTACGAAATTTTCCTACTGTTTCCACTTCAGTGCCAACAGAGTAATCATTTTCTATAGCAGGGCGAAACATCACAAACTATGAATTAATTTAGCACAAAAATTTTGAAATATTTACTTTACCCACAATTCACTTGGAGTTGAATTGTTGACCTCATAATATTGATATCTAAATATATGTACCTAAGGGCTAGTGTTTAATTCAAATAAACTACTTTTAAATTTTGAACATTTAAAAGAATTGTCTTCCTATTTATGTTGTAAAATAAATTAAGGTAACATTGAACCAACCACTGCTCCGCCCCTGCCCCCACCCAAAATACCTTTATATGCGATAATAGAAATGACTGAATCAACGTTGAAAATAATGTTCTTAACTTCTGATAAACAATCTCACGTTAGGAATTGGAAATATTAAAATATCAATATCTTGAAAAATATATAGTTAACTTCTAGTAAGTGGAAATAAGACTTCTGATTAACTTTATCAAACATTTTTTTAGATATAAATGTTTTATTGAATTGATATTACAATCTGCCTTACTTTAAGGCTCTATTGTGCTAAATAATATAGATGAAAACAAATCCATTCACACAATGTGTACAATGATAATTACTCACGTTAGGGAATCGGAAATAACACGATAAAACAATAACAAAAAACAAAAAAAACAAAACAGGAATATTATTGTAACGTGATTGGAATATTTAAAATGGCATTTCATTGAAAAAAAAGAAAATAATAATATTACGATTTATCGATATATTGGGCACCTATTAAAAAAAAAAAATATTAAATTATCGATACTTTAAATTAAACGTGCTTGTAAATTAAATTTGAAGAGGCTATCTTTCAAAATTGTTACTAGCGCATTGCTAACCGAAGGTTCCTGCTACGTTGCGTGGAGAGTGATATAAAACTGTCCGCTGGCACATTCCGTCAAGTTACGCATTTGATACCGATCTCGATGAGGCAGCAACTTTTTTTCTAAACTTGAAGGTTATGGTTCCAAGTACTTTATCACTAAATATATAACCGACAACAAATAACATTTTCGGCTTTAAATCCGAAGCTTAAAAGTCTTTCTGTGAAGTTCACTAACGAATCTTTCCTGAATCATTCCAATGTTGATCTAAAAGCTTCAGATCACAATCTGTAATTCTTATAATTCTAATATTAAATTTCAAATAAAACTGTACAAAATCTCGACATTTATTTCCAAATCTATAAAAATAGCTATTCTGGACTCAAATCAGTATCCCACCATCATTAATATCGGATTGAATATCATTTTGAAACACATATGACTAATTTTTGTGGTTTTGGAGCGATAAAATTTTTGGAATGATTTGAGGGACTTTAAAAAACAAAATTGAAAAAAATATATACCAATGTACCAAATGTACAACTACAGTCCAAGAAGAGTGTTGGGTGCAGTTCTTAGGTAATTATGTACTGTTACTAGGCCAACGGTTATGAAAGGAGATTTGGCTTAAATCTCACACAACCGCTAGGTTTTTCCCTAATTGAGGTTCCTCACTTTATAGAGGTTGGGTGTGCCCCAGGAAAGTCTCTCCCTATAAAGTAGTAACTTAAAATAATAATAAAAATGTTGACTGTTTATTTATTTTTTATTGATCCCTCTCAACAACCTGCTTTATTTATATAACTCATTCAGTCATTTAACCCTACAAGGTCCCCAGTACCATATGTGGGACAACCATTTCTATCATTTCTACAGCTATAAATATGTTAGCAGCTACATCTCTTGATGTCTTTATAGAAGCGCTTTTTGCAACTGTATAATTTAAACCATTGCGTATAGAAGTCGTTACTGTTTCTGTTACTGTGGGCTATCGTGAAATTTGAATGAATGTGTAATGTTTGTCGTACATGTGAATTCAAAAATCTAAAAACAATAGGAACTGAATAGTTCTGTGTAGGAAAAATAATATTGTGCCGTAACGAAGTGTATATTTTGCAAAGGTAAGTTATTTTTTATTTTCTACTGTGAACGTAATAACAACAATGACTCAAGTAAATGACAGAAGAACTGAAGTAAAAAATTTGTTTTTCTTTCAAATATTGGATTATATTTTTTTTATTATTATTTTTACTTAACTACCAATCATTAACTACATCATATATATTTTCACTCCATAAAAAAAAATTTGAGCCTTCTAGGGTTTACAGAGCTCTTCTGTTCAAATAATAAAATTGTCCGGTATCTCTTCAACCTTACCCTATTTCTTTGCACATATCTTGTTATCACCAGCTCCTTTCTGAAATGCAGTCGAAAAAAAGCGATAATTGCCATTAAACAAAAAAGATGGAATCGGGGGATTGACGAGTTGAGTTACTTCTTATACCAACAGTTTACTAAGCAAATCGTTAAAGTTTTAATGACGTTTAATCCTTCCTCCCTGTCTTTAGCCGTAAACGTAATTATGATAATATAATGGGATAATTATTTTACACCTAATATTCTTCTCCCCTTGTCGTATTCGAAATTTATGCAAGAACCTTGGAAATTATTCAAACCCGAAATATGTGCTCGGGTGAAGTAATGGGGAGGGGAGGGGACTATTTAGTAATGTAGATAGGTAAAACAGCTGACTACCCCATTAGGCCTTCCTTACATTATTCATACACCCTCCTGTTTACCGTGCCCGCTTCAAGAGCAACATGTTTTCATCTCTTTTCGATCTTCGGCCTCGTATTCTAGTTTTTTTTTTGTTGTTTTTTTAAACTGTTAAACCAGAAAACGTTACCCTCCCACTCTCTCTCCAAAGTTGGGCTAAATCATTAGTCGCACAAACTCTCTAATGAAAATGCTTCGTTGGCTCTATTTATTTATAATGATCATCAACATTCCTGAATTGTAATTTATATAATGGACCCTCAAGTCAGTTATTTTTTCACCACTAATTTTAAAAGAGTTTTAAATAACGACTATAAATAGCAGTTAATTTTATTTGATGAAATACCTGTATATCTGGTGCTAACAAGGGGAGGACACACTTCAGTGCTGGCAATTTTTTTAGAGGTTTCCGGTCGAAAATTATTAGACACGGAGCGAAGAAAAAAAAAAGAAATATCATTAAACTAATTTAGTTTATATTTCGAGTTTAAAAAATTATTTCGACATGATTCTTGCACCAAAATTTTTATTTTTGAGATTTAAAAATACAGCCACTTCATACATTTTGGTTTGGGTTAATTCAATTGCCTCCTAAGAAACAATTAAAAGAAACAAAAATTTTATTTTTTTTTTTAGAAATGAATTTTTTGTTTCTTTTAACGAACCTTATTTTTTTATGGAACTTTTAAAGATTAATTTTCTGTTTTTACCCCTAAGAAACGGCAAGCAAGTTTTTAAAAATGCTGAAACGTTCCCTGATGCGAGTATAGAAATATAAATTTCCAGGGGTGCAGGGGTAAGTACACCCTTATCAGGCTCACCGATTTCCCCGTCAATACCGGACTGATAAGATGGCACCTGGTGGATATAACGTCAACCCATTTTTATTTTTAAGCTTTGAACAATCCTTACGGTTTTTTTTTTTTTTTTTTTTTTTTTTTTTTTTTAAGCAAAATTTAGTAGATAATTTTGTTTTTAAACGCTTTTTTATATTTTTAAACTTCGTATTTATATATAAAAAAAAGTATCGAGTTTTCTTTTAAGACACTATGTAATGCATAATGAAATTTAATGATGTGAAATTTAACGATTCCCGATTCTCGGTACTGATGACTCGGATTGGCAAACGAAATCTCATAATGAAATCAAAAACTATTCTGGTGCGGTACGTTTTTTTAATATCCGTTGCTCTCTTATTATTAGTTTTTACCGAGAAGTCATAGTTGAAATATTTACTTATGAAATGTCTGTAGGTTTAGTTTTAAGATCTTACGAGGTCATAGTGTTATATCTTCAAAGCATAAAAACTTATACTGTTCATTAAATTTGTGCTTGCTTTTGCTTTAAGTAATCTGAAAACAAAGAAGAAAATAATAACTCTAAAGCCCATTAGAAACTGAAATAATCAACCTCGAAAATCGGTCTTAATTTTATTGGAAACTGTCCCCTACATATATTCTTAATAGAAAAATGTATTTTAGAATTCCAAGTTACAGGTCCATAAGTATCCGCTTAGCTGGTGTAGCCGATGTAACAGTGGAATAACAGTTTATCGAAGTGCTATAATTATTTCTGAATTATTCATAAGCCCCGTTCAGGTAAATAACAAACAGATCCAGTGTTCTTAGATTGTTTGTTGTCACACTAAAGATGTTTAAAACACCACTATGGATGATATAATATCTCTTGTCATCTATTCCGGAACTAGCAAAAACCTAGGAAATACAGTACCAGTACCATTGGTAATAAAGACAAATCGGTGATCTGAAACAGTTACAAATTCGACTAAATTAGCATGGATTCGACTAAGGTTCTTACTTTATTGTTTCTTCTGGATTGATGTGAACTTAATATTTTTTTGGCTAATTCGGATTTATTTTTCCCACACAGAAGGAGGTGCTTACCTCTCTCGTGCCTATAATACGCCAAGCTTATCATTTTTTTATTTTTTGACAGATGTGAATAAAAAAAAAAAAATTAAAAAACGATTAATTAATAATTTGGGTATGACAGACAAATTTTCACTGGAGCTAAGAAGTAATCGAGATTGAAGACACGAAGTTTTTAGCAGTCGTTTAATATATAAAATATAGCCAACTCCTCAGAGTATGAAAGATAATATTTTATGTTTAATGTTAGATTATGTGAAGGTATTGTATTTTAATTTATTATTATGTGTTCTTTCAAATAACGCCGTGCAATTAAAAAAAAAAATTAATAAATGTGCATTATTTTTTTAAGTGAAAATTTGGATACCTTTGTATAAACCATGCTTTCTTCAATGCCGAGATACCTAGATGTAGATATGAGGTGCGAAGAAAGAAAAAAATGTGACTGGTGACAGTAGGACCGGGAGGGCAGGTTAAGGTTAGCGTTGCCTCTCGCTCTTTTAACTGTTTGCAATTTAAAACAGCTGTTTAAAAATCAGATCCCATCCATTATTCATGACCAGAAGCGCTTATTTATATGTGATAAGTCATGAATCACATTGATGTGCTCCTACCGATCCCTCCTTTTCTGTTTCTCATCTCCTATTTCTCTATTTATGCTTAGCTTCATGCTTCCTTCGAGCAAACTCTATTTCTGCAACATGCAAAGCTGTTGATTATTTTACTGATAAATATGTTACTTTCATAAATCATTTAAGGACATGGTACTCGTAAATCTTGAACAAGGCGACATTAAATGATGAATCGTGAATAGTTAGTAAATGAATCATTACATTATTCTCAGAACAGAATAAGTGGTAAATAAGAAATATCGTAATTTATGATTTGTATAAAATAATTCTCTGTCGCTCTCCCTCCCTCGCCACTCTCTCTCTCTCTCTCTCTCTCTCTCTCTCAAGAATAAACATATTTAACAATTATCTAAATGTTCGTAAAATATTTCTTGACCTTCATCAACCTACTCCAGCTCTTTTTTTAAGCGTATTGTTATTAGGATTGCGTTATGCATTGGTGTCACCACTGCAGCTCCTTTGAAGAACCTTGACTATGCCGTTTTTTCAAGATGATGCAAACGGTTTCAAAATCGTGGAAAAATTTTAGCTTTTTACTTAGCTGGTTTTATATGTTAAAATATTACTTATTATCATTTCAGCACATCCGCTGATTGTCAATTTTCTTTTTTTGACAGGTGTGGATTCAAAAATAAAAGTGAAAAAAAAAAAATATATTACTATCATCTGTTGTGTGAATAATTTTTGGGATTATATATTTTTTGTAAATATTTATTTGATAGTATTACTTCACTATTTAGAAATTCATTGGACTTTCAATAAGTGTAATTAGTTTTAATTTATGATCCAGACTTTTTGTCTAGTTAGTCAACATTAAATTCTGATGCAAAAGCAATTAATCCTAAAGTAAAATCGGTATGCTAATTAAAGTTTTAAGAATTGCATTTACTGATCTCCTTATTGAGTTATTGGTGTTTAAATATGTATGTAAGGCTACTTCATTTTCTAATTGGACGACATTCTAAATATAACCTGAACCAGTGGAGCCCAACAATATCCGTAGAAGATTGAAAAGGAGCTGGATGAGAAATCTTCTCGAATAAAAATAAATTATTAACAAGAGAGATGGAGGTATGTGTGCCCCTGGGCAATGCTCCTCATCACGCCTCTCATATCAGAACCTTCTCATTGTTTTATAATCTCATTCGCTGGTTGTCATCAATGTACTCGGCAATTGTGAATGAAGATTAAAAAAATGCAACAAAAAAAAAGTATATATAAATATATATTTCTGATTATATAATGTTTAGAGACAATATTGGATAGATTATGTGGTATAATAATGAGATTAAGAATATGTTAACCATTCATTTTGAAGGAATTATCAGGGAAATCATCAAAATAGTCAATACTAGATTATGAAGATTTTTAATATATGGATAGGTCTTTTGGCAGGGGTCTAAAGTTTTTTCTGTAACTTTTTTTTTTTTTTTTTCACCCTCAAACATGTAACACGCCACACATTCTGTTGGTGTTGCTCGGATCTAGGAGAGGAATTGCTAACTGCTAGAAATTGTTCAACATCCTTGGTAATATAGTAAATGTAGTAAAAAGTCTTCAAAATATCTCTTGATTAGGGCGGTGGAGTAATTTGTATTTGAAATTTGTATTTTTTTATCTCTTTGATTAAATGACTTGGAAACCGTTACTTTTAGCACATTTTTGTTTTATACATTATTGATGCAAATCAAATTTGCAACATATTTGGTTCTATTCAATTATTTTCTCAGATAACGTTTTATAGCTGTGGGGGAGGGATAAAATGAAGTTATTGGCTAATTTGCGGTAAGTAGCACTTCTCCACGAAAACACGTTTGTCGGTACTCTTATGGCTATAACTCTGAAACTATTCGTCCAATCCAAATTTTCTTTTTTTTTTATCTGAAAGCTGGTTGAATTTACTATCATAACCTCTATATATATTGTTTTGATCAAGGCCCGTAAAAATACTCATTTCAGCACGCTGAGAAACCCGTACTGTTTTGAAATCCTTGTTTTTTCGGCACATTTCTCGCTATAACTTTCCTTTTATCTCAGTTCTATCTCAGAGCTGGTTGATAGAACCAATAGAATAGAACCAAATATGTTGCAAATTGGCTATGCATTAATAATATGTATAATAGTGTGCTAATATTAACGGTTTCCGAGTTATTGAATCAAAGAGCTAAAAAGATACCATTTTCAACCCTTTCCCCTCTTCCAACGACCAGTGATGACGCTATTTCGAAGAAGACTTTTAGAGCTGAGGGTGATTAACACTCCCCAGCAGTCATACATACCTTTTTATTTTTTCGATGCTAATTTCCCTGTAATATTTACCGACTAGTCCGCCCATCTGTAATTGTAATCATTTCTGCGTTTAACATAAATATTTTGTAAAGTATATTTTGAGTTATCTCGACATTCCAGTATAGAAACGTTTTTTTTTTTTTTCTCCTTACAAACCTTTTATTTTAAATTGCAAAAAAAATCTGAATATAGAAGGAAAAATATTGTAATATAATTAGCGATTCTTAAATAAATAAATAAAGAAAAATTAAAAATATAGAATGACTTTCAAACTGTGAATGAAACTCTCTGCAATCGTTGACAAAAAATGTTTATGAGGTAGTATGAGTCGCTAATTATTATTGAAAGAGGCGATAATTAAAGGGTGCCATTGGTGGCTGGGGCGATGGAACCCAGTGATGAGGACTTGCAACAGTTGATTAACCTATTTTGATCCGGTTGAATTTAATCTATTCCATCTCTAATTCTCTATCCTCAGGTTGATTGGCCATCAGTAAATTGTTGCTCCAGTATAATCCAACAGGGGTCAGTCACTCTGAATTATATTAAACAGCCACTTGCCACGTTTTGACTTAGTCGCTTTCAGTTAAACGTTAGCTCTATTAGGTTATTATCCCATTATGTATATTCAAACTTAATTTATTTTTATGAATACATTTGTCGTATTTTATTTTACCGTTGAACTAAATGGACGATTAATAAAAAAATCAATAGCTTTTATTAATTTAATTTTTAGTATTTCGCATACAAAGCCAAAACCTGTTAAAATAAAATATTAACCCTATAAGGCTCAAATTTGTTTTTATGGTGTAAAAAATATATATGGTGTTGATAGTGATTAGTAGTAGATAAAAATTATTATCCAATATTTGACATTTTTTTTATTTCTGTTCAATACTTCATTACTGCTAATACCTTTACCGTAGTAATATTTAAAATAACTTACTCTTCGTTGTGATTCAAAAATTAGTTACTTTTTTTTTAGATTTTTAAATTCACTCAGACGACATACGTAACAATATTACTCAAGTTTTACACGTAGCCCACAAAACAGAAACAATAACGAAATCAATACGCAATGGTTTTTATTATACAGCTGCTAAATATCTGCTGCTTCTATCGAGATATAAAGTGACGGCTAATATTTTTATATATGTAGGAACGATAAAAATGGTTGTCCCGCATAAGATACTCGGTGCCTTGTTGGTTAAAAGATAAGCCGACTATGACTTTCACATAGGCGGGCAAGCAAACCATTGTTTCCGTTGGAATTCACGTGACATCGGCAATGTTTGAGGCGCTACGTTAACAGCTTTATAGCCACCAGTTCATGTAGCTAAAGGTGTTTATCCTATATTTTTTCTGCTATTTTAGTATTTAACAGAATGTTTTTTTTTAGTAAGATTTAGTCATTTATTTTACTCAGTTTAGATATTTAAATATGAAAATTTGAATTCAGTCATGCTAAAAAATATATCGTGTTAATGAACTTGAATTATAAAACACAAAAATATCTATGTCGAATCGTGTTCATCGACAATGTCGAACGAGTGTGCACGTGTCGACCGGCTATCTATTTCACTCGACCGAGTCGATAGACACGGTTGGCTTTTGTTTAGTTCACGTTACATCAGTATATGTGTAATCGTCAATTGACGTACATTGTAGAAAATTTAGGTAATTGTATTTAACCAAAATGAGTGATACAGAAGATACTGCGGTAGTTGCTGCTGCGATGATAATCGCTGTAGCCATTATAATAGTTTTTAGTCTCTCACGGAGGTTTTGGGCCGTATTTAGCTTTGACCGAGGCAGAAAAAAGTACAGTAAGGAAGAATTTATGAAGGATTTAGTGCTAGATGAAGTTGAGGAGTTGAATCAAAAACATTTTTAGAATGAATAATTCAGAATTTGAAAATTTACTGAACATGATCACTCCGAACATCATTTAAAAAATGCACATTATTTAGACGAGCTATTGCAGTGGGCCAGTGCCTTGCAGTTACATTGCGTTTTTTCGTAACCGGTGATTCCTACTACATCTCCAAAAATATTTGTCTGATTCCAAATTTTGTTTTTTCATCTCACAGCTAGTTAAATTTACTATCCGATCTCATATATGAAATTTTGATTAAATCCCCTTAAATAGCCACGCCAGCCCACTTAAGTTGTCACAATCGTCATTGTTTGCCAAAACATACACATTTAGCATGTTGGAATGGATATTTAACGGAATTTAATCAAAATTAATTATATGGAATCTGATAGTAAATGTAACCAGCTTTGCGATAAAAAAAAAAAAAAATAAGTTTAATACTGGACAAATATTTTTGGAGTTATAGCGAGAAATGTGCCGAGAAAAAAAACGAGGACTTCGAAACAGTTTAGGGTTCTTAGCGTGCTGATAAGGGGCGTTTTATGGGTTATTATCAAAATTGTATATATTTCTCTGGTAGTAAATTTAACCCGCTTTAAGATGAAAAAAGAAATTTTGGTTCCGACGAACAGTTTTCGAGTTACAGCCAAAAGGGTACCGACAAACGTGTTTTTGCGGAGAAGTGCGACTTACCGCAGGTTAGCTCTTCAATCTTATCCTCCCCACAGCTCTAAAACTATTGATCTGAAAAAAATGAATGGAACCTAGTTTGTTACAAATTTGGTTTGCTTTAGTAATGTTTAGAACATAAAATGTGCTAAAAGTAACAGTCTCAGAGTTACTTGATGAAACAGCAAAAAATATACATTTTTAAATCCTTTCTCTTCCTGCCCTACCCTACCTAGGCGCTATTTCGAGGAAGACTTTTTTCCTCACTGAGCTAAGGGTAGTGAACAATGTTCAGCTGTCAGACCTTTCTTTTTATCTTTGGAGTTCAAGGTTTGTGCAATTTTTTTGTCTAATTTCGCTGTGCTATGACGTTAAGAAGTTCAGTAAAAGAGATCATTTGTACAGTAATTTCTCCCACGACTTCTCAAATTCATTGTGATTTGAAAAAGAGAGTTCGGCAATGTGAGCCAGAAATATAAAAACATGTAATATTTGATTATATGGTGTGAAAGAAAGGCACCAGCACGTTTTTAACCAATTTCGATACATATCGCCATTTTTCAAAAGACCACAATTTCGTGAAAAATTGTCTGATTTCGAAATTGTTTTTTTGTGTTTTTCATTTTGTAGATATTGCTTCATGCCACAATTTACTATATATGGTACAAAACTTCGTTTTCGTGTTACAGGTAGCCAACCGACAATAACCGCTATTTTGGGTATTTAAATTCGATATCGGTATGAAGCCGACGGCCTCTATGATAGCAAACTTCAAATTCGGATTCAGCACGCCAAAAAATATTGAGATCCGTTGAGACAAGAAGTTCCGCAGTATTTTTCCTTGCCAAGTCATTGTTTTATTGGACTATATCCGCAATCTCCGTTAGCCAATCACGTCTTTTATTTTTTGTTAATATACTATGAATCAGTGGAGTTCCATAAAAAGCGCCCATCCTGGTATATTTGAATAAATCTAATTGTATCTTCGTCACTCCAATTCATGATCAAGAAAAATTAACAAAGCACAGTTTTTAAATTACAGTTTAAATTAATAAAGCAATAAATTTACTTTTAGTAAAACTAGTGTAGTGAGTCAATTCTCAGTGGTGCAGGTTACCCGTTATCAGTTGGAATACCTATTTTGAAATGTAGAAATGTAAATTAATAAAATGGCCGATTAGTCGTTATTAAAATAACTTGATTTTAAAATACCCAACGCAATGTATTGCCATGATTCACCTAAGGTGGAACGTCGTTAAGAAGATAAAGTTTAAGATTTCTTTATTTTAGAACCCTGAATGGTTTTTATCTTAATTCTATTGATGAAAATTAGAAATCTGAGGTTCTTAGAAGAAAAAGTGATGATTTCTAGAACGTAGATATTAAAAGCATATGTCAATAAAATTTGGTGAAGTTTAAGCTTCTGGGTTGTAAATATTTAAAAGATTTTCATTGTCAGAAAGCATAGAAGCAAGATTAAAAATTACTAACACTCGTTTTTCCTAAGTTACAAAATTACTCAGTTTGCACCAAATGTTCAGTTACATGAAAGTAGAAATATACATGACCTGTTCTTTTTACCGTTATGTGGTCGTTTACGATAAGGGAAGAGCACAGGAAGGTTATTGAAAATGACGTGTATTGTTTATTGGGGCTTAACGTCCTTTTGTAATCCAACTTGGGCTCTGGTTAAAAATAAGTTCTGAAGGTTTAAAATCATTTCGTGGTTCCACCAAGAAATAAATTTTCATCCGCCCAGGTGGGATTCGAACACACGACCTTCCGTACTAAGCCCTCTTACACCCTCGCCCCAACTCTATCTAAGTACGTCTTAGATTTTTTGGTCAAAGAATATGTCAACTGAAAATTCATAGCTGCATCCGATTAGAATAGACATGAAAATTTTAGGGCTCGATAAAATTGGAATTACTGGAACATAAATTATGTACTAAGTATTCATTCATTCATTATTGGCGCGACAGACGCATGTAGCGGTCCTTGTCCTACTCAATTGCCTTTGCCTACGCGTCCCTGTTGACAGAGCACCTGATGGATATTCCGTTCTTCCTTATACATAACTGCTTTTACATTGTCCTACCATCTAGATTTCGGTCTCCCTCTAGACCTATATCCTTCCGGCATCTCATAGTAAATTCTTCTAACAGTTATCGTTTCATCCATTCTCAGGACCTGCCTCAACCATTTCATTCTTTGGACTCGAGCGAACTGGGAGATAGAAAAGAAAGAAGGTCGCCGTACATTAAATATATTTCTTTGTTTGTCCTCAAGCGAGGCAATCCTTCTTCAAATTTAGGCCCTACCAAACGTCTTAACATTTTTCTTTCGAAACGGTCTAAACGTTCTGAAGCTGCCTTCCTGAGCTTTCAAGTCTTATTCGCATACGTAGCAATTGGCCTAATGAGAGTTTTATACAGTCCAAATTCTGTTGCGCGACTTAGCAATCTACGTTTCAGAAGTCTCAATCTTTGTAATTATTAATTATTAAGGAGTATTGCTGACTAAAACCATCCGAGGGGTGAAACGAGACGTAAATGGGGATATATTAGATGTATATTTAAGTTTTGACGTTTTTGAGATGTGGGGAGTATGTTAAAAAATAATTTTTGCTTTAAACCTGTGGATCCGTGGATACCTGATAGCATTACAAAAATAGGTAATGTTAGATTTTAGTTTATTTGAATGAGTGTGAAATGGACACTTCTAGTGGAAAGTTCTGAAGTAACAATGTCCTAAATTTTTGCGTAATTTAAAAAAAAAAAGAATGTTGCTCTTCATGCTTATTAACAAAATCAATGCATACTGAAGATGGCCCACTTCTGTATTTTGAAGGTTGACGTAGTCTTACATATCCAAATACACATTTTAATCCTTTATCCACATTCCCATGAGAATGTAGATGATATTAAGCCAAACACTTTGGGGGGGGGGGGAATGTCTCATTTTGTACGGAAAAAAATCCGATCTGTTTCCGTCATGGCCTTTGTTTCCCCTTAACATCTAAGATTTTCGAAAAAACTGTTTTGTTTAATGAAAAAAGGTTAAGAAAGAAGTGAGTTGAGAACAGTTTATATCGGTGAATATTAACAATACTATTTTCAAGAAATGAATTCATCTGTTTACCAATTCATCCAAAATTAAAAATATTTTTATAAAATATAAAACATAAATAAAATATAATAAGTACTAAACGAAATAAGTACTAACTAACGAATTATTTGTAAGTGTTTGTGGCTTGCATTCAATGCAGTTCTTCTGCAACGTGTCTTAGATTGTACCTGACCTTCTCAACACTTCCCGCGGAAAACCCTGTATCCTGCTTATTTATCTGTTCTGTTTACGTTTTTCTTCGTATACTTAATTATAAACACATTCAAGTTATAAAATATAGCATAATTCTTTATCGATTAAGTATTACTTTTTTTTAACTACTTATATTACTGCTTAATTTTTTTTTCAGTTAATTTTTTTTTTTTTTTTTTTTTTTTTTTTAAATGAACCTCCTATAAAATTATGATTTTTCCCTTAGATTTTCTCATCAACTCAAAACTTAAAAAAAAAAAGAAAGATTTTAAAAAGATTTTCACCTGAACTACAACTTATTTTTTATACGATTAGTAAACCAAAACTGACAAATCCAATATTCACTGCTGGATTTTCGAATTCAAATTAATGAATGTTATTTCACCCTTAATTGCTTTACTAACTAGAGGGTTGTGATATGATGAATTAATAACACTGATGAAGTGGGTTTTCATCATAACTGTTCAAATCTACTTATATCCTCACATATCGAATACCTAACAATTGGATAATTTTTATGAATATATTCGTTATTCGGCGTTTCTTTTTCATGGATTAACAAAATTATGTCAGCAACCCTTTATTGTTTTTTAGTGTTCTTGTACACAGATACATGGTCATTTTTTCTATTAATTTTAAGAAGTTCATCATTTCCTGTATAAAAGATTTAAAATTATGGAGTTTTTGAGTTGGAATGTTTATTATTGAAATAAAATGAGAAATGTGGGTATTTAATACTTTAGAATTAGTTTTTATTTAAACCTTTTCGAATAGTGTGAATATTCAAGTTTTTAAAAATATTTTCAGCTTTTATTTCCTTTCCTAAATTTGGTGTTTTCTGCGTGGAAGGAAACCTTGACTACATTTGACCTAAAATCCCAGAAATTACAGTGTAAAATAAAACTTGAAATTTTATTTTGAATCATTTCGAAACGGTTCAAAATTCAGACTGACTGATTTTTGTCCCAATGTTGTGTATTAAATTTTATCTTTTATATGGGCTGCTGAACCATTTTATTTATGGTGCGGGTATCACTCTCGGTTGCAATCGACCATCCATCTTCTCGATTTATCAAATAATCGATTGTCGGTTGTGGGAGGAGCCTGGTAGCTGTATTGATGTGTGTGCGGGCGGTTCGATGTCCGGTCCGCGCCTAGCCTCTCTGCGGTCACCATGGCAACGGTAGCCGAGCAACCACACCCACGCCGTTCTCGTATCTCACACACACATACACCTCTCTGCACCTATCGATTCCTGACGTAACACTTCCAAGCTCGATATTATTCACTTATCTTTCCCTAATCGAGTCAACCTTGACGCAACAGCACAGCTGACAACGAAAGTGGTCAATATTTACTACAGTGGTCCCAAGTCCTAAGCAATATGCTACCGGTCGCTCTTACAATATATGTGGTACTTTCTGTATCAGTCATTTTTTATTTTCTTCGTAAACACTTCCAATATATTGATATAGATTAATAAAACCGTACATTTAAATGTCAAAAATTAAATGTACGAAATCTGATTTGATAATCAAACCTTAATTTTTTTTTTTTTTTTTTTTTTTTTTTACTTATGAACTATAATCCAATTAGATATATTGTTTATTGCTGGAAAAGTTGTAGAATGAAATTTCCATTTTCTGATTTAAAAAAAAAAAAATCATTAAATAAAATTTATAATGTATAATAGGGTAAACCAGACAGCTATAGACACCCTCAAGTAATATTCATACTACAATTATAGAATAATAGTTCAATAAAGTTGGAATTTACAATTATTTTTCCTTAATAACTATGCTTTAGGTTAAACACGAAAGTTCACACCAAACATTATTACTGGACTTTATTTTACTAGATAGTGACAATAACTAATGTAAAATTAATCCTAAACACAATCCAAAGACGTGAATTGTTTAAAGACAATTCAAAATATAAAACTGAATTTGTTACCAAAAATGAAAGATCTTTAAGTCCCATTTAATTTGTTTTAATATTTATTTATTTTTTTTATTTTGTAAAAAATAAAAATAATAAAATAAAAATATGAATATGATCTGGGTAGTGATTAGTAGTTAGGGAAAAAATATAATCCAATATTTGACAGGAAAACAAATATTGTATTTGAGTTCAGTACTTCAGTGATTATTGATAATATGTTTATTTTAAAAATATAAAAAAATAACTTGCCTCTGCAGCATTTTTTATCCCGACTCAGAACTATTAAGTTCCTTTTTTTTTTTTTTAATTTTTTAATTCACACTTACGACAATCATATACTTTCATTCAAATTTCACTCTAAGCCCACAGTAACATCTACACGCAGTGGTTTGTATTGGTTGGTTTGCTAAATATCCGACGCTTCTTCGAGATGCCAAGATATGTCACTGCTATTATTTTTACAGCTGCAGGAACGGTAAAAATGGTTGCCCCGCCTATGGCACTGGGGGCCTTGTAGGGTTAAGGCAGTTTGTTTGAAACAGACGAGGGACGAGCCACAAGAAGATTGGACATCTAAAAATTGATTGAAAAAGTACTCGCTGCCTTCATTCGTTCGAAACAGACAACCAACAGGAAGTAATACTACAAACCGTCCTTGTACGCACTGCTGTCGTTCTAAATGAACAAATTATGCGAGTATTGCAGTGCCCTCAATCTTAAGAATGCATCAGAATTACTACCTCCTACTAGTATTACTACCAGTATTTGTATCAGATGACTCAAGATAATCGATACGTTTCTTGGAAAACATATTGTTCGTTTGCAAAAGACATCGCTCAATCTAACTAATATTCTTCGCGAGAACCACATGCTAACATTCAAAAATGCAAAGACGAATTAATAATTGTGCTGGATCACTTCTACCATTGATAAACGAATCCTTCAACGTAGTCGATTTAGTAAGGACACAAAACAAGATATTGTCGCTGCATTACTTACTCTGTATCATATCCGAAGGAAAAATAATCGATACGGAAAAATATGCAGACGACCTTCAAATCTACCTATCTTTCCATCCTTCAGATATGCTCGAGGCATCTCGTAAACTTCAGGAAGACATTGATAACATCAACCGTTGGGCAGTGAAGAATAAGTTATATCTGAATCCAAAGAAAACTAAGGCTATCCTCATCGGTTCAAAACCCATCCTCCATACCCTTCCTTACTACCCATTGCTTTACCTTAATAACCTTCCTATTCAGTTCCAAAACTCCATTAAAAATTTAGGAGTTACCTTTGATCACCACCTTTCCTGGAATAACCATATCGCCCAAATTTCCAAAAAATCCATCATAATCCTTAAACAACTGTATAGATCCCGAGATTTCTTTTCCCAGAGTACCCGTCAACTTTTAGTGTCCTCTCTTGTTTTCCCTTGCTTTGATTACTGTTGTTTGGTTTATGGGGGACTGTCTGGGGATCTCGAGATGAAGCTGAGGAGACTGATGAACTGTTTCATTAGGTTTATCTTCGGGATCCCTAGGCGGTCACACGTTACTTGCCGATACTCTGAGCTTGGGTGGCTATTTCCTAAATTTCGACGGCAATACTTTCTGGGTACCTTCATATACCAATGCCTAAAAAACCCAAAACCCTTCCTATATTCTTGATTTATTAACTCTGCGTTCTTCTATCCACCACCTAAACACTAGATCCCAACCTTTTAACCTATATATACCCTCACATAAAACCGCTTCCTTTGACAAATCCTTCATCATTCGTGCTACTCCTTCTGGAATTCCTTACCCACTTCTATTCGTAAAGCAGCTTCCATAACCTCCTTTAAAAATAACCTATTCCAGTACCTTTTAGACAATCAATCTTCCGCAAAGATGTCAATAATCAAATGAATACTTTCTTTTTTTCCTTTCCTCTCTTTCTTTTTTTTATACGTTCATGTATGTATGTGTATGTGTGTATATGTATGTATATGTGGTATATATATATATATATATATATATATATATATATATATATATATATATATATATATATATATATATATATATATATATATATACGATTGTATTTTATGTTATAATTATTATTTCATATATTAATTTATTTTTATTTTTTATTCAATTTAATTTTTTTTTTCCTGTAAAAAATGTATGCTTTAATTACTGGAACATCTAATTTGTAAATAATTGGCCAGACAATTGTACTCTTAATTGTGCATTATTTTTATTCTTAGGGGACAATAAGTCCCAGAATAAAGTTTATTTTTCATTTCATTTCATTTTCATTTTCATTACAAAGTTGTTGTTAGAGCTTGAATATTACTAGGTATATAAATTAATAAAATATATAATTCTAACATTATTGTTTATTATATTCGGATTTTCATTTAAGTAGTTAGCATGTATTCCATTTATAATTATGTTTGTGGGGGTCAGAAGTCCACAAAATTAAGCGACTAGGTAGCAATTCAGCCGAGGGGATATAATATTAGCGTGGAGAGTTACTAGCCCTTTATGCTCCATGAAACTTCCTCGGGCAATCTACTTGATTTAGTTACTTTGAGCTGGGTCCTCAAGTATAATCAGATGAAGGGGTCCTACAGTAGGCCTACTTTTGAAAATACAGTTATTTCGACCTATTAATCCAGTTAGTGTGTGGTTTATAAATGCAAACACTTCGAAACATACCAGCAGAGCTGTATGGGAATACTTGAGTAGGATAGGTCAGTTTTATACCACATCCCACTCTTTATAATTTCTTTATAAGTGTATATTATTCTTACTTTCACTCTCATTTAAAAAAAGTCTCTTAAAAACATTACGTAGGACTGTAACTGTATCGCAATTCTTCTCTCATTCAAAAATAATATAGTGTCCAAAACTATATTGTTTATTTTTTCTGTCAGATAAATGCATCCTGCTTTGGATGTGAGGAGTTATCTTTTAAAACTGAACATATCCACATTCGGTCGACATTTTGTTTTCTTCTGATAAATGCTTGCGAGCTGCACTCACTACTGTACTTCTATTTTTTGACATCTATCAAGGATTTAAATAATAAAATTGTTTTGGATTTAACAGAAGGGAGATGATTGGTGTAGGTTTTTTGCTCTTTTTTAAAGATTTTTAAATTGGCCGTGTTCAGTTTTGAAAGATAACTCCTCTTGTAAGTTAAGCATAACATTTTAGAATTATATAATCCTATTTTTAGATGCGTGATAATGGGGGAGCCTACCTTTATAATATTTCCCTTAATATTAAAAAAAAAAAAATATTTTTACCCACATCCACTACCAACATTTGAATTCGATCTGTGACCAACTATTTCTTCTAATCCACATCACGATCTTATATTATTGTTGATTAATGTCTGTAATAGCTACACCGCTCAATTTAAGAGAGTGATCTACGAAACTCATCGTCCTGCAAATTTGACAAGTCCATTTACTTTTTTTGGGGTGTGAACGTGCTTCACATACTCCTTTTGAGAGGATATTTAACAAAATGTATCGCTTTCAAGTTTGTTTACATGGCAACAAAGATACTCCTCGCGGCTTTGTGCCCCCTTGCATGCTATTTGCCAACCCATTACCCACTAAACGGGAATTTCCTACTGTTTGTGTAATCTGCTTAGAATCAGTAATGTATTTTTCCCTGTGAATGGGTTTGTGTAAACAAATTTCTACCGGTCTTGCCCGATCTGCTCGAACTGCCCAAGTTAATCAGTACCGAGTTTTCTGGTCGTAAATCATAAATATTTTGTAAACTGATATCACTGGTTTTTTACTCCAATGGATTTCGAATGAACTAGATTTATTTTAAGAGAGCTATAAAATTTAATTTCTTGTTTACAGTACCTATTCACGTTAGCTGTAGAATGTTTAAAAAATAAATAAAGTTTGTATTAAATTAAGATAAGTTTATAACAAAATTTAAATTGCAGGGTTTTTTTTTTAGATTAATAATAATGATTTCATTAATTAATAATTTTTTGTGTTATTAACCTCATTAAAACTTTCTTCTTTTAACACTATTATTTGTTTTTTATCCTGTATTATTGTTTTTTATCTTGTATTGTAATATTTTTTTCTCTATTCGCTTTGATTATATTGGGAACTCGATGGCCCCATCGCGTTCGGTACAGAAGGTTCAGGGTTCGAATCCCATCTGGGCAGGTTAAAATTCATTTTGTGGTGGACTCGCGACCCCTTATCTTGTTTTTATCGGATTTCATATCCATGTCAAAAATATATCATTACATAAAACAGTAGTACTAAAGAAAGAAAAATGAAAAAAAAATGTATTAGAACTGATCAGAACCTGGCCATTAAAGCATCAAATAATAGAGATATTTTTGTCCTCAATTTATACAATAAATTCATAATAAATATACACCTATTGTATATTTTAATTATGAATAAAAAAAGCTTTTGCTTCTTCTAGTTATAAAATTAACTAACCAGAACCCATCTCCAGTTTAATGGGCCCCTTGTAGGTTCGATTATTGCTTGAGCATGGGGAAGTTCTGATCAGCCTGAAGCAGTAATAAGTCTATTTTAAGTATTACATAAAATTTACCAAAGAATCCCTGAAATTTTAACAAAATATGAGTAACTGTTTAACCCCGACTGTTATCTAAATTTCTCTCTTCGAATTATAACAATAAAATCAGCAGGGTTGAGGAAGAGAAACATTTATCCAATTTATCGATAACCTGTTCGATTAATTGATTCCATATTGCTGTGGAGGTTCAGTAAAAATTTGTTATCCCAATTCTTATTTTGATATAGCTGATTGACCTCTAATAAAATTTACTATAATTACTATTGCTATAAAAATCTCTTTTTTATATAACGATTTGAACTCAAGCTAGTTTCAGAATAATCAATCCTGTATAATTAAAAAGACGTTTCCTTATAATTTACTATCTTGAATTTGCTGGACCTTACGAAACGAGCGAATAGATGGCCAAGCGAGTTTGTAGAGATAGGCAGTGAGTGAACTGTGACCAGTACTTTGACCGCGGCAAACGGAAGACACGGCTTTCAAGCGACAATAAATCCATGCGACCATTTCCGGTCTTATTATCCGTCCCGCTCCTCTGCTCCTTTTCATCAAGCGCATATTCAAAAATTTTAGTTTCTTTGCCGGTTATTAATCAAATACTCATTTCACGATAAATTGCAAGTTCTCTGTTTTACGTCTTTTTTTGTACAGCGATTCAATGAAATACTGTTCATAGAACACCATACGTTATAAAACAAAACCTCTTTTCAAGACATGATAAACAAAGGAGTTACTTTTCATACTATTTAGTTATGATATTAAATTAGTAAATAAGGTAATTTGGTAAAAATAGCTTAGTGCTTATTCATTCTAGTAAAAAAATTAAATGTGTATTGAATAATTAATCCCTACCGAGTTTTTTATGTTTCTAGAACTTGATATACTGCCTGCAACATTAATTTATTTAGATCATGACACTTCTGCAATCGTGAAAGCCTAAGTAACTAACTTTGTTATTTAATTTTTGGTTTCGTATTTCGAGTTACCCTCAATTAGCGTTGAATTTCCAATCCTCAGAATTTACAGAAAGCTGTGCATTTTGCAGAAGGATGGCCCATGCCAATCCATCGGTCGATTAAGAGAGGCTTGTTAACAATCTGTGATATCTTTTTGTTAGATATTTGTTTTAGCTAATGAGGATGGACGTTTTCAGATGCTGAGCCGGCGGGTAGAGGCGCATAGCCCAACCATGTTGCAAAGCTACAATGAAGGATACCCTGATCTGAGCTACGGTCAGCACCTCCAGATGGCGCCCCCTTCGGAGTACCACCACGTCCACTCGTGGTACAACAATTATATACATGTTAGTCACCGCTGTATATACTACATATACAACAGCAGATACTATCTAAACATTCCCTATTGTCTGTGAGGGTAGTTTCATTTGATTGCTATCTAGAAAACATTTGTATGGGATCTTGTAATGTTGCAATTATGAAAATGTACTGTCCTTGTATTCATTATTGTAGCTTACCTTTATCGAAAACACTAGTTTGCTGAAGATTTTAGGACAAGTAGTTACAAAGATTTTGGGGAGTTATTCCTTTACTAAAGAGCATAATTGCATGTTTGTGATGTAGTTATTAATTTCCAAAGTTTGGGTTTTAAATAGGGGAGACTGTTTTACCTTGAAACACTTTACTGATTTTTAGTTTTGGCACCCACCAATTTAGCTGATATAAGTGTTTTTCTTCTTGTGGCCCATCAAGGTATTACTGAGCAATAATTGTAGATGATGAAATTCCCAATTTTTAGTGTTCTTTTACTATGAGTAGCAAAATATGAAATAAGGTTTTTGTTTCAAGGTACAACAATGCTCCTGTTCCTTGCAGCAGCAACTGTTGTTTCTTAAAACAGTGGTAATTTTAAAAGATAAACACCAGAAAAGAAAAGAGTATTTGTATTTTTCATCAATTTTATGTTTTCCTTTTGGCGTTTTGTTATTTGACAAAAACTAAATTTTATAAACTTAAACAACATTATAGAATTAAAAACTTGAACGACAAGCTGGAATACTTAGATTCCTTCATTACTCCTCGGCATTTTCATGTATTCTGCAAAATCAAATGTGAAAAAAATAAATATTTCAAGTTACAACAAGTTTATTACTCTTTACAGGTCTGTTTCAAGTTACAAGACCCTTAATGTTTCAAGGTATCAGATGACACACCATTAGGAAATAGTGCATGTGAATCAGTCCACGTTCTTTTTTTGTCCTGAATCGACTGGGCATGTTCCCAAGGGGTATCTAATAGTACCCCAGAGCAAACAATCGATCGCTTACCTTCGAAAATGTGGTAGGAAACAACAATACTCCAGGGCAACGAAAATTAAAAAAATCATAAGATGTCAGTAAAAACAAAGAAGTTCTTCTCCGGTAGAGATTGAAGTATACTGACGGATTCGCGACCAAACATGACTAACTTCACTCGCGAATCATCTGTTAGAGTACAGCAATAACAACAGCAATATCAATTGTTTCAAGGTGCTCTGTTATCAAGGTACTACTGTCTCACCTGCTCTAAAACTAAACTGTCATGTCATAGAACACATCATGAAACACTCTAGTTAATTTGCTATAATTGTAGACTTATATGTATTGAGATGTTGAAATAGTAATTCCTCACATATCTTACTTAATCCCTCACAGGCTTATTAACCTTCGAGTGGTCGCTTATGGCTCAGTTACAAGAAAGGTCGCGCGGATGACTATAGTCATCCACTAAGTTTTCTGGTGTTTTAGCAATAGGAATCTTTTTAAATCCCTTTATATCCAAAGATACTTTCCAAAGGATAAGAGAAATAAATTATTTACTCAAAATAATAAAATATAAAAAAGGACATAGATCATTATCAACAAATACCAAGTTGAAAATAATAATTACGGGGAAGGTAATACAAGGTGACACTATTCCCCTAGCCTCCCTTTGTAGACTCTAGGCTCGTCATATTCATCCATTCCAAAACAAATACACAATAGCGATGTTAAGAGCAGTGGAGGACTATTGTCATCCGGACGACCACTCCAGGTTTATCGACTGTAACGCTACTCCTTTATTTTGGTTACTACTCAGTTCCTACTTACTACAGATCCTAATAGGATCCGATTTTCGGCCAAATTAATCGAAATGATATTGTTATGGTTCATCTAACGACTTGTAGACTCAGGCTAAAAAATAACCTTAAATGGAGATTATTTTGGTGCTTGGATAAGAACCTAAAAACTTTAGATCTACAATAGAAATCATTATCCTGCTTAGTGTCCACAGTAGTATAATGAAATCGTTGCTGTATTCGATCTCAACACATATTTGTTTTGACTTCATTACCCATCATAACCTCAGTTTATGTTATGCCATATATTTCCGAATTTGTAAATTTAATCAATAGAAAAATCAATGTACATGTTGCCAACTTAACTGATCAAAAGACAGGTAATGCTACTAATGAAACCATGTTTCATGTTAGTATTGTATTTCCTTTATTTTTAAGAAACATCAGTTGATTCAATTATTTATTACACTTGACCCTTAGTCAATCTTGATTTGAGGTGATTGTAGGATACCCCTGAAACATGGGAAGTAATATCATAAAAGTTAGGTTTTACTTTAGAATTTTATTTATTTGTAAATGTAATTTTCTAAGAAAAAAAAAAAAAATTAAATGAAGTATATTTTTCCTGTCAAAACTTGTTAGTATTTCTGCCTGTTCAATTTTAAGTTGCGTAAGACAGGTTTAAGCGTAGACTAAGATGCAGGCTGACCCTAGTTGAACTTAATCCTCTTAAGTTTATATTCATTTTCTTTTTTATTTAGGGTTACGAATATATATATAGATTATAGTAAAAGTTGCTTTCTATGATTTTCAATAATTTGGTGTGTTGGACCCACATTTAGTGAAAAAATGGTTGTTTTAAGTATGTATCTTTTGTTTAATAAATGGAGTCTTTAATGTTAGAAGCCATTAGTTCTTAAAATATATATATATATATATATATATATATATATATATATATATATATATATATGTATACATATATATACATACGAATGAATAAATAACTAAAAAACCTCATACAAAACATTCCTGTTAGCCACTGATTCTTTCAAATTACAAGGCAGATTAATATTAAAATGTCTTTTGTGATACCTATTTTCATTCTAAGGCAGCTTTGTCTGCAAGGAATTCCTTTTGAATAATGTGGAAGTTAAATTCTCCATATTTTGTCCTTGGTCGAAGTTTTAGGTCCCTGGTTACTGATAGTAAACCATGGTCTGATTATCAAGATCCGTAGTCGACAGTTAAAGAACTTTATTATTTCCTTCAGTTGTTTCCATTGCTTAGCCTCTTCCCATAGAAAACCCGGCCTTTTAAAAGAGGACATCCATAGTCTTTGTGTTTCACAACTGGTAGCATGCTTCCATGTTCCATATTTTTCTTTGTTGGAAGTTAGTTTTTACAGATTATGCAAACAACCTTTCTATTAGTGTCTTCTTACATATCATTTAGAATGATCCTTGGCAATCTTTTATTTATAACTTTTTTTTTTTTTAGATGACAATTTTTCTTTTCTAGTATTAATTATTTTAACAAGGTAAAAAAAGTTCAAAATATTGGTTCAAAGTGAGAGAAAATATAGGAATCATAAGGATTAAAATGTATTATTCTGATTGATGATTTTTATTGTTGAATGTTACATGCACATGAATTATTCATTGTTCTGTGCTATATCTAGGGGGTGGAAACTCAGAAAATTTCTAATATTATATTTCTGTCTAACACTATTAAGCTCTATTGCAGTTAGTCACTTTCTCACCCTCACAGACATCAATAGTAGTCTGTTACAGTAATTTAGATAGTGGCATGCATGCACCTACTAGACAGAAGCCTAGCTGCGTGTTTCTATATATCTAGTAGCTATTATTAGTTGTATAGATCATAGAAGTTTAATTTTTTATTTTGTTATTAAGCTTAGATGTATTTAATGTTTTGTATCTGATACTACAACCTGCTTCAATTCTTTGCTATTAGTTAAATATTAGAAACACTATTACATTTTTCTTAATTATATCCTATCCTGACAAAGCAGAGAATAAATAATATAAAGGATTATTAGCTTGTGTTATACGTATCTTTGGTCTCAACAACATAATTTATTCATTTAAATAAATTAGAGACTAATACTGTTTTGATATTTTCTTTACTTTTTTTTTTTAATGAGAGCAGAGTAGAAATATATATATATATATATATATATATATATATATATATATATATATATATATATATATATATATATTGAGAAATTTCTGTTTGTTTAACATATTAAACTTTCATGTCTAAATCTGTCTTAAGATTAATTACATTTCACCATTTTTGGGAAGAGGGGGTATATTAAATATATTATTATTATACTAGTAAAAATATGTAATTCAGTAGTATTATAGGATTTTCTTGATTTCTGTTAAACTATTCTCCTTTCTTTTTCTGAAAATTGTATATATTAGCTAATTTGGTATTTTAAAATAATAGTATCATAGTTATGTACTCTTGTCTATTTCAATATTTCATACATTAGTTGTAAAAAATCAGCTATTTTTTTAAATCAACTGGCTTGGTTTAGGGTGGTACTGAACACCAAAATGGAGGCATGGACTACCTAAGCCGAGGGGAAGAAAAGCATGCACCAGACTGGGGCTACCGACCGGATTCAACCCTGGAACCTGATTCCAGTTATCAGTCGCCTCCTGGTAATTTTTTTTTTTATTTTAACAGTAAATCATATGAAAATAGCAAACATATTTATTTATTTTTTAAAAATATTTTTCAAAAAATTGTATATATTTTTAAAAAGCTCAAGTTTAATGCATGGTTGTTGAGCATGATAGTATGTTTTTAAAGTAATATTAATAAATTACTGAACACTGTGGCTATTAATTGATCTATCAAAAGATGCCTCATTGACTTGGCTTCTGTACATGCTTCCCAAATGCTACTAATATATATATATATATATATATATACGAGGGTGAATCAAAAATAAAAACGGTAATTTTCAAAATTATATTTATTGAATAATATTATACAGAAACTATACCTTCAACATTTTTCAATGTAGTCTCCTGCATTATCTACACACTTCTGCCACCGATTTGGAAGCTTGAATATTCCCTGTTCATAAAAAGACTGAGGGCGAGTTTTTAACCATTCGCGCACGTGCTTTTCGACGTCTTCATTGTTTTCAAATCGTTTTCCTCCACATCACATCACATGTGATGAGACGTGGGTCCACCATTACACCCCCGAATCGAAAATGGCAAGTAAGGAGTGGCGAAGGAAGGATGAAGGCTGCCCAGTGAAAGCCAAAACTCGTCTCTCAGCCGGAAAAGTTCTTGCAACAATTTTTTTTGACTCAAGGGGAGTTCTACTCATTGATTTTATTCACGATCAACGAACAGTGAATGCGGCTTACTACTGCCAGGTGCTACAGTCAGCAAAAACCAGTTACCGAAACAAAAGACGAGGTGTGCCCATTAGAGATGTCATCCTTCTCCATGGTAACGCAAGGCCTCACACCGCATTGTTGACAAGGGATAAATTGGAAGAAATGGGCTGGGAAACTCTCGAACACCCTCCTTACAGTCCAGACCTGTCCCCTTGTGACTATTTTTTGTTTGCGCCCCTGAAAGAATCACTTGGAGGAAAACGATTTGAAAACAATGAAGACGTCGAAAAGCACGTGCGCGAATGGTTAAAAACTCGCCCTCAGTCTTTTTATGAACAGGGAATATTCAAGCTTCCAAATCGGTGGCAGAAGTGTGTAGATAATGCAGGAGAAAAATGTTGAAGGTATAGTTTCTGTATAATATTATTCAATAAATATAATTTTGAAAATTACCGTTTATATTTGATTCACCCTCGTATATATATATATATATATATATATATATATATATATATATATATATATATATATATATATATATATATTTTTTTTTTTTTTATTATTATTATTTTTTTTAATAGAGGAGGATTAAATACTCGCTTTAAAAAAAGAAAAAGGTTTTATTATATATTTATTCAATACACTAATACCTTTAAGAATCGTATATGTATACAAGTATGTTGAATATCCAGCATGTACCAGCTGGATAAGAAAAAATAATTGCATTTATTTCTGTATTAGTATTCACCTCAATGGTCGTAGTGTGTACAAACACAGACAAGCCCAGGCAGTATTGCTGCAACACATATTTTTACTGCGTTTGTGTATATATGTTGCACTGGATTGCTCAGTGGTAACATTTTATCTGTACTGACAGTTTGTTTTTGGCATCATTTTAAAATTTATTGTGAAATTTTTATGGAAGTGCAAATTTAGAAAAATTGATATAATTCGTTTATGAATTGGACATTTCTCGTTCTTTTTCTTTTTTTGATTCACTGAGTATAGTTAATAATTCAATTATTGTTACATTCAATTTTTTAAAGGGTTGTAAGGAACTTCAAATATTTCTGATCCATGATTTATTTGAAATATTCTTTTTGTGTATTTCAGATAGCGGCTATACTGGTCAGCAAGTGGGACCTATCATTCCACAAATGCCTATAGATAGTCCAATGATGGGCCAGGTGATGCAAGACCCTATCATGCTTCCTCCTGAGTCTCACAATGGTGCCGTATCTCTTATACAGAATGGCACCGATAGGAATGAACCTCAGCCACAAAAGGTATAATTTATTAGTAACTTGTATATCATAAATTGGTAACTATGAACATAGGTTCCTCATATACTTCAATGTATCTTAGCTAAATAGGGTTATAAAACCTGAATATTGGGAACCTTTGCCCTGAAGAATTTAATGGTGGAACAGCAATATGAGCTATAAGAAAATTGAAAAAAAATTCGGAGTTTTTTTCAAAAGCTGTATTTTAAATATATTTTTCATGAGTTATGCTAGGTATCTAGCTGGTGCTTTTTAAATTGACAAAGGGAATTATTCATTGTGATAAACAGCAGGCTAACTTATCGCAGATCTTAGCTAAAAATCAATTCATAATTTTACTAGGAAAGAGACTGCAGCTGTGCCACATTCCCAGGGTAATTTTTTGTTGCAAGATTTAACCGCTCTCCTCCTACTGCTCAAGGAAACCAAGTAACCCATTTCAACATTTTTGAAAGCCCTGGATGACAACATTAATTTACCTAGTTTTAGCCCCTCATATAATCAGTAAGCATTGCCAGTATAAACCTTTTTTGTAGGTTTAAACTTTACTAAACCAGTATAAACTTTGCAGGCGTACATAAAATAACCATAACCAATTTGAAATAATTATTAATTACTATTAATAATAAACACCCATATCTTTAGCAATTGTGACGATAAATTCTTTTTTTTTTTCATTTTTTTTATTCATCCCATTAACTATGTATTGGTACTGGTACCAACAGAGTTGGAGAAAAGTTGCTATATACAAAAGTATCGAAAACCCTGCTCTAGGTCTTGTCTTTCATTAGTCTTATTTAGTATCGTCTTATCGTCTTGTTTTAGTATTCGTTATTTATTATTATTTATATACCCTACAGTAGTCATTATTATTTGTGACTTAACTCTCCAGGCAGTCCTCGCACAACCGATCTGAGAGATCACTACTGGTATTTTTTGTACTGTATTCCAAGTAAGATTTTTATAATGAAATAAGGGGCTTAGGACCTTTCAGCTAACATCTCTGGAATACATTATTCACCTCATATCCTTAATAGTCTCTCTCCACTTTTAATCATTTAGTTTCTTTTCCCCTGTTGCCGGGACAAGATCTACTTGGCTGATTGCGACAATTTTTATTTTATCATTATTGCTATAAGTGCTAGACGACGTGAATACTCCTCAGCACTCCCCAGCTCTCAGATCGTTTTTTACAATTTTCTGTAGCATGATACTCAATATTTTTTTAAAAGGTATAAATAATATATATATAAAATGTTTAAACTTTTTTTTATTACTTCAAGTAGAATAATATAATACTAACAGAAACAATTTTTAAAAAATCAATAAAGCAATATTATCTTCAAGAGAGCATCTTACAAAAAATAATACCGGTTTGTACCCGGCTTATGAGTCCTGTGCCAGACAAGTGGAACTTATAATCTGAGTGGAATTGCATTTTTATTTTGCCGGATTATAACCGGCTAATGAGTGCAAAGGGTTAACTAAATATTGACAAATTTTTAATTCTTACTTTGGACTAAGAATTAAATGTGTCCACCTCTACATTGATAAATTTGCATTATAACATCAACTAATATTTATTTATTGATAAAAATAAGGGGATTTTTAGTCAAGAAAATGAAAAAAAAAATCAAATGGGTGGAATATTTGCCTTTCACTGTATAACCTACATTTGTTATAACTTATTTGATTGTGTCATATTTAATATCAAAAAAAGGACCCTGTTTAAAATTAATATTAGTTGGAATACATATCAACATCTGATCAAGGTCTGATTGTTTTTATATTTTTGAGTGAAAATTTTAATATTGTTGACTTATTATAAACTCCCTTTGTTGTCTTAGAAATCCTTTTGAAAGTTTTATTGAATAAATAGTTATTTTCAATATCTAACTTACCTATTTTTTTTTTTTTTTTTTTGTTTAGGAGGAAGGAGACAGCCTGCCTAAATTGAATGGTCCTCAGGCAATGCCTGTAGAAAAAAAAGATGTGCTTAAACTACCAGGGTTTCATCAGACATTTGGAAATATTACCGAGATTGGCCGGTTTTCTCAACCAGATGAATTTTTTGAATCTAGACCTCCAGAAATTTTGGATCCTCCACCAAAGGTAAGTGAATCCTTAGAGGTGAAACGGAAACCACGTGGCAGAAAAAGGAAGCAACCTGAGCCACGAGAACTGTACTCTAGGCCTGATACGGTGGTGCCTCCTCCATGTGCTGCCGAGCCACAGTGGCCTGCACCACCTCACCATTGGCCTCCACCAGAACCACCCCATCATTGGCATAGGCCACATCCCTATTACCATGGACAGCAGCACTACCACCACCACCATCAATATCAGCAACCTCCCTACTACCATCACCAACATCATCTAGACTGTCCACCACCTCCCTACCATTATGGTCATTACCAGCCAAATCCTTGGCATCCTGCAGCAAGGGAGTATGTACATCATCACTCCTACCCTGGGTATGTTTGACCCCAAACTCATTTAGGATGTCTAGCCCAGCTTGTAGAGAACAACCCCTATTGGTGAGGTGTTGATCATTTCTCTTTTGGAGGTATGGGTTTATTTGTCAAATTAAAAATTTAAGTGCTCCTTATGTCGTTCTAAAAGTGTATATGACACCCAAACATTTTACTTGTTATAACTTTATTTTTTTTAAGAAAAACGTCAATTTGTTAATGTGTCATTGGAAATGTTTCGATTAATCGCCTCTTCCACTGCTTTCAGTCTTCCTGCTGAAATAATTAGTAGCTTCCAATTACTTATTTAGTGTTATCGTTATTTGTTGAGTTTTCACCAGTGAAATCATCTTTACTGTGTTTAGCAAGACACTTGTTTTTCAGAATATTGTGCTTTGTATTAAAACATTACCTGTGTTTCTAATTTTCGAACCCATTAAGTTAATTGAGTTGAAATATTTATTTGTAATTAAGTTGAATGGGTGAGAATCTATGATGTTTTATTCTTGTGGTTTGAATTTTAGAAGATGAGTGTAAATATTTCCAGTATATTGTTTAGTTTTTAATGTTTAAATATGCATATTTATGCATTATATTATATTACATATTTGTAAATAATAAATTTTATTTATCATGTATTGTAAGGTTGTTTTCATTAGTTCCTCTGTAATATAATGTACCATGTTTTGTTTTCTTCAAACCCAGAATATCTTAACCTCAATTAACTTAATGAAAATACCATATTATTAGTGCCATAATATAACACCACTTCTTTCTATGAAAGGCATTAATGCTTAAATATTGCAAATTTGTTAAGTTAAATTAATGTTCAAATTAAACCTCAACTTTAGAATGTTAAAGTTCTAATTGTAACTCAGCCAATTAATGAATAACTACCAATTTATATTCCTTTTTTCACCTCAATATTTCGACAGCCAGTTTTTAAATTTTCATGTGATCAGATATTGATCAAGCTAAAATATATTTGATAAAGTCTTTTGATATACTGCCATTAAAGAAATTCTACCTATTCACTAAATATATCATATTTTTCATATAAAATTTGATTAGGGTCAGACAAATGGATCACTAACAAATTTAAAAGTTGGGCTTGATGTTTATTTATCACTAAGGGTATAAATGTCCTGTACTTCCAAAATAAAAAAAATAAAAATAAATAAAAAAAAAAAAGTGTACAAAAATATATTGTAAAGGACTGAAAAGTAGATAGAAGTGATGATTTAAATGTCTAAACATCATTTTGTAGTTTAAAAAAATATATTGGCTTATTGGTTAACAAAATTGAAATGTGCCTTTTAGACTTTGGAGGAAAACTGTCTGACACGATTTATTGACATTTTAAAAATTAAATTAAAAAAATCTAGTCTTTTGGAAAACGTTCCTAATATTCTCATTAACAAGTAGACATTACATTTGGGTAAAATCAAAAATATTTAGTTATCTGTTACCGAATAAGATTGAATATATGGTAGTTCTGTTCAAGTATGTTACCAAATGTTAAGATAAAATAATTTATTTTATATTGTATTTGTTAATTTGTTACCTTATTAGATTTATTTATTGATAATATAAATACTGTAGCAGATTTATGTCATGGTACCTACTTTTGTTGAATTTAAAGAACTGTGATTTTGCTAACAAAAAATTATATATACTTATAAATTATTAAGGTACTATTTGATTATAGTCTGTTACTAGTATTTATATCATGCAATGTTTTATTCAAAATTATAATTATTTTATTTTGGGCATTGTTTAATTATATTTTTCTTATTAAATGTTAGTGTTAATAGTAGCTGTTTTATATTATCTTTTTTTTTTTTTTAAGAATGTTTTTTATGGAATTTTTCGTAGTTACATACTCATTAGATTTTCATAGTTTCAATTATCAAAACATTGTAAGCCTACAATAATTTATTTTTTATTAATGATATTTAATCATAGAAAACGAACAGATTTGCAAATTTGTTTGCTATAGCCACTACAAATCATGTATGGAAAGTCGTAGATGATCATTAAAGAAACAGTATAGTTATCAATTTTACTGTAATTATTATTATATTTTCTTTGTGATCGTTAGGGCTTCCAACTTCATGTTATTACATTTAGAAGTTAGAATGAGAAAAAAATTAATACCATAATAGCCGAAATTGTTTTTTAAAAACCTCCAGTAGAGGCTATAGTAAAGAAATAGTTTTTGTTTCCATAAAAATATCTTTCTATAAACCTGTATGAAGTATTCATGACATATCCTAAACTAACTTATGATAATCAAATCTGATATCACCAGTGTATACATGCTTCTGTATTTGGCTGCTTTGTCAACAAATAAGAATTTAATAGGGACCAATCTTTTATTACATATTCATTTAGAAGAGAGGAGAAAATATTAATTTATAATTTTTAATCACGTATTCTACAAGATTTATAATCAAGGTTCAATTATAATTATTGTTTCCTAGTACACAATATTTTAGTTATATTAATGTAAATTATATACAATATTAGTAAATTACCACGAGTTTATCAATTATTATGGCTTTTTAGTGCATTTCATAATGTTAAAATATTCATTATGTTTCAAATAATGTTAACAATTGGATTGTACACTTTGAATAAAAATTAAATATTTATAAAACATGTAGAAAAGATTATGAAAGCCAAGGGAAGCACATCAAATTTGTTATATCATAGTAACTTTTAAAAAGTATTCATGTTTTTATTTCCTTTAATTGTAAAATGCTCGCTCCATGGGCTTAGTACTTAAACTCTGACCGAAGATGTAAAATTAGCAGTTAATTACTTATAACAATATCTCATTGTGATAATTAATTAAAATGAAATGTTGTGGTCTGCATGTAGCTAATAGGCAGTCTTTTAAAAGAATAAATGCCTGTGGGATTATATTTATATTTAGCCAAATATACAATTATTTTTTTTCTTTGTACATAAAGAAAAAATAAATTTTCTCTTTAAAGTTTGGCTTGATTAAATATTTATTTTCACAGGCTCAAACATGTAAAATATTTATTAAAAAAATACACATACACAAAACACATATATCTATATATAAATAAAAAAAAATAATATATATAAATATATTTATTAGATTTAGCCTGTTTGTAGTAAGTACCATCTTGTTATATATGCCATAAAATTGAGGAAATATAGGCATTTTGTTTGTCAATTCTTGTTTTACCATATGATATATATTACAACTCCTGGCCAACGTTTTGTCAGGCAAATCTTTAATACATATTAATGTGTTTATATTAAATATCATTACAATTATTATTACCAATATATTTTAGTGGTTTAATATAGTAAATTAAAAATTAATAAATTGTCCTGATATGGTGTGCCTTATCCATAAAGAAGTAGAATTATACATCTGATAACACAATTAGAGTTTTTAGCTATGTGTATTGTTCATGTCAATAAAGAAGTTAATTACATTTACGTATTTAACCGCTGATTAATTGTTCTCAAGGACTTGATGCAGTTTGATATAGCGGACAAGAGCTTAGCCTAACTATATAAATGTAGTTAAGTATATTACTTGGAGGTGTATTTTAAATTACCAGAGAAGTCTTTTTATGTTACTTATTTTGAAATAAAAAAAAGTAATTAATTGTTTATCAATACTTTAAAATTATAAAAAGTTTGTATCTACTATAGTAAATTATAAAATGGATGCACTTTAGAGTAACCTCGGTAAAGCGATGGAAGTCGCAGTTGCATATTGAAGAATTGTATGTGTATATATATATATCAATACTTATTAAAGTTTTTCAGTAGCATGTCCATGGCCATACCATATGACATACCTAAGTAATTATCCTAACATTTTAAACTCAAATTATAAAATTGATGTTTGATATAAAGAATAAATATTTTGGGTTTAATGGAGTAAATAGTAAATATAAATAAATCTCTTTTGTTAAAATATTTATAGAATGTTATGACAGAAAAAAATATTCATACCAGAAATACTATATTTAAAATTTTTTAATCCTTCAGTAATTACATTATTATATATTTAAATCATTACTGAATTTTTGGAATGAAAATGTTCCAGTAAACCCAACTATGTACATAATGCCTGTATGTTTGAGGAACCCTAAAGGTATTCATTTAAAAAATATATTATCAATAAAGTTTATTTTTATTTATATATACTGGATTTGGTCTATTAAAATATTTCTTTCATTTATTCTGTTTAATAATAAAATTTTGTACTGTGAATAATTTAGGTTCTTATATTGACATTAAGTTTTATTTTATTTTTTGTTAAATTGATCTTTACATTTATTTTCTTGGCAAAATATAAAATTGCCAGTTCAAAATTTTCTCTATTTCTAGGGACTTCCATGTAAAATGACTTTTGTCATTAGTTAGAATATATTTCACTCGTGCCAATTATTTATTTGTTACCAGTTTATAATTAGGTCTCGAAAAATGATTTTAGGATGGCTCAATCACTGTGGACCAATGGTGTTTAAGATTTGTTTGTATTTTAACTGTTTATGTTTAAAGCACACCTGGTCCAATTATGTTAACATTAATATTTCAATCATAGCAGTAAGTTAAAAGCACAATTTTTATTTATGTATATTTTTATTTTATTTTATTTATTTATTTCATTTTATTTTTTAAGGTTTATTCATTTCCTTGTTTTGTTGATTAGTTACTGGAATAAAAAAACATTTTCTTTATGCATAATTTTTTATATCATTAGGAATTAATAAAAATTATCACTGGTGGGACCTTTAGGAATGGGAAAAAAAAAAAAAAAAAAAAAAAAAAAAAAAAAAAAAAAAAAGTAATCAAAGCATGGTCCAAAGAATAAAAGAAAAATATATAGATGCAGATGAGTAGCTTATGGCACTTCATAAATTTTCAAAAGTACAACTATTTCCTAATTATTAATAAAATAATAATTAATATTTCCTTTTCTCTCCAATTTTAGAATTTTTATTATTATTTAAAATTGTACAAATCCAAAATGTGGACGGTCAATAAAAATGTCTGTGTACTTAGGCTCAGTGACATTTACATAAATAAATATTATGACATGTTCATGAAAAATAAATAAATATATATATATTATAAATATGTATACAATGAAAAATGATTCTTTTGTTTTATAAAAAATTAAAAATCCTTTTCCTAATGTTGATTCTTAATTACAATGTGCAACTGGCATAGTCCATAATGTCAAAACCAATTGAATAGTACTTATCCTTTATTTTATTAGATATGTTTATGTCAAATATAAATGAATTAATTTTTTTCTTTTTCCTTTTATTTCCCTATTATGTTCATAAGTGTAGAGGTGTATTATAAATATAATAAATCTTCAGTTTGGAAAGATTATAAAAACAATTATTTAAAATTTAAGAAATGTTCTATAAGTGTCCACAATAAGTTAAATCAACTTTTGGCTATGGCCACAACAATCTAATTTTATAATACTTTTGGTCATTTTTTTTTTTTTTTAAAGGCCTCTATGGAGTTCAATATGGCCTTGATTGGTCTCTACCATTCATAATATAATATATGTTAAAGACATACAGATTTAGATCATCAACATATTTTTACTTTGACTAATTGTACTTTTTACTATGAATTGTAAAAGGTATATAAAGTCTCACTGTATCACAAATTCTGATATTTAAGATATGAAAATTCTTATTATACCAAGCATAAAATTTCTATTGATTTAACAGGATTGCCCCAAACTTCATTAGTGCTGTCTACTGTATTCAAGGATCCAAATACTCAAAAGTTGTCAAACTAAAACGTTTTAGATATCTTTATAATCAGAATTCCTACAAGAATATAGTCAGAATATATTATATACTTCGTTAATTAGCAACCATTCACAACCTTCAGAGAATTTGAATTCCTGTGCTTAGGAGGATCCACTGTGTAGTGGTTGTTGCCTGGCTATACAATAGGGTCCCTTACTGAATACTCCCAACTCAACTGAAGCAGGTTCGAATCAACTTTGCATTTGGTGGCTGCCCAGAAATAACGAAGCATAAGTTAAAGGAATGTATAATCTTAAGCTATGCCAATATTTTCTAACTTTCATTTTATAAAGGCTATGATTAAAGCATAAAATATCTCTATGATACTATTCCATGAAGACAAATAAATATCAATTTTTTTTTATGACTGACAATCTTGCCTTATATTGTCAACCTGCATGTCTTGCAAATCATTGCTAACTCAATTAGTCAAGTTGCTACTAAAACTTCACGTGTCCATAGTCCATAGTTCTCATACTTGCCTCCTTAGCTATCCTACTCCCCATATATTTTTTAGAGCTTTCCTTCTAACACATCCTGTAAATATATGCATTCAAAATAAAGTATTATTGCTTGATTTAATGAATTACTTGACTGATCATTTTTCTGACCAAAAGGAACCATAATTTATTATTTAATGATTTTTATAATTTATATTGTGGAAATAACTACATCTAAATGCAGTTTTGTATATGAAAATAAATAAATACAAAATTCAATATCATTTTTAGGAGAATGTTAATAATTTTCAAGAACCAAAAAAAAGTGTCCGACCTCCCCTCTTTGTTTATGATTGGCGTATGTCAGACCCTGTTGGCCTCCAACAACAAGAAAATCTCAATGATGACTATTCCTCTATTTCTGATAATTCTGATACTTCTTCATCATCAAAGGAAATGTTAGATTCACCTCAGAATTTCAGAGAAGAATCTCATCAGAACAAAAAAATCAAGTGCGAGTCTCTGATTTCACGAAAACTTACTCATCAGCATAGGACTTATTTTAGTCAAGGTAGCGAACCATTTCTTAAAAGAGATGATGTAACATAATACATCATTAGAAAAGATAAATATATTTTAGCTCACATCTTTTTTGAATGTATTATATTTTATTAAAATAAAAAATTTAACAGTTTATTTGTTGTGCTACAATTCTTTCTTAGGTTTAGAATTTTACAAGATTTACCTAATTAGATTTTATTCTTAAATGATTAATTAAACTTCAATGTATAATTAACTGGTTGATTTAAGCTTATTTAGCGGTTTATTTACTTTCTAGTGGGTTTAATAGATAACATTTTTCATGAAATAGATAGAAATATTTACTCCTTCGGTTCAATGCAGTGGTTTCCAACTGGGATATCGCTGATGGGCATCCATTCAAAACTTTTTTGTGCACTGCAAAAAGTTTAAAATGATCATTTTAGAAATTTTCAAGAAAAATAAAGCTTATTGAAAAGTGGTTATGTAATGAAAATGAGAAAATGAAGTTGATTATAATTAACATTCTCAATTCTGCAAATGATGTGTTGCGTTACTGGACCAAGACACTATTCCTGTAAGCATTTGTTTCTTGGAGTGAGATTTACCTGATCTACCACAGTTCTCCTTTTATATTATCCTTTTTAACACATTGTGGTCGGGCGTTTTGTGCCAGTACAGAAAGGACATTGAACATCAGACACAGCAGCTATTAGTCTGTTCTATACCTCTTTGGCTTTTATAAATATCTTTAAGCAATTTTAGTTATTTCCTACAATCCAGTTACAGTTATTTCCTATGATTTAAACAGAAGTGTGAATGATGATCAGTGAGGATGCAACACTGAAGGTTAATACTAAAAGTATCACATTGGAATTCGCTAAGGATCTGTGATCCACATTTACAGATCAATATATTCATCAAAGATAAAATCATTATTTCATGGTTTGGGTAAGGTAAGATACATGACATATTAATTAAGATGCTTAAATTAATAAATTAAAAAATAAAATTATAGATCGATATAAATAAATTTCATAAAATATTTAAAAAATTGCTCTTTTAGAGTGAGCAGGTTTCCCCTATCAACTTTTATTGTTGATATACCTAAAATTCATGCTAGAGAATCATTAATTTGGAATTTTATCCGAAATTAAAGTAGGATAAAATGGAAAAATAATTTTATTCTACGTCAAAGTCACTTAAGGATAACAAATAAGAACAGAAATAAATACAATTACATCTGGTCAGAGACATATTGAAATGAAGAAATTAAAATAATAACAATGAAAGATAAAAATAAGAGAATACTTGACAAATAAAAAAAAAAAAATCCTTTATTATAATGCCTAGTATTATCCAAAACATACAATAAAAGCATCTAAATGTTTTATACAGAGAATGAACAAATTGTATGTATGAAGTGGAAATTGTATGTTCAATTCTGAACATAGTTATTGACAGGACTCCAGAAATGCAGAAACATGATATAATTTAATTGAATAGATAGATAGTTTATCAAAGCCATCTTAGATAAGAATGAACTACTGAAAATAGAGGTATTTTAATTTTTTAAGGGATTTTTCTTGTCTGATATGTGGAATAAAATTGCAGAGGGTAGTTAAACAGAAGAGCATTTGAATGCAGTTCTATGGTATGGGATTAAAAGGTCAGAAAGATGTGATCTTGTGTGCATAGGAAGGATAAAGGGTATTGATAATTTCATATAAAGTTTGTTCCAAGTAAATATTGTCTTGGAAAGTAGGATAAAACAAAATTAATTCGGAATAGAGCTGGGAAACCTGGAAGTGCCTCGGATATAGATAACAAACCTGGCAAAGTAGTTCACGGTTCACTTCAGCACTGTCTGAGTGGCCACCATAAAACAAACAGCCATAGACAAGAGTTGGGAAGAAACTAAGAACTTTCGTTATGATTGGGAAAAAAGATAACAAGATCTGTGAAATAATGTATGTATGCCTTAGGAACAGCGGGAGATTTAGGCAATCTGAGATTTCCCGGAGCGGGTTTTGTCAAAACTTATTCTAAGATTAAGGGTTTATTCTCATGCGGGTGGATATGTTGGAATAATATTTCTTAATTAAAATGGTTCTAATATAGTAATATACAGAATGTCCCGAATTTAAATGGCAAAACTTTAGGAACTTATAGGGGACCGAAAAACTAGGTCCTTTAGAGATTTGCTCATTTTTGCTTAGTTTTAGAGAAAATCGCAAAAAAAAGAAACAAAACAAGTTTTCATTTTTATACTTATTTATTTACATTTATGTTATGTTCTTTTTAATGTAAATATTGCTCAAAATGTTGTCCTCTTGCACCAATGCAAGCATTAATTACATCTAGCACTCACTTGATAAATTGCAGCTAAACATTGTCCTGATGATATTTGGTGCACTGCATCTATGATTCGGTCTCTTTATTGCTCTCTTGAGTTGATTGACACCGAATAAACTTTCTGCTTCAAGGTTCCCCAAACGAAGAAATCCATGAGTGCCATATCAGGTGGTCTGGGTGGCCGAGGTACCACTCCTCCACGTCCAATGCATCGTTGTGGATAATTTATATCCAGCCAAGCTCGAGCAACTCTGCTATAATGAGCTGGACATCCATCGAGTTGGAACCACATTTCAATCCGCTGCTGTAAGGGAATGTCATCTAAATAAGTAGAAAAGTCGTTCTCCAAAAAATGTGTAAATGTGATACCATTCAATCTTCCAGGTAAAAAAATATGGTCCCACCAGTAATCCGTTCCAAATTCCAAGCCAAACGTTAATAGCAAATTCATGCTGAAACCTATTCTCTCTAATAGCTCTGGGATTTTCAAGAGCCCATACATGATAATATCTTTGATTAACAATTCCTCCTCTTGTAAAGGTAACTTCATCGGTCCATATAATTTTTAATGGAAATAAATTATCATCGTGAATTTTTTTTCAAGAAACCAGTTACTAAAATTCAATCTCTTGACATAATCTTGAGGTAATAAATTCTGAACTTTTTGAAGATGGTATGGGTAGCGATTATTACCTTTCAAAATTCGCCATATTGCTTGCCGTGATATTTCTAATGCAGCAGATGCTCTTCGGATGCTAGTCTCAGGATTGTTATCGAAGTGGCGTTGGACACAATTTCTTCTCCGATAATCTGCTCTTATTGCTGCCTGGAATTGGACGCCTTAATTACGTATTAAGAATGACTCTGTCTCTCGTAGTCTATTAAAAGTTAACGAAAAGACTCATCGATTAGGCACTCCTCTATTTGGAATACGGCGCGCATACTCCCGCACCGCTTCTAAAGCATTATCGTTACAGAAACCATACACTAAAATCATATCAGCGTATTCAACATTAGAATATGTATGCGGCATTGTGGCTGATGCTATTCACACAAAAATATCTGAGTAACTGACTGAAGACTGATTTAGGAATTATAATCCTAGAAGGAAGCCAAAATGTAAACAAATAAAAGAATGTAAAGGATAACATTAAATGTTTACATATTCCACTGCCTAGCCTGACGAACTCTGAAAGGTGATAATCGCTACCTGTAACATTTTTGTTTTGTTTCTTTTTTTGCGATTTTCTCTAAAGCTAAGCAAAAACGAGCAAATCTCTAAAGGATTTTTTGTCTTAGTTTTTTGGTCCCCCTATAATTTCCTGAAGTTTTGCCATTTAAATTCGGGACACCCTGTTTATTAAATCAATGCCCTTACAGTTTTGCCAAATACTAAATAACGCCCTTCAAGGAATTGAAATTTTGTTTTCTGAAAAGGAAGCAAATAAAAGCAGCTAAATGTTTCATGTTGATTTCATATACCTTCTAGGAAACATCTACCATGAGTAGCTCTGCGTTTGTTTCACTGTACGTCCGTCCGTTAACTCTCGTTACAATTATTTTATTACAATATTATTTTATTTTTACTCATTGTTTAAGAAAAAAATAGTATTATTAATTAATTTTGATATTTCTAATATTAAATTCCTCCTTCAAGGTCACACTAGAGTCTAATGAGAATTAATATAAATATTATTATTAATAAGTATATATTATTATTAATATTATTCTAGTGTAACTCATTAACAAAAATCTCAGTAAAACACTAATAGTTCTTGTATTGATTTGATGATGGCACCTAATATCAACTTCACCAGTAAGAACTATGTTACCTACTTCAGTTATCATAACCTATGTTGGCTATAACCGAAAAATGATTGCACATACTAATGTAAAAATATAGCTATTCGAAAAACATGTACCGTGTGTCCTTGGTCTTAACTGATAATAATCCGTGGGTCTGGGGAGTGTCCCTCAGAAGTCATAAGACAATGGCATGTACGATGAAAAACACAAATCGCAGGTGGCATTTTTTTTTTTTTTTTTACAACTCACGAAACAATGATTTAAAAAACTTATATAAAAGGTGGAATATAAACGTGTTTTGGGGTTTCCTCTTCTTGACGCACACATAAGGGTAGCATTAGAGGATGTGAGAATTTGCTTTTTTCACTCATCCTTTATGTACTTTAGGTACCATAAACCATGAGGCAATGTGGAGCAGCAAAGGAGGCAAAACCTCCTTGCCTCTTTCTTCCTTCTTGATCCTCTAGTCTATTTGAAGAAATTTACCTTCTTGTAATGTCTCTTTTGTTCCAATACACAATGTTTTGCTCAAGAAGTAACTGCCTTTCCTAAGTTTTGCCTTCACCCGTTGCCACTTCTGAGTGCAATTAGCCCAAAAATGACTTAGTGGTTTAGGTTATAGTTGACACTATTTCTCAAATCGCTAACTGAGCGTGTGTGTGTGTGTGTGTGTGTGTGTGTGTGTGTGTGTGTGTGTGTGTGTGTGTGTGTGTGTGTGTGTGTGTGTGTGTGTGTGTGTGTGTGTGTGTGTGTGTGTGTGTGTGTGTGTGTGTGTGTGTGTGTGTGTGTGTGTGTGTGTGTGTGTGTGTGTGTGTGTGTGTGTGTGTGTGTGTGTGTGTGTGTGTGTGTGTGTGTGTGTGTGTGTGTGTGTGTGTGTGTGTGTGTGTGTGTGTGTGTGTGTGTGTGTGTGTGTGTGTGTGTGTGTGTGTGTGTGTGTGTGTGTGTGTGTGTGTGTGTGTGTGTGTGTGTGTGTGTGTGTGTGTGTGTGTGTGTGTGTGTGTGTGTGTGTGTGTGTGTGTGTGTGTGTGTGTGTGTGTGTGTGTGTGTGTGTGTGTGTATATAGCTTGGTAAGACCATGTTGCCTCACCTACCCATTTATGTTTCTCGAGGTATAATGATAATACTAAGCTTGACTTGCACTCCCAGGCAGAGGAACTGCCATCTTGACTCCACAAGATATTAGCTCTCCTTTAAAAAATGAAGTTCATGATAGGTGGCAGTCCATGTGGAACGAGAGCCCACCTAGTAAACTGAAAACCATAAAAAAATCAGTCAAACCATGGACCACATCCGTTCGATCAAATCGTAGAGAGGAAGTAGTCTTGTGCAGGCTAAGGATAGGTCACACTAACCTTACACACCCCCATCTAATAAACAAGCAGCCACCGCCAAAATGCCGATACTGCGGTGAGATAATCACTGTTAGTCATATATTCAGTGCTGCCGATCCACTCAACCCAAAATACCCGCCACCAAGCATAAAAATTCCCATTTTTACCGAGAAATACCCGCCAATGCTTGAAGTAATACCCGTTTTCGGGAATTATCTTTATTAACCCAGCAGGGGGGGGGGGGGGGGGGGGTTGAGAGGTGAGAGGGAGGGGGCATCAAATACTCATAAATTTCTGGAAAATATATTTTAAATTTAGTGTCAGTGTAATATAATAATTGTTAATTTGTATTACTGTATTAACCCTCTCAATTTCTTAACCTTTTTTAATTAATCAACCTTTCAATATTTACCTACATTATTATTTTGCTGGGTGACTAAAAGAAAAGGAAAGTGGGCAGGTACAAAATATAATATTAGTAATTATTAATAAAACAATTAGTAGGTAAAAATTTAATATTTTAATATTATCTAATTTGTTTAATTCAGGCTTTTATTTATTATTTATCACAAACTGGCGCACATAAAAACTAATAAGAGGCAGACTAGTATATATATATATGTTTAGTAAGGTTCTTGAGGTTCAGTCATAAAATAAAAAATCAACTATTTTGGCGACGTTTCGAGACTATTGTTCTCATAATCATGCCCTACAGTGAAAAAACAGGTTACAATAAAATTATATAAGTTATACAAGTTATTTCAAAACATAAAGTTAGCTACAGTACAGGTAGGTATATAACAACATGTGTAGGGCAATAAAAATATATATAATTACAGAATATAGAGGAGTATTGTAACATTGTAAGTAGCTTCATACTCCTAGAGGAGTATATACGATTTAAAACACGTTTTATTGTTAAAATTTATATATTTATTGTTAAAATTGCAATGTTTATTGTTGCAAATGAATAGTTTATTATTATTAATTTAATGCTTATTGCTAAAAATAAACTTATTGTCGTTAAGCCTAGTATGCTTATTGTAGTACAGGGAAATTAGTATTCGAACCTTGAAATCGAACCAAAAATAAAAAGGTCTGACTACTGCATATTGTTTACCAATCTTAGCTGTAAATGTGGTTAAAAGATTTCTTTGAAATATCTTCAGGTTTGGGCAGGTGAGGAGGGTAAGTGTTGAAAATTGTATGTATTTAGCACTATGATACAATAACTCGGAAACCGTTACTTTCAGCACATTTTGTGTTATATATATATTATTAAAGCTAAGTAAATTTTCAATAAATTTGGTCCTATTCATTTTTTGGTCAGATCAATAGTTTTAGAACTGTGAAGGAAGAAAAATTGGCTAACTTGTGGTAAGTCGCACTTTTCTTCAAAAACACGTTTGTCGGTTCTCTTTTGGCTATAACTCCGAAACTATTTGTCTAATCTCGAATTTCTTTTTTTTTAATCTTAAAGCTGGTTAAAGTTATTATCAGATACCATATATTTAATTTTAATTAAGTTCCGTAAAATATACATTCCACCTCGTTGAATTCTGCGTACTGTAGTGAAATCCTTATTTGTTCGGAACATTTCTTTCACACCTTTGCCAGCATTGCAATTTTAACAATAAAAACGTATTTGTTTTTACATTTTCCATATCCCCCTCACTATATCTTCTTAAGAATTGATCCCAGAAAAAAATGTAAAGAACCTTTTTTGTAAACAATTTTATGTAAATTAATTTAGTACATAAACATATTTTCGCTAGAGGGAAGAGTTTTCGAATTAATTACGAAAAACTGAAAAAACCGACCTTTAGAGTCCCCCCCCCAGTACTTTTAGTATGTTGTTAAGGACACCTCCCCCTACAACTGTACCAAAATTGTCTTCTACATGAATTATGATCCCTATTCGTCGTTGCCTGGACTAAAAAGGAAAATTACATCCATTGTATTCTAATTATTAATAATAATAAAAGCAATATCTTGAATTAGCAGTCGACCTGGCGATACTAACAGTGGATGAGCAGACTGCAGTAAACCAGCTGGAAGTACTCAAAGAATGTGCGAATAAAGTAAGGTTACAAATTTCATTTGAGAAAACTAAATTCTTTTGTTCTAAAACAGAGATTATAAGCTTGAAAACAAAATATGCTTTTCATTACTTTAATAAAATGACTACAACAAAAAACCCAATCATATTACAGTGGAATTGTAACGGATTTTACAAACATTACGAGCACTTCAATTACTTTTAGCTGAAGAAAATCCCATATGCTGCTGTTTACAAGAGACACATTTTTTAAAATCACAAGCTGTTAATTTAAAAAAAAATTTAACATCTACCGAAAAGACAGAAATGATTGCAGATCTGCCTGGGGAGGAGTAGCGATTATGGTAAAAAAAGAAGTATATTCTGAACGGATTAATATTGACTCATCCTTAGAAGTTTTGCTATAAAAATTATACAAACCTGAACCTATCACAGTCTGCAATATCTATATACCTCCAAACCGAGACTTCACTGCCAATGATCTCCAAACTTTAGTTGACCAACTCCCAAGACCTCTAATCATGGTCGGAGATATGAATGGTCACAATAAATTGTGGGTGTTCAACTTTATCAGAGCTACAAGAATAGAGGAAGAGAAATAGAGAAATTTTTAGATCTCAATAGTTTTTTAATTCTACTTAATGACGGTTCCCCTACTCATTTTTGTGCCAATGGATCCTTTTCCGCAATCGACTTATCATTCATAGACGTTAAACTTTTACATAAAGTTCAGTGGAGCGTAAAGGACACCTTGTATGGAAGTGATCATTTTCCTGTGACTGTTAAATTTTATGATATTTCAAATGCTACATTACATAGAGTTCCGAGTATGGTCAATTAAAAGAGCGAATTGGGAAAAGTTTTCATTGTTGATAGAATCAGAAATGGTAATGAAAAAAAAAAAGAATCATATGTCAATCTGGAGAACAAAATTACTTTCTTTAACCAAAGTGTCATAGAGTCAGCAAAAATGAATATTCCACACAAAGTAATTTATAATGACAGACGTCTAGTTCCTTGGTGGAATGAAGACTGCCGGAACGCAATTATGAAATAAAAAAAAAAACACTGAACCGATACAAAAAAACAAGATCGCGCTGGAAGATTTAATTGAATTTGAAACAAAATGAAAGATCAATTGCTAACAAGATATTGAGGGCCAGCAAAAAAAAAAATTCATGGATGACTTACGTCAATTCTATCAACAATAATACTACTACCATAACAGATAGTATGGAAAAAAGTTAATGCCATCCAAGGATCCAAAAAAACTTGACTTTGTCTTTCTTTCGGTTTCAGTCAGATAATCAAATCATAAACTGACCCTGGTAAACAAATTAGTTGAGCATTTTTTGGAAATCACCTTTTCTACTATGTCGAAATAACTGATAATTATAACATATTCGATTTTTTTTTTTTCCCATGCCAGCAATAAATGTTGAACAAGGTAAAAAAAGCTCGATTGTAATTTCAATACACATGGCTCAGAAATTTTTAATCAGCCCCATTTGTACTCTAGCTGAAATGACATTTTATCTTAGAAACACATTGCCAAAGATAAATCTACTGCAGGCCTCCCCGAATCAGATCCCATCCCCGATCAGATGTCCCCATATATTTTTTTGAAGAAAAACTACCGTCAATTGCAACATTCATTTCTTCCTTTCAATTTATAATGAAATCTGGAACGGACGACAGGGATGTTTCCCGAACGAAGCCTGGAGGAAGGCCATCGTTATTCCAATCAGTGGAAATACAAAAGATTAATAAACCATCGATAACTATAGGCCTATTTCACTACTTTCTTGTGTTTCTAAACTTCTCGAAAAGAGATGTGGTTAATGAATAGACTAATTTTTATTTCTTGGACTCAAAAAAAATTCATTTCAACTTCCCAGTGGGATTCAGAAAACACCCCGCTCTGCTATCGACCAAATTACGAAGCTTGAAAAAACGAAATTCAAAGGGCGTTTTTTTTCAAACAAAGAACACCTGGTAGCTGTCTTCATAGATATCACAAAAAGCCATATGACATGATGTGGCGCTTCATAATGTTGTCATTGGACACCAACACACTATCCAAACTCGGTAATACCTCTCTGGGGCCAGCTATTTGAAATCATTTATTTAAAACAATTTCTTAAAGATAGGTCCCGATGGTCGGTTTCCAAGTTAAGGTTTGGATCTAAACCTTTCTCAAATCAATTCCATCAGGACAAAAATGGAACGCCCCAAGGATCTCCGCCTAAGCGTAACGATTATTATTTTTAATAGCCATAAATAGCATTGTAAATACAACCGCCCTGCAGAAGTAAAATTGTTTATTTCCCTTGTTTGCTGATGCTGGAACGCACACTTGGTTTTGCTATTTATAATCGTAAGAAGCAAGTCAATTTAGAATAATATCGAGTTGGAAATTAAGAACAACTTCTAGGGAAAATCTCGAAATCATGGTTTCCCCCCCCTAAAAAATACTGGTTTTTCAAACTTTAACTTTTCCAGTTTCCAAAAACGGTGGGGGCCATGGGTGGCCATGTTTTTTTTGTAAAAAGGATAAGACAATGCCAAACCGCACAGGGCAAAGTGCACCAGCCGTCATTGTACAAGTTTGTTTTTTCTGTCATCAACATTCACCTATTGAGGTTGGGTTTGAAAGAAGTTTGTCAAATTCCCCTTAAGGAGGAATCTAAACGTTCGACTAACAAATGTCTAAGCAAGGTTTGTTCCCCTGAAAGCATAGTATAGTTTCGGGTCCCCCAACCATAAAATGCAAAAATGTGCCCCCATAAAAGGGCCCCACTTAAAATTATATATTTAACTAAGAGTTCCTATTCCCCATGCCACACAATGTCAGTGGGTGGAATCAGATCGAGGCTCCGAACTTTACATTTAAAATATGGTAAAATCAACAAGGTCCTATACATAAGTACCTCGGAGAATTCTTTCAACCGACAGGTATTGAAAAAATCTCACAGCTACATCGCTTACAAAAAATTAAAAAAGGATTAAGCTTAACACAAAACCTCTACAACAAAAAATCAATGTCAAGAGGAACAAAAATTCGACATTACAATACGGTCATAAAACCAACAATTCTCTACGCAAGTGAATCACTGACTCTTAACGGGAAACAACTTCAAGAAATCAAAAAAGAAGAGAGAAAGATCAGGAAAATTCTGTGAGGAAGACATACCCAGAACGCTTTCAGGTTACAAACAATTAAAACTACAGAAAGGTTTTCAAACATTGAAATTGATATTAGGGAAAGGAGAATAAAATTCTTTGGTCATCTCAGATGACTACCAGAAAATCGACTGACGAAAAAAATATAAAAATAGATTATGTAACCACTTAAGAATTCCACACCTTTGCTGGATGAAATCTGAAAGGATCTCAAAAATACAAACATAAGACCTGCAGACATTTTAGAAAGAAAATGCATATTTTAGGCACAAAGCAGACAAATGGGAAGTTGTAGGGGAGCAACAAAACAAAAACAGTACAGACCTAAGTGGTCAGAAGAGCATAAACAAGGCTTTTCTGAAAGAATGAAGGTCTACTGGAAGAACAGGAAGCACCCGGAGAAAAATTGATTGAGTTAATTGCTTAAGGTCTTCCAATTTTGAGAATTCATGAGAAATAAAAAAATAATAAAAGAAAGGCTGCCCATAGTTGGGGTACAACTTTTGTTTTGCTGGGCTAAAATAATACATCAATAATTAAACCCAATCTTTATGCAGTAATAATCCTTCAACATATAACATTAATATATTCGGCCCTAAATAAGTAATTAATTATTTTATAAATGGAGGAAGGAAAGTTATCTTTTATATTTGACTTTTTTATTTTCTTCTTGAATCTAGGGTATGAATGTTTAGATTACTTGGTAATACTTATTGCTCTTAAATGTAGATCATAGTATTAAACAAAATATAACATATTAACAGAAAATCTACAGCAGTAGTGTGGTGTGATATTTCATGCACACTAATATTTCAATCCCTACTAATTGTACTCCTAAGTATCAATAAAGAAAATGTTCACTCACTGTTAATATTTCATCATAATAGCGGGAGAGGAAATATGTCAGTTTAACTAGGCAATAAAAACACTAGTTTATCACAGACAAGTGTGGCTTTATTGTTCCATAATAAATATAATACATAAACTAGTACTTACTTGGATACAAATGTGTATATCCCAAAGCATTGATTGGGATTAAAAATCAGATACATTTAGAAAAAATAATAAAACAAAACACTGTTAATTAGACATAAAACCTATCAACAGTCAAATAATATAAAAATCACAGTTCGAAATCCATGAAATAGTACAATATTTTTATACAAATATGAGTTTTTGATAAGATTTTCTACTTGATTGACAAATATAAGATTTATAAAGAAAAACAATGGAATCAATCAACATCAATTACTCAAATACTGCTCAACTAAATGTTTTACAACTCTAAGGCTTTTCGTTTTGAAGTAATAATTATGAATAAATGATAATTTTTTTTAGAAGTAACTATAAGAAAAAACTTCACTTTAATAAAGAGCAATAAATTAAAAGGCAAAGATGGTTACAAAGCAGATATGTTCCACAAAATGCTTGTTTGGCAAACTCCAACAGGGCTAGATAAGGAAATAAATGTGAAATGGTGGACATAAGTAACTAAACTACTGACATTGAATTATTTATTGATAATATTGGGAAGAGACACTCCATTTAAAATTGGAATACTCAATAAATTGTTAATGCAAGTAACTTAAAATATATATTTTGAATAACTGAAGAATTTACAACAAATATTGTTTGCATTCATATCATATCATAGTTTTTTAAGAAGTGCACACAAGAAACACATGCACAACTAATCGGTTCAGTCACAGATAGGTTTTTGTATCCACCTGATCTTATTTAGGTCAGAGGGAATTTAATACCAAAATGTATATTGAATTAATTTAATGACAATCTAAATTACAGCAAACTCTCTCTTATATTGTGTTCTTTTATCTGGCATGCTCCCTTAATCAGCACTCGCAAACACAGAAAATTCTTACTGTATGTTTAATTTGTAAAGATTGTTTTGCGTACCCATGTAATAAAATGACATTTACTACATTAAAATAATATTTTATTATTAGTTTATAGTTGTAGCAATAGTATACTTATGAATAATTACATATAACTAATTTTTTTGTGATACATATCGCATTAAATCAAACAGTAATACCATATCCAGCATTTTTTCTTATTTGACGTAATGTCAACCCCGATAACAGGGGGGAGTTTACTGTAATAAGGGAGAATTTGCTGTATTTTATTAACAACAAATAAGACAACACAAAATAAAATCCATTAATTTGAAAACAGGTAATAACATCAATGAATGAATGTTTCAAAATTAAAGCTTGGTAATTCCAAATTATTTACCTAAGAAACTAATTGAATGGGTCCGCTGAAAAACGTTATAAGCGACAAACATAAAATCTTGAGTAATCAGTGATAGAAAATCATAATCTTAAGTTTTTGTTAGTTTTGTAGGTTAGATTTTATAAAAAAATATTAATTTGTTATATTTACATGTATAATAACATAATGGACATAACACTATATAATACTAAAATGTACTATTATACATTTTAAAAACTTTAAAATCGCCACTTTGGAAATTTTGTCGCTTAGAACGTTTTTCGGCGGAGCCATTCAGTTATACAGGTAACATACAGAATATGTTTTCTGAAAATGAGAAAAGTGTTAGTAAAAAAAAAAAAATAATTCCAGGACTCGACAACTTTTGTACAAAGGATGCCAAACTAATGATTGCTGTGGTAATGATGTCATAAGGTGGTTAACAAAGTTAAATTATTTACAACCTTAATTACAGTTTCTAAAACTGAGGTCCTACAACTCGAGCCTAAGTAGTTAGTTACGATCAACACAAGGCTAAACCAACCTTTACCCTTTAGATAATAATTCCTCAGAGATCTGGTATAAGAGTTATGTTAAGCAAAAGTGGAAAAAAAAAAAAATTGATGCATTGCACCACAATTTCAAAAACAAGCGTTTTTTATTTATCACAATTAATATTCATAATTAATTTCAATAGTTCAACAGCTTCAAAATTTCTTGTTTATGTACATCCTGAATAATAACTATGCTTGGATTTTTCAAGTAGAATATTAAGAAAAAACATAATAGTACTGCTAAATCAATTAATATAACATTTATCACTTATTTTACAGACTTCATTCATATTTAGAATGGTAATCAAATTTAATATTGAAATAAAAAATAAAAAAAGATTCATTAAAATTATAACAAATAATGAATCACAAGTAAATTATTATCTAACTTACTTCTAATCGAGTTTTTATTATCAGTACCAATTATAATGAATTAATAATTTTACAATTCACATTTAACCAATCTAGTACTAATTATTCATTAATTAAACAATACCTAACATGATATTTTTCAAGTTTGATAGATCTTACACTTCCAATTCTTGCTAATAATTACTTATGACTAGTATATAATTTTGATGTTACCAGAAAATAATCACACAATTCTATTTTTGCTAAGAAGTTTCCTCAATAATTTCAAAACAAATGATTTCCAAAGCCAAATTGATGCAACAATTTTATTGAGCAGTACGAATATACATGTATAGAATATTTTGTTTATATATATATTGTATATATTTCTTAGATATATTTATACTCCATATAGACAGAAAATAGGTTATTACTTAGATACATAAAGGTGCACGATCAAAGTTTATGCCAACAAATGCATCCTTACCAAAGAAAATTTTTTATAAAAATAAAATTAATAATATTAGATATTTTAATCATTGACTTAAATGCAATGCATTTTCATTTCAATATCTAAACATTAACAAGAATACATATTAACAAACGGAGATATAGTTTCTTGTATCATACAGTAACCTTTATAAAGTTATATTAATTATAGAAAGCAAGTATTAAGACCACAGATTACAATTATAAGAACAACTAACGGTTCTAATATATATTAATAAGACAATGGGCTTAGCAAAAAACTATAACCATTAGAAAGTTAATAAAATTTAATGCAATTATCAAACAGAAATACATTCCTTTAGATATATAACGTTTTAGGAACAATTATATATACTAATTAAACTTATCTTTTAAGATTATAAGATTTCAAAAAAAAAAAATCAATTACTTTAAGAACAGCAAAAACATTTTTAAAACTAAAATCTTGCTAAGCATGCTCTCTCATCATTCAGTAAGCTTCAATATGAGATAAAATAAAAACATAAACCTAGTGATACTAATATAAAATTAATGACCAAACATAATCCAACTCTATATAAGCTGAAATCTTTCTTTAAAAAGACTTTATCAAGTCTTGAACAGTTGCCATGTCCAATCTTCAGAAAAACATGAATGGAAAGCAAGAAGAATGAGCCCAAAGTTAATGTGCTCATAGGCATATATATGTACATATATGTGCTGTAATATATAATTTATATTACAAAGAAATTGAGGTACACAAAAGCGTAATTAATCTTTTAAAAAACCATCCTTTGCTGCTAGTATTTAACTAATTCAAGTGCTAAACAAATAGCTGTATGCAGCACACCAATGAGGAAGCCTCAAACATATTTCCATTTTTCTGCAATATATTTTAGATCCATGCTAATATCAATATTTCTTCTATGAATCTAAAACAGAAATTAACAGGTGTGAATTAAAATCTGAAAGAAAAAAAAAAAAAAAAAAAAAAAAAAAAAAAAAAAAAAAAAAATAGCCCCTAATAATAATGTTCAGAATCATAAATGGTACACTTTTCAAGAAATTACCTAAGACTTTGACACATCCATTGGTGATGGAGGGGCACCATAATGTGGGGGGATCGCTGGCTTAATGAACCTTTCAGGATTACGCTGAACATTGCGGCCATGAGGACCCTAGAAATAAACAATAATTAAAATATATACAGAAGAAGATAACAAAGTTCAAATTAAATTAATTGAGATATAGTAAAAGACTATTAATCTTCATGTTGAGGGTTGGAGAACATGTTGGTGAGAAGTGATTGCCCAATCTCTATACGAAACCACCGCCCAAATCATTCACTACAGATGATATTCAACTTGTTCATAATCTGCAAGACTATACTTCAATTTGCAAGCTTCAATACTAAAGACATAGTTTGGGTTATTTACTAACAGTAGAATAAGTATAGAATTAACGTGAAGAATAATTTGGGACAAAGTTATGAAGCATGGGGTCATCCCGAATTTAAGTGTTATAACTTTGAGAGCACTTTGATGGAAGTATATCATGAATTTCCTGAATTAAATTTTTTTTAGCCCTAACATATGTTTCTTTAAAATATGTAGTTAGCACTGTTTATAAAATCCTTCCTTCGGCTAAACATTATCATCATCATCATAATCATTTTATCCCCATTTACCGCTATGCAATTTGGGGTCACAATTTGCAGAGGCTGGATTAGATGTCTTGTTCTTGGGCCAACTCTATTCTCTTACTCCAGTCCATATGAACGCTTCTTTAACACTCTCCTCCCAAGAAATGCATGGTCTTCCTCTTGGCCTTCTTCCCTCCACACGAGTTTCGTATGTCTTCCTGGCAGTTCTTTCCTGGTTCATCCTAAGGAGATGACCAGAACCACTTTAAGATGTGCTCCTCTGGGATGGTCTCAGCTGGCTTAACTTAGATACTAGTCAGTACGGTACTGTATTGCGTATCCTATCTCGTCATGTCCTTCATTCCACTTTACGAAGATAACACATCTCCATGGATTGGATCCGACTCTTGTGTATCAAGGTGAGGATCCCCGATTCAGAAGAGTAGGAAAGAATAGAGAGGAACATCGATAAATAGATCATCATTTAAGTTTTTCTCGTCACTTCCCTTCAAACAAACTAAATACTCTGCTAGCAACACCGATTCTCTGAGAAACTTCCTCATCAATATAGCCACTTTTATTGAGATGAGCACCTAGATATTTGATATGATCAGCCTACTCTAATCTTTCTTCACTCGCTCTTATCACCCTCATTATTCTCCAGGGTTTTTTCCCTATCCTCATACATTAGGTCTTTTCTGGGTAAATTCCTATTTCCTCTTGAAGAACATTTATGATGTATTGGAGGTCTTGGTCGTTGGAAGCCAGCAGGATTAGGTCATCCACGAAAGCTAGCATAGAAAATAAATCTTTTGGATTGTAAGTTTCTGTGTCTTAACTTAAACTGTCTCATTCTTAGGCATGGTGCACACTGGAGAAACCATTTAGAGCACCTATGTTTAGATTTCATTATTGCTTTATCCAGGACTACAATGAACAGCAGCGGGTTCAAGCTACAACCTTGACGAATGTCTCATTTTGTCTCAAATTCTAGTGATATGTGGTTCCTTGTTCTATGTTCTAGAATGTTGATATGTTCTAGCAACATTCCTTGTTTCATTATAAAGACTCATCACTTCCAAGGTCATCCCTCGATCGATGCATCTATCTGACAGTGCCTGCTCTATGTCTTCCTTTCTCATTTTGTCAAAAGTAAACTTTATTATGATCATAATAAATAATTTGGGACCATAAGAGAATGAGAGACAAGGATGAATATATACAGACAGAAGAAGTAAATGGAAAAACAGCTCAACCAATATAAGAAAAGACAGTGAAAGAAAAACTAATTTCATAACAAGTCATGAAGGGAAATAAGCAATATAGAGAACTCTTTAGAGCAGTTAATCAGAAAAGAAAACCTTTTAAAAGCATAACATCCTTGAACGAAGACAGAAAGTTTCTTATAAAAATGGGGTTGTGCCATGGGAATGAATGAGACACTTTAATCCGTTTCTTAACAACAATCTACCAGAGGAAGTTGAGAACAATATTTATGTAGATTTTCATTATTATTATTATATAGAACCTCAGAGAAAGAGGGTGAATTTGATTTACTGACAGTGCTTAAAAATAATAATAAACAGATCCTGATGAATTGCCTAAAGCAGGGGGTCTCCAAACTACGGCACACAGGCCAAATCTGGTCCTTCAGTGTCCTCAATCCGACCCGCGACAGCTATGCGACGCGCCCTTAAAATTCCAACAAAGATGAGTTTAGATATTTGTTCTTAAATTTATCACTACACTGAAGATCGATAATTTCAAATTGAAGTTCTGGGGCTAGTATTTCAATGTCGGTATCAAAAGGATTTTGAAAAATCTTAATTTTATTCGCAATGACAACTAAGTCTGGGAAAAGAGTATCAAAATTTATATTCAAATCACTCAAAGCTACAGCTGCAAAAGCGACGGGAAACTGAGTTTTTTTAAAAAAAACTATTGATATTTACAACTGAACATCAAGTAAATTTGAGGAAATGATTATAATGACATGTAAATCACTTGTGAAGAACTACTCACTAGTAGCACTTCAAAAAATGTTCTAAACTAGAAGGTCTCTTGGCCATCTTCTTTTCAGACGCCTCGGTGGGTTATCAGGTATCGAATGAGAAGCAAGTTGAGAGACTAATGGATTCGTGAGGGAGAGCAGTTTACTATGAAAGGATTGGTATCTGGTTTGGGTTAAATCAGCAACATATGGAACATTGAGATCTTTATGGATAAGTTTATTCATGACCAAGTAAGGAGCATTAAGGATTTTGGATTGTAAGGATTGGATTCGAGAAGAATTGGATGGTTTAGTGGAGCCCCCAAGCTCAACACACAGTACATATAGGTCTAATAACTGTCATGTAAATGAGTCTCTTGTAATTTATTGGAAGTTTTGATCATTTGTCTGAAACTGAGTTTAAGTAGTGTGGCTGAATATTTCACATGTTCTCAAATGAGTGAATCGTTTTTTATGCAATTGTGATTGAAACAGTATTATTTTCTGCCGGGACAATTAGATATGTGTATATATCAGGGAGAAGCTGGTTATCCTCTTTCAACTTTAAATTGAGTTCGTTCATATATGTTTTGTTAAATCGACATAGGTAGAATGCTAACTTCCACAGCCATTCGCTATTTTATAATTCGGTTGGATTGCGGTGCTTTTCATTCAAATAAGTTTCAATCCCTCCTCGCAATTCAAAGAAATGCATTACCAATTTCCACGTGTAACCTACAGATGTCGGCTAGTTTCATTTTCGTAACAGTAAAGCACAATAATCATTGAAATTATAGATACTGGCAGGAAAATTAAAACGGTGTGGGCCCTAGGAACCCTTGGAAGTAATTAGTATGGCCCGAACACTGAAAAAATTGGAGACCCCTAGCCTAAAGCATTACTAAGTGTGGAGGAAGTAAACAAGTAAAAATCCTCCAGAATATTTTTACTCTGATTTGGAATAATTGGATGATCTACAGCAATCTTAGGGTGCGCACACACTAGGCGAACGCACATGAACGCATACGGCCAAATGGATGCACCCGAATCTGTGCGGCGTTCGTTGAAAAAATTGCTTGCTATCCACATTGCAACGAACGAATGCATTCGTAGTTGTTTTTTAGCATTTGTCGGTTCATGCGGTGGTGACAGAAAGTGAAAAATACTTGTATTTTCATTTTTGATAACATTATAAAAATGGCATCAGAAGATGACATTATCGTTGCTTGTGCGTCATACATTATTATTAGTGAGGCTAATAATAATTGGTGCAGATCACAGATCAGATGGCATCTTAGTTTAAAAGCAGAAATCGGTATAGAGGGACAGACTTGATGAACGATCTCACAGGTGAAATTGGGTATGGTATCTTTCAAAATTTTTGCAGAATGAGGTCGACCGACTTTGAAACTTTATTGCAGCAAATTGGCCCATTAATAAGGATATTAATTGTAATGATTTTGTGTCACACCACTCCATGTTCTATGATAAAAACCCTTCACAAGAGTGACTAACAAATATTCTTTTCTACGTGCACACTATAACTAAGACTGAACACGTGCGTTCCGCATTTTTCTTTGATGTACCGCCTCCCGAGCGAACCCCACCGCAGGCAAACACATGCATTCAGAAGCATTTGTTTGCCTGCGGTCCAGCATACACATTGAGCGAATGTATGCATTCACTCTCGTTCCACGGCGTGCGTTCGCCTAGTGTGTACGCACCCTTAGAGACATCACCTTACTCTCATGTTCTTACATAGTGCTGTTCGAAACCCTCTTTCAGAGTTTACTGCCATTTCCAGAAAATATTTTGATCGACACTGGACAAACAGAATAAATTACATAGTGGCAGCTTTTGATGGAACAAAAATAACTTTATATATATCAAATTTTAAGAGTAAAAACATATGATACCTTTAACAGAATAGAAAAATGGATGATGAAGGGTAGTTTGAGCTAACTCTCCAAGTCAGCCAGAATGTAGCCGATTCAATACATATACAAAACAATAAATTATTGCTAAATTTTTAACTTTCTCCAATCTACATAACAAATTAATTTATTTGTTGCAAATAGAGATTAGGTAATAATATAATGTGTTGCCGCCTATAAATTAGTGTATTTTTGAAGGCATAGCTACATACAGGGTACAGCTGATAATAAATAAATATGAAGAGATCTATCTAGAAAGTGATTAATCTTATAAAAATAAACAAATATTAATAAATAAAAGTTATATACTTACCACAATAGTAGGAGCTGGAGGAGAAGAGCTACCAGCCAAGAAAGCAGAAACTGAAGGATATGGTGTGCCACAAGAACAGCATCTTCCTTCTCTATTTCCAGATCCTGAAATACTCTTTGGTTAGTTTTATAGTCACATTAACAACTAGCTTAAACTTCTTACAAAGATAAATATAAATTGAATAATTTTGACTCTCAAGTTTCTTTCAAGATAACCATTATTTAGTAACCTCTACATAAAAATATTTTCTATAAATTTTCTGATAAAAAACACTGGCCAAATTTATGATCCGAGCAACACCAACAAAGTTAGAGTATGTCAAAATGTTACATTTTTAATTGTCAAATTTTTGATCTGAGCAACACCAACATAACTGTAACGTGTCAAAATGTTACATTTGGAGTGTGAAAAAAATGTTATGTGACTTTTTTTTATTCAAATCAATATAGGTAGATCCTGACGACAAATGTTATACTACCAAAAATATTCATTAAATTTCTGACAAGGGAACTATCGTCAAATTTTTGACACGAGCAACACCAACTGAGCTAGTCAAATTGCTACATTTTTGAATGAGAATAACGTTACACCAAAAAAATATAGACCCCCTTTAAAAGAAATACACACAAAAATCTTTAATATACTAGATAAAACTAGATACTTCCGATCTTTTATATAACTTTCAGATGTTTTACATTTTTAACACTAAAACTAAAATGAAGGGTCAAATGAAATTATTCGCTTTTATACTTTGCTCTATTATTAAAAAAATTATCAAAAGTGTTTTTTTAATATCCACTCCTCTCTTATTATAATTTTTTTACCGAGAAATCATGGTAGAAATAAGTACACATGAAATGTCAGTAGGTATAGTGTAAAGTAACATGCCAGCAAGCTATTATTGTGATTAGTGAGCTTGATTCCTCTCTCCTCCTCACAAAAAAAAGGTAGAAAAATCCAATAAAACAGAGCTATTTAGTGATCCTTACCACCTGGTGAAAGAGGCCTTGATGATACAGGAGAAGGATTGAATGGTCCAGGGCTAGATTCAGTTCTTGTGCGTACACCAGAAGCCATTTCATTATAATGACGCTCTTCCTCCATTTCTAAACTGCAAAAATTCAACTACATTAAAATGTAACTTAAATTTATTTAAATCTATTAAAAAGTAATAATAGCAGAATCTCTAATAGCACAAAATTAGAAATAAGATATAAAATTTAAATTATCGAACACATATTCAAAATTATTTTCTTTCATTCATTAGGCACAACTCGATGTCGAGTTTTGGCCTCCTGTATTAGCTTCTACCAGTTGTCTTGATCCTGTGCCGCTGCCTTCCAATTCCTCATGCCCAACATGGATCTAGCATTACCAGCCACACTATCACTTCATCGAAGCCGAGGTCTTCTTCTGCGTCTCGTTCTATATATCGCCTCTGTCAGTATTTTCTTTGGCAGGTCATTCTCAGCTATCAGAGCATCTTTCCCGTCCCATCTCAACCTACCAAGTTTCATAAACTGGACTATATCTGATTCTTTAAATAAATCTTTGAGTTCCTTGTTTGTTCGGCATTTCCATACCTGATCCACTTTCACGGCTCCAAAGATTTTACGCAGCATCTTCCTCTCAGAAATTTTCAAATTCTGCTCACCTGCTTTCCAACAGTCCACGTTTCTGATCCTTATAGGAGAATTGGCCAGATAATTGCTTTGTATAGAAGGATCAACACTATTGATCTGAGAAAAAAATTAATAGAACCAAATTTGTTGCAAATTTGATTTGCTTTAATTATGTATAGAACATAAAATGTGTATTTAATGAGTTTCAATCCTTTCACCCTCCTTTCCTCATCCTAGAACCACCACAGTTATATATTGAATTAAAAATCAATTAGGAAAGGAACAAACTTATAAACCTTGTTTATTGATTAGAAAAATATACATTATCAAAATAACGTGTTTTAAATTAAATTAAAAATTGATACACAACACTCTCCCACGCTTGTTAGAATAATTATGAAACTTTATAAACTGTATAAATCAAGGGGAAATTGAGTTATATAATCTTGCAGTTTTGTTGGTGGCCTCCGTTCTCTATCTGATTGCCTGAGAATGGGTTCTGGCTGGATCCTAGGTTCCTCTTGTTGTTGCTGCGGAGGGGTCAATGGTCTTGAACTTGGTTCTGGCTGAATGTCTTCTGGGAGATTACTTGTTAGTTCGTCATGGCTTGGACTCTAGGGTGGTAGAGTAAACATTACTCTTTTATTGGGTTTGGTGTCGCTCGCAATGTAAAGCAATTGATTGATGTGCCTCTTCAGGCTATATCCATTAATATCGAGTTTAACCATGTAGTGAAATTTCCCAATTTTTTGGATTACAGTTCCGAGTCTCCAAGTTGGTTTGCCAGTCTGGGGATACCAACTTGTTTGTATCCGATCTCCCACGCTTAGTTGACGAGTACCCTGAATGGTGCTGGAATGAGCTGGTAGTTTCAGCAGATCTAATTTAATCCGTATTCTATGTTGTAGATACAATTCCAAAGGTGACTTCCCACATGCTAGCGGGGTTGACCTGTACCGCATCAAGATTTCTTGGACTTTTCTCTGGAGGGGTAATGTAGAACTAGTCATAGCCTGTAATTTCTGTTTAAAGGTCTGAATATTCCGTGGTCTTGGGAGTCTTGGGAGAAGTGGTCTTGGGATGGTCCCACATAGTCAATATGAACCCTCTCAAAATTCCCTGATGGTTCATCCCAGTGAACCAGTGATGGATGGGTGCTTTGGATGGATTTTTTCTAATTCGTCCGCACTACTGACAAGTTGTTCAATGTCTTAATCTAGATTTTTCCAATAAACGTATTGGCGGGATAACTGTTTCATTTTTACAACTCCTACACGGGTGTGATGAAGTTCATTAAGAACTGCTTGTTGTAATGACGTTGGAACGACTACCCGGTGTCCTTTAAAAATTAAGCCGTTTTGCAGGTATAACTCAATGTTATTGTTTTCACTGTTCAAAAGGTCTGATTTTATTCTGGATAGTTGCTCATCTCAAGAGGTTTCGTCAGTGATGGTTTTATAATTGAGCATATTGTTAGAAATAATATATATTGTTTCATTTGAAATCAACGAAACTTCTTCAATATTTTGTTCAATTTGTGAAATATTTTCTTGAATAGATGATCTTGAAAGAAAGTCAGTGTGTACATTTACTTTTCCTTTTTTAAGTTCAATTTGGTAGTCAAAATTTGTGAGCCAGGTTGCGTAGCGTAGAAGTCTAGCGGAAATCATTGCTGGAAGGTGTGCATTCTCGTGCAGAATGTGGGTCAGTGGCCGGTTATCGGTATAAAGGATAAACTTTCTGCCATAAATAAATAATAAAATTTTTTTAGATCAAAAATAATAGATAAGGCCTCTCTGTCTAGTTGGCTATAGTTCATTTCCGATTTGGTCAATGAACGGGATGCGAAAGCGATTGGTTTTTCAATGCCATTTATTGTGTGTGAGAGTACACCCGCTACCCGTGAGTAGCGTCAGTAGTTGGTGAGGCGTCACAAGCTACAGAGAGAGGGAGGTCTGGATTAAAAGGTGTTAAAACTCTATTGCTAGAAATTTCCTTCTTCAATTGTATAAAGGCCGATTCACATCTAGAAGACCAGTAGAATTGTTGACCCTTTTGTAAAAGTTATCTTAATGGGTAAGTTATTGTGGAAATATTTGGAATGAATTTGGCATAATAAGCCACCATACCCAAAAATCTCTTGACCTCTTCTTGGCTAGTTGGTCTTGGTGCCTTCATAATGGCAGTGACTTTAGCTGGGTCTTTTGAAATGTTACCTTGTTCGAATACATAACCTAAGTATTGGATCTTGGTCTTGAATAACTCACACTTTTCTCTATTGAGGTGCAAATCGAACTCTTGCAGTCTGTCAAGGCAAGCTATTAAATGTTTATAGCCATCCTCTTTTGTTTCTCCATGAATTATGATATTATTGAAATAAGTTGTGACTCCTTGTAAGCCTGATAGGACTTTGTCCATGACAAGATGGAATTCATTTGGTGCCGTTTTGATACCAAAAGAGGGGCTATTAACTGTGTAGGTTCCTTTGTATGTTATAATCGTTTGAATATTTGCACTTTCTTGGTCAACTGGGATCTGAAGATAAGCTTTAAATAAATCCAGTGAGCAGAAATACGATGATCTATTGAGCGCTGTAAGGAGGTCATCAATTTTTGGAATAGGATGATGTGCGTCCTGAAGTTGAGGGTTTTAGGGCTTGTGGTACTTCTCTAGCCTTAAAAGCTATGGGTTTTGCATTGTTTCATAATTTAAGTGAAATTTTGAAGTTTTTTGCAGCAGCCCACAATTTTTTCAAATATCTCTGGATATTGGTTAAGGATCACATTTTCTATGTTGTCCGGAATCATTGAATGAATTGAAGTATCATTGAGGTTTTCGACATCGATATCTTCTAAATGGATATTCAGGTGTCTAATCCAGGAATGGCCCAAAAGTGGAGAAAACTTATCTGAAAAGACGTAAAGTGTTTCTGTTGATTTTATGTCCTTATACTGAACCTCTACTTCTGTAAATCGAATGGGTGCAAAAATACCTGAGGTGTATGAGTGAAATGAAATTGTATGTTGGTATTTCAAAGTTTCTTATTAAGGTTCAGACGATTAAAATTTGATATGTTTAAGAGAGTTTGTCCAGCTCCCGAATCCACTTCAAATTGTTGAATTTTATTGTTGATTTTTACTTCAACAAAATAATTCTGATTGTCTTTATCCTGACTATTGATGTCATATGGAATGTGTCTTCATCCGAGTCTACTGTTTGCACTCCTTTTTTTCTTTGCCATTAATCTTTTTAGGCACACTTTTTTGACATGGCCTGACTTTTCACAGTATTGACATTTTAGTTTAGACGAATCCACTCTGCAATTTTTATAATTGTGATTTTTTTTGGCACATTTTAAACAAAGCCCTTCAATCCCTAGGTGTTTCAAATTAAGACGTCTTGAATTTGATTTCTGTCTTGGTCTTAAATTATAATTATTTTGGTTCTTACTCCGTGGTCTTGAAAGTTTATGTACAGTGTTCGAATTATTTTCTATGGGTGTATTGAATTGTTGACTTGCCAAATTCGGTGCTTCTAAGGTTTGTGCTCTTGAGACAGCGTCAGAAAATGTTTTTGAGTCATCCAAAAGAAGTTGGTGACGTGTATCTTGGTTAAAGAGACCTCTAATAAACTGAGAGTGTAGAAAAAGATCTGCTACAGACTTTTCACATTCACATTTAAAGTTACACGAAGGAACAAATTTTCGTAATTGAGTGACGAAATCTTGGATAGATTCGTTAGGTGCTTGTTTTTGTGACAGAAATTTGTGTCTTTCCACTAAAATATTTTTTTTTTTTTCGGTTAGTTGATCTTCCAGTGTATTGATGATTTCATCATATGTCAATGTATTTAGTTCTTTTAGTGCTACTGATAGCCTGAGTAATTAGAAATATTCAGGGCTAATGCTATTTAAAAGAATATTTTTTGCTGTTGTGTCTAAAGCTAATCCTTTTAGGGCAAGAAACTTATCGAACCTGTCTTTGTATTGATGAAAAGTTTCTATGTTTTTATCAAAAGTATCAAACTTACTTACCTGATGTTGAGGAAGTACTGAAGAGCTATGATTCATGGATGAGAATTTTTCTAACGTAGCAGAAAATTGTTGTTGTTGTAGTTGCAAAAACTGGGTGAATTGTGCAGTGTCCATCGTTCCCGTTTGACAAAAAAAAAGTTAGATCAAAATATCGACTTTTCTGTCTTTATCCTCGTCGCCACTTTGTTATATATTGAATTAAAAATCAATTAGGAAAGGAACAAACTTATAAACCTTGTTTATTGATTAGAAAAATATACATCATCAAAATAACATGTGTTTTAAATTAAATTACAAATCGATACACAACAACCACTACTGGACTGGCTGACGAGTGGATTCAATGCAGGCAATGGGAGAACTACTCTTGGGAGAAAATTCATCGTGAGATCGATCATTTGTTCGAACATGACTAACTACCTCCCACACTATTAGAATATGGATTAATCACCAGAATACCACATGATTTAAACTAATGAAGTCATTATCTGGAAAATGAATCAAAGTTAGTCTGTGAACTAATTTTAAGATATAATACTGCTTTCATTAACAAAGCGACTTTTTTTTTTTTGATGCTCCTTGTTGGTGCTGGAACTGGCAAGGTGTAAGTAATTTGATATTTTCAAAGTTATTTCTCAAGAAAAACCTCATAAATAAAACAAAAAATTCATCAATGGAAGTGTGAGAGAGCAATTTAATCTGAAAGTAATATAAGCATTTTCTTCTCAAAGCAAAGGAAAATAGTTTCATGTTCATAGGGCAATAAAGATATAAACAAAGCAAAATTGCCGATGTCAACAAAATTCTAATTGAAGCAATGACTGGCTTTCCCGACTAATTGACCTTTTGTCAACAGACTAGTTGGTTTATCTCTAATTATTAATATGAGGGTGTCAGTTAATCTGGTTAGTGCTTTATGCTAAATTCAAATCCCACCTGATACATATCACTTGCAGTTCAGGATAAAAGATATCTCAGGCATACTTTCGATATTTCAAACAAAACTGTGCAGTTTTACATTTTTTTAACACAGATTTTTTATTTGTGTGAAAAATTGTTATATCAATACAAACTATTAATCTTTTTAATTTATTTTTTATGGTTGAATGATTAGATAAAGGAGAAAATTCTATGAAACTATATCCATGTTAGTATTAGGGGTGCTAAGCAAGGATTTTAATTTCACCCATTCGGCAAAGAAAGCCAATATTCTAACCACTAGGTTGCTACCTCCTTCCATTTGCAATTCATAAAAATATAAGATTGAATGACCTACCTGCTCTCAGATTCAGACAGATGACGACATAGTGCTTCTCGGCGTTCAACTTCCAATTGCAGTTTCCTTTGCAGTCTTAAATTTTCTTCTCTTACTTGTCTTTCCTCTTTAACATACCTTTCCATTTTTTCGGTATCTAAAATTGATCATATTATTAAAATATATTACTAAAAATATATTGATATACTAAAAATATATTACAATATATAAAATAAACCAACATTAAAAAAATGAACAACAATAGTTATTTAATGCAATTAAGGACTTACGTTCTTGTTGTGCATGAGCGAGAAGAGTTCGCAGTCTTGTAACTTCACCTCTAAGGGTCTGAATATGAGCAGACAAATTACTCGCAGTATCTCCATTACTCATATCACGAGGAGAAGCAGGGTCAGAAACAGGTTGATCCAATTTTATTTGAAGACTCCTACAGTAAAAATCTCGATTTATCTTATGGTTACTTCTTTTTTTTTCTTAGTTGTACACTACTGTACAAACAAACAAAGTAATTAACAATCAATGCACAGTTACAAACCTTTTCTCTGCTTCAAGTTTATCCATACGTTTCCATAATCTATTGACAAGTGCTTCTTGCTCTTGTTCAAGAGTATTTTCAAGTTCCACCTTAAAAAAAAAAAAAAGTAGAAAAACTTGAAGATCTTTCATTACATATTTCAAGCGATTTGTTTCTTGAAATCCACAAATATAGTTAATAACTGAAGGGATCTCATCAGGAATGAAAAAACAAGAAATGATGTAGGAGTTAGGCCAATTTGTGAGATCCTAGAGAAGAGGCAGTTAAAGTGGTTTGGTCATGTTAGCCTAATGAGTGAAAACCGAGAACCATGCAAGTTTCTCGATGCTACGCCTACAGGCAAAAGACCTAGAGGCAGACCACGGATAACATGGATGGAACGAATGGATCAGGTGGGAGAGAAGAGGGGAAGATGGCAGGAAGCCATGAAGGTGTTGGTGAGGGACCATGATGCTTGGTCGACTTGGGTCGAGGCACCAACACGCTGAGAGGCACAAAAAGGAGATAGTAACAGAAGAAGAAGTATAGTGTAACCTAAGCATACATTTTTTTTTAGATTCAATATATTTTATTTAACCAACTGAAATATAATTATATCCAATACAATAACCAATAATTCAGTTTTCTCAGTTGGCCTCTCTGCTCTTCAACTTAAGTTCTTGACAAGGTTTTTAAAAAAGTAGGGATAGAGGGTAATAGTACAATCATCAATAAATGGCCTATGCTGATGATGCAGTGATTTTGGAAAGAAGCAAGCAGGCAATCGAAGGGGCCTATGTTACCTTGAAAAGGGAGCCAGGAAGAGCTGGCCTCGAAATAAAGGTCAGCAAAACCATACTGATGATTGTAAAGAAAATGGGGCAGCAACACCAACCTTAGGCCCACAAGTTGAGGCGCTTCATGACGCGAGGTACTGTGACTCACAGTGAGTTTCTGTGAAACCCAGAAATGATAGGAACCCCGCTTATGTTGGACTGCAGTGCCACCTCAGGTAGTATTCTCTGTATGTGACTCCGTGGACTGCAGATTGAATGCCGCATTTTTTTCTAACTGTCACCATTAGTTTTGTAAAAATGGAAGAAAAATTAATTGAGGCTGTGCGAAATCATTGCCTGTTGTATGATTCAAGCCATGCAGATTATATGAAAGATAATCTGAGCACTGAGAAATGGAAGTGGACAAGGGATGTGATATGAGAAGTGGTAAGTTTATTACTTTCTAATTTATTACTTGGTATTAGTAGGAAGTTAGGTACAAAATACAAAAAATCTAAAATGACTGAAATAGGCAGCTAGGAACAAAATATATCAAATTTATAATGACTAAAATCTATAACTATGTACTTCATACAGTAAATATTCAATTCCTTTAGTAATATCATCTTTTTTTTTTTCTTTTTTTTTAAAATAAAAGTGTCCGTATGTTTCCTTAGCAACATTTTCCCCTGCCATGGGACCGACCCCAGTGTTAAAACAAGTGGTGAAATTTTGTCGAATTGAGAAAGCTTCAGGTTTTGTCCACTTCAGGTATTTTTGTAATACAATGGGCATAATTGATCTTGTGGCATAGCTTCTTCAGTGCAATCTTCACTTTGAACTAATGTATAATTCCTTAAATAATTGTGCAATACACAAGCTTCCTTCACAACACCGACAACACTATCCACCTTAATTTCAAATGGTGCCTGAAAAAAATCGAAAACATGAAGCAAGTATCCCGAAAGCACATTGAACTGTTTGTCACGCTCAGGATAATCGGTAATTAAAATCTTTATTTTCATAATTATTCAATTTATTTTCATTTCTTTCAGCACTTCATTTTGGAAATGGTCTCATCAAATTTTCAGATAGGGGGAATGCCTTATTTCCTACAAAGACGAATGGTATTGTATATTAGCTCCTCTATTGGAGCTTAATACAGTAGGTGTTGGAATATGTAAAGAATAATTAAAAATTTTTTTCCACACGGCACTTGTGCATTTTGCTACATCTTGCACTACCAGGTGTAATGCTAGCCATTTTGAAACTACTTCATAAAACTGCGTTTTAACTTGCAATTGACTCACCATCAGTTACTTCCACCACAGAAACTCACTGTGAATCACAGTGCTTCATGTCACGAGGCTGCGCCACAACTTGTGGAAGGTCTTATTGCAACTTAGGTGAAGAAAACATTGAAGAAGTGTCAACATTTTCGTACCTGGGATCATTAATGACTAATGAAACAGAAGAGGTTAAAAGGGTTTTGAAAGGAAACAGGACGTACTATGCTCATCGACACCTAATAATATGTAACCCAATCTCACGCAAAAATAAGATCAGGATTTGCAAAACCCTGATAAGAGCGGTTGTTCGTTACGGTGGTGAATGTTGGATTTTGAACAAAATAACCTGTGACAGGCTTGACAGAAGGGTGCTATGATCAATGTTTAGTGGAATGCTCGAGAACGGAGTGTGGTGAAGTAGAAAGAAAAACAGGTATATGACATATACATTGATCTATCTTTATCAAATGTTAAAAGAATAAGCAGGCTGAAATGGTTAGGCCATGTCAAAAGAATGAGGTAGACAGATAGGTGAAGAAGGTGTATAAAGCCACTAGAGCAAAGGGACGACCTAGAGCTCGATGGATGGGAAAGGTGGATGCGTCTGGCTGGCATCTGTTTGGTGGAGGAAAGAGCCCTGTGGCAGCAGATGTTGAAGCAGACCAAGGACCAATTCGGTCTGTAGTGCAGAAGAATTTTTTTTGTTTCCTTATTTATTTTGAATTGGTAAGCAATGGAGAATGTTACAATCAGCACTAATGGATCAGGTTTAATAAAGGGTAAGTAATTATTTTTACTGTAAATTAAAGCAAGTAATACTAAAAGAAATAACGGCAAATAGCTTTAACATAAAGTAGTATATAAAAATGTATATAAAGTAATGATAATGCTATGATTGAAGGATCCAAATTACAGTGCAACTTTTCTTAAATGGACATCACTAGGGAATGACAATCTGCTTGCTAGATAATTTTTTTTATTGTTTTCAAGTACTTCAAAATTTATCAAATGCTCTAAAGCTGCATATAAATTACAAACGTCTTGTGCTCATATTACATTAAATCTAAACTGGATCAATTCACCTTTTCTATAACACTTTTTAACTAAGTACTTAAAATAAATTGTTTTAATTTTTTATTTCAACAGAAGAACCACTAAACTTCACTGGCACACACAAGGTTCCTATTTATATGGCCAAATGATAACGCAATATAACTCATTAAAATAAATAAAAATGTACAAGACTGGAGGGAGATGGAAAAAGGACCTATGAATAAAGAGCATCATTGTCATTTGAAGCAATTGTGTCTTTCTTTTCTTCTAATATTCGATAAAGAGACTTTTTAATGTAAGATTTAAATCTGCACTTATATCCCTTTATAATGAGATCCTGTTTATAGAAGTTAAAAACCATGAAAAGTAAATTGTATAACACCAGGAAAACCGATATTGTTTGCTTATGAGAGAGTTTTTAGTTTTACTGCATTCAGTTTAAGGAATAGTAATTGTCAAATTGTAAATGTGTAGCAGCTACTCAATAAAAATTTAAAACTCACCAAAAACACCCATTTTAAGAATAAAATTAACAAGAAATATCTCTAAATATATTGAAACTGAAAATGCTAAAAAATAATAAAAGTAAGTCAATGTAAAATTAAATAATAGAGTTTATACCTTTTCCCTCCTCAATTGTTCCAGATTACTCTGTTTAGCCAAAGTTTCTGCTTCCAATTTTTCGATTTTTCTCATTAATTTATTGACAAGGCATTCTTGTTCCTGCTCCAATGTTTGTTCAAGCTTACATTTTTCTTGCCTCAACTGCAAAGAAACAGTAAATACATACAGAATGTCATGCAATGATCGTCACAATCAATCCTAAAATAAGTCATGAGATCACAAACCTGAGTGAGTTTACGAGAAAGATCATTAGTAAGACATTCCTCTTCCTGTTCATAGTGATGAGCCAATGTCTCCTTTTCTTTTTTAAGGGCCTGAATTTTTTTCAATAGAGTGTTACTAATGAATTCTTCTTCTTGCTCAGCTTTAGCTTGCTGCAATCATTGATCATTAATAAGTATAAATAAAACAACTTAGATTTCATAATTAGCAAAACAGATTCAGTATATCATCTCAACACAATCATCAGACCACATGAGAAACCTAAATCCAGCAAGGAGTAAGCAGATTAAGTGCAGATACCACTCTGCTACACACACATATTCGAAAACAATAACCACAGACTGTTTGAGATGGTAATCAAGTTTATGGCTTTTAAAGACAAGAACAAAAATTCAAATGAACATTCATTTAATGTCACTCCAATACGAACTTTTCGGAATTATTTTAAGTTCACACAAAATTTCTCAATCTGAGGGTGCACAAAGTTGAAATGAAACCTTTACAGATGACCAAGAATGGTGGTTAGAAAATAAGGAGGAATAAAATATTAATATTACTCAATAAAACTCATTTGTCAATACTTCAACCAAAGCAGTTTAGGTGGGAAAAGCTTTAGCCCTTAACTGCCCATCAGAGTACCTGAACAAAACAATAAATGCTTTAGTAGTTAACTTGAGAATAACAAAACAGGAGAGAACAGTCAAAGAGACAACATTTATAACATGAAACAAGCATTGAACATGATAAACAAACATATTACATGAAATTTATTAGCAAACAGTAGCACAAAACGAATTATGAGAGAGCAGGCTGTTGAACCAAGCATAATTTAATGAGCCACAAAGCCAAATATAACTAAACATATTTGGATTTAATAAAAGGTTAATTTTATACTTCAAAAGTTAGATACAAAGTTTCTTAAACAAAAAAACAAAACATTATAGCTGATTTTAGATTTTGATTTGATTTATAAGAACCTGCAACCAACCACAAATAATAATAGCGTCGATGAGTCAAATTCACAATGTTAGTAATGTAATTCCACTGTTAGTCCAACATAATGGATTTCTTCAAATTGGTAAAAAATGCTGAAATTTGTCAGGTATTATAATTAAACTTAGTTTCAATCAATAACCTTCTGAAACACTGTAATTCTTACTTTAGCAATTAATCCATATGGAACCTAATTCGATGACAGATAATATGGTAAGTAAAATTACTGAGGTATAATACTAGGTTACTGGACTCTCTCAGATAGTCTGATTTTGAAATACATATTGAAGAATATGAAAAATTATATTGTTATAGATATTTCATGGTTAAACAATTTAGAAAAGAAAGAATTTAAGTTTAAATAGGTATGAAAATTAGGAACAGACCTTGTATTGACAAAAACCAACCAGATTCACTAAAGCATTCTTAGAAATGGCATATATACTTAAAGAAGAAAGGAAAGATAAATAAGATTAGAATCTGCCTAGATTTTTAAACGAGACATAATCTGTAATGAAGACAAAAACAAAAGGGAATCCTTTTATCAACAAAATTATCTTCTATTTTAACAAATGAACTTACTAATCTCAAAAAGTACCAAAATACCCTACTCAAACTAAACTAAGATAATCTGCTACAAAACTCTTTATAATGCTCAATTAAAGACTCTGTAACAACATAAATACAGATATGTATATAAGCATTCTTCAGTTTGTAATAAGCCACCTCTATGCATACAAGAAAATTGTCACTAATAATACTGCCTAACCTATTAATTCATACTTAGAGCAGAGATTATTTAAAAAACTGTCGACAGTCTGGATGATTAACAACTGCCTTAAAGAGCAAATAAACAAACGAGATGTAAAATGAACTTTTTTGAATGGCTGTCAATACATACCTAAAATAATTAAAACACCTCAAAATAATAACTTACAATTATCACAGAAGCTTGTCTTAGTGTTCTATTTTCTTCTTGTAAAGCCTTAACCCTCAATTTATAAGTATCCAACTCAACTTTCAACACCCGATTTTGTTGTTGTAAGGACTCAATTCGTTTTTGAAGTTGTTCTCTTGTTATTGGAGAAGGAGGCATCATTATTGGACCTCCATCAATAGAACTAGAATCACTTTCACTGGCACTATCTGCCATAATAATAAAACGATCTATGGTAAAAATATTTAACTTCACGTGGAAGTCAACTGGAGGTCCACAAAAATAATACTCTATTGATCTATAATTCAACAAACAACATGAAATTTGAATGGGTCATGACAAAGTTAGCTATAACTAGCACATTTTCATTTATACTAATTTTTATATTTAACATCAATGAGTTTAAATAAATCTGCTCTCAATACTTAAAACACTACGACACCCCTAACCAAACCAGGAGCAACTAGATAAATATTCTCCATCTGGGGACTTACAAACTAATTTCTTCTGACCACCAACAATTTTAAAAGTAAAATTCATGATTATCAAAATAATAAATAAATTTAATTATATTGTATCTTATTTTATTTCTATAAATCATAAGTGACATAAAATTGTTATTTTAAAAGAATGTTAATCTTTAAAAAAAAATTAGAATTTTTTTTAACATATGAAGTAGCTACCCTCTGTTTTCATTTTATTTTCATGAACCCAAAAGAGAAATATTTTTTTAAAAAATCAATAAAATTTAATGCCTTACTAAGTAGATTTAGTCGACAATTATTTCTTCCTTCAAAAATACGTTAAGACAAATTTTCATTATAAATCTGAGTCAAGAATTTCTTCTTCAATTAACAGTCTTCCTGTAACTAAGTATAAATGTTATACTTCTGTAAGGCCTATTTCCGTGACTCTGCAGTTTTTCTATTAACTTAAAATTGTCTTGTGCGGTAATGCTATAGTTCCATTGATATTTTTCAAACAGCAATCCAAAGGCTTTTATTCTTAAGCGTTGAAGAAAACCCCGTAAACTAGGATAATATAGTATTCAACAATGAACAACGATTTCACCGACATTGATGCTGAAATATTACATATGTCTAGCGATGAAATATATAACAGAATGAGACTCTTAGATGGAGAAATAAGGATTATGAAGAGCGAAGTAATGCGAGTATCACATGAATTACAATCACAGAAAGAAAAGATTAAAGAAAATAATGAAAAAATAAAAGTGAATAAACACTTACCTTATCTAGTTTCGAATGTCATAGAGATATTAGATATGGAAGCAGAAACAGAAGATGAAGGGGCTGTTGTAGACCTACACGCTAAAAGTAGTGGAAAATCTGCTGTTATTAAAACATCTACGAGGCAAACTTATTTTTTGCCCATGATAGGACTTGTTGAACCTAATATGCTAAAGCCAGGTCAATTAATTGGTGTAAACAAAGATTCTTATTTGATTTTAGAAAAACTTCCTTCAGAATATGATGCAAGAGTTAAAGCTATGGAAGTTGATGAGAGGCCTACTGACCAGTATTCAGATATAGGCGGTTTGGATAAGCAAATTGAAGAATTAATGGAAGCTGTAGTACTTCCTTTGATACATAAAGAAAAATTTGAAGCAATAGGTGTGAAGCCCCCCAAAGGTGTTCTCCTTTATGGCCCACCTGGAACTGGAAAAACTCTGCTCGCAAGAGCATGTGCATCACAGACTAAATCAACATTTTTAAAGTTAGCCGGACCTCAGTTAGTGCAAATGTTTATTGGTGATGGTTCAAAATTAGTCAGAGATGCATTTGCTCTAGCAAAAGAAAAAACACCTGCTATAATTTTTATAGATGAAGTTGATGCAATAGGCACCAAAAGATTTGATTCAACAATAGCTGGTGACAGGGAGGTTCAACGTACAATGATTGAATTACTTAACCAGCTTGATGGTTTTAGCTCTACAGACGATATAAAAGTTATAGCCGCAACAAATAGAGTTGATATTCTTGATCCAGCACTGTTAAGATCTGGTAGACTTGATAAAAAAATTGAATTTCCTCATCCAAATGAAGATGCCCGTGCAAGAATAATGCAAATACATTCTCGAAAAATGGTAACAAGTCCTGATGTGAATTTTGAAGAACTTGCCCGATCAACAGATGACTTTAATGGAGCACAGTGTAAGGCTGTTTGTGTTGAAGCAGGTATGGTGGCTCTCAAAAGGAATAAAGCAATGGTGGATCACGAGGATTTCATGGATGCTATATTTGAAGTACAGGCCAAGAAGAAAGCCAATTTAAACTATTATGCATAAGGTTACTTCTAGATTTATAGCTAAAGTTTTGCACTCTTTGAGATGACATATTTTTTATATTATTTAGTATATGCAATATATTCAGCATACAATTATTTCATTGATCTTGATTCATTGTTTATTTTTATTGTTTTTTTTTTTTGTATATATGCATTAACAATTTGAGATTTGTTTGAGGTAAAATCTAAAAAATAAACACATTTTTGTTAATTGTATTATATTTATATATATTTCATATGCATTTGTTTCTTGATGTAAGACCAATACACGACTTTATCATAATATCTTAAGCGACTCATTCAAGTTGGAAATAGAAAATTCAAAACATTTAATAAAAAAATATCTAATTTTACCATAATATTAAAATTAGTATGAAAATGGTAATTATAACAAACAATAAAAACGAAGCTAAATTGATAAAATAAAGTATGCAGATAAAATTAAATAACAATATTGAAAAGCTCAAAGCAACTTTTGTAATCCATATTTCTGACAGTCAACTTTTTGATAAATATATTGAAATCAGTTATTAATTTTTTGTTTTGTCTCAAGCCAAATCCTTCGTCTTAATGTGATGTCTTATGTTAGGTATGTTTTTGTGTGTCAAATATTGAACCTTGTATATTTGTCTGCCTGCAGAACTAGTTTTATCCTGGAGTATATTAAAGTATGTTAGGTACTGTTAAGTGTTACCCATTATCTGTAAAAAATTCTGTTAGCCCATATATCGTGTGCAAGTAAATAGTTATTTAACTATGAGCCTATAATGTATTGATACAGATATATTTGCTTGATCATATACATAATTTACTCCTTTTCATTATAAAATGTCTCTTATCTCAGATTTAGTTTGGGATAAAATAGCTCTACTGTAGCAGGAAGCTTTTTCGTTCTCTCGTGCTGATTAGGCAAATAAGGATATATCTGATATAAAATTGGCTATCCCATTTTCTTATAAACCTTAACAGCTCTTAATGTAATGTGTTAACTTGTTTGCTTTCTTTTATCACTATTAATAAGTTCAACCTTTTCTTTGACTAGTTATGAATTAAAAATTCCATTAGAAGTGGCAAATAATTTATCAATCCTTAATATATTGATTCGTTTATACCAACTGTTCCCAACCTAAGGGCGGTCTCCTCTAAGAGAGCGATTTGGGTTATTGGAGGGGGGGAGGGAGGCGATAAATCAGTGGGAGCGATGTGTATTCAAATTGTAACTGTCAACTCTCTTAATTTTTCCAGATTCCAGTTTAAAAATTAGAACATGTGCTACTGGTTTACACGTACTAATGTTGTGGTTATAAGTAAAATAAATTATTTCAATTCTTCTTAAAAAAATATGTAAAAATGTATGTTTTAATTTGTTTTATATTTCATTTAAGAGTAAACGAATGAAACTGCTTTGGTTGTTTGTTTATACAGTAATAAAATTATTTAAAATAACAAAACTGCTTTATTATTTACACTATACTTCAAAATAAAATGAGACATACAATGAAAATGAAAAGGTATAGGTGTTGAGCTGAGGGGGGCTATGTGTCACAAAAGGTTGGGAACCACTGATTTATTCCATCATGTGAAAGTCAATGTTTTTATTCCAGTTCAGTTTCCTATCTAATACAACGCATAAATATTTAATGTTATTGACCCATAAATGGTCTTGAGCGTAACACACCTTTTGTCGCTCTACTTAAAATTAGAAATACATTTATTGAGTGTTATCCAAATTGTAGGTCTGAAAAGTACTAAATCAGCATTTCGTCAAAATGTTTTCTCTTAACTATTGAGGTTATTTATAGTATTACAATTAGATGATTTGTAATCACTTAAAAATCAAAAATCATTAGAAAAATATATTTGTATTCTTGAAAAGAAAGTCAATTGACACTGTATTTAAATTGATAAAGTCAATTGACAGCATATAAGAATATAATCACACCAACAAAATTATTTTAATCAATATTTTTATAACTTTTGTTCTCCAGAAAACGATAACAGTAGTGAATAACAGAGTAGTAGTGAATAACAGAGTATTGTTTCTAGACCACTGTAACTAACTGTCAAGGTCCAACTGAACTATTTACTGTTAGTTGATCATCAACTAAATGGTCATGAGGAAAAATTAAGTATGTAGAGTAATTAATTTTTATTTATATTATTAATGAAACAAATAGTAGTGGACAAAGGTTAGTGCCCTAGTGAACTTCAGATAGAGTTTAATAGGTCGTGGCTCAACTTCATTCATTTTAAAATATTGTTAATTATAAGAAGCCGTATGTTTTATGTATATTATATTAATGATATACTGATGTTATTCATTTTATTTGTCATGGTCATCTGTGTCCAAGATGTTCTGCTGTTATGAAAATAAAATTAATTTATTTATATAAATATTCAAAAAAGCTAAACGAAATTATAAATATTTTACCAAACAGGAAGGAAAATATGTTTAAATCTGATTTTTGAGACATGCAATTTCTATTAAATAACAGTATTCAATAACTTGCATTATCCTATAAAGACATGTCTGTTTTACATTTCATTTTCAAACTCAACATCCTATTAGAGTTTCAATCCAGTAGTATTTAGCTAGACAAAAGGTTGCCACTGTTCTTGAGTTAGTTCTTTTAATTCTTATCAATCAACCAATCTAGAGATGACACTGCTTCCATTAAAAAATTGCTGACTCGATGTTTCTTTTGGTAGAATGCAATGATGATGGACATGGCCATTTGAATAGAATGTCCCTAGTTTTGTCAATTTGATAACAGTTCCATTTCAAATTATCTTGCCACGTCGTTGAGACATAATGTAGTTTTAGAGTCCAGCTGTTAGTTATTAAAAGGTTGTTTAAAATATAAACACACTCAAAAGTTCTAAAGCAGTACTCTTCGGTGTGACAAGAGAGGATTAGAAAGGCAGATAGTGAGTTCTTTAAATGTAGCTACCTCTCCACCATGCTTATTGAATGTGGCTCAGTAGTGAATATTTTAAAGCTATCAGTAATCTTAATATGTTTTGTAGAATCAGATATATAAAATTTTATATTAAGAAATTAAGATTTTTATATGTTGTTAAATATTAAATTTGAGTAATTAATATTTTATGTGGTTAAAGATTAAGATACAATAACAACGGTACTCTGTAAGATATTTGTTGTGAATTTTTATAATAATGGTCTAATAATTATTTTAACATAATACCATTTTTTAGGCCTTTTCAAACTTTAAATCCATACAGGTTCTTTTTTACATCCTGCTGTCAGAAACATAATCTAACAAGCTGAACAAATTTGGGAAACGATATCTTACTCAAAATTAGGCTTTCGCTTGGAACGGAACGAGAGTCTTGATTTTCTCGTTCCAATTGGAACGAACATAGACCGGTTCGTTTAATTAATTATATCTAATAATTAATAATTACATATAACATAATTTATTATTAAGATAATTAACTGTTATGGTAAAGTTTATTATTTTAAGAAAACTTTACTACATAACATTTTCTCTTATTACCTGATGAAATTAGTGGTTGGTTTGGATAATCTTTTCCTTTTTGCCACTAATAATAATGCCTTTATTGTTAATATAAAAAACAAATCGTTAAATTAGAAATAAAACAAGCATTTTAGACTATATTCAAAACAAAACAAAAATTATCATTAATGATATATACACAAATAAAAAAGAAATAAATTAAATGCATTTATTTAAAAAAAAAACACTGAATAGACCAATAAAAATAAATTGAAAATTCCAGACCTATATCTAATAATAATATCTATAGCAATAATTACACCTCAATAAGTGTGGGTAACATTAAACATAAATACTATATTTATGATTTTTAGTATAAGACGTCCAATAACATATTAAGTTATAAAAAAAAAAAGTTATAAGAAAATATAAATTATTACATATTATTAATAGAGTAATTAATGAAACTTAATTGACTATCCATATTTATTAGAGAGTTCATTATTATTATTTTCTCAATAACTTCTACTTTTATAAATAGTTACCAATCAAATTTTTCTAACATTTAATATCTAGCACCCCACACTTCTTTACTATAAATTCAATTATTTTATGAATAACTTAAGATTTACTTAAATTTTTTGCCAAATTAATTAATCATAATTGATAGTCTGGTTTTCTATTATCCTAACACAAACTATTCACAAAATAAAAATTACTTTCTACTTTTTAGCTCAGTTTTTTATTTTATTAGCGCCTGTATTTTTTTAGTTTTTCTAAACTATAATTTGTTATCATAATTTCCAGTCATGGATAAAAGATTCCATTACATACAGGCACAGTTAATAAGAGCATATTTAAAAATTGTTAAAATAAAATAACTTGGTTTCACGATTTAAAGATAAATAAATAATTTATCTACTAATTATGGTATTTCATAATAAGTAATAATACAATTTATAACTTAAAAAAAAAAAAAGACCTATAATCGGGCAAATACAGTAGATTCCGTTTCAATAGAGGGAAGGGCGGCAGTGGTGGAACGATCCAGAGATCACTCTGAGAGACAGGTGTGCCTTCGTTCCAATTGGAACCTTCCAGGGACCGGTCTGCCTTCGTTCCAGTTGGAACGATCCAGGGACTGGTCCGAGAGACCGGTCTGCCTTCGTTCCACCACTGCTGGTCTTGCCCCTATTGGAATGAACGAGACCGATCTCTGAATTAAGTTTAATTAATAATATTAATTAATTAAGTTTTATTGATTACACTATTATTATTATTATGTAATAATTTATATTTTCTTATAACTTTTCTTAACATGTTATTGGACGTCTTATACTAAAAATCATAAATATACTATTTATGTTTAATGTTACCCACACTTATGAGGTTTAATTATTGCTGTGAATATTATTATTAGATATAAGTGCTGGAATTTTCAATTTATTTTTATTGGTCTATTCAGTTATTTTTTTAAATAAATATATTTAATTTATTTTTTTGTTATTTGTGTATATATCATTAATGATTTTTTTTTGTTTTTTTTGTTTTGCATTTAGTCCAAAATGCTTGTTTTATTTCTCATTTAACAATTTGTTTTTTTATATTAACAATAAAGGCATTATTATTGGTTGCAAAAAGGAAAAGACTATCCAAATCAACCTATAATTTCACCAGGTGTTTAGAGAAAATGTTATGTTGTAAAGTTTTCTTAAAATAATAAACTTTGCCATAACAGTTAATTATATTAATAATAAATTATGCATATTTAGTTACAATAATATTATAAGGTAATTCATTCACTGCTCATTTTAGGCCATAATACAACTTATTATTTTTATCACCATTATATAAAAGTTGTGAACAGTTCGATAAATTATGATTACGGATAAGATTATTGTTGTCCATGTTCATATGGTATATTAATTGATAAGGAGATTAATGATATTAGAATAATGATTGCAATATTATCTCCTGAGACATATTTATTTATACAAACAAATTTTGTAATATAAAACTGGATAACATTTCATGGGCAATGCCACTTTCTCAAGCCCTACAACATAGAATTCAAAACAACAAAAACTGTATTAGACTATTACGACAATAAATATACTAATTTATAAATACATATATATTAATATTATTACTACATACTATCTCAAATTATTGTTATATTTCTCAGGAGATATTGCAATCATAATCCTAATATCATTAATCTCCTCATCAATTAATATATCAATCTGTATTATTTTCTACTTTTTATTATGTCTTTTTCACAATGAATATATCTATATCATTATATTGTATTTCATTGAATGAAGTTCAATGATTGGAATTTAATTACAATCATGTTTCTTCAATTATACTATTTTGTTTTGTTTTAAGAAATAATTGTTTTGTTTTGTTTTTAATTATTAATTCAAGTGTCATGTATATATAATTTCAGGTTTAATATTATTTAGTGTTACTTTTTTTTTTTTTCTAATCCCCTTTATTTTTATTGTTTTATTATACAATTACAAAAAATTATGAACTCATCCCTGTTTCTGCACTTGGTGCATTTTAAGGGGTTTCTGTTTAAAGTACAAAACAATCATAATACAACAATAAAATAAATCTTGATCCAGTGATGGGGCTCACTAGGTTTAGTGTTACTTTATTTTGTTTTGTTTTCATATTGATATGAAAGTGAATTAAAAGAACGAGAATGGAACGGAACGAAAATGGAACGGGTTTCAACTGGAACGGAACACATGGAACCGTTCCATTAAAAAGGTGGAACGACCTATCCCTAGTCAGTATACTGTCCAGGGTAGAGTTGGTAAAAACCATGGTCTTTTTATAAAAAATAAAAATCGGATTTTTAAAAATTTAAATTGATATTTTGAAAATAAAAATGGATTTTTTATTGTTTACAAATTTTCACAATTTTAAACAACTTATTGTACCATAAAGAGCCAAATTTGAGTATTAATATAAAATATAAATAGATAAAATTGTATGTGCTTGATAATTTAGATACACTTGATAATAATGGTATTCTATAAGAATGTTTTCTATAAATTGTAATGATATGCAAATAGTTGTTTTAATACAGATATTAATTTCTTTTATTTCTATATTTATTTAATCCTTAAATCCACTTACCATGTTTCTTATTCCTATAAATGGAAATATGATTAAAATAATTGGACAAAATTGAGAAACTATCCATTCCACTAGGACTTTTTTATAATGATCAAGAATGCAGCCAAATTTGGGAAAGAAAATATTTTTAAATTTTGTCAAAATATTGTTCAATGATTTTTTATTCTATGCATATTCTTAGTTGAAAATAAATTCATAATCCATTCTTAAAGTTAATGGATCTTGTTTATCAGGTAGTAAATGCCATTGAAATTCTGATTTGTTTCTTAAAACGGCTTCATACACGTTCTTTGGTTCATTTCTGGGATTAACCAAATATTTCTTATAAATTTAATTACATTGTTATGGGAATGGTTCAAACATTTACAAGAACATTAATTTTTAAAAACATTTATATTTAACAGAAAAATACTCAACAACTTATATTTTAATTATTCACAGCAACTATGTTAATGAATAAAAATACTTTTTCATTCTTCATAATTTACAAATATACTTGTATCTAGTTGATTATTATTGTACAATTCACAGGAACTGATTGAATCAAATTATGCTCTAATGGCTATTACTATTTTAGAGGAAAGTTTTATCAAATTCAATTTTGCATTTTATTATTTTGTTATATTAATACTTTCATGGATGTTTAATAATTAAAATGGTTCTAAAATCTATATCTAAGGCCTGCATTGTATTGATTTGAAGGTCGTCCTGCCCACTGTCTTTGAAATCCTGCATAGGCATCCAGCTCTCCATTCCTACCCTTGTATAAGTTCTGGTTGACTGTGGCACCAAGACCATAGTCTGTCCTTGAGGGTTGTCCTTTCTGCCAGCTGTGCTGAACAAATCCTGTGGCATCTACTCCTGTCTTTCCGTTGTTCCATACATTCTTTTGACCATCGTACCTGATAGTTCCGGCTTTATCAGAGCCTCCCCCAGATAATTGTGGAGATCTTCTTTCTCTTAGCTGAAATTGAAAAAGATACATTGTTATGTATTATTCAATACAGATATTTGAAGTATTAATTAAAATATGTTGTAATTTACTTGAGACTCAAAGTGAGCTAACGGTTCTTCAATTATTTGTTCAGAGTAACCTACTGCTGCTGCAGAGGTGCTACTAAGATAGCTTGAAATCATTGCAAGTGATAAAATAATAATAAATTTAAACATCTTCAAACCTGGAAAAATAATAGGTATTAATGTATAATCTCTCAACAGATAAGAGATATTAAAATTATGTCTTTTATTTTATTTGAATTGTTTAATATTCCTGAGTGAGATTTAGAAGTAAATAACTTTGGGAAGGTCTAAATAAGATATAGACTTTATTATAAAATAATACATTTTTTGTTTATTTATCTTTGAATAAATTCCCTGAAGAATGGAATTCTTTACGAGAGGTTATTAATTGTTTAACTTAGGCACTTGTGTTTGGATACATTACCAAGCTCAAATGGTATATTCTGACTGACGAAACATCTATATTAATAACAATGATTTCAGTTTTCTGAATCAGTTTCAGAATCACTTGATTATCTTTTACAAAAGATCATAACTCATATTTTTTATCTATTATTTTTCTCTTTTATTAAATTGATTTAGATTCCTCCTGAAATTATGTTTTAATAAAATATTTAAATATTGGATATCTCATAAATTGATGGTCCATTAAATTAATTAATCATCCATAAAAAATACTATGAAATAAAACATAATTTGGTTTTACCATATTGAAAATAAACTAATATTTGCAAAAATAATCTTGTTAATTAAAAAATATTTTACCTTACCAAAATTAAATGTGGGTCTATAAAAGCAATGTTAGTTGCACAAAAGAACAGGAAATTCTATTGTAAGTACTCTTCCCCAGCCTTTTTATATAGGAGCTCATTTCTCTGGCTATCCCAGAGGGTTTCCCCAGTGAAGGAACCAAGAACTGCCAAATGATAGGAGAGGGGTTATGTTCTTGACCTGCTGCCTTTTAATAAAATCAGCATTTATTTACAGCAGAACCTCCCTCAACTAGTCTGGTCAGGACCTACACAAAAACCGTTTTCTGGTTTATTTGTTAATATGAACTTAACGCAAAAATTCTAGCTTCATTAAAAAATATTTCTATTTTATTAGATATATTTAAAAAAAAAAAAAACATGCTAGGAATAAACAGCATTTGGTTCCTGTAAGGTAAAGACTGCAGGTCTGTAAATGGCTTGCCTTTTAAAAAACTTAAGGAAAAGACTCACTGTACTTCCCAATGTTCAAGAAATTTGTTACTACGAAGATGAATTTGAACAGAAATATTCTCTTATAAAAGTCTTTGCAGTTTGGAAACTAGAGGGCTGCTAATCAATAATATATAACTCATATATTTTTATGAAATTGAAAGAAGAAATATTGGTATCTATCTTTATTTAAAAAATCTATTTCCTTCTACAAATTTATGTTTTCTATTAGTTTAGATAATATTTCTATGTCTGAATGATAGTTCAAATAAATTAAACATCTAGTACTAGAATATTTTCATACATTAATCTTTTTTAATATAAACAAGGTGACTGTTAAAAGTTAAATTTAGTGGAGATATTGTTGATTATAAAAATATTTTGTGCAAAGCCGAACTCCGTGAAAAATATAAATTATTTCAATTAAATAATATTCTGATAATGGTAATATTGGAGAAAGTAGAAGTGGAATATAGCATTCAATTAAACATTTTTAAATGTCTGCCTATTTTTGGAAAATGGACATTTGTTTTTACCTCTTTCTCATATACATACCTACTTTTGGACTCGTTTAACGACGAGGTTGGGACCGAAATAGCCTCGAAAAATAAAATCCTTGATTAATCGAGACGCAAGAAAAGTAACGGAAATGCACAAGACAAAATCATGCGACGATTAGCGTAATAAATATATCTATATAATATTTATTATGTATGCAATAATAATATACATAAGTAACATTATAGTAGTACATTTGTAAATCAATGGAGTTTATAGCCTCCTCCCCACAATCTTTCCATTTGGAAAGACCCAAACCTCTAATCTAATTGGAATACTTTACTTATACTTCAGAGCTTTTTAAAAGTTTCCGAAAACGTTTTTTATACTCATTTACAAGGTTTAGGAGCCAACGAAAATTCAAAATCCATACATTCGGTATATAAAAGATAGATTTTGTTTACGGCTTCCGGAGCATTTTTGAATTAGTTTTGCAGGGTGCAATTGTGTATGTATGTGAGGAATATTATTGCTTTTTGTGGAAATTTAAAATTATTTTTAAATTAATGATGCTTCTTTCTCACTTCGTTAAATGCATTGTTGTCATTACTAGTCTCTTTTTTTTTTATCCTAAAGTTATGCTGACTAGTTCACATTTGTAAAAATAATGCCTCTCAGTTAATAAATATGATTGGGTAAGGCTCAGTTATATTAATGGTAAGGAAGTTTTGTAAAACCAATAATAATCTATATTTACATTATATAATTAATATGTACATTACACTAAAAAATATCTAAAAAACGAAATATGATTTTGCTCTAAACATCACTTAGATTAGGACCTCCTCCTGGAAAAGAAAGAAAGCATAATTAAGCATGTTCTACAATAAAGATTACAAAAGACAGATAAGTTGCGTAGCTCAGTGTATAGGCAAGACCTTGCATAGCCTCTGATCCTTCACTCGGCTCTTCCGAACCCCTAGGATCATTGCTTGTTCTACCAAAATCTATTCTTCATAGATGTCTAAAATAGTTGCTTAAATTGCTCTTGTTACATTTTGATAGATCTGTACCTCCACTACACAACTAATCTTTATTTAGTAACCAACTGTGTAGAACATTAGGACACGTTTGGAAATTGAAACAACAAAATATCTATATTTAAGACACTAAATATATGTTGAAAGTTATGTTGTAACTATGGGTAAACTTTATCACATCAGGGAAGTAGAAATAAGAACTTCTGATAATCTTTCTCATATTTGTTTATAGAAGTTTCTTATTAAAATAATATTACAATCCGCCATACTAAAGACTATAATTAACATTGATCTCATTATCTAAATTAGCCAAAACAATAAAAAAAAAAAAAAATGGCATTTCTTAAAAAAAAGAAGAAATATCACGATATATCGTTGTATTGATATTTTTGGTCACCGGTATATAGTGCATTGATATTCAGACTACAAAAGATTGTCGATATTTTTCTTACTATACCCATCGCTAATAATCATATTAAGTTTATTTTAATAATTTATTTCCAGTGTAATGCCCATGTTTATAATGAAATATAAACATAATTTAGGTTTTTTACCTGCTTGTCGTCAATTAGGTGAGAATCTAATTGACATCCCTTTTAAGCTTTAATATATATATATATATATATATATATATATATATATATATATATATATATATATATATATATATATATATATATATTTGCAATGTATTATTGATCCGAGATAAATAAATAAGATCACTAATTATATATATCAAATGATGGCAGAGCTGGGTTTTCGGCATGGCATTCAATCATTGTATAAATGAGACCCGAGTTGCGTTCTTTGTCCTTAGTCGGCAAAGCTTAGCAGGCACCTTCGTTTGCCCAAGCAGGTGACCAACAAAGGAATAAAAGATTAATTAATGAAATTAATTGGCTGAGACATAGTGGAAGAAGAAGCAGTAGGCGACTAACGAGGACGTACTAAGATCTGGTAGAGATGAACCCCCACTACGCCATGACCTAACTCTTTATAGGTAAGTACCGTATAATGTAATAAGTAGGGCTGTGAAATATATGCATTTGCATATTTACCCTAGCCAACAAAAACATCTAATATCATCAAAATAAAATAAAAAGTTTTCAGGCATTTAAAAATTAATTTGAGTTATTTTTATTTTGCATTTTTTACCATAAATATATTTTTACATATTTATTGCATATTTATCTACATATTCGGCATTTTTATGTTGCATATTTATGCATATTTTACCATAAATGCATATTTTGAACTTTTATTGCATATATATCTACATATTTCCATATTTATCTACTTTTGAATTTTATTTCAAAAGAATAAAATCGAAAGGAAAAATTAAATAAATAAATAAAATAAAAAAAAAATATATATATATATATATATATATATATATATATATATATATATATATATATATATATATATATATATATATATATATATTACGAGACGTTACGAGACAATATTGTTCTCATAATCATGCCCTACAGTGAAAAGAACAGGTTACAATAAAATATATAAGTTACACAGTCAAATATGTAAAAACATGTGTTAGAATATATAATAAATTTAATTACAAAATATGGAGGAGTATGGAACTACTTAAAATGTTACTGGGGGATATGCTGTTGTTATCTATTACTACATATAACAATTCTAGTATACAACTGAACTGAGGAATTTCTAAAAAAAACAGTAAGGGATGGAAATTTCCAAAAGGTTTTCCCAGGTGCAGGTAGCTGGATTTCCTGTATTTCTATGTGAATATAAATGGAAAAATGGTTATTGGTTTATGCTGTATATTATTATAAATGTATTGTATTAGTCTGAATGTATTAAATTGGAATAACAGGTGTTGAGATTTAGGACGTCTGTCTTTTTTGTTTATAGCGCGATTTTCAAGTTTTCCTATGGTTATCGTCTCTTTAATATTTCGTTTAAAATTATTTTGTTCATGGTGAATAATATTGGAGGAATCAGATTTAAAAGATTGTTTTGTTTGCCTGACATGTGGTGGGAGTAGTTTGGTCCGGTTTATTTGGGTTTTTAGTTATAGACGAGCAATTGTATTTATGTTGATAAACACATCGTTTGAGATATTGTTATAACAATATCTCAAACGACGTGTTTATTCACCTGTTTTTCACTGTAGGATATGATTATGAAAACAATATAGTCTCGAAACGTCGCCAAAACAGTTGTTTTTATTTATTGACTGATTCTCAACACACGCCCACACGCCACACGCACACACGCACACATGCGATTATTTTTGACCTCAGGGAAAAATCAAATAATGTTTACGTCACTTTTTTCAAACATTTGCTTCAAGTGCCAGAAAGGTATATATGAAATTAAAGTAGATTAAATGCTCTACAACTTTTGATTTTGACATTGTTTTCAGAGAAGTGAACGTGGAAGGCATTAGAAGCAAATGCTTGACAAAAAGTGAGATAAGAAGCATTATTTTGCAAAAAATAATAATAATAATATATCTAGAAAACCGTTGAAACTTCGACAAATATGTAAATAGGAATATAAAATATTTTATAGGAAACTAGCTGAAAGTACCCTGCTCCGCTACGGTTTAATATCATTAGGATTAAGGACAACTTAAATTAGTAAAAGTTAAGCTTAACGTTGATAATTATTATTACTTAAATAAACCTAAAGAATTTCATTCTTAGAATAATTTCAATAAGTAATTAGGATTGACGAATTAATTGCACTAATTGTATTAATCCTTCTATACCATCATGCGTACCTCAAGTTTACTTATTGAATAAATTTGACAATTTGCAAAAGTTAATTTTATATTATTTAGATAGTACTCCAGTGAAGCTTCGAGGCAGCACTACCATCTTACCCAGCTCTGATACCAGACCAACAGCTTTTCTTATGGCATACTTTAAGTGAATATAGTCTCAACTTCTCAACTTTTTTGATTTTTTCGAATAAAGTTTAGTATTTCTGTTTCTATTTTTGCGTATTAGAGATTATGTTAAGATTATATTAGAGATTATAGGTAGAGGAGATTATGAAATTAAAGTAAATAAGGTTCTTCACCTCCTTACTCCATCAACATTTAGGCGTAAAAATCAGCTGCAGACACAGTTTTCTTAAGTGGTGTATTGATGTATTGGTGTTTGGGTCACGCTGAGGGATGTTAATGCTGTACCCATCTTCTCCATGGTAGAACATGAGACAATACTGAAAAGAATCATACACTTGATAGAAATCACTTTTTTGTTTTTGTCCTTGCTGTGGAGAACAATGTCTCGCTTTTCAAACACCTGGCCAACAATCAAGACAGCAACTTCGTTAGCGATAGGAGTATTGTAACGTCCTCAGTGAGCATTTGAAGACTTTTTGTCAGCACTGATAACTACCTGGAAATCTTGTAGATCTTTGGGAACAGACTCAACAGCAGCTCTGAAGTCCTTGATATACTTGTTCATCAAGAATTTTCTGGAGTTGGCCTAGGAATACAGGCTTGACATTTTGAAAGTGACCACAGCGAATGCCTCTTTCATGGTTGTCATCACCAACAAAATTTACCTGAATAAAAGACGGTTGCAGTTGTGTTGCAGGCATCAAACTCCCTATTCTGTGATATATACCTGTCATCGCACCTTAAATGTTGGCATTATATCTCCCTCTTATCTCTTTTGCTCCAAATGACTTCATTTGGAAACATCCGTTCTATTTCCAAATATTATTTAGAAAATGCTCAGCCTCTGGATGTTCATAAGTAAGGAGGTTGTGCAAGTGTTCAGGATATTCTTGAAAGGGAGGAAGTTGGACTTTCCCGTTACTGCAGCACATGGCAGAGCTCTCGTCCTTCCATTCTATAGCATAACACTAATTTCAAGTAGACCGTGATCCAATATCGACGGTTTTGTCTGTTGCATATTTAGTTTTTGGGTCATACTGGCTGTAACCTTTCCATTGAACATCTTTCATCGTGTTTTGTTACAGCTACACGTTTAACATGAGGATTATTTTCTGATAATTTTTAATAAGACTTTCTATTTAATTCTATGGATTTCAGGATGGGTTTTCTTTTACTTCTGTACAGTCCCACTAAGTACAGTTGGGTGATTCTCAGAATATGTGTATACAGCATATCCTTTAACTTCGGGTTGGCTTTCTTTATGTTTGTTAACCACTTTTCTGTTAATTTCAGGATGATTTGTCATGTATTTCTTAACAGGTTCCCTATTGACCTCTACATGTGCTTGAATATATTTTGCAGCCGAGTTCCTTAGTTGTTTGTTGCGAGCTGAATCTGTGAATTATTTCCTACGTTGTTTATTTTTAGATTGATGTGTTTACTTCAATGTTGTAATAGACTTATCTGAACTGAGAAAAAGGTATATTCTAGGTTCAGGGAATGAAATTCAGAAATGCTAGGTACAACTTGGGTCTGGTTGAGAAAAGCCGATTATCTTGTGAGTAGTTAGGGACGAAGCTACTGGTGAAGCAACTTTGGTGGGTTGCTCGTAAGGAATATGTACATCGAACTGGCCTTACATGTCATCACCAGAGAACATAAGTCTTTTAATAGCTTCTTAAGCCACCATGAGTTCACAGAAAGTACCATATTATAAGGTTTTGACATCGATCGTATTTTTGTTTGTCTACTACTATAAGGAACGTAATTTGTGGTCAAAGTGTGCGGCTTAAACATCTAACCTATTTTTTAACTTAGCTTATCTCCAAATACCATATGACAATTAATCTATTATTATTCACCCAATAAAAATTGTAATTGCATTTTTCGCAAATTAGCCGCGATCCACGCCGATTTTTTAAAATTCCTTTCTTAGCGAGCACCTACGGCCCTAAAGGAAGCTACATATCGCATTTCATTCCAATCTGTTCGGTGGTTTCTGAGATTTCTTGTTAAAGGAGTGACTGGTATTTGACAAACATATAGTAGATTTAATTAGCTTTAATTTTGATTTGAAACATATTTTTTTAGAGTCCAACGTTTTCGAGATATAATCGAAGAACCCCAAAATGGGACCCTCCCTCCCCTTACCGTTAGCTCACCTCCCATGGGCGAGGACTTTTAATATGTTTATCTTCTGACTACTTCTAACGAAGCCCGGAGGTCAAAAATAATCGCATATTTCATGCACTGTACAATGTGTTTTTGACTGGACTATAAAGTTCGGGTTTGTCTGGATGCTGATTCTTTCCTTTCCGTGAACTTCCAATTGCGCTGTATTAAGCCGGACATTTGCCACAAAAGCCGGACATTATGTTTAAAAGACAAACATACCTTTCATAAAGCCGGATGTACGTTTTTAAAGTTAGTACTAACTTCAATAATAAAAAAGTCTGTCAAGATAAGTTACATATAATTTTTAATTAATCAAAGCTATTTTGCATAATTTATATTACAGTTTTAAGTTTTTAGTTATAACATTAACCACTTATTTATAGTCCTATCCTTAATCTTTTGTTCTTTATGTTTGACATTAAAATTAATAACTACTTGAAACATTTTCAGTCTTCTATAGACTTAACTTATTGTTTTGTTAAATTAACGGGGAGAAGGAAATGAATTGAATAAATTTAAAACTATACAATAAATTAGCAAAGGCCTTTTAGTCACAGAACAATTTTTTTACTATGTAGTACAACATGTGGTTAATTACAGCACTTATCAAAAAACAGAGAGGTTACAGATGTAACCTGTCATCGATAAACACAATAGTGATTTACAAAATAAGTTACCAACCGAACATTAGTATCTAATTTCAACAAAAACGAGAAAAGATATTACGTAAATATTTACCCCCAATTAGCCCGATTTCTTACCACAATTTTCGATGTTTATTTAAATGTGTATAACCACAATAATAAAAAAAATTAGTTGAGTTACTTCAGAAGGTTTTTTATGCCTACAAATTTGGATACGAATAATAATGAAAAACAGTTGGTCTTTAAAAAACCAGAATATCCACATTTCGCCCCACCCCCAGAAAAAATAATAAATATTTAACAGCCTTATCAAGCTAGACCTTTTAAAAGTATTAATTTAGTCAAACCCGCCCCTAATTATAAAGAAACCGTTAAACTCTTTAAAACATGTGAGTCATTATGAAAGGCCTAAATTTATCAACATTGTATTAAAATCAGCGTGACGTACCTTAAAGTATTAATTTAGTGAAATTCTGAGGGGCCCCAATTGCTTGAAAAACTTTAACAACCTTTTTTTTGAAAAATGGAATCAGTTCAAAATCGATGAGCCGTAGCGAACATTACTGACCTTGCAGTAACAGTTATATATCGAATAACTTTTATCTCCAAATGGTATAAATAAAGTTAACTTTTATATAACAGTGTGTGAAATAAAAGTTTGTTTTTTTTTATTTATGCTCTTATAGCTAAACAGTATTCAGACAAAAAATGAAACGTTACCAACAGAAACATTAGTAGTAATTTACAACAAAAAACGGCAAAACTGATCTTACGTATAATATTACCCCATTAGCCCCTCTTCTCTACCCACAATTTACGATTTTATTTAAAATTGATTCACCCAAATAATAAAAAAATTAGTTGAGTACTTTCAGAATGTTTTTCTGCCTACAAATCTTGATTACGAATATAATGAAAATCAGTTTTATTTACAAAACCCGATTTGCACCTTCCGCCACACCAACCACATAAAAAAATAATAACATATTTAAAAGCTTTTATAGCTTAGACGTCCACTTGAAGAAATTACTCTTTAAAAATTTAGTCAAACTAAAATTATCTAATTTTTTAAAAATCCTCCCATATATTTGTCAATAATGGTCAAAGAAACCGTTTTAACACCCCCCGATAAAAATATCAGTACGTATGAAAACCTATAAAAAAAGTCAAACCATCAGTAAGTATGTAAAGTATGAAGAATAAATTATCAAATTTTATTAAAATCCGCCGGGAACGTCCTCGTAAAGTATTTAATTTATTCAAAAAACCCTCCAATAAACGTCAAAGAAACCGGTAACCACTCTTAAACAAGGTTAGTCAATTATTGAACAAGTTCTAAATTATCAAATGTTATTCAAAGTCAGCCGAGCCGTCCATTAAAGTATAGATTTAGTACTAACATCGCCTCTAAGTGTCCAAGAGAACCGTTAACACAGGTATTTTTTGTAATAAAAAATCATCATATGTATGGAAGGAATAAAATTATCAAAAGTAGTAACAACAGCAGTTCGATTTCTCATCGAAAATACACAACATACTCCCACCTTGAGAAAGATGCGGAGAATATTTCTCAACCCTTTATCCAAATATAAACTAACATTAAAGTTCAAAAACTGTATTTCTTCCATCCATTTCAAAAACTTGTTCTTGATCTCTTCATCGACTTCTTCATCCCAGCCTCCACCTTTTACCCAAGTCTTCTGTATTAGTAACTTAGGTATCAACGTTGCAGGTAAGCAGAAACCTATTGGATCAAATAATTGTTGTGGTGCAGAGAGTAAATTCCTCCGAGTCACACGATCTGGAACTTTCATCGAATTAATATTTAATTTCAATCTGTCCCTCTTGCGATCCCAAATTAGTCCAAGTACTCCTGCGTTGTTATCAATACTGGTGGATAATGGGTCTGTCCACTACCACCCTCTTAAATCAAATCTAGCTTCTTCGAGAATAGATGTGGATTGTCGTACGAACTCGTGTAACTTCTGTTCGTCGACAATGGACGTTACACAATTGTCAACGTAGAAAGATCTTCGTAATTGACTTACGATGTTTTCCTGATAGCACGCAGTTCCGTTTCTTACTCTTTCCTCACACTGCTCCAGATGAAAATCCATTACTGCCCCTAGGAGAAATGGGCTACTTGAAACACCAAATACGACTCGTGTGTGTCGATATATTAGTGTTTTTCCATCTGGGGCAATATGAAAAAAACACAAGAAATCCCTATCTTCTTTACGAACGGATATCTGCAAGAACGCCTTCTTGATGTCTGCTATTACTCCTATTTTTTGTAGCCTGAAACGAAGAAGATTGGATGGTATTAATTCGATTAAGTTTTGACCCTTTTCTACACATTGGTTCAATGAGGGCCCACCTTTTCCATAAGCAGAAGCGTCAAACACTGGACGGATTTTGGTTAAGCTATTTTCCTTAAATACCGGACGAAGCGGTAAATAATGGCCAACATCCCAGTTTTCTGTGGGTACTTCTTCGATAGTTTTTGATTGGGCTGGATCACTTAAACCAATATTATCTACCCCCAATAGTTGAGTGACAGACTCATCACTGCAAAATAAATTATTAGTTACATTGAAAACACTATTTTTAACTAATTTGTTGTCATATTCTGAGGTTTTACCGATGATAGTCCAGCCTAATTTTGTCTCAATCGCAACTAAACCGGATTGTAATTCTACTTTTCTCCCTGTCATAATTTTGCCTGCTATATCGGCTCCGATTAACAGATCAATTGGCCCTTCAGACACATCCGATAGTATAGTTCCCTTATTTTTTAATTCCTGAACCCAGGGACCACTATGTACTACAGGAACAGAATTGCAAATTACTTCTGAGTCTAATACCTCAAAATTACAACCATAATTTTTATCAGTCCTCCAAACTCTAACTTTATAGCAAGAATGCTTTTTATTTTCAGAACTAACGCCACCAAATAATGCATGCACAAGAGTTTCTTGTCGAATTTCTGGGTACCCCAATTTCCTAGCCATATTCTTTGTAATATAAGACTGTTGAGACCCGGTATCTATCAGAACTCTAACATTTTTTTCAACATTGCCTATCAATGTTACACAAAGGGTTTGCATCAAAACACTAGTAAAGTTAGTGTTAGCTAAATTTTGTTCAATGTGATCAACTCGTTCTACGCCTTCATTATTTGAAGAGTTCGTTACAGTTTTGTTACGATTCGGACATAATAGTGGTAAATGTTTACTTCCGCAAATGATGCATCTCAGTACAGCTTTACATTGTGCGGCTAAATGTCCTTTTCTGAGGCACCTGAAACAATGGCCCTTTGATTTAACAATTTCTTGTACTTCGGGCAGACTAAGTGCTTGTGCCTTGAAACAATTTTCACTCATATGTTGCCTGCCTTCACAGAATATGCAACACTTTTTCGGCTGAGACTTTACGTTTATTAGGTCAGTCGCAGTCGCTATATAAGGTTTATTTTCTTCTATCAGATTTTTCTTCTTCTCTTTGGAGGCAGGTTTAATTTCACTGGTTAAACCAGTTTTAGCCAAAGTTATCCTTTCTTCACTTTCTACCTCTTTTCGTAGAAATTCCAACAACTCATTCATAGGTTCTTCAGCATTACCCCTAACTCTCTTTCTTTCCCACTCTCTCAAAATATCTTCTGGAAGTGAAGATTCGACCAAAGGAAGTAACATGCATGCGTACTTATCAGTTGTCACACCTAGGGTAGACAGAGCTCTCAACTGTGTTTGCAACCGGTCGTAGAGTGAACTTAACGAATTGACCTTACAGGAAGTGGTTTGTAAAACTAAAGATAATAACTCCCTGACGTACATCTCAATTAGCAGGTCATCCCTACCAAATCTTTGTTTCATCAGTTCTATGGCGTTATCATAATTTTCTCCACACTGTGGAAAACTAGAGATTAGCGCCCTAGCAGGTGAGCCTTCGACTGTTGCTTGAACTAAATAATGGAATTTTAAATCTGAATCCATATCAAGATTTTCATGAATCTTTTTAAATTGAGACCAAAAATTAAGCCATTGCTTTATGTCACCGTTAAAAGAAACAAACTTTAATTTAGGGTACTTATAATACTTATAACCTGCAGCAGAAACAGATTCAGAACTAATTGAATTATTAGTTTTCTCATTTTCTTCAGTTTTTATTACAACATTTCTTTTATTTACTAACATAGTCCATCTATCTCTGTATGTTTCTACTTGGTCAAATTCTTGTGTAACCTCTGCTTCACTTAACTCAATAGAAAAAACAAGTTCTCTTACCTGATCGTCCAATTTAAATAAACGCTCAACTTTATCGGATAGCTTAGAAAATTCTTCAACTACCTTGTCATGATTACCAGACTTTACCATTTCTTCTAATTTGTTTGCCTGGGTTGTGAAAAGTCTTCTAATCTGCGTCCTCTCACATTTAAGTTTATTCAATTCCTTTTCAGACATTTTTCCTTCTTATATTTCCCCACAAGGGATGCCAAATGTTTTGTTAAATTAACGGGGAGAAGGAAATGAATTGAATAAATTTAAAACTATACAATAAATTAACAAAGGCCTTTTAGTCACAGAACAATTTTTTTACTATGTAGTACAACATGTGGTTAATTACAGCACTTATCAAAAAACAGAGAGGTTACAGATGTAACCTGTCATCGATAAACACAATAGTGATTTACAAACAATCGATTTCACATCGAAAATACACAACACTTATATAAATAAATCAGAGCTCCACTTTGGCAATAAACTGAAAGTTTTGATTATACAAATACAAAAATATAAGCACTATTTTAAGGAGAAAACAAAAAGATTAAATTTTAAAAGTCAATTATAAAGACATCTCAAATGTTTCTAAAAATAATAAAAATCCATAAATTCTTAGTTGTATTTTGCTTTTTCACTTGCTTTATGCAAAACGTCGTTTTCCTTAGAAATCATATTGTTAAATTCTGCACATTTTCAATTGCATAATATGATCATCATCTGTTCAATTGTTTCTGTTTGCTCTTTCAACGTTGGCGTTATGGCCTGGAATCGCAAAATAGTATTTTGCCAATTTTAGTAGTTCGGAATTAAATTCTTCATTATGAAATAATATAAAATCAGCAGTCCATTTTTTATGTGCCGAAAGTTTTTAAAAATATTTTATGAAATTCTGCCATTGGTCAAAAAGTTTACTAAATTAGTCAAAAAGGTAAGAGCAGTGGGAGTTTCCAACATCTCAACACAGTTGCATTTCCGCCACGCCATAAGATTGCTACTTTCAACGAGAAGAGGAAAAAGCCTAACAAATGCCAGACAGGCCGGACACACAAATATTTGTCCGGACACGGCCGTAAAAAGCCGGACAGATGGCACCCTACCTCCGCCCAACAGTCAAAACGCCCCCTTTCAATAGGGTCCATTATGAGTCCAGTATGTCCCTGATGACTAGAGACCGGATTTCAGTGTTATTGCACATTTAGTTCGCTTTGATTTAGCGCTCTCTAACCCAAGTAGCTATCTCATTTATAACCTAAGGATTCTTATTCTTAAATTTTATTTTGCACGAAATTGCACAAATTTGACTTTTTGAGCTTAATTGCACCAATTCGGGTTTCACGGCACGAAATTACACAATTGAACCAAATTCATCTCATTTCATTCAATTAACCATTTATATTTTGAAAATTTTACTTACGATTATTAGGCAACATTTATAATAATTATTTATATTAAATAGGTTAATTAGTTTTAAATTGAAAGTAAAAAGTCGCTTAAATTAAATGTATGTGTGATCTATTAAATGATCGTATTGAATTAGGAGCTTTGAGGATTTAGGCAAACATTGAGGATCGACGTACTTCCTAGAACTAAGACGTTTCCTCAGAAAAGTTTACTCCCCGCTTCCCATTTCATTCCCCACTTCTGATTTAGCACAAAGGGCTAGTTGTTGACAAGATTTTAAACTATCAACTTTGAAAGTGCCAAAAACGTCCGCGAATGTTTCTACAAAAATGAAACAAAGGACAGATGAATATCCAGAGCTGATATTTGTTTGAAACTCTCGAAAAAAGCTTAAAACAAATTGAAAATGAAAAGGGAAGATGTTTGTTTTCAAAATTCGAGTAAATCCTTGAGAAAAACTGCGGTTACTTTCGTTAAAAAAATTAAATAAAATACAATAAAAAATTATTATATCAACGGAAAGGAAATAGAAACTGATAATCTGGATCCATCCACAATCGCATGCTACAAAAATTGTCCTATTACGTCCTTTTTTTTTTTTTTTTCGTCTAATCCTCCATTTATTCACAATATACAATAGGAATTGAAAGGAATTTAGGGTTAGGATCTTGGATTGCCTTGCGGCATTTGAAGATGGGAGTCCTCGGCAGCTGCTGGATCCACTCTGTTGACGGATGGTCTTCCTTCTTCTATGTTAAGCGAGGAGGAGTCACACTGCTGGCGGTGGTGGTTCAAACGGGTCAGTCTGTTGAACCTGAACCCCTTCCAGTGAGTACGTCTGCTAAGGGGGTCAAACCTTGCCACCTCCCAGGCCTGGGAGGCGGGGCTACGTCCCTTAAGAGAGGGTTGGAACAGTTTCAGCCCATCAAAGAATTGATGCTACATGCCTACATGCTACATGCTACATGCTACATGCCGCCGCGGCCAATGTAGGTCGGGATGGAAGGCATCCTCAGCTGTTCTAGGATGTGACTGTTTTTGGCCCTCTCAAGGTTGGTACCACGGACGATTCGACGAAGGACGGTGTTCTTGAACGTTTGGAGGGCATGTAGTGTACTCTTGTACATGTGGTGCAGCAGTGGAGCTCCATGGAGTAGGGTGGGTCTAATTATGGATTTGTATATCTGGAGCTTGAGGCAGAGGGATAGTTGGGATAGAGGCGGTAGGTCTTTGCCCTGGCCTGTTTGATCCTGCTCTTCACGTGGGTGGAGAAGGTCAGGTGTCGGTCAATGTTGACCCAAAGATATAGGATGGAGCTGGATATTGGTTGCTCAACAACTACCGCCTCGGAGTGTTTGATGGAGACCACTGGAGCCGTGAAGATGTTAAACAGGATTGGTCCAAGTACTGACCCCTGTGGTACACCGGTGGTGAGGACTGGTTGAGACAGGCTCTCACCGACTCGTACGATGAAAGATCTTCCGCTAAGATAGCTTCTGATCAGTCGGCATAGGGCGGTAGGGAACCTGTATTCTTCCAGTCGGCGGAGTAGTAGGGGGTGTGAGACACAATCAAAGGCCTGTGTGCAATCCAGCGAGATGAGCGCAGTGGCTTTATTCCTATACATCTGGTCGATGGCATAGGCCTGAAGCTTGGCCAGATGGTGTTCGCAGGAAACCGGTCTGTTCAGGTGGTATGACTTCTTTACGGCGACAGTGGTCGAGAATATGGTAGTGAGCCAGTCTTTCGAACACCTTGCTGATGTGAGAGAGGAGGCTGATAGGACGGTAATGTTCCGCTACGTTACCACGTCTCTTAGGTTTTAAGAGGGGGACCACCACAGCCCGTTTCCAGAACGTGGGGGAATAAGCAATCCGGAAACACGAGTTGAAGATGTTTAGTAGGAAGGGTTTACCCTTCCTAGGAAGCATCTTCAGCATAGTTGACGGGATCCCGTCCAGTCCGAATGCTCTTCTCCCTTTCAGGCGGTGGAGAACAGACTCAAGATCCTTGAAAGTAGAGAAGATGGACATCTCATTAGGCCTTGCCAGAGGTCCGTGGGGTGGCAGTGGTGCATCAGCCGTCCTCTTAGCATCCTTTGCTGAGTATGCTCTGGCTAGGTGTTCTGCCTGTCCAGCGGGTGTTAGAAGCTGGTCATCGTCAGTGATGAGGAGGATGGAGGACCAATCTCCAGAACTGTCTGTGGTCGTTATGGGTCTGCCGGAGCTGGTTATGCCACAAAGCTGTCTTCCAATCGCTCATTAGCCTGGCGATTTGCCGGGTCATGGCGTTGATAGCAGGCTTGAGGGTTTAGTCCCGCGTTCGAAGAAGACAGAAGACGGACAGAGGAACAATCTCCGGAACATTACGTCCATAGATGTGGAACGTTCCTTTTCTTTGCTAAAGAACATTTTATTAAGTGAGAGGCGGCATAATTTTACTGAGAAATATTTTGAAATTTATAATGTCGTACATTTTCAGGAAACTTTTAAAAACTAATTTATTTTTCAAAAACATTTAATTAAATTTTGATTCGACGTAAAAGGAAATTTTAATAAAGATATTTTATATTTATTTTAATAAACAATTTTTTTCATCTCCTTTTTTTCCCAAATTATAAAGTATTTTAGATTGAATTAACACTAAAACGAAACGTTCGTCGAAATGTCCTTAAGTTTATTCAAGGCTGGTTAAGTTTTGCATATGTGTGTAAATAAATGGATTGCTGCATGTATTAAGTTTTTAAATTCACGTTTTGAGTTTTTTACTGCTCGATTTTGCATATTTTGAGTTTTTGACTGCACGATTTTGCATGTTTTGAGTTTTTTTACTGCAGTTTTTTTGATTTTTTACTGTACAAAAATCCGTTCTCTACTGATGACAACATAGCCTCACATCATCATTTCTGACTTATTCGGTTTATTGGCTTCTTACTATATTCTCGAATAAACTAATTCTATTGTTGTAATTATATCATCGTTATAGGTGATTAACTCTCCTCCCTCTTATGACATTAAAATTAGAGACGTCTCTATCTGAATCAAATTTACTTCTACAGTGTTAAGGTTTTTGTCCATAAATCATCTATTTTTTGAGTTGTTGAAAGTAAAAGTTTGTATTTTTGATATTTTTAAGAAAATACCAACAAAATTGAAATTGTTTATAAATAGATTAATATTAATATTGAAAGATGAAAACTGTTTATAGAAATTCGTCGAAAATTTTCTCTTTGTTAGATTTGTGAAGAACCACGATCCTTGAAAAATGTATATAGATTTCAAGATGAAAATATGAAATAAAAATATGCGGTTAAGATTTATTTGCGTTGCTTGTTATGAAGTCGACCTCCTACAAGCCTGCTAACAAAAATATTCGAATCTTCCACTGCCTACGACCCTTTGAATGTACCTACCTGTGACCAAAAACTTCATTTTGAACTTAATATGTCCAAGAAAAATTACCAAAAACCTATCAGGTACTACTCAAAGAGTGCGCACGCAACATAAATTATTTCTTTTTAGTATTCGCTTTTCTCCCTCCCCCCCCCCCCCCCTGTGATACCTCAAGATCTCATATACCCTCTAATTGTATACGTGATGTATTGTTCAAAAATATCACGATTTACATAAATAATAATAATAATAAAAATTATAAAACCTTTGAAAAAAAATCTCCACAATTATATTTCAGACCCATCTGGAAATTCTTGATAACTAATCACATATCATAATTAATGTTCTTCGAATATTATAAATAAGAAAGTAAAACCTCTTGGAACGGTCATTTTGATTTATTCATTTATTTGTTTTTTTTTACTCACACTATTATTAAGAAGGTTTTAGTGTCCATATCGGATCGTAATAATATTTTATTATAATGTAATTATATTATTTAGGGAATGTTTCAATTACACACAAGGTAATTAATTTTTTGAACATTTATATTTTATAATTATATACAAATTTACAATTATATGAGCCTTAGGAACCAAAGCACCCGGCCATAACTGTTTTAATTGTTTTATCGAAACAAATATATCATTATTAAAACATTTATTAATATTTATCAACTATTTTTGGTATGTTTTACATGGATTGGTACTTGACTATAAAAATAATATTAAAATCTATATATAAGACCAGCGTTATATTGATTAGAAGGTCTTCCTGCCCACTGTCTTTGAAATCCCGCATAGGCATCCAGTTCTCCATTCCTCCCCCTGTACAAGTTGTGGTTGACTGTGGCACCGAGGCCGTAGTCTGTCCTGGAGGGTTGTCCCTGCTGCCAGCTGTGCTGAACGAATCCTGTGGCATCTACTCCTGTCTTTCCGTTGCTCCAGACATTCTTTTGGCCATCGTACCTGATGGTTCCAGATTTTTCAGAACCACCTCCGGACAACTGCGGCGATCTTCTTTCTCTCAGCTGAAGACAGAATTAAAATTTTTAAATTAGATATTATATTTAATTCAATGCCTATTTATTGATGCATTAATTAAAAAAGTGTCGCCTATTACCTGCGGCTCAAAGTGAGCAAACGGTTCTAAATCGTTTATTTCTTCTAAGTAGCCTACTGCTGCTGCAGAAGTGCTAATAGGGTAGCTTGATATTGTCGCAAGTGCAAACAAGATAACGAATTTGAACATCTTAGAGCCTGGAACAACAATATGCATAGGTAAATGTTAACTTCTTCAAGGCCATGCGATATAATTTTTTTTTTTTAAATGTACATTTGTTTATATCAAGTTGTACAATCAAGACAATCAAGTACTATGTATTCTTTATAGTACATAAATTAGGTTTTATTTCTAATATTAAAATAAACTGTCTGAATAAAAAAATTCAATATTACTAACTGGAGCATTTTAACAGTTTGCTTTGGCTTAACGTTCATATATATTCCCACTAGGGTAGGGAGAACAAGTTATCCTGCAGATTACCAACCTATAGCAATACATCCCCCACAAAATAAGAGTCAACCAGCCCAGGATGGGTTCTAATCGGAGTCGCAGAGGTTAAGAGAATAGTTAAGTGACTAATGATTTAATACTGTTGGCTACCACGACATCATTTTATTATTTTAACTCATTGTTATATGAAAGCGATAATCCCTAATAAAAATAATTATGGTAATACTTTAGAAAAGAACTACGGACTCAATCTTTCACTAATATGCGTTCAATGATATTAAATGAAAACAAATAGTCTTGATTATGGGGCAAAAATAATTATTTAATTTATATTTTAGAATTATACTTGGACATTTTATAATTGTTGTGATTGTAATTTAGCTGATTTTTTTTTTTCACTATAAGCTCAAAACGAAACGATGAATAAAAATGAATAAAAAAAAAAGAAAGAAATTACGGTAAATGACGAAGTTTACTTTGACAATAATAGCCGATCCATGAGATATAACATAGATATACCATTGTCACGTTTCCGAAGAACGGACGGACAACGCTTATCATGGATCCTACTGCAAGGTATGAGAATAATAACCTGGATCAATAAGGTGAAGTAGAAACAAAGAAAATGGAAATATATGGAAAGTGTATCCCTTTCTTTAAAGAGAAATTCCGCGAGACATTTGAAAATAAAGAATTTTTCATGAAAGGCTTATGGTTTGGGTCTAGCACTATATCTCGAGATGGGTATACTATGCTTCTTGCAGGACCTGAGCGTGGATGCGAGGGGTATTGCGATGATGGCCGAAAATATAATGTTGGACTCCCTGGGCATTATCCATCACCTCTTGCATAGTGTTTAATTTTTTTTTCTTTTTATCGCTTATCTATTTAAATATGCATATGTATATATTTTGTTGTGAGAATATTGATTTTAAAAAACAGAAAAAAAAATAAAAGAAGAATGTAAGATATGGTAAGTAATATGAGAAGTAGAGATGGTAAAGGCAATAATATGAATTATTATCATTTTTGGGTTAATGCTGTCTTGAAAGAGATAGATAAATATGCTGTGTGTATAGCAACTCGAAGAAGTTGGGAAGCAATGTGCTTTTGCATTCATAAAGCATATCTCTCTCTTTACTAACAATAAGAATATGGGTTTTCTGACTATTAATAACAATAAGTGTGTGTAATCAAAAAAATGTAATCCATATTATGTGTTAACATTCATTTCCATATAATGAGCTTATTAGAATCCTCTTCAATTGCACCTCCTGTGCAATAAAATCCTTATAATCAAGGATTAATTATTTTTTTTTTCTTTAGCCATATGGGCTTAGAAAAAAAAAATTATAAACATCTAGGATACGCTTTCACCGTCCATAAATTAAAAATTAATTAATGTATCTTTACTGTTATTAGAGAAACAAAATATATAACATTATACCGTTCTGAACCTGGTGGATCGATACCTCAAATTGATGTCAACTGCACAAAGGAACAGTGAACTCTATTTGGGTACTCTTTCTCATTCTTTTTATATCTGTTTCTTTGCCTGGCTATCCCAGAGGTTTTCCCGTGGATAGGACCGACCTAAGAATCGCAAAACGATATGAGCGGGGTTACGCTCTTGACCCTGTCGCGATAAATTAAAATAGGCATATGTTTGTTTATATATATAATGTATATCCCACCCTCCCCCACCATTAAAATACTACAATACCTCCGAAAGCTATTTCTAAATTAAATAAAATTAAACAATATTGATTGTGATTTCATTACTTTGAAAACCTTTTTGTTAACTTATTATTTTTTGTAAAAACTTTTCAAGTTTTGCCGCCTCCGGAAATCTTCAGCCTGAGGTAGTTCCGGGGCCTTTGTAAATATATATATATATATATATATATATATATATATATATATATATATATATATATATATATATATTATGCATAGTGTTATTTTATCAGTATATATACTGTTTTTTTTTTATTATTATTTATTTATTTTTATGAAATGCTATTTGAAATATTCCGATCACATTACAATATTCCTGTTCATTTTATCGTTTTAATTAATTTAGGTAACAACCACTCCTCCACCAAATTGGTCAAACCCGCATCACCCTTTCAGGTAGATTCCATTCTTATAGTTTTAATTAGGATTATATTCTTTAGTGTGTTATATTTATATTTTCTTATTTCGTCTTCTCTGATGTAAGAATATGCAACATAAGTTAAAATCAGTTAACCTCCCAATAAATGGAATAAAATCTATCAAAAATATAAATAATAAAAAAACAAAAAATCTATATAATACAAAAACAATTAAAATGATTGAAATAGGCACAATAAACGTGAGAAGTCTATTAGGAGAATGGAGACTCGAAGAACTGGAAAATGCTCTGAATGTCACGGAAATTAAAATTCTTGGTATAGCTGAAGTTAGAAGACTGGGTGAGAGTATTCAAGAGAGGAAGAACGGCTACATATTTTACCATTATGGACTAATTAATGGGCAAAGGGGAGTAGGTTTTATGATTCACAAGGAATATAAAAAATACATTGAGGAAATGACGGGTATTTCTGATCGAATAGCTAAGCTTAAATTAAAAATAGGAAAGCACAGACTTACAATAATTCAAATATATGCTCCCACAAGCACCTCATCAGAAGAAGAGATAGAAGATTTCTATGAACATCTGAATAATACTATTAAACCTATCAAAGTAAACTATAATAACCACCTGATTATTATGGGAGACTTCAATAGTCAAGTAGGGAAGAAAAAATTCAAAGAAGAAATAGCTGTTGGACCATATGGATACCCCAAACCACGTAATGTAAGAGGTGAAAAACTAGTCTCTTATTGCGAACAAAATAATTTTAAAATTATAAATTCCTTTTTTAAGAAAAGGCAAGGAAGGAAGTGGACTTGGCTTTCCCCTAATAATCTCCATCGAAATGAAATAGACTATATTATATCCCCAAATCAATCCATATTTAAAAATATTGAAGCAACTCACCAATTCTCTTTCTATACCGATCACAGATTACTTAAGGCAACCATCAAGATTCCTTCTCGTTTCTACAGTTTCCGAAAACTTGAAATACCCAGAAAGATAGATGTAGAAGAATATAAAAAACAAATAACAATATTATTAAGTAAATACAACTCGCAAAAATATGATGATCTTCAAATATCGTATAATGAATTAGAACTAGCAGTAATAACAGCAGCCAGAAATTCTCACCTAAAGGACACTAATCATAAATCAAAGCTATCTGAAAATACATTAACTATGATTAGAGAAAGAGAAAATAGGAAGAAAAAAAAGAAGACAAGTAAAGAACAAATAGAATACATTATACTTTGCAAAAAAGTAAAATACAATATTAGAAAAGATATAGATAAATATAATCGAGATATAATCGAGAAGCTTATAGAAGAAAATGCAGCTGTCAGAAAAGCAAGAAGGATCACTTCGGTAGGAAAGAAATGGATCACCAAGTTACACAGTACCAGCGGTCAAGCACTAACAAACAGAATAGATGTCCTGAGCAGTGCTACTTCTTTCTACAGGGATCTTTATTCAGACAGCACTAAAATATTAATAAATGAAAACTCAAATATCGAACAGAACCCAGAAAAATTCATAGATTTCATTGAAGATGAAATATTCGTACTTATTCAAGAAATCAAAAATGAAAAAAAAGCCAGGTAGAGATGGGATCAAAGCTGAACTTATAAAAAGCGTACCTCATATTATGACCCCACCAATAACAAAATTATTTAATAAAATTATACAAATGAATAAACTACCCTCACAGTGGTTGGAATCAGACATTCTATTAATCCACAAAAAAGGTAACAGACAAAACCTAACCAATTACCGCCCTATAAGTTTAATTCCTGTATTTGCAAAATTGTGTTCCAAAGCCCTCCAGAAGAGATTAAAAAACCAAATAAACGAAAACCAACCTCCAGAACAAGCTGGATTCCGCAAAGGGTACTCCACAATTGACAATTTACACACAATCCACCAAATTATCGAAAAATCCAACGAATATCAAATACCAGTATATTTTGCCTTTATTGACTACAGCAAAGCATTTGACACCGTAAAGCATAATTTCCTATTCAAAAGTCTTCAAAATAAGCTATCAACAATGACATAATTCGTATTTTACAACATTGGTATAACAATAGTAAAGCCCGAATAATTCTCGAAAAACCTGGAGCTGACTTTCCGTTAGAAAGAGGAGTAAAACAAGGAGATCCTTTATCACCTGAACTCTTCAATTGTATTCTAGAAGAAGTATTTCGAAAACTGGACTGGGAAAAAATGGGAATAACTATCAATGGAGCAAAACTATCGAATCTGAGATTTGCAGACGATATTGTCCTGATTTCGGAATCTATTGAAGAAATAAATTGCTTGCTGCAGCAACTAAACGAAGAAGGGAAAGAAGCAGGACTAGAAATCAACTATAACAAATCTTTCCTAATGACAAACAGAAACAAGGAAGAAATTTACGTTGAAGATTGCAAGTTAGAATGGGTCGAAGAAACCGTTTATCTCGGGCAATATATATCTTTTGAAGAAAGATTTAAAAAAGAATTAAAAAGGCGAACCAAAATAGCTTGGTCTAAATATTGGTCAAACAAAGATATATTCAAAAGTAACATGCCTATCGCCCTGAAGAAAAAGTCTTCGATATTTGCATTCTACCTTCCCTAATTTACGGTTGCCAAACTTGGCCTGCAAACAGACATATAATTAATAGCCTAGCTATTACCCAAAGAGCGATGGAAAGAAGCATGCTAGGGATAAAATCCGTAGCAGGAAGATGCGCAAAATAACCAAGACAAAAGATGCGGTGAACCCTTCCTAGAAATTAAGTGGAAATGGGCAGGCCACATAGCAAGAATGGACAGTAGAAGATGGGCCAAAAGAACCACAGATTGGTATCCTGTCCATTCAACACGGAAGAGAGGAAGACCTAGTTCGAGATGGCGGGACGACATTGTCTATGGTACCGGTCAGCAAATGTATCCTGTCCATTCAACACGGAAGAGAGGAAGACCTAGTTAACGACATTGTCTAGGGATAAAGTCATCATCATTTGGAAAAAACTGGGAGAGGCTTTTGCCCAAAGATGGGCCACTTTTCCTTGAAAAAAAAATGTAAATTTCTTTTATTATTTTGTAATTATCTTATGTGGAAATAAAGGAGCTATTATTATTATTATGTTATTATAATATTATACATAGTGTTATTTTATCAGTATATATACTGTTTTTTTTTTATTATTATTTATTTATTTATTTATTTTTATGAAATGCTATTTGAAATATTCCGATCACATTACAATATTCCTGTTCATTTTATCGTTTTAATTAATTTAGGTAACAACCACTGCTCCACCAAATTGGTCAAATCCGCATCACCCTTTCAGGTAGATTCTATTCTTATAGTTTTAATTAGGATTATATTCTTTAGTGTTTTTTATTTATATTTTCTTATTTCGTCTTCTCTGATGTAAGAAAAATATCAGTTTGACAAATTACAAATTGATATTGTCTTATTTTCTTGTAACACAACTTAACAACATAACTATCAACATGCATTTGGTGTTCTATAAATTGGTATTTTGTTATTCTAGTTCCTGTTTATCAGCAGTTAACTACATTACTTTTAACATTGATTTAGTGTTTTCTGTATTCGTGTATTAATTTATTGTGAGCGGAACCAGGGGTCGAGAAGTGGTAGAAACACAATTATTTCAGATATTTAAAATTAAAAAGTTGTTTATTATAAATTAAACTGTAGGCAAATACTTCACGGACCACACCTGGACAAAAGACTTATCATAAACAAATTTACAAAATCAAGAAGACAAGAATTGATCGACTGTTTATTACCAACTTTATCATCTTCCAGTATTACGGGGCAGAACATTGGTCTTCCCCACAACAAGTACATATAAAAAAATACAAATCCTTTAATCTCTAATCTTTCGCAAAATTATCAACACATGGCGGTACATTTAAGCCAGATATTACATAATGACAGAAACATATCTTTTTTAAAAACATTTATTCAATAATAATTAGACAATTAAAAAGTATTTAAATTTTTTTACTCATAATCACCAATATCCAATCATACAAAACACAGAAGAATCTCTTGTCTTCCTGACCAATTTTTATTCATTTTTATTGGTTCTAAGATATATGTATTTGTAATCTACTAGAAATTGAATAATATGGATATTCTATATGAAAGAGACATCTAATAAAAAGAAAGTTTAAAAAAACTAAATAAAAGCGCTTTAAGATTGTGAATACATTTTTTTATTAATGTTGAGGGTAGATAAAATTTGATTAGTCATCCAAAAACATGCCCTACGGCAACCTACTCTATTTGCCTAATACCCGACATAACTTATAATTACAGTAGATCATTCCCGCCAGCCATTGCCAACACATGTCTGTTGGTGAGAAACGTCTTTTCACTAACAAGGGAAGGACACGCTCAGTCTCTCACGGATCTTGTTGAACATTTTTTTGGAGGTTCCATGTCAAAAATATCAGACACGTATTTTGCTTTTCCGACTAACATGGACCCTAGAAGCTGATAAAAAAATGAAATAGCATTAAACTAATTAATTTTATTCTAGAGTTTAAATATTATATCAATAAGATTCTTGCAATTAAATGTTTTATTTTTGAGTGAAAATGTAACTAAAAATACAGCCGCTTTATAGATTTTGTTTTAGGTCAATTAATCTCTTATAAAGACCTAAATAAGAGGTGGAGAGACGTGGACCCACAACAAGAAAAATATTAACCTACTTGATAGGTTTGAAATAGTAATTCTTAGAAGAATTCTGGGGGCTGTGCGTGAGGATGGTCAGTGGCGGCGAAGGAAAAATATCGAACTGTTCCAGCTTTACTAAGACATGAGCATCTCCTCTCACAGCAGGATACAAAGGCTAAAATGGCTTGGTCACATGATGAGGATGAGTGATAATAGAGTGACCAGTAGAGTAAACAAAAATGTTCCAGATGGCCAGCGACCCCGTGGTAGGCCAAAGGGTCGATGGAGGGATGGCGTAGGACAGGATCTCCGGCGGCTAGGGATCTCTGTCATGGGTGACTGATCGAGGGAGATGGTTGGCTATTGTTGAGCAGGCCATGGGTAGTGTTAGCGCCTGTTGAGCCGATAGAAGAAGAAGAATTAAACTCTAAAAAAATGATTAGATCTTCAAAGGAAACTACCTTTATAAGATTTTTTAATATAAAAAAAATACACCAGATTCTAATTCAGCGCCCTCAAAAACATTGAAAAACGTATATTAAATAAAATTAAAAAAATATAATTTTTTCATCCCTTCAAATAGGATGAGATTTTTGAAGCAGTTAATGATAACGTTTCTTTAAAACGTCATTGCTTTTTTACACAATTGAACTTGATTGGTATCGCTGGAACGAGCCTCAGCTTTATTTTCCTAAAGGTAACAACTTTTTCCTTGGTAAAACACAGGAGTTTTATTGCTGTATAAATTGTTCTTATTATCAGGGGAAATTGACTCTCCACGAAAGCAGGGCTGAGTCATAATGCTTTTTTAGCTGGTATTTACAGTGAACACAAGAAGGCGTGGTTTTTTTACGATGGAAATATAAATTTTGATAATTTTTAGTTCTGGAGCCTGTAAACAATTTATAAATTAGTTCATTAGAGACAGTAGGGACAATTTACTGACTATCGGTTAGCAAACGATTGAGTAAATGTTTTTCTTGATTGATTTTAATTCATCTTCAGCCTGTTTTTACCTTAAGTTTGCCCCTTGCATCAGTTTCCTTGCTCCTTCATTCTGTGTATTCAAGTCATTAAGAGTCGTTTAAGCTGCGATGATCACTTTAGAATTATGACTTTTCAAGAATTCTTTACGTTACATCGCTTCTTCAAATAATACTCAAAATTAGCAGCTAACCCAGATATAAATATTGTTAAACAAGAAATTAATAAAAAATATCATCATAATTATAAATTAATTCACAAAACCGAATTAAAGCCTTGGCTTTCATTACGCTATACTTTCAAGTACAGAGAGACAGGCAACATTAATACGACCAAATTTAGGATGTCCAAAACCTATCGATGATCATTTTATTGAAATGTAAGTGCTCAGAAGACGCAGTTCAACATATAGGCTCAGTAGATTTAGGATTTGGTAAGCCACTAATTCACAATGAGCTGAAAATTTGGGGATCAGCTGGAGTGGGGATGGAGCAGGGCTCGATGGCTGAGTGAGTTAGGGCGAGGGTCTCAGCACACTCGATACTGAAGGTCGTGGGTTTGAATCCCACCTAGCGGGTTAAAATTTATTTCATGGCGAACTCAGGAATAAATCATGACCTTCCTACCCTTGCTAGAATAAGTTGTTAACCAGTAGGATAACCCGTCCTTCCTGCCCCAGCTCAAGTACATAAGGACCTTAAGTCCAAATAAACAAACAACAAGAAGAATATATCACAATTTCTCATGTTAGCTTCTATCCAAAATGGTGGATCAAAGATGGCCACCAAGCTCTTTTTGCTCTTGGCCAAAACGAATATTTTTCACTAAACACACAACTAAAGTACACAAAATTTTCTACATTTTTTATTCGTAAAGGTTCTTTGAAGGACCAACCGTGTTCTACCGCTAGAGCGCGTAAAAAAATGGGCGGAATTGCCGGACAGTGGAAAATCCACGATGATGCTGAACTCATTCAAATAAATTCAGAAATGCGAGAAACACGAAATGTACAGATGTATATATCACACATCTGTATATATAGTCCGGCAATGTTCCCAATTTTTTTAAATGCTCTAGCGGCAAAACGGTTGGTCTTTTATATATATAAATATATTTATGGCCGCACTATATAAACATATGAATTACATATAAATTTGAGCTATATATACGAGTCTTGACGTAGTATCCTCCAGTAGTTTAGTCTGGGGATATCCATACTATCTCAATATAGTCAGGTTCCTTCAGGATTATCAACCACCTTCGATTTCATCCCTTAATGATATCCTATATTATTTATAACCTCATTTATTTGCTACACTCTGTTGGTCCCTAATAAACTTACTAATAACTTTACCCTGATAATACTTCTGTTTCAAGCAAAAATGGAGAAGTTAAAATAACTGATAGTCCTAGACCTATAAAGGTATTATTAATTTAGGATGTAGGTAGTATTGGGTATATGATATAGTAAGTAGTATTGGGTATAATATTTGGTAGTATTGGGGTATGCAGACAAAGATACACAGCAATTAAAAATATTTTTTTAATTTATTATTCCGACATTTCGATTTGCATTGCAAGCCTTCACCAGGGTTTCAGGAGGAGAGGTGGACTGAAATGGGCAAAATAGCCGGACAGTGGAAAATCCACGATTTTCGACACTGTTTGTGTTCAATGATGCTGAACTCATTCAAATAAATTTAAAAATGCGAGAAATACACTACGTAGCTCACATGCATATATAACTCATCCGTATATATAGTCAGTCCATTTCTCTTCCTGAAACTCTGATTAAGGCTTGCAATGCAAGTCGAATTGTCGGCATAATAAATTAAAAATTTATTTTTAATTGCTGTGTATCTATGACTGCATACCCCAACTACCTACATCCTAAAATACTTCTCAGTCAACTAATACCCCATCAATATTATTAATTTAGTTCTCTGGTTGTCAACCTGATACTTGGAAAAGTTTTTGGTTTTTCACCTATTAAAGCTCGATAATGTTTGGTGATCGGACAATAACGTCTTTTGATTTTATCAGGATTTACTCAAAATGTACACGTTTTATGATTTATTGACGGTGTTATAGATGAAAGTGATTTACGCTACTCTTTTTTTAATTACTTAACTAACGTTAATTGAAATCTTGTTGCTATGTTCCTGCACAGCTCGGGACATTATACATTTTACCTCTACTAATTTAGATCTTGTTTCTTTTCACACCATAGCCTCCATTAATTGGTATCTAATTTATTGGACTTATCTTTTTTTGACGAGATACAGCGTTCACCAATTTATTTCAACTTAGTGACAATATTATAAATTAATATGATTGATGAGAATATTTTACTTAATGATATAATAATATAATTCGGATATAATGGAATGAATGATCGTTGAATCTAAAATTATTTATCAACGGAATACATTACTATGAATTTACTAACTGGAAAGCACACAATTTACTTCCTAAAACTCAATTCTGACTATTTACATTTGTTTACTTATATTTAGTGTTTAAATATTTCTCATTCTACTTATTCTCATAACTAATGACCGGATTTCTGTGTTGTTGCACATTTAGTTCGCTTTGATTTATCTCATTTATAACCTAAGAATTCTTACTCTTAAATTTTATTTTGCATGAAATTGCACAAATTTGACTTTTTGAGCTTAATTGCACGAATTTGGGTTTTACTACACGAAATTGCACAATTGAACCAAATTCATCTAATTTTATTCACTTAAACATTTATTTTTTGAAAATTTTACTTAGGATTATTAGGCAACATTTATTTATATTAAATAAGTTTTCAATTGAAAGCAAAAAGCCGCTTAAATCAAATGTATTTGTGACCTACTACTTATAAATGATCGTACTGAACTAGGAGCTTTGAGGATTTAAGCTAACATTGAGGATCGCCGTACTCCCTACAACTAAGACGTTTCCTCAGAAAATTTTACTCCCCGCTTCCCATTGTATTCCCCACTTCTGATTTAGCACAAAGAGCCAGTTGTTTGCAAGATTTTAAACTATCAACTTTGAAAATGCCAAAAACGGCCGCGAGTGTTTCTACAAAATTAAAACAATCGACAAATAAATATCCAGAACTTATATTTGATGGGAAGGTGGTGGTTAGTTTTTACTGTGTGGTAAAGTATCGTAATGAAATTTTAGGCCGATAATTTTCAAAGTTTTAAAAATTTACGAATAAATAAGAATAAGACGAAATAAAATCAATGTTGAAAAAAAAAAAAAATTAAATCCACTGGCTATCATATCCGATTTAACGTTTATTAAATCGCACATGTCATCCGCCCTTTATTAAATACGATTGGAATCCCGAAATCAATTCTTGAATTCCTAAATCGAAATTATTGAAACTCTCGAAGAAAGCTTAAAACGAATTAAAAATGAAAAGGAAAGATGTTTGTTTCCAAAAATTTCAAATTTGAGTCAATCCTTGAGAAAAACTAGACTAGAGAAAAACGACGCTGATAATCTGGATCCATCCACAATCGCATGCTACAAAAACTGCCCTATTAAGTCCATAGATGTAAAACGTTCCTTTTCTTTGCTAAAGAACATTTTATTAAGTAACAGGCGGCATAGTTTTACTGAGAAATATTTTTAAATTTATAATGTACATCTTCAAGAAACTTTTAAAAACTAATTTATTTTTCAAAAACATTTAATTATATTTTGATTCCACGTAAAAGGAAATCTCAATAAACATATTTATATTTCTTTTAATTAACAATTTTTTTCATCTCCTTTTTTTCCCAAATTTCAGATTGAATTAACAATAAAACGAAACGTTTGTCGAAATGTCCTTACGTTTATTCAAGGCTGGTTAAGTTTTGCATGTTTGTGTAAATAAATGGATTGCTGCATGTATTAAGTTTTTAAATTCACGTTTTGAGTTTTTTACTACACGATTTGGCATGTTTTGAGTTTTTTACTGCACGATTTTGCATATTTTGAGTTTTTTACTGCACAAAAATCCGGTCTCTACTCATAACCTTTATCAATTTTATCTTCGGGCCTGAAACTTGAAATATCTACTTGCTCTTATCCCATTGGACAGGTAGCCATCCAGAACTTGCAATACACCGATCCTAATTTCTTGCACAACCTTAATACTATGCAAACTCAACCGCTTCACCTTAACCCTTAAAGGATGCCGCAAACCCTTAAAGCTTTTAATATTTAATTACTATTATATTAGAAGAAGATGATCAGGGGTGCAGTCAAAAAGAATCAAGTACAAACACTATGATTGAGTTAGACCTGCCTTGCAGGTCGAAACGTGGGCACTCAAATTATAGTTTTTTACTTGGACGTGTTATTTATTTTCGACTGCATTCCTGATCATCTTCTACTTATATCATACTTAACAGTCAACTATAATTTCCTCATAATTAATTAATATAGGTTGTTGGTTATTTGGCTGTAAGCTAAATGCATTACATTACTTTTCCCGAATAAATCGTCATAGAAGACTGTATCCTCCCACTATTCCCCATCTTACTGACCTGAACCCAAGAAAAACCGAGGATCATTTAAAAAACAAAACAGAAAGATAACAAAAAATAGATTAAAACGTAAAGAAAATTTCTCAAGACATGATAAATTATGTAAGACAATCGTTTTTGTTATCGCTTCTGTTGCTATCTTTGGAAATAACAAGCTGTGCTGTAAATTACGGAGTAAATGTTAATATCATTATATGTCAGAATTAAAAAAAGTTTGAAACCAAAACATCGATACTTGGTGAAATTTATAATAAACCCAATGAATTTAGTTAAACTTCTAGTTATTAAACAACAAAATAAAATCTAAAAAATAAAGAATGAAAAACAATAACAGAATTCAGAGTAAACAATTTAACAAAGGTACAGGAAGTGGTCATATTTTTGTATTACAATTGATTTCAGATCAATTTGTTATTAATGTCTGCATAAATAACGATAGATAACAGGTCATATGAAACTTTTTTAAAAAATATTGTATTTTGGCGCTACAACCAGATTACGGGTCTTGGCCTCCTCCAATCGTCACTGCCTTCGACTCCTCCTTTTTGATTAATTTGATGTGTCAGCAACATTTTAGACATCTCAACTTTTGGCATCCTTGCGATATGCCCTGATACCTCAGACGCCATAACTTTATTTCACTGATCACATCTGCCTCTCCCAAAGCGAGGTATAGTTATTGGTTGGTGCGTCACCTCCATTCTTCTCCCATCATAACACTTTCAAAAATTCGGTGAAGTACTTTCCTTAATTAATAGCTCTTTTTTAGAAGCCTTAATTAGTGTCCAGCATTCCGATCTATACAGGATTACGGGTCCCACAAGTGTTTTATAATAGATGAAGCATTGTCTTCCTTGAGAGTAATCGCCTGCTCAGCTGCTTGCTTAATCCAGAGTAACATTGGTAGGCTGCGGTAATCCTACTTCTAATCTCCACATCGAGGTTATTGTCCTGGGTGACTATAGATCCCAAGAACCTAAATTCTGCAACCTTTTCAAAGTTATATGTTCCTATAGTCACATCTTCAACTGGAATAGGAACTTCCCCTGTAACCATGTAATTGATTTTTAACTGGTTCATTTCCAGCCTCAGACTACTGAAACATATTAGAAAGCTTTAATAGAAACAGAAGAGTGTGAAGAAAGGAACCAATTTAGATTTTTTTTTAAATGGTAAAATACAGGTTCTCAAGCAAACAAGAAAATAGAGCCAAAACGAAAAATGCTGCATAGTGAAATGATGATGCCATTTTGGAGGAGAAAGAAAAAATGTTTGAATATATAAAATGGTTCTTCGTCGTCCTCGACAGGAATTTGAAGAAACCGTTTTTATTTAAAAAAAAAAAAGAAAGAAAAAAAGGTTAGTGATTTTTAATGTTAATTAACCAAATTTTAAATGTATACATCGTATTTCAGCCTCTTGCCATTTTTATTGCGGCTTGCTTGATGGTGCATTTTCCTAATAAAGTTTAGAAATAATGCTTTAGGAATGTTGTTGTATCTTTCCGTTTGAATTACCAATGACTCCTAAAATTAATTTGATGACGATTACCGATTTCATAACATTCCATAGATGCTCAATATAAACTGCTAAAAATATATATATTATTTTATTACTATAAAATGTATAGATATATTTAAAAAATGTTTTTTTTTTTCTGAATATCAGTGCAGTCTATTATACAAATGATATATAAGTGCTACTTAGAAATATCCCTCTTCATTTTTTCGCACTATAGTTTAGAGCTAACAGGAGTTTTTTAAGTAGTGGGAAATATTGTTCCAGTATGCGGATGTTTCGGTTATAATAGCTATGACTCTTCATAGCCCTCTGGGTGGGGAATCAATAGCCTGAACAATTAATACCATCCTGCCACGGCCTACATTCGAATTCAATTTCTAGTATAAAAAAAAAAGAAAAATCGTATACTGCTCTCTTTTTCTTCTACAAACCCTCCTCTGGCCATCGGGTGCTCGCAGGCAAAAGTTTATCGTTCTATATATGTTGCACAGACATGTGTTCTGAATATCGACTATACTTTTTCGATAGAATCGATTGAAGTTTTATCATTAATAATTTAATAAAGAAAAAAGAAGTTTTTAAACTAATTTTATTTATGTCCACTACTCTAAATGACAATTCTAAATTTTATGTTCATCCTTTGAAGGACCAAATATTGTAGTACTTTTTTTTTTGGAACAATTTAGGGCGTTGTTCTCATAAATTATAACATTTATACCTCATAAATAATTACTCATTTATACCTTATAAATAATAACTCATTAATATATTACATATATTTGATATACATACATACATACATACTTTACATCTATGTGTGATGTGTGTGCGTATGTATGCAATAGTTCTAGAAAACATTACCCCGCTAATATCTTAGTTTAGTTCCATTGCAGGGGAAATCCTCTGGGATAGCCAGAAAAACGAGCTCTCATATAAAAAGTCTAGATTTTTGTAACCCAACAGAGTTCACTGTTCCTTTGTGCACATCACATTGATTTGAGAGATCCATCCTTGAGTTTCAATAAGGTAAAATACTTTTAAATTTTTATTATGTTTATATTAATGAATGCTTAGTTATGAGAATGAAAAAACGTTCTTATATTTTAATTGATGATGATTCTTATCAACCACTAGTTAATAATCGGAAAACATCTGATAAGTGTTCATAAGCTTCCGGCCACCCCGAAAGTTTATCTTAATTTCCGTTTCATATGTTTATTAATTTAAATTTTGGTTTATTTTATTTTATTTAAGGCTTTTATAAAGAATTAACCAGTTTTCAGCAAAATAAATGCACCAGTCTTATGAAAATTAAAAAAAAAAAAAAAAAAAAATTATATATGCCGATGATAGAAAATAAAGTTTCAACTTTTCAAAGTATAAGGAGATTATTCTAAAGTTTTTCAGTAAATTTTTATTAATATATAGTTGCCATAGTTTGGCTGAAATAACAGCTCAACACCATCGGGACATCTAATTTATTAAGATCAAAATTCTGTCATGTCGAGTGGACTGCCAATGTTCGGTGACGTTTTGATAAATTTCATTTTGATTTTGGGATTTAAACGCTATAATCTCACTATGAACGGTGTTAATAGAGACCAAATATTTAAAAGATTTCAAGTGGCCGGAAACTTTTGAACACAACTGTATCATTGGCTCAGAATACAAAAATGAATGTTATTTATTATTACGGATTAAGTTCCCACCATCACTACCACGGCCAATATTTTACCCATAAATGATTTTATCAATTTACATATATTGTGAAGGTTACACATTAATTTCAACCGTTGTTCCAGGTTTGAACATGTTCAAATTCGTTATCTTGTTTGCACTTGCGACAATATCAAGCTACCCTATTAGCACTTCTGCAGCAGCGGTAGGCTACTTAGAAGAAATCAACGATTTAGAACCGCTTTATCAATTTGAGCCGCAGGTAATAGACGACAAAATTTTAATTAATGCATCAAATATCCGCATTGAATTAAATACAATATGTAATTTAAAAATTTAAATTCTGTCTTCAGCTGAGAGAAAGAAGATCGCCACAGTTGTCCGGAGGTGGTTCTGAAAAAGCTGGATCCATCAGGTACGATGGCCAAAGAACTGTCTGGAGCAACGGAAAGACAGGAGTAGATGCCACAGGATTCGTTCAGCACAGCTGGCAGAAAGGAACACCTTCTAGGACAGACTATGGCCTCGGTGCCACAGTCAACCACAACTTGTACAGGGGGAGGAATGGAGAACTGAATGCCTATGCGGGATTTCAAAGGCAGTGGGCAGGACGACCTTCCAATCAATACAATGCCGGCATTAGATATAGGTTTTAAAATCAGGTTTAAGATTCAACATCTGTCAAATTATTAAAAACCTGCATCACTGAGTATTGTTTAAGTCCTTCATGTACATAAAAGTTTCTTTGAAGATAGTCATTATGAGTGATTTTATTCCATTGCTTCCTTCATGGATAAACTGTACTGTAACTATATATAACTAATGTAATTATAACTATATATTACTAATATAAGTATTCATCAATATTTAAGAAGTATTTAAAATTATGTTTTCTAACTCATAATGGCTGTAAGTTAATACGTTATTTTATAACATGTGTGTAAATAATTATAATTTTATATTAAATAAAAATGTTACCAAAAGTTATTTTCCTTGTAAATAATTAACCCATTACTCTAACATTGTTATTACTCTTAGAAGAGAAAAAATAAAACATTACTCTGGAACAATATCCCTTATTAATATCAATACTTAAACCAAATTCATATCTGGCTTAGTGATTTTTACAATATAACAAGATTAATAAAAGTAAATACCTATATACATTATAATATAACAGAGAAAAAAAAAAAAAAAAAACTAGAGACGGAAAAAATATATACTTACATGAAAAATGGTTAGTAAAGGAATAAATATTATATCGTTGGCTGAGATGTGATTCTTCGTAAGCTCCAACATCCAAGTTGATGAATGTATTCATTACAGAAAAAATAATTCAAAATACCTATTATTTTATATTATAAACAGATTTTTGCTCCTTCTGTAAAACCGGTATTTTGCACAAACGAGGTACCTATCACATATTACCTGACGATAAGCAATATTCCAAGAAGGAATAATTTCTATTATAAAACATAGTAAAATATAAAAACAAATAATATTTGTGGAGAGGGCGAGGGAACAGAAAAATGATAATTTAAAGAAAATATGTAATAAAAAATTATCTATACAAAAATGAAAACATCATAAAAAAAAATTGTAAATTCAGAGTAATGTTTTATGTCTGAGTGACATTTTTGAAGAATGGTATATCCATATAATAATGAGAGTTTCAGTCTGGAGAGGGAGGAGGTTGTGGAAGTGGAGTGTTATGAATGAATATTTATATGGAAGAAGCATTGCGAATTCATAGAGCGTGAGTATTCTAGAGAGTAGAGGAGCGGATAAGAAAGGAACGTTGGAAGGTAGTGGTACAGCAGGATGGAGTATAGGAATCGGAAAGAATTTGATTGCAGTGATTGAATTGTATGATACGATAAGTGAGTGAAGGCTGTTGGTAACTTTAAAGATGTATGTACCTTACTACGTTGCTGTTGAAAAATATTATTTGGTAAATCCATACAAGTACATCAAAACCTGCTTTATCATCCAATAAGTTATAGTTTTCGTATTTTTTATGGCAAAACAAATACAAAAACTACAATTTTTGAATGTACTTAAGCTTACCACTCCTTTTAAAAATCTTAAATGGTGGAAAATATTACTGTGAAATATTCATCTTATTTTTTCTAGAGGAATTATTTAGAAATAAAAGTACGTTTTTTATTCACAAATCTACAAAGCTTAAAGGAAAAAGGTATTACTGAGTGATATGTCATATTTACGTACATTCATTCCTTTTAGAGAAATCGAAGAATAAAGTTTTCTGGTGTTAAGGTTTAGGGGTTCTACAACAAAACACAATTCTGAGTAATTTATGTTTTTATTTTTACATTTTCCTTTAGCTGGAAAATGTTTCATAGCACCTTGATCTTCTTCATAAAGCAGCAACCAAAAGTATTTGCACAAGCGTATAATTGGTCTTAAAATGTTATTAAAGAGTTTTTTGAAAAAAATAGTTTTGCTTTATAATAAATTTATTAAAAAAATAAAATATATAAAAATCATCCACTGGTTAATAATACATCAAATAATAAAAAATCTTCTTTCAAAAGTGTTTGCACATTACATAATTATATGAGTTTATACATTTTTAATACTTAGTATGAAGTCCCTTTGCATCTATTACAGCTCCTAGATTCGAGGCATTGAATACACTAAATTTTTTAAAGAAATTTTGGTCAATTTGTTCCCATTCGTTAAGCAAGAGTTGCCGTAAATGATCCTTACCCAAAATTTTATGTTTTCGAACTTTCAAGTCTAGATATTTCCGAACGTGTTCTACTATATTTAAGTCTGGCGACTGAGGTGGAGTTGCCTGTGGGCTGTATGCTTAGGATCGTTATCCTGTTGAAAAATAAAATTCTCTCTGATACCTAATTTATTATCACTGCTACGTAAATTATGACGCAGAATGTTTATATACTTATCGGCAGTTAAAATGTTTTCAATAAAGACAAGATTTCCGACGACATGCTAAGACCCACAAACCATAAAATTTCCTCCTCCATGTCTGACGTAAATTCCTCAGTCCTAGCTTACGCCAAATGTATTTTTTCCGCCACTTTCAAATAAATTAAACTTGCTTTCGCCTCTAAAAATAACATATTTCCAAAAGTCAATTGGAAAGGCATTGTTGCTATTGTTTAGCAAAGGCAAACCTCTTCTGCCTGTTAGCCTCAGAGATGAGTGGTTTATTTCTTGGAATTCGGCCATGAAAATCATTCTGATACAAGACCTTTCTGATATTGGAAACACTTACCTGATACTGAGATGTTGAGGCAACGGTGTCAGCAAGTAGAGTTATGGAGGTTTTTTTTTTTTTTTTTTACTTCTTCCAGGTTCTCTCGGCAGTCCCTTAGCGTTAAAACTCTCGGTCTTCCTGATCGAGGTTTATTGTCCGTAGTGTTCTACTCTTCGTATCTTTCTATAATGTAACGCACTGTAGAAAAGCATGATTTCAATATATTTCCGATTTCACGGTACGTTTTTCCCATATTGCGGTATAAAATCACTTGTTCACGAATCGCACGTGTAATTTCGGCCTTTCTCATAGGCTCCTTGCTAAACTAGACTGAAGTGATACTCACTGATTCTTTCTATTATTAAACCACAAGATTTATAATTTGTTTTTTACTTCAGTAAAGCAACTCATATAAGTTACAATCAAAATCTAAACAAAACTAAAGGGAAAAGTTTATTGGTCACAATAAAAAGTTGCTGATAAAAATAATTTATTTTCTAATACAAAAACTTGATCTAACAATATATTTGTCACAGCAATTAAAATGTAATAAGATCTAAGTGAAAGGAACTATAGTAACATGAAGTGAAGAAGCTTACCACAACTATTTGTAATCAAATTTTTAAAGAGACAATTTTATGAATTAAAGTTAAATACCAAATTAAGTATTATGAAATTTCGCTGGGATGTACATAATATTTTAAAAGCTTCTACGAGTGAACAAGTATATAGAATAAAATAAATAATACTATGTCTTAGTCCCCTCAAACAATACTTCAACCTATAAAGAGGTAGCGAAAATATATGTGACTGAAGCTGATAATTAAAAGAATAAACAAATAATTTATATCTAAAATATTGTCCTGTTTCTTCTTCTTCTTAGCATTATTTTCGCAGAATTGTCTGGCCCTAAAATCAGAATAAGTATTATTTATTATTATATATATATATATATATATATATATATATATATATATATATATATATATATATATATATATATATATATATATATATATAGCTGTGGCACCTGTGCATAGTGGGCTAAGTGCGAAAATTGCAATATGTTTGAGATTTTTTCCTAAATCAACCAGTTAAAAAAATTCAAATTTGTGGGGCTTAAACTCTTGATAGTACATTTCTATGTTGGTTAGGTATCTTTCAGTTCTTGCCAATATTCTAAGATTTAATACTAATCTTTCCAAAAAAATCGAACTTTTAGCCCGCATTACACTAATCGATTTTGTGTGAAATGGGCTGATTAATGTTAATGTGATTGACCTCTGAAAGCCTAGTGCTTAACTAATTTTCACAGTTGAGAAAAATTAAGTATACATTAAATAATATTTTTCCTTTTTCAAAAATTTATTTTTGACATTCTTTATATATATATTTTTTTTACATAATAGAAAATAAAATAACATACACACCATGCCTGAAGAAAAATAATTATTTTATTGGTATTTTTTAAAACATGAAAAAAAAAAAAAATCACCTATAATTTTCTTTCATTCGTCTTCTTCTTCAACTAAATCTGGGTACAGATCCTTCATAGAATTGCATAATTCTGGACTTATGTAGGGAAAAATATCTAATAGATCTTTCTTCTTTTCTGCCGCTACCGGAAGTGATTCAACATATCTGATTGCTGGCTCAAATTTTTGTAGCCTGCTCTTTTTAAAAAAACTTACTGCTTTAAAATTAACATTTATATCGAGAGTCGACTTGTAGTAGAGAACACCGCAGCTATCTTTGTTATAGCTAAGCCATCTTACCTTCCCCCAATGCTTGGTGCCCTTTTCATTATCTTTTTTTCTATTAGTATGTAGCTGTTCCTTTTGTGCAAAAGAGGTTTCGTAAACTTGACTCGCTTTTCACAAGTATAAGTTCCAGATTGGAGTATCAGCCCACGATTCACAAAGAAATATTCTTCATTGCAATGGACTAATGCAATCTAACTTAGCCCGTTAGATACAAGAAAAGAGAAAAAAATTACGATTCTGGTGATGTAGATAGCTCAAAATACACAAAATTCGACTTAGCCCACTATGCACAGGTGCCACAGATATATATGGATAAATTTCTTGACTGCTAATATTAGATGTTCAGTAAGGTTCTTGATGCCCTACTAAGATGCCGGGCAAGATTATGAGAATAATATAGTCTCGAAACGTCACCATAGTTGTTTTATTTATTGACTGAACCTCAAGGACCTTATATATATATATATATATATTTCCCAAGAAAGGGTTTTTAAAAGACAACATAGTATGTTAAGCCTTATAGTTTTCTGTTAGTACACATTTTATTTTCAATCTAATTATTGATTATGTTTTCACATAATTTAACAATTATAAATTTTTAATTATAACGAAATAAAATAGATCTGAAAACTGAAGTCTCGGTCGTAAATCAAAATAAAAAATGAAATATGGAATTTGAAAGTTTGAGAAAAGGTGTTTTGTGGTTTTTCACAAACAGGGTAGCTCTTTATACATGGTTATAAAATGTATAACTAATTTTCACTTAATAGACACTGTTAACTGAAGTGATCGCTGCAACTGCTGTGAGTAGACTGTTCCAAAATTTCCAGTTTTCCCCATGCACTATCGGTTACACTGATGGACTTTTGGAGTGGCACGGTGGAGTTCGGAATCAGTAAGAATTCCAACCACTTCACGTTGTTCCAAAAAATTCACTAGGATTTGCACTTGCACAGTCGCTCCACAGTCCACTTGGCATGGAGTGGTGGAGTGGAGCGATCATCAGTGGCCACCTTAAGGATTGAATAATCAATTAGTAATTTTAAAGAGGGTTGGTATTTAGCAAACTCAAAAATAAAAAGCTTGGTTTTTATTAAAGGACCACTTCTGGAAGGAGCATAAAAAATTCATTGATACAAACACGTATATAATTGAGTTTAACCAAAAAAGTCAGCTTGGTTTGTTACTGAATCCACTAGTGTTATAGGTTTTTCTTGGCCCATTATCTAGTTTATAAAACTAAAAAAACCCAACAACATTCCTGAGAGTTTTGAACTGAGAGAGTCCAACTATCTCCTATACATGGCTCAAATAACAACTTAGATGAAAGTACAATTTCAGAGCAACAATATTGTAGCACATCATCTTCTGAGTCTGTGGCGAAGTCTGTAGTAATGAATTCCAGTGTATTCAACTTAAGATAACAAGTAGAGGAAATTTTGAAGCCATTTATTAAATTTAAGCATGAAATTGCAATTAATTTAAGATTATATAAACTGTATTAGTATAAACCAATTCAGCAAATTTAAAAAATCCAAGGAGAGTTTTAATTTTATGTCCCTTCTTTGGTCATTACAAAGACCAAAGTCAAACATCTTTCTTATAAAATCAATAAAAAATCAGCTTTAAATTTAATAAATAGTTTGGTTATTTATAAGTAAAATTCCATTCTTTCAATTATAAATTTAGTATTATAGATATGTTTTTCAGCTGAAAGTAAGATTCTTCACAGATTTTTCATTTTTTATTATGCTAAAATTGTTCAAGTATTTTGTGATAATATTTTTTATAATGAATCATATAAATTTGCTTTCTGCAGTTCACAAATATATTCAGAACAAAAAGTAATCGTCTACTGCTCAAAAATGTTAATTTTTTTAAATTATTATACTTTTATTAAATTATTATTTAAATTATTTACCTTGAGAATTGCATTATTTCCATTGTACAGACTAAAAGTAATTATTTTACCTCTAATAACAAAAATTCTCATCAAAAAGTTGTTTAATACTAAGTCTAGATAGGGATTTCCATAGGAAAGATAAATAATCAGAGAACAAACAGTATTAAGACACTTAGAAACATTTAGACATTTCATCTCAATCGCCTTCAGAGTTTAACTTAAAGTCCATCTTCTTTTTTGGAGGAAAAAGAACTTTTTCAAACAAATTTATTAGAAGTGTTATGAAAGCAAAATGATACCCAACTAAGTATTGATCTCTAAAGAAAATATTAAAATAATGCTTTTATTATACCAAAAATAGATGTGATTTTTGCAATCACTTTGTTTATATTCGTTTTATAATTTTTAAAAAAACTTTATAATTTATAATTTTCATTAAAACTGATCCGTAGCCATATTTTATTTGTAACAATAACATTAATAAACAATTTTTTGGAATTTGTTTTTTTTAAACATTTCTACTTCTGCCCCAATACTATTTGTTCTGACCATATTTTTATAGTATGTTATAATGTGATAAATGAACTTGTTTAAAACAATTTATATGTTCAATGTCTACATTACATTTTATATACATCCACTAATTTTTTTTGTTTATTTATAGATTTTGTTTCAAGGTGTTCTATACCACCATGAATACATCTAGTGATTTTTTTTTCTCCTTGCTTTGCAAATCTAAGGGTACAGATTTATAATTGCATACCTACTAAATCTGCTAAGAAAAAACAAGAGACTAGAGACTTGTAAAACTTCTATGTCTTCCCCTGTCATGAAAAACCACTTTTTCATTCCTAATCAAAATTAAAACTAACACTCATGTAATCATATAGAATACTCAGCAATGTGGTCATGCACATTCTGCATGTGTCTTATTATAGACTGCATACAAGTTCAGTATACAGGGTAAAAAAATAACTTACCAATATAGCTCAGCAGTATTGGAAGAAATATGAGTCCATGAAGTGCTCCAAATATTACCATGCCTAGGTACATTCGAAAATAAAATACTTGGAATATTTGTGTTTTAGAAAATGCCAGTACTGATATTCCAATAAATTTTGTTAATGTGATTCCAGCAAAAACCTGGTAGAATGCAAAATGATAAAATTTATGATACCTAGTTAAAACAACAAATTTTTCATTAAGAATTGTTTTACCGATGATCCTGTATTAACTAGTGCATCCTGAGCCCGAAGTTTTTTTCCTTTCTTGGAGGACTTAGTGAATGCATGAACTATGTGACTGCAAAATTCAACAGATATTCCAATAGCCTATTAAAAAATATAGATTAAAAGGACCTTCAATGATTTTTTAAAATTATTATTTTATATTTTAACAATAATCTGTGTAAATAATGTTCAAAAACATCAGTACTTACAACAACTAAATTCACAAGTGTTATTGCATTTAAATTTATAGACCACCAGTACATAAGTCCAGCAAGATCAATTAGAATCATAAACACAGTGAGAAGAACTATAAGTGAAGATTTGAAATCAAAACTTGTCAGGATAAACGTAACTATGAAAACAGCCAACAAGGAACAACTTAGAGAAATGAACATTGTCCACCAGATTGTTAAGTATTGTTCATAAAATGGATAAAAGACACTAAAAAAAAAAAAAAAAAAAAAAAAAAAAAAAAAAAAAAAAAAAAAAAAAAAAAAAAAAAAAAAAAAAAAAAAAAAAAAAAAAAAAAAAATTATTAATTTAATGTTAAAAAAAAAATAGAAATTGATAAAACTGTGCCAATGGAACTACCTGCTAATTTCCCATTATCTATAATGTTTTGCTGAGATTGAATAATGTTAATGAAAAATTTTCAGCATATATTTAATTTACTAATTAATATGTTCAACCACTTACTCTTTTTTCAAAACCTAGTCCATATTATCATATTGGCAATAGTTTCTTCATCACTTAAGAACTTTGTGTCTTATATGATTAACATCTAAGAAACCACCTAGTATTTGGAGATATGATAATAATAAGTTGGGAATACATTGTATTCATGAATATCTGGTGATTTATACTTGCATTCAATACAAGTATAAATAACCAGATATGAAGCGTAGAATTCCAAAACCAGCTAGGTCCATTTTTCAAAATCTTTTACAGCTGGTCGATAAAGGTAAAGGTTTGACTGTAACAGGAAGAGGCCTTATTTTTTGTATGGCCATTGTCAATGTGATTTAACTACTTTTGCGGGATAAACTTTCACCAAAAGATAATCAAGTAAAATAAAAACAGATTCAGTGGTCAGTGGGACCAAAGCTTCTACTATAATAATAATAATAATAAAAATATATTGTAACACATGACTAAAAAAAACACTTAAACCTTTCTACACATTTTAAAATCACAGACTCTAGTACAAAACATGTATCTATATTATGGATAAATTATTTGGAGTTTATACACATATTTGTTTTTAAAGCAATGTTTTTGTAAATATAAAACATTAAACATAACATTGATATAAATCAACAGGCATTGAGTGTATGCAATTTTATAGTATGTACATCTGATCAACACTGCAAACACAAAACTGGTCAAAAAAAATTATAATTTTTTTTCTTTTATTTACAAAAAGGGTTTGAAGATTTTTTATTCATTTATAGTAATGATCTTTTACTGCATACAATCAATCAATATTTTTATTTATTTGCAAGATATTTCTTGTACAAATAACATACAAAATAAAACAATTCTTTTTTTTTTTTTGTCTAGAAGCACTAGGACTTTGTATAGATAATATTAAATTATATAAGTACTACAAATATAAAGAAATAGTTTAGACACTTTTACATAATAAAATAAAATAAATAATAATAATAATAATAAATAAATAAAATAATTATCAACTTAATAACAAGATCAATGCAATTACAAGGTATACAGATTTACAGCTTTATAACTTCCCACTATATATATTTAGTCATTATTGAATTTAATTAATGGTTAAGAGAATCAGAGAATCAGTGACCCAGTAATTTAGAAAAGAACCACAATAAGACCATAGTCAGAACCCTATCCAAAAAATAAAAACATTTAGCTTTTCAGTCAATGGCACAACATATTACAAAATAATATAGTCTATTTAATTTTTGAATACAATCTACATTTAAGATTTCCTCTATAGACAATGATTCAGAAATGTATGTACCTAAGAATTTGTTTCTCTGCTCCTCAAATTTGATGCACTGAGTATGAAAATGGCTCAAGGGATCCGACACCAAACCACTGCAGGCCATGCAGGCTTCGCTGGATTTCATAACTAGTGTTATGTCCTTTATAAACACCTTTAGGTAATCCCTGCTTGAGACTCTTAGGCGACCCACAACTCTGATTTTCTTAAAATTCGTTTGAAACAGCATATAATCTTCCGGGCTTGCTAAATTAAAATTGCATATTTCTCTATACCTTGGGTTGTTGGTGGAATTCAAAGTTCTGTTTACATCCTTTGAAAACTGATGGTTCTTTATCTTTTATAGGATGTCTTCTTTAAATCTGCTCAGTCCTTGGGGTAGTACTCTTGAGAACAAGTTTTGACAACCCAACTCCACCGCAATCGATTTTACTTGGGTCACCCAATTGTATGCTTCGTCAGACTTTCCTTCAGATACATCAAGGGTGAGAAGTCTATTAAAGCATTGCCTGGGTAAGCGCCCTTCCTCCATTAAGCTCAACTTTGTTCAGTAGTTGACAACTTTTTTCAGAACTTGAACACTGAAGCAATGACTTAAAAAAATTGAATTGGCCTTTCTCTGTTACTTCCAGGTAACAAAGACCCCATATTTCTGCGGCATCAAGTAGAGTTGATGCCACACTTGAGTCGAAGAGTCTGGTTTTAGTCTCCCAAGAGTCACTCCTGCCATTCCTTAAAATCTCCAACACCCTAGCCATTGCAATAGAAGACCTCTATATACTATATAATGTAATCAGCAGCTTTCTCAAATCTTCCTGATAAGGTAAAGGGCACTCCCAGATAACTGTAGCTCTTTGTATATTCTAACCGTGTTTTCTGCCAAAGTAGAGGCTTTAGTTTCTTCATCTTTGGGGATTTGTGGAACACCAAAATTTTGGATTTGGCTGGGTTTAGTGTTAGCAGATTCCCATTGCAATAGTCACTAAGTATGTTGAGGTTCCTTTGTGCACCATGCCAGGAATTGCTAAGGATGACGATATCGTCCGCTAAAAAAAGCAACATTACATCATGCCAATACCTACAGCACCTCGGGTACGAAAGAATTCAGTAATATCCGACGCAAATAGAACAAACAGAGTAGGACTAAGACTTTCTCCTTGGAGTAAGCCTGAGGTTATGTCAATCTCTTCTGAAAGCTCCCTTTTCCCCTCAATTCTCATTGAGGACTGATCATACAGTTTTTTTAATAACCTGATCATTTTTCCTCCCATTCCAAGGTTAAAAATTTTTTCCCATAATAGCATATGGTTGATAGAGTCGAAAGCTTTCCTGAGGTCTACAAACACTGCATAAACATAGCTTCCTTTTGTCCTAAGATTTATACTAATTACTGAATACAGAGTGAATAAATGGTCGATACATCCTCTGCCCGCTCTGAAACCCGCCAGTTCTTCTGGTATTAACTTTTCTGCTTCTGCCCAACTCGTAATCCTGTTCCTCAGAATGCTGTTAAATAACTTCCTAATCGTATTGAGCAATGCTATTCCTCTATAATTATTTGGGTCCTTTTTATCACCTTTTTTGTCGAGGAGGTGAAGGTTGGCTTTAGCCCATAATTGAGGGATTTCTTCTGAGTTCAGTACCACATTGAATAAGTTTAACAGATAATGCTCCCAAGAAGGGTTGAGATGCTTGATAACTTCATAAGTAATATTATCGGGGCCTGGGGATTTTCTGTTTTTACTGGCACAGATATTGTACTGTAATTCCTCCAATGAGATATCCATGTCAAGCAGTGGATGCGACACAGAGTAAAACCTTATGTCCTGGATAACTTTTTGACCATACAAAGTCCGGTAATAGCTGGTCCAATCTTCAAGATTAATTTCGTTGCTCGGGTTTTTAAATTGCTCCAGGATATATACAGTTCTCCAGAACTATCTGCTGTTCCTCACATTTCTCAGGTCAGGTATAACTTGTATGCGAAAATCTGTCTTTTTATTAGTCTTCTGTATTCTTCTCTAACTTGAAGGTAATCCGTAAGAAAATCAGGCAGTGAGCTATTCTTCTGTATTGTTCTTTGCAGCTTTTTCAGTCATCTTTTACCAGGTATGCAAGTTTAAAATGTCGTTTATTTCTTTAAATATATACACAGTAATTTAAAAAAAAAAAGTATAATATATTTTATTCAAAGTACTGACCCTCGCTTTCTACACATTTTGTCCATCTCTCGGGCAATATATGGATACCATTCCAAAAGAATGCTTCATCTTTATTTGAAATCCATTCATCGAGCCATTTTCGTACGTTTTCGAAATTGTTGAAGTGTTGCTCCGCCAATGAGTGTCCCATCGATGAGAAGAGGTGATAATCAGAAGGCGCCAGGTCAGGTGAATACGGCGGGTGGGGTAGGAGTTCCCAACCAAGCGAAGAAATCGTTTCCTTAGTCAATCTGGCTGAATGTGCAGGAGCGTTATCATGCTGAAGAATGACTTTGGCGTGCCTGTGAGCCCATTCTGGGCGTTTTTTTTTTCGATCAATGCGTGACTCAAATTGATCATTTGTTGTCGGTAGCGCTCGGTATTGACTGTTTCGCCGGGTTTGAGAAGCTCGTAGTAGACTACTCCCTTCTGATCCCACCACACACACAGCATTGTCTTCTTCCCAAAACGATCCGGTCTTGCACTCGATGTGGATGGTTGTCCTGGCGTTACCCATGATTTTTTTCGTTAGGGATTCTGAATATAAATCCATTTTTCATCGCCAGTTACAACTCGATACAAAAAACCCTTTCTTTCGTGGCGTAAAAGCAGCATTTCGCACACAGTTTTTCGTTTTTCCATCTGTCGTTCGTCCAATTCATGTGGAACCCATTTTCCAACCTTTTGAATCTTTCCCATAGCTCTCAGGCGATCGGAAATGGCTTGCCTAGTGACATTCAACTGTTCTGCCATCATTTGTTGGGTTTGGGTATTGTCTTCGTCTAATAAAGATTGCAATTCGAAGTCCTCAAACTTTTTTGGTCGATTTTCTCGTTTTTGATCAGTAACATCAAAATCACCACGTTTGAAACTTTGAAACCAACGTTCACATGTCCTGACGGTTGGAGCAACATCGCCATAAGTCTGAACAAGAATTCGATGACATTCAGATGCCTTTTTCTTTTGATTAAATAAGAAAATCATGACATGCCGCAAATGCTCTTTATTTGGCTTAAAATTAGACATTTTTAACACCAAAGAAAGGTATGATACGTCCACGTAAACGACTTAAAAACAACTGACTTTTGTAAACAAATGACTAACAAACAAAATAGCGTTTAGAGATAAGCAAATCCTTCAATAGGCTAAGAGCGCATTCTATTGGAATTAAAACGACATTTTAAACTTGCATACCTGGTATATATACTGCATTCCTGATTAAACCATTGATGCATTGGGTGGTGATTAGTCTGGGTGACCTGCTATATGTACATTAGTCCTGTTTCTAATAAGTTATCGTACATTGTCTGCCTAAAGTTATCATAAAGAAGGTTCACATCTTCTGAATGGAAATAAATTTTTTCTGAGCACGAAATTTTATCAGAGAACAGGTATGCTTTTTCCTCATCCCAATCTGTATATTTTGTGACTAAGTATTTCATTTGCCAGGGTTTTTTTTATGAGTTTTGGGCTTATTCCTATCAAAATATTGTATGGAGGTGACGCAAGCCATGTGATCCAAGACATGTTAAAAATTTCCACATCCAAAAATGGGTTCAGGAGGTTTTCATTTATCCAAACCAAGTCTATTATAGATCTTCCTTTGGTTGTGATGAATGAGAATTAGCCCGGTCTGTCCGACAGACTACGACCATTGCAAAGAATCATTCCCTGTGATTCCAAAGCTTCAACTAGAAGTTTGCCTCGCCTGTTTACTTGGTTGTAACAGGATAATCTTTTGCTGTAAAGGCATGTTCCCTCTAAGAGCTCCTTATCTAGACCATTAAGCTCACCTACATGCCCATTGAAGTCACCATTTAGAATAACATAGCTATGAGGATAGTTAGATTTAAAGCAAGTGATTACTGCATGAAGTTCATCTAAGCAGGAACTAATATCACTGTTTGGGGGCAGGTAAATATTTCCTATTATTAATGGTATATTAGCTAGTTATGCTTTCAAAAATAACCAAAAAAGGCTCCTTGCCAATATTGTAGTGCCTCCAGCAATGCTATCATGAATCAATGTAGCTAATCCCCCACTGGTTCTGCCTGTTAAATGTATTTTTATTGCAGGGAAACAGAATGGAACATAATCAGACAACCACCGTGGTAAATTAAAATCACCAGTTAACCAGGTTTCAACTAAACATATAATTTTATTTTTATGAATGTCTGATCCGTTACCTAAATACTCTAAATTTTTGTAACCACTAATATTGCAAAATAAAATTTGTAACACTTCTATAAAATCATTTTTTCCAGTTGAATGAGTTAGCCCTTTCAGTTCAGTATTTTGAAATTATTAATGAGTTGGAGGGGATGAATTTTGTAATGATGAACTTCATGGCCTGAATTTGTACTCTTTCAACTTTTCTTCCATTTTTCTCCGTTTTGTTATTTGAAGAAGTTTCGATTCCTTCTGGCTGTCACCCAAGTCCTCCAATAATGTTTCTATCTCATTAAGCCGATAAACAGTACCCCTTATTTTAAAAAGGCCTTTTCTATAAGACGAATGAGGGTCAATACGCTTAATTTTATTTATGGTATTAAAGATTTTTTACCTAGTTCCCTTTCTTCTGTGGTTTTATCATGGTTTATGAAGATATTTTTGGACCTAAGGGTATCTTTGTTTTTAAAAATTTCATATTTTATGGAATTACTAATTGGTGAAATGAGTATAGGTCCCTTACCTATTCTAAGACAACTGCTTACAACATAATCTGGCAGTACTACATTAACACTATCTAAAGCATCCCTCACTTTTTGTATTACATCTTCATTTTCTGTAACAGGGATATTGTGAATAATAAAGTTATTTCGGCGTAGTTGGCGCTTGAGGAATTACATCTCCTTCTCCAGGCTGTCATTTTTTTGTTCTAACTTTTTACAGGGTTTTTTTTTAAGGAGTCTAGTTCCATAATTGCATCAGCCACAAGTTTATTGTTTTTTTTCAAGATTGGCATTCATTTCCTTAAGGACCTGCATTATTTCATCATTAGAACACACTATTGTGATCGCAATGCATTTCCTTGAGGATTTCAACGATGCGGTACCTTTAATGACTGGGTAGGCACTGAATGAATTATTCTGATAGTATGTCGGCAGTTGGGTGGGGGCTGACATGCGCCTTTTACTGCATACAAAACATACAAAAATAATTGAAACAGCTATTTGACATGATACTGCGATTTCCGTTGCATCCTTCCTGATTTACTCTAGAGACATATATGTACGTATGTAAAATATAATGTCACTAAAGAAGCTTCACTTCAAAACACTATTAAAAAATAAATAAATCTAGAAATTAGACTTTTCTGATTTTGGAATTCAACGCCTCATATTAAAATAACCATTCTCTAATTATTCAAAATAGGAATGGGAAGTTAATAAGAATTATGTTTTCATTATTATTTCAGAATATTTTATGTTAAATAAAATTTATGATTTAATTATTTCAATAACTATACTCTCATGTTCCAACTGGGTTATACTTATAAATAAACAATGTCATCTAAAAGCATTTATGATCTATATTGAGAATTTTACATCATCCTTTATTTCCACTACGGCTTGACATTGAAAACAACCTAATCAGATCCATTAAAATGATAATAAGAAAAAAAATATTAATATGCAAACGAATTAAAAAAGTAAACTCTGTGAACAATATTGATATGAGTTTACTATGAGATTAACTTGATTAGCAGAATTACATCATTCTTCATATTATAAGAAGCTAGCTGTTATTAAAGTTCAAATCATTGTTTTCAAAATATATAATGTCAATGATTATCCCAATGAACAATGAATAATAACCTTTTAGAGTAACAATTATAGCTCGTTGAAGTACCAATGTGTCATTCATTACCTGTAAGGGAAGACTTCTATTTTATTGTCTTTTCTTCCCATATTTAACATCGAAGTAATATTTTCTGAAACTTCTCTAGCCAATTTTAATGCAGTGTAAAAATCCTTAGATGTCTTTAAACTTGTATGGTAAGTCATAAAGTTGGTATCCTTTACTATTGGTACACCTTCCATGTCTATTTCATAATTGACAGCCTACGAGACATAATACATTAAACAGAAAACCAAACGTACAAAAATATATATATATAGTAATACTTTAAACACATTGGCTTACTTACACCTCCATAAGCAGCACCTCCTTTAGCACAAGCTACGTCTGGAGGGTCCTTAAGAAAGAAGGTTAAAAATGATCTAAAAGATTCGGCAGCAGGCCTCATTTGATTATAATTTGTCGTTACATTACATACTACACAATCTTCTGAATCACCTACAATGTAAAAATATCGAGTCTATAGTTCTCTATCAATGAAACTTTATGCTCACATACACTAGAGATGGAAAAACTGTTTTTATAGATAGTCTAGGGGCTACAGAGAAGATAACTGTTGCACTGAGATGTGTACAGCAAATTTTTGTTCTGGGTGTTTCTCTAACCCATATAGATCATTTTTAACAAGGGTACGTGTTTCTTCTATGGGGAGATTTTTTTCAAAATGGCCACAAATATCCGCCCTAATTACATCAGGAAAATCCAAATATCTCTTAAAATAGGCACTTTAGCAAATAATTCTATATATAGTAAAAATTTATGGTATATATGGTGAAAAAATTTGCTCAAAACACTTTTTTACATTGAATAAATATATTTTATTATTTATATATATTTTTTTTTTTATTGGGGCTTCACCTCCTTTTGAACTCTGACTAGGGCAGGAAGTATAAAGTTATTATATTTAATTTTAAAATGTAGAATATGAGATAGAGATACAAGTTCACTTCTTTTGAAATCCACAAGTCTTGCAAAAGTATGGATGTTAAAAGTCATCTGGTAGGCTGTTTTCAATAATATTTGGCATCAACCATGATTCGAGTTCTTCATACACATAGCATGAAGGGTAAAGATATAGTGAATTTCGCTCTTCCTACATGATATACCACCGAGCAGTAGTAAATATGTTCTTTTTATGTGCAGACAAACACTCGAAGATGCTGGAGCATGCTTTGTGAAATCTAACTTTTTCATTTAGTGATGCTTAGTTGTTCGAAGCTCATTCATGTTATTAAAGCCTTTGATCAGCTTTCTGGTCAACTATATCTAAGCTTTATGAATCATATTATCTGTCAGTTCTTTCTTTCCAAAATCTTGTATAAAGTATGCACAGTCCGTGGCTTGTATAAGAGCAAGTGTTCTGTTCCAAATTTACTGGTCGTGTCACACCCAGTTCGTGAGTATAAGGTTTGCCCAGTCCCAAAAAGAATCTATAATTGCTTTAATCCATTAGAGTGGAACACTTTGAGGAAGTAGTAAACTACATATAATTATCTTATAAAATCTTATAATTAATTATAATACAACCGAGGAATACTTGAAAAGAGTACTGAAGACTTTGATTAGATGAATGGGCTTCGAACAACTAAGTATCACCAAATGAAAAAGTTAGATTTCACACAGCTTCCTCCAGGATCTTTAAGCCTTAGAACGAAAATTTCTCTGCACTAAAGAACGAGTGAAATTCACTACATCTTGACTCTTCATACTATAGGTATGAAGAACTAAAATCAAACATATCAGGTGACTTTCCAGAACCATGCTCTTGTAAGACTTGTACTTTAAAATAAGTGAGGATATATCTTTATCTCATGTTCTAAATTTTGCAAATGTGGTTCATCGACCAGTTGTACAAATACTGTTTAGTACTCAAATACATGTATCTAATCTTAATAAGAAATGAATCATGAGTGTTCTAATTATTTGTTGCCCTTTTTTAATGGTTGCTGTAAAGAGATGTTTCAGAGATTAAATTATGACAACTAAGTTTCACCAAATGAAAAAGTTAGATTTCACAAAGCATCCTCTAGCATCTTCGAGTGTTTGTTTGCACATAAAAAGAACAGATTTACAACTGCTTGGTGGTACAACCTGCAGGAAGAGTGAAATTCACTACATCTTGACCCTTCATACTATGGGAACCTATGAAGAACTTGAATCATGGTTGATACCAAATATTGAACACAGCCTACCAGATGACTTTCCACATCCATACTCTTGCAAGACTTGCGGATTTCAAAAGAAGTGAGCATGCATCTCTATCTCATGTTCTATATCTTAAAATTAAATGTGTACTAATAAATATATGTACAAAAGGATGTGAAGCCCTAATAAAAATTTTTTTATTTAAAATTTATAAATATAAATATAAATAATAAAATACATTTATTCAATGAAAAACAAGGATTTTGAGCAAAATTTTTCCTTTAAAATTATTAGCTAATGCGACTAGTTTAAGGAATAAATGAATTTTTCTGTTGTAATTATGGCGGATATTGGCAACCATTTTGAATAAGATCTCCCAATAGCAGAAACAAATACCCTTGATAAAAATGATATATATGGGTTAGGGAAACACCCAAAACAAAAATTTGCTGTTCACATCTCCGTGCAACAGTCACTTTCTCTGGAGCCACAGGACTATTAACATGGTACATGTTTTTACAGGGACTAACACGGTTTCAAGAGTGTAACTGTCCATCTGTTAACTCTCGTAACAATTATTTTATTGTTACTCATTAACAACAAAAAGTAATTTAATTAATTATTATAGTTTTATTAAGTAATATAATTATTACATTATAAATACATCTAATATTACATTCCCGCTTCAAGGTCACACTAGAGCCAAATATGAACTAATATTATTAATTGGAATAATAATAATATTATTAGTGAATTATACTTTATTCGTAGGTAAACAGTTTTTTTCTTATTGTTCGCCCAATATTCTCGAATGCCTGCTTTCGTTCTTCTGACAATATTGGCCTGTATTGTATCTGCTTTGTTTGATCTGGTGTTATCTCCCACTTGTCCACTTTGTTCCTGAAGATGTTTCTGTAATCTGTGATTTCAGTTTCTTTTATGTAGGCTTTGTTGAGATCCTTCTGAATTTTAGTTATTCAAGGGGTCTGCTGTTTTAGGGATGCTATATAGTCAAGTATTTTTCTTGTCAACCTATTTTCTGGAAGTCTTTTTAGGTGACCGAAGAATTTCATGTGCCTATTCCTGAAGTCATAATCTATGTTCGAGACTGTTTCGACTGTTTTGTTCGATTGTAGTCTATATCTATCTCCTGAATATTATTATTATTATTCTAGTGGGACCCATTAATAACAAAAATTCCAGTATTTGTAATGTGTTAATGCGTGTAAATTTGGTATTTGCATGTAATATCAATGTCACCAGTAAGAACTATGTTACCTACTTTAGTTGTCATAAACCTATTTTAGCTATAACCAAAAAATGATTGTACATCCTAATGCAAATATAAACCTATTCGAGAAACATGTAGGTATCTTGTATCCTTGCTTAGATCCATGATCTAAACTGAGATAATCCGGAGGTCTGGGTGTGTCCCCCAGAAGTCATATAACAATGCATGTACCATGGTACACACAAATCACTGGTGGCAATTTTATTTTATTTTTTTTTTTCAGATATCAGTTTAATTTTGATACCAGAATTTTTAACCTTCCTCAGCTCAAATATCTGATTATTTTGACTAACTTAAGATAGCTATAAAATGGATAAACATGAAAAGTGGGAAGGGAAGGAGAAAGAAGAAGTGACTCATCACTTAGTAAAAAGGGTTCAGCTCGGTGAATCAGTTAAGAAACAAATTTCCTAAATCTAATACATTCAAAAATAAAAATATAAAAACATTTCCACTTTTGTTGATACGTAAATAGTGGGATGTAGATGCTAGTGTGCAAAATCAAAAAATAATAATAAAAAAAGGCAAATAGTTAATCAGATTATCATTAATCCTTTCAATTTTAACCCATTCCGACCTGAGCACGCAACATTTGCGTTCTGCAATTCTTCCTCCCCGGCCGGACAACGCAACTGTTGCGATCTGGCTCCCTTTAATTTCAGTCAGTCCCCACCACTCCAGGTATACAGTAGGACCGTTCAAACTTCGTCAGGCCCTCAGTCTGTACCCAATTGCAGTCTAGTTAAAACCGTTTTCTCCACGGACGATTTTTTTTATCTGTGTCAATCGTGAAACACCTGGTCGCCCAAGTAGACGTCTATTTCTATTAGGTATGTATTTTATTATTAAATAACTTTTTGATATCAACTACTATTTAATTCTTAAGATTTAAATAGATGATTCAAATTAAAAGTCTAAAAATTTTTATTTTCCTTAGTACTTTTTTTTGAAAGAAAAACAACGATGGCAGCGATGAAAAGATTATACTCTGAACTAGGTTTGTAATATTTTTATATTCATATTTTATAAATTAGAATTTGTATTTTCGTTTGTTCAAATACATTTGCCACTGATTATGTTTTTTTATACTCTGACTCTGACAATAACGTTTCTGAACCCCAACCTGGTCCTTCTCATCCAGTTGCAGGAGGGGCAACTGAATCGTCTAAAGCAGAAGGTAATTTATTTGATTATTATTTTACTTTACTATTACTAATTTTATTAATTTTACAAGGTTATTTATTTGATGATTATATTTTTAGCTAAAAGAAAGATATTTTCCGAAGAAGAAATACGGGAAATTTTGGCGGAACCCTGGAATTCAGATGAGAGTGAGATCGATGATGACTCTTCCGAATGGGATTCTCTTTCTTCGGACGAAGGTGACGAGGAAGATGAAGAGGCTTCAATCCTTCCTGTACCTACGGCCTCCGCTACCTGTTCTGACCCGAATACACCACCATCTGCACCGGGGTCGTCAACTCAGGTACCACCAATACCTGCCACACAATGGGCAGACACCCCACCCAAACCGTTCACGAAAATTCCATTTGTTCAAAATTCCGGATGCAAATTTACGCCCAAAGACAATACGCCAATTTCTTTTTTTGAAACATTTGCAGATGACAATTTTTACAAATATCTTGTTGACTCTTCAAATAATTAGGCAGCCTCTGTTTCTAACCAACCGAATTCTCCTAAATTTTTAAAATAATGGAAGCCTATTTTTGTAGAAGAGATGAAAACTTTTCTCGGATTAGTTTTTCATATGGGAAATATAAAACTACCTAGGATCCCACTTTATTGGCAGCAGTCTAGGCTGTTTAATTTCCAAATTTTTCATAATAGCATTTCCCGTGATAGATTTCAAAATATCATGAGGGTTTTTTATTATAAAAAAAAACAAATCCGACCTCTCGGCCAACTCACAACAGGCTAGATAAAATCAATGATTTAACCGAATTTTTTAATGAAAAAATGGAAAATCTATATTATCCCCACAGGGAGTTATCAATTGATGAGTCCCTTGTGTTATGGGGAGGAAGATTAATATTTCGCCAGTTTATCCCTAATAAGCGGCATAAATATGGGGTTAAAATTTATATGCTAACCCAGCCTAATGGTTTGGTTATAAATTTTATTGTCTACGCAGGGATGCGTAACTCTAAAATTGGGGGAGTTGGTCATTCCTCCAAAGTAGTACATTGCCTTTTAGAGAAATTTGTTAATAGAGGCCACTCTGTTTTCATGGATAATTTTTACACCAATGTATCTTTAGCCCAAGAGTTATTACAGAAAGATACATATATTACTGGGACGGTTAGGGCCAACCGGAAAGACAATTGTAAAGATGTAATTGGAAAAAAAAAAAACTAAAAAGAGGGGAAAAAATTGCTAAATTTACAGAAGATCCTGTAATGGAAATTAAGTGGAAAGACAAAAGAGACATTTTGGTGGTTTCAAGCGAATTTGACGATGAAATTATCAGGTGGTTAGACAACAGAGGAAAACAAAGGGAAAAGCCCAGAGCCATTTTAGAATACAACAAGCATATGATAGGAGTTGATCATTTGGATCAAATGTTATCTTATTACCCGCTAAATAGAAAAACGATCCGATGGTATAAAAAAATGGGAATTCATATCATTAATATTATGCTCTATAATTCTTTTATATTTTATAAAGAACAAAACCCCGCAACCAAAATAGATTTTTTTAAATTTAGGCTAGAGGTAATTGAAGGCTTGCTTCCTCCTCCAAAAGAGAGGGTACCTACTCCCGTAACAAGCATCAATTATCTCGGAACAATAGGGAAAAATAATTCCGGGACGAAAATGAGATATTATTTAATTCTTTATGATGTGTGGTGTTTAAAATAAAAATGTTTGTAAAAGTTTGTACATACGTATGATTTACTAAATTTTTGTGTCAGGTTATATTATGTTAATAAAGATATTGTTTTATGTATATTAATGTTTTATGCTAGTAACAGTTTAGAGAAAATAAAGTAGTTTGTAGCATTTAATTTTGTGTTATTTTTTCAACCCTATTCTGAACGCAACAGTTGCGTCTTCAGGTATATAGGAAGTTTTCCAAGTGTATGCCTGCGAGCGCAACAGTTGCGTCATTAAATTTGTGTACATAAAGTGGACCAGGCGCGGGAGTAGAGCAGTGTTGCGTTCTCCGGATGGAATGGGTTAATACAATTAGATTTTGGGATAAAAGATTGGAGGAGCAGATTTTGTAAATTTAAAATGGAAGATTCCATTTGATGATAAAAATTAAAAACTTACAGTTAAGGAATTTCGATAGTCCTTCAATCCGGTGTCACATTTCTAAAATTCAAAATAGCCTTTCCAATAATGTGATGACAAAATAAATCCAAATCAAACTCATCAAAATCCCACTAGGACTCACAGAAAAATCTTGAAATGAGTTTCGGGTAAACCAGTTACAACACCCTGTATCAGTTACCCAGAAAAAACACTAATTTTGACCAGCATGAAAATTGAAATGATATAAGCCCTTCTGATTAACTATTTGCCTTTTCCATTACCATTTTTGAAGAAGTTTTACACAATATAGGTTATATCCATGTTTTTTGGTTGAACCTAATTTTAGATGGAGCTCAGGTTTAATTTGAATATTGTTGAAGAATACCTCAAGCTTAAGGAAAACTTACTGTTATGTGGACAATAAGTGCCATTCTTATAAACTTTACAGCAACCATTAGTTGTAGTCCAGTCAAAGTAATCATCTAACCATGAAGAAGCAGGATTTTTAATATGGGTTCTGCAACAAGTGTATCATAAATAACTCAAAAAAGTAATTTTTTTTTTTTCACTTAACAACACAAAGTTTAATATAATATTATGATGCTTAAATGAGATTTCTTTATTTATTTTTAATTTTATTTTTTATTAATTTTTTTTTTTTACTTTTGAAAATAAACCAACATAAGTGAATAAAAATATTCAAATTCTAATTCCTAAGTTAGAGCTGGAATCACCTCAAAGAATAGAGATGAAAATCTAAAAGTACAATTTTACTCTATAGAGTATATTAGAACTTTCAGTGAAGTTTTAAATTTAGAAATCTTAGTGACTTGGATCTCAGAGGTCGGGACATAGCCTAGTGATAATGGACTTCACAATAAAGAGCATTACCCCAATAACCCAATACATAGAAAGATTATACATTCAAATCCTGTGGTAGTAGGCAGGTATATAATTGTTATATAATTGTTAAGGCAATTAATTTCTTACAAGGAACATTTTCCTTGTTGGCATTCCATATTGCTAAATAGGTTAGGAAAAGAAAGAAAAAAAAATAATGGGATAACAATAATTGATTTTTTGTGGACAACATTGAATAAAATTGTAGCGTTCGTATTAAAGTAGTCTACATATGCAATAGAAGTTCTTCAGACAGCTTAACTTGTATTCATAGAAGACAAATAAATCAGTTTCAATGTCTTAGAAAGGTTACATGCAAAAATAATAATTTTTAAAACAATGTATTTTAAATGAGGCCTAAATAAAAACAGAATAACAAATTACACCTCATATATGCAAAAGTAGAAATTTATTTGAAAATAATTAATAATTATATAAATATATTTAAAAAGAAAACAAAAAAATTAAGTAATGAGCCAGTAGAAAGTAAATAACATAAAAGGAAAATAATTGGACTTAAAGAAAAAAATTTAAACTTGACAATCAACAAAAGAATACAATAGAGTGGGGAAAAAAATTGTTACTGTTTTATGTTAATATTGATAATAAAATAAAAAGTAACTAAAATGAATTAAAGATAAAATCAGAAAATCTCAATTTGAGAGTGAGTGACTCAAATTGATCAGAAATGGTGGTCGCAAATTTAGTTAAAAACCTTAAAAATTTATTTGAAGCCAAATTTAAAACAAAGTATCTAAATCGAAGAGTCTCTGACAACTAAATCAGTTTAGATACAGATGAAATAACCAGTAATAACTGATTAATGAAAATCATATAGTTGGTCCCTAGTAAATACTACACTAAATAGTAAACATCAAATAGTAAAATTTGTTATTCAATAAAATATTATATAGAGACTTAGATCTCTAAACTGATAGAACTTTTACATATTGATAAAATTGTATTAAAAGCATTACTGACATTTTACTTTGTGTAGAAGCAGCAAATATTTGAGTACTAAGGGAATCTTTGTTACAATTCAATGTTCCACAAATGAGATTCTGATCCTTTTCATCACTTAAATTCAATCCAGGTTTCAGGACAAAGTAAACTGGAGGTCCAATAGAGAGGATTTCTTCCATGAACTGAAGAGAAAATGAAATATATTAACTTTCATTTTTTAATTGAAATTGTCAGAATGTAATTTAACATATATATATATATATATATATATATACATAGCTGTCATAATTGGCATCTGCTATTTATCTAAAGTCATTAAAAAGTGCAAATAAAGGATGTCATTATAATTATCAGTTATTTTCATAGCCTTAAGCCGCGGTCACACTAGGCTGTTTAGCAGCCGCTTCTAACTAGCCCGTGGTAATACTACCAGCAAGCAGTCTAGTCTGACACAGAACCAGCGGCTGGTGAATGCCAGCAGGCTAGTGTTTACTAGCCGCAATCAGAAGTTGAACATGTTCTTTTTAGCGCTGCCTACCCTCCGCTGGCCGTCACGTGATCTTGTTAGCGCCAGCCAGCCAGTGTGAACCCCTAGTAGCTCACAAGCGGTATATTTACATTACATTGGTACATTATTATGTACAGTACTTTAATAAACTGCTGTAAAACCTTGAAAATGCTGCTCAAAAATTCTGGAACGAACACTGAAATTGAGTAATGAGAAACTATAAACAGGTAGGCCAAAGACTCAAAACTGTCTCCAGTAGCTAGATACCGTAAAGTAATTTCTAGTTTGGTTTTACATGGAATCGTCTGATGGAATTTGGCCAATCTTAAAATGTTGGCATAAGATGATGGATCTTCAAATTCTAGTTCCCTAAAAAGTGTTGCTGATGCCCCCAGATTGTTTTTTCTTAATATCCAGGATCTAACCCACCATCACCTTTTCTTCCATTTCAACATCTGTTCAAACAACTCTCTAACTCCAACATTTAACACACGTCTCAAAACGTCACGACTCACCCCAATAGATGACATGTTGCACGCACACATAAAATGTTTTCAAGTCATCAACAGCAACTGTTCTAGCAACTATTTACTCATAACGTGACCCTTCAGATGCGCTTGCTGATGGTAATATTTACCAGCGGCTAGTTATCAGCAGCTGCTAAACAGCCTAGTGTGATCGGGGCTCTTTATTGTTTTAATGTTTACTCCTAGCAATCCCAATAAGTTTTCCTTGGTCAAACAAGAACAATGTGCAGAGGCATTGTCATGTAGCAAAATGGCTTGGTTCCCATTGACCAAAGCCAGCTACTACACTCTTAAAACTGAATAAATTCTTTCACGCTGATCACAGTAAAGGTTTGAGTCCACAGAATGACCATCAGGAACAAGCTTAAAATGTAAAACACCTTCAAAGTTCCGTCTAACTCAAAGCATTAATTCTTTCCAAAACCAATCTGAACAAACCAAACTGCAGTAGTATTTTGATTGATAACTGACTTTCCTTCTATGGCATACATTTTTTTAACAGCTACCTTTGTGCTGAGACATTTTTTCTTCTGACATTGCACATGCTTTTTAAAGATATAAATGATCCCATTAAGCAAACTGATCACAAATAATCAAAGGATCAGTCAAAGTAAATATTAACAAAAACAATAGCATCAAAAACACTCTTAAATAATTAATTATGAAAGTTGGTGTTAAGGGTTGTGTTCGTACACAAAGACTTATGTAATAACCTAGCACAGTGGTGAAATAAGGGTTATGACAGTAGCTAATAAGATGTTAAGGAAAATATTTGGGCCCATGCAAAGAATATGATATTGGTTAACAATGGACAGCAAAATTAAAAAGTTATTTGCTGAATTATTACAGTAATTTACTATAAAGGTTATATTAAGGGCGATACAAAGAAGATGAGGGAAAATATGCATAAATCATGATTACCAAGACAAAAGTTGTATGGTCATCCATGAGGTTGGAGAAGGAGACGTAAATGATGAAAACGATAGATAATGAGAATGAATATCTAATCTAGCAACTTATCGTCAATGAATGGTACATTCAAGCAATAAACAGAGAGTAATGGAAAAAGATAATGAAGGAGGTTCTGGTTCAAAAAAGACCTTAATGCCATTTAGTAAATTGAAGTGAATATCCTATTGTTCCAGGAAAGTAAAAATAAATAACTTTACATTTGTCACAAGTCATGTTATTATTATTTATTTTTTTTAATTGTGGCTTAACATCCTAATGTACTTCAACTAGGGAAGGAAAGACAGCTTATCCTACAGGTTACCAAACTATTCTAGTCAGGGTGTTATCAATGTTACTAAATACCAAACTAAACATACCAGAAATCACTCCAATAACTTACTGTAATACAAATGATAGAATAGTAGATATGATAAAAAATAAAGTAATAGTTAAATTAATTAATTACTTAGGTTAGTTACTATAATTAATTAGTCAGTAACATTAATAGTTACATTAGTTGACTGATCTTGATAATCACTTTAAAATACGTACTTCAAAGTATTTGTATACATCAGAATCCTTTGACATAGAAAGTTTTTGTTCAAGTCCAGGTTCTATATGAGGAATCATTGCCAGGCTCATAAAAAATACTCCAAAAAACATTAAAAACAAAACGGAATTTATTATAGGATTGAATAATACTGGGACTATAAACTTCCTTATAAAATCTGGAATTATTGATGAATTATTCCTATCATTTGATTCTTCTTTAATTTTTATGCAGAAAAATATATCAAGCCTGTTATTCTGAAAAGAAGTAAAAATCATTATTTTGCCAAATATCAGTTAATATATTATAGTATATACATTTATGAAACCAAAATTTATTGTGAATAAAATTGTTAATTAATAAGTTACAATTACCATAGATCAGCGACAGGAAGGGATGTAAATATGACTATTTAATGATTGTCATGAAATCTAGATAAATAAATTCCAAATTAATGGCTATACTTAAAACAGAAAATATAAATTCTCTCAGAGTTAATGTGGCCAGCAATAGTAAGAAAAATGCTTAAATTTGACAATTTTCTCCAAGTTCAAAGGGTCTCCGGCCACTCCATCTGCCACTAAGTACCTTCTGCACGAAGCAGACTAGAAGGGTTGCAGGACCAGCATACTGGAATCACTACCCTCAGTGACACCGTACCTGACCCCTGCTGAGATAGACATAGCAGTGGAGACAATTACCACTATCATCCTTGAAGCTACAGACCTCCACATCCCCAGTTCAGCCCCCACAAGCAACCTCCCCCACCGCACGTCTTAGCACTGATCGGACAGAGGAACAATCTCCGGAACATCTTCTGGCACACACGGGATTACAGCCTCAAGCCTGCTCTCAACGCCATGACCCGGCAAATCGCCAGGCTCATGAGCGATTGGAAGACAGCTCTGTGGCATGACCAACTGCGGTGGACCCATGACGACCACCTGCAGTTCTGGAGATTGGTCCGAACAGTCGTCAACAAAAGGCGAGCGGTTTTCCTTACTGACGGTGACCAGTTACTAACACCTGCTCAACAGGCTGAACACCTAGCCAGAGTATACTTAGCAAAAGATGCTGAGAGGACTGCGGATGCCACTGCCACCCCATGGACCACTACCAAGCCCTAACGAGACACCCATCTAATCGATTTTCAAGGACCTTGAGTCCGTCCTCCACCGCCTGAAATGGGAAAAGGCATCTGCACTGGACGGCATCCCATCAATATTGCTGAAGATGCTTCCAAGGAAGGGTAAGGCCTTCCTACTAAACCACTTCAACACATGTTTCCGGAATTCATATTTCCCCACGGTCTGGAAACGGGCTGTAGTGGTTCCTCTCTTAAAACCTAAAAGATCTGGCAACGCAGCGGAAAATTACCGTATCGGCCCCCTCTCTCATATCAGCAAGGAAACACTGGGTCACTGTCATACGCTAGACCACTGTCGCCGTGAAGAAGTTATACCACCGGAACAGACAGGCTTCCAGCGAGGTGTTGCCTGCGAACATTATCTGGCTAAACTACAGGCCTATACCATCAACCAGATGCATAGGAATAAAGCCACCGCTACCTCTCCCCAACTATCCCTCTGCCTCAAGCTACAGATTTATAAATCCATCATTAGACCCATCCTCCAACATGGCGCTCCACTGTTACGCCAATTATGTTCAAAAGTACTACCGACTTTCATTGGCTGCCAGCACGTCAAATTCTTTTGAACTACCCTCTCTTTAGGGACGTAGCCCCGCCTCCCAGGCCTGGGAAGTGGCAAGGTTTGACTCCCTTAGCAGACTTACCCGCTGAGGGAAGGGGTTCAGACTCTACAGACTGACCCACTAGTACCACCACCGCTCATCAAAGAAGACCATCCGTCTACAGACGACCCACCAGCAGCCGAGGACACCAATCTTCAAATGCCGAAAGGCAATCTAAGATAAACTCTAGTTCTTGTAAATAAAAATAAATAGAGGATTAGAAAAAAAAGTTCTATGAGTTCTAATGATATTTCAGTAGATTGTGTAAAATCATTTTCATAATAAAACCATTGAAGTGTTAGGGTAAACTGGAGAGGTAGAATAATTAGTTACTTTAGTCGTTAATTTAATATTATATTTTATAAAATTATTCCTTTCACAGAAATCAAAAACTTATCAATAAAAAATTAAGGTCAGAAAATAAACACTAAACCCTTTTGAACTTATTATTTACAATACCAAACAAAACACTACAAAATTAAACGTCTATACCCTTTCATGAACATCCTCTGTCATATATGACCTGTGTTGTATGTCTTTATTCTTCATAAAATCTCCATGCATAATTTTACTTGATAAATTTTAACTGCCAATTCTTTTTACACAGATTCAAAGAATCTCTACAAATACAATTTAGTTCATATGATATTGACAAAGATAAGTATATTTTAACAATCAATAAATATTAATACAAACAAAATAAGTGTGTAAAACGTATATGAATATGTGCAATGCACAAGAGCCCAACAGTAAAGGAGAAAAAATATTAACAGAAGAATTAAAACCCCATTAATAACAAGAGTGTGTAAAGAACTAGGTACTAAAACAAAATTAGTACAATGTTCCTAATTAATTTTTTCTTTCCATGGGGCTATAAAACTCTTATTTTATCTTGATTGTTTTAGTAAGCACTTTATATATTCTAATAGGATTTTGAACTATTTTCTTAATTAAATTTAATGCTGAGATAAAATATTGGTCCAGATTAGGAGATACACCCCTTCATGATCAATGTACATATATAATACCTCATAACTACTAAACTCATTATGATATTGTAACAACAGGGATTTTCAATTGAAGATTTATTAATGAAGAATAAGAATAAAATAACATACATACACAGAACTAAACTAACAAACAATATAAACTGATAATCACATTAAATTACTTTTTGCAGTACTAACTAACACATTAATATCCAACAAACACGCTACTCCCATTATATAGCATCACTACTGTCACCTAGCAACAAGTTCATACTCCTCGGTAAGTTTATAGTATGAAGTTTATTATTCCTATCAAATATAATGAACAAAGCACTTTGTATAAAGGATTAATAGGACCACTTTCCTGACTAATTGCCCGTCACTCACCATTACTATAAGTGTGAGTACCTTGTAGTTAGACTGACTAAACACTTAAAAATATCAATGCCTTGATAAAAATCTTCTATTTCTTAAATTAATAAAAACGATATTTAGTATGTCTGATGAAGCTATGGTTATTTATATTCAAATGTTTAACTACACAGAGCTATGTGATATTTTTTTAGCATTATATTCCTTCAGAACCTTACCAACTTGACATCATACATTGCTGATAAAATGTCAAATGGATTATAAAAGTTCCTGGAGAGACTGGATAATCTATCTTTTATCCTCAATAACAGCCAAAAACATTGAATCGTTCCAAGTAACTTTTCTTGAATTTGTTCTTGTCAAGAAGTTAGGAAATTCAATATAAATGAATGCAGGCAAATACTGAATTTTGAGTTCCTTTTGTTTACTTTTGTGTAGCTCAGTGGTTAAAGCACTGGACTACCACGCTCCCAGGCCCAAGTTCGAGTCCGACTGATGGCAGAAAATTTATATTCTGTCATTTCAGCCGTGGATTGAATTTGAGGTCGGGAGACCCTTCTGGGGCATACCCAGCCTCTTAAAAAGTGGGTACCCTTAATTCGGGGAAAAATGTGGTTGAGCATGAATTCCAGCCAAATAACCTTCTTTCACAACCGTTGGCTCAGAAACAGTACAGGACCTTTCATGGGTTGTAAGTGATACAGGTTTTTTTTATTTTTCATTTATTTTTATTTTTTTTACAAAATGGAGGAAATTTAGTGCAAATTATAATATTGGAATTTGTATTTTAAATCATAATCCCTTGAACATTATTCAATCATTTTATACAATCAATAATCATTTTATATCTTTTATTTAAGAACCAAAAAAATATTGACTAATTAATAAATAACAAAGGAGTAAGGATAACCTATATATCTTCAAGCTGTGACATCTTTGTAAATCAGAATAGAGGTGTAGATAAAGAATTATATGCATTTTTAAATATCGATATCCTCAACAGACAAATAACTGCAACTAGCTGTAACACATGTATTAATAATAAAAAAAATATTTTAAAAAATCATACTTTCAATCTTCTCAAATGTAATGCCAGAAAAGCAATAAATGCAGTCATCTGTAGCAAGAAGTTAATTAATATAGCAGCAAAGGCATAAAATGAAAATGTTCTCACAGCAGGCATATCAACTATTGCTCCTAAAACAAGAAAAAATAATAGAAGTTAAAAGAAAAAATTAAAATTTGTCATACTAAAATATTAAAAAAAAAAAAAAAACTCAGTTCGAATCCAGCTAGAAAAACATACAAAAACATCAGTGCAAGAGCCTTTTAAAATGATTCTGCAATGCACTCTCTGTAAGCAGTAAGACCACACTAACAGTGAATCTAATGTGAAAACTAAAGACCTGCAACATATGAGAGTACTCAGAGGCACTAAATACAGTTTCCAGGGAGTACATCCATCAAACTATAAGTGATATAAAACCCTTATATTTTCAAGAAGTCAATCAAATTCAATAAAACAAAACCATAGTTAGGAATCACTTCATCACTTCCTCAGCTCCAGAATCATGATCAACACATCAAAGTAATAGTTTTTCAGACAAAATGCAAGACATTACTCAGCTGGTTGGCATCCCCATCTAAAAATGATGCTCCTCAGTTATTTCATTCATTACAAGGCTTAAATAACCTCTGCCAAGAACTACCTCTTACTACTGTATCATATTATACTAAATTAAAAACTATACTTACTTATCAACAACAACTCTGCCCAACACATAAACCACTTTTGAAGTGAAGATTCTTTAGTGATGTTATATTACAGTAAAATCTATCTAAAACGGAATATGAATAAAGCGGAATTCTGTCAAAACAGAAAAATTATCTTGGAACGCATCAAATTTATACTAGAAATCACTCTGTATGAGTGAAAATCTGTGAAAAGCTTTTTTTGGTATGAAAAGTTAGAATAAACATATTTAGAACGGAAAATAGCCATGTTAATACAGCAGAGACAGTTTTCGGAGAATCATTTGTTTTGTGTTAAATGTTATGCACTTACGAGCAGTAAATTTTCGAAGCACTGCCTAGTGTTAGCTTCGCAGTTAGTCTCTTTTTAGCTCTTGAACAGTAAACTTGTGCGATACATGCAAAGCTACTGGATGTACGGTTTAACAGTTTCTTTGATTAAAACTGAGTTATTAATTGATTCGCCATGTCAGTTAGTAAACACAAAACATTATTTTGTGAAAGAAGTGAAACTTATTGAAGAGGACAAGAGGAACAAAACATCGCTGAAACTTTTAGCTAAAAAATATAAAATTGGGGAAACACAAGTTTATGAAGCCATTAAAAATAAGAATAAAATTAAGGATCAATGGATTGTTTGTTTATTCGGGCTTAATGTCCTTATGCACTCCGAATAGGGCAGAGAGAATAGAGGATCAGTGGTTAGGGATAGGAGCAGAATAATCAAAATGGGATAGAAATGTGGCTCAAATGAAGAAACCAATGAAGCTGTTTGGGATTAGTTTGTATATAGTGTCCGTGCAAAAGGAATGTCGATCTCTAGACCCATGTTTCAAGCAGAAGCTTTAGAAGTCACCCAAAAAATAGGTAAATTGGATTTTAAAGCATCCTGTGGATGACTTGATAGCTTCAGAAAACAGCACAATATAGTGTTAAATAAAATTTCTGGAGAATTAAAAGGCATAGATACTCTTATGGCCCAAGAAGGATTCACAAAATCATTGAAGGTTATAAGCGAAAAATATATTTAATGGATATGAAACTAGGTTTTTTTTTTTATAGAATGTTACGTACTAAATCCATAGTAATGAAAAAACAGAAATTAAAACGGAACCTGTCTAAAACGAAAACCTGTCAAACTGGAAAAATATGGTCGGACCCACAGCATTTCGTTTTAGACATAAATTTTCAAAATCTTTTGCTGGAAGAATAAGTGGTCCCTGGTAATTTTTTTAGGTCGGAAAGCAACTTATTCTTGTTAGTCTTCTTCAATTATTTGATGAAGTCATCTTTCAAGAACTCATGTAAATAACTTATAAACAAGTGGTGAGAGACAGTTAGGCCGATAATCGTCACCATCAATCTGGCCCACTATATTTTATCTAGGAATATATTATATTCTCACTGTTTTGAAATTAAAATTTTCATTCCAATTTTTTCGGAAACGCATCTGAAAAGTCCTTTCCCAACTCTCTCCTCCAAACTATTTGAATACAGGTAAGCTGTTATCCCTTCCTACTGCCTTTCCTAACATCAAGGTGATTTGTGCTTATTCTAATCCAATACCTACAAAGCAATCATCTATTTTCTCAACTGGTTCCTTGGAATTTTTTTTTTTTTTTTTTTTGGCTCCATATTGAGCTGGAACTCCCAGGTCCCCATCGGGCTCGCTACGCCAAAAATCAATGCCGCATTTACCATAATGAAGGAAGAATTCGTTTTAAGAACAACCACCACAGAAATAAGAAAAAGATATCGTGCTTGTATTATAAATAGTGGAGATCGTTTTGAGCAATACCTGTGATACTCTACAAATTAAATTTATGAATAATTTAAAATTAGTTTAATTTTGTTCCCTGATTATTGTTTGCAAAAATGTAGATAAAGTTTACTCTGATAAAATCGAAATTCCGAGAAAGAAAGAGAAAATATGCAGTTTAACCTATGCTATAAAGAAACACAACTATTTGTTACGTTTTGCAAAAAAATATGATTCGATTCATTATTATTGTCAGTGTGCACTGGTGGCACCCTTTTGTTACTTTATAAAAAATAAAAAAAAACTAGATGTGCTGCGTGCCTGGAAATGGTATTTTTTAAAAGAGTATTCAATAGAGAAGTTTTTAAAACAATTTGGATTTGGCTGTTGCGCTTACTTTTTTTTTTATTGAACCTAAACTTGAAGTTCACAATTTTTATTTTTGCCTTCGACAAGATTTAACGATCTCGTTTTTTTTTTTGGTATTTGTTTTTTGCACCATATCTTTTTATTTTACATGGACAATGTATTAGTAATTACAGGAAAAAAAATGGCGTTGATATATCAGTAAACAACGGAGTTATAAGGCATAAATGTTTGGATTTGGCCATTTTTACAAAAAAATTCATAAAAAAAAAAAACCGTAAGACTTTGTATATAGGTAAGTGACCTTAAATAGGTTCAAAATGAACCTCCCTACGCGAGATAATTTTTTGGCCAACGATCTTCCGAACACCCTGTATAATACCAAACCATTTTAGTTATAATAAACCTAGTCAATAAAGATGTTCAAAGAACAACTGCAAAGGGCTAAAAAAATTATAGACAAGGAATATCCTTAAAAACAAGTCTGAATTAAATTCAAGAGAATATGTCAAGGTTATTGGCCTTCATACTTTACATTCCACAGTTCATAAATATTTTTTTTACCTTAGCACAATCTTTGACTGTCTTTATATTAACATAGGTGTAAATTAAATTTATAAATGTATAAGAAAATACATATATTTTTTAATTAGAAATACAGTCGGCGGTAATTGGATAATCAGAAGAACCATTTAATTGAGCTATTTCTAATAAAACAGAATCAAGTATAGGTAAAACTCCACTTAGCTTAATCAGGACAAAACATCGGTTAATTGGTCCAGAATTTCCGGAACTTTTAACTTTCATAGAAACAGAATGTAAACAACTATAAGTCCTGGTGAATCAGTTGGTTTGAATTCGAGTAACTACGCAGTACTTCTGGAACTCCTAATTTTTTTAGTAGTGAAATGCAAAACAAGAGTCCAGGATGGGGAAAATTCAGTCAGTTCTTAGCTTCTGCTGTTCGTGTAACTTTTACGTTTCGTTCCAGTTACATCCTCAGTCATATTTTCATACCTTTCTTTCTATTTTTTTTGTGAGTGTATAACGTCTCATAAAGATTTGAGTGTTGCTGACAAAGTTAAAATTTTCGAAAAATTTAAAGAACAATCGGAAAATACATCAAACACGCATAAATTCATCTACTAACTGGGTTCCCTCACATAACTGTGCAATTAAGGCATCAGTTGCACATTTGTGTGGGGAATCTCATTTCATTCAGTTAATGGGCCAATTTAAGCACTTTTCTTTTGTTTACATGTAGATTCAAGATCTCCGCATTATTGGGTCCTCCGATTTATTGGGACAAAACAAATTTTCCCTTAAAGGCCCAATAAAACGAAGTCGTTTGTATATAAATTTATGAAATAAATATGAAGAAACTAACCTATTCCAAAACATGCTGCTTCAGATAAAGTTGTTAGTAAAATTGATGGCCCTACTTCACTCACTGATTCTGCAATGCATTCGACTGCCCCTTTAAACTTTCCTTCATTTTTCATTACTGTGGTTACCAGCAGAAACATATTATCAACACCTACAGCCAAAATTAAAAATGGGATCACCTAAAGCAATAAAAACAAAAAATTAACAATTAAAGGAAAATATTAAGAAAACATTTTGTTATTTTAAATAATTACCTCCATGGTCAGTAATGATGTGTTAACATGCATATAGCCAAAAATACCAACAGCACTAGAAATAGAAGTCAGCACAAGTAGTATACCACCCATTCCTAAAAATATTTTAGAATCAATCTGAAAAAAAATAATCAAATTTTAAATCAATTATTGGTAAAGATGGTAATATAGATTCAATAACACATTTAAATGTATCTAGTAGAAGAAACACATTACTTGTAAACGTAGTAGAAATTTTTATACAAGAATAATATTAAAATCGAATACCTATAATTTATTAATAAAATAATATTTACTACTTATTAAATACATAGGTATTTAATACTTTATAAAAAATTCTTTAATGAGAAGTTTCAACAGCATTTTGGTATGTTTGGGTTAGATAGATTTGGATGTCAACAACTTAATTTTAAAAATGGAATTATTCAATTGGAAAAGCTACAAAAAGATTCTGAATAGTTACTACTATATAAAAAAATTATACTACAAATAAAATAGGTAAAGAACAATAACAAATATTGTTACTATTAGAAATGTTCCCTATAGTATAGTGAAGTTACAATGCAATCTTTTAAAATAATCACAGTTTTGGCACAGAATAAATTTTACACATCCTAAATCAGAAATGGAAATGAAAAGTATGGCATTATCAAACATAAGTTTTTTACTTGGACCCTTCCCATCCCACAAAGCAACTCTCAAATATTAAGGTAAAACAAACACATCCGGTAATCTACCATTAACATACTAAGAAACTGAAAACATTAAATGAATAAATTAATTGGTTTCTTTCAACAGTCAATAACAAAATTGTTTTGTTTTAAGATATTAATTTGTATAGTTGGCAGAACGAATTATAGTTTGTCTGCCACATTGAATTGAACTCTTTAAGTTATATTAAACTACTGCTAATATCCTTTATTTGTTTTTTTTTAAATTTACTAGATATATTTTCAACAAAACAACAAAACCGATATACAAATACTTACAAGTAGAGTTTTGAAAGATTTGTAGGAGCCAAGTGTTAGTGAAACATATACAAACATTAGCAGGTAGCTAGTTACAATTGTAATTGCCTCAGCAGTAGATTCATTTGAAATCTCATTTTCTATAGACATTTCTGAATTGAATGCAACATCCATGTAGTCAGGCATTTCAGTTTGTATCCACCCTTTTACAACATTCACAAACCTAAGAAAAGAAATAGAGAAAACTTTAATCCTTATACAAATATTAAATATTTTATTAAAATGATAATTGACTAATTTTCAATCAAAAGTAAATTAAAATATATATATATATATATATATATATATATATATATATATATATATATATAAATATATATATATATGACAGTGAATTATTTGAAATATTGTAATACTTTCTTTGAAATAAATATTAAAATAGTAAAGTTCTAATAGTGCAATGCTGTAAATGGTTCAATGTTATATCCTTTTTTAGCATCCTATTAGAATGCTACGAAAAGGGGTGTTATCATTTCTTCTTAATTAGAACCCAAGCTTTTTATCCTGGAAATTTTCTTGTGGTTATTTAAAAATGGAAATTCATCTAATAGTAATTAATAAAGAATCAATATAAGTTTTTTAGTCAAAACCAAATAAAGAACTTCAGGTGAATTAAATTTAAATACTACCTTCTTCATTATAGATATTATGTGAAATAAACCAATATAAGTTTTAAACCATAAAAAAAGTAAATAAATAGAATAAAATAATAATTTTAATAATAGAAATCAAAATATAGTAAATATATTATATAATACTAATCAAAACCATGGTAGTCAATGACAATTTTGATATTCTTATGGAGAGAAAATCACTATAAGAAATCATTTGCACATTGTTTCAATAAAACTTACTTTTTCTCCCATTCAATAGCTGATTTTAATTCATCTCCATCAATATAGTTTCTTAATAGAAAAGTAATAACTATTGCTTCGGCCTGTTCATAGGCTTCATCACCAATATGTAAAAATTTTCCAACAGCGATGGCTGGATCAACATTTCCACCATATGGTGCCAAACAATCAGTAATCATGCTGCTTCTATAGTAAAATTAATAGACAATGAATAGAATTTTATTATAAAAAAAATATTTTTTTTAAAGATACAAAAAATATATATAAACATTTAACTGTCATAGCATCAACAAATAAAGAATTTTCCACTAATTTGGGCTAGTTCAGATTACTACATTAGGTTGTATATTTAAAACTGCTCAGTTTATTGAGTTTTAAATAGCAATTTAAAACCCATTAGCAAAATAGGACTTGCCTAAGAGATAGCGAAATCGTACCGAGTATTTCACAAGTATATTTACAGTTCTATATTGAATATTTTATTAAATAAATTTTAATTATTCAGTAAAGGAGTATTTAATTATTTAATTTATTCTCAGATACACTTTTGTTTCAGCTTAAACTCCTCAAATCACCATTTATCATCACTCAATGAAGTAACATGTTTCGGGACAATTATTTCATCATCAGACTTCATTAAATCATTAAGAATGTATTGTTTAACTTGCCATTTCATCTCTGCTATTTTTTTTCCTTTATTAATTGATCTGAGAATAATAAAAATCTGAGAATAATAAAAGTATATATAATTACAGAATCTAGAGGAGTATGAAACTACTTACAATGTTACTGGTGGATATGGTATCGACTAACTAAATTCTAACAATTCTAGTACACAACTGATGTTGGGAAATTTTGAAAAACAGTTACAAGGTTTATGGGGGATTCCTTAGGAATAATTAAATTAAAAGGAAGTTAAAAAGACTTTTGGTATTCCCAAGATGTTCTTTCACTGTAGGGCAAAATTATGAGAACAATTTAGTCTCGAAATGTTGCCAAAATAGTTGTTTTTATGTATTGACTGAACCTCAAGAACCTTACTAAACATTTAATAGTAACAGTCAAGAAATTTATCTTATATATAACACCAACTTCATGTAGAAACTAAACATGTTAACTTGTGTTACACTTTCACACATTAGGTAAGGGGAAATAAGAAAATATCAATATATAAACACTAAATCCATGTTGAAACTCATGTTGTTTAAACTTCAATTATACTTTTTTACATTTAAGAACACTAAATATCCGTATAACACACTAAAGAACACAATCCAAGTTACACAGTAGAAGATGTTAACACATGAGGTGATTGGAAAGAGATAGTGATAAATGTTAAGTGCTCAAAGTGATGTATCGGAATCAAACTGGTAGGTGAACCGCTGGCCGGGCCGATTTGGTGGAGCACCTCGTCAATAGTAGTACCAAATCAGAAAATCGGGAAATTTAAAGAAATCATCAGACCTAACGCTCAACTCCATCTATATATTCAAAAGAACATATTTTGAATTTTCACCAACAAATGAAATAAGCAGTAACTTATATGTGGATGGGATAATATATATGTAATACAAACAAGCTTCGAATTCTATTATGATGATAAAACAGTATTAAAATAGCAGCAACATTTATATACTCCGTCTTTCATCTTTAAAAAAGCATAAGTAGTGCTGTCCTACAAAGGGTTAAAGGGCAGTTCTTTTCCGTTTTGCCACAATGTTTTAGTTGTTTCTTGGGGCTTAAAGTCCTTATGTACTCCAACTAGGGCAGGAAGGACGTTTACGTACAGATTATCAACCTATTCTAGCCAGAGTGGAAAGGTCAAGAATCCTTTCATGGGTTCACGACGAAATAAATTTTAACCCGTCCAATTTTAGCCCACGACCTTCTGGTTACGAGCTCGCTGTTACCCTCGCCCCAACTCACTCGGCCATCAAGTTCCCCTCTGTTTTAGTTATCATACTATGACTGCTAGCTTTACTAAAATCCGAAACGGGTGGATCTATTCACATATTTATAAATAGCAGAGTAAATGGAATGAAATGCAATGCCTTTGAAGACAAATAAACTGGAAAACTATGAGACAGTCCTTTTTCATGATCAAATGTTTAGTTGGTTCTATGTTTTGTGATCTAGACTGACTATATTAAAATAATAATAATAATAATAATGGAAAGATAACAACAAAAAACGGATGATCAACTAAAAAATAAATGATAAAAAAATTTAGTATTTTTAAAAGAACACTCTAAATATACACTTTACATTACTGAAGAATTTAAATATATAAAGTGGAAGGCAACATGAATAACCAAATTTACATTATAATGAAGAAGTTAATAAAGGAAGAAACGTAGCAGAGATGAAATGGCAAGTTAAACAATGCATTCTTAATGAATTAAGTGTATTTGAATTCCCGTGGGATAATAAGTGGGATAACTGTCCCGAAACATGTTACTTCATTGAGTGATGATAAATGGTGATTTGAGGAGTTTAAGTTGAAATACAAGTTTATCTGAGAATAAATTATTAAATAAATATTATTTATAAAATTAGCAGCATTGATATCAGTTGAAACAAGATTCAATAATTTCATAACAATAATAATTTAACAGGAAAACAATCTGGACTTTGAACTGGTGTTGATTCAACTTCATTTATAATTAATAAAGGTATTGTGTTTGATAATTAGTACGTACCAAAAGTTCACAAGTTTCCATTATATATTGTATTGGAATGAGGGTCCAAGAGCATACAGTTCAGAAAGGTGAGGGTTAGATTCTCAATTGAATCACTAATAATTTAATTCATAGTGACCCCGCAAAATTAATCATGACATTTAATAAATTCAAAAGGGTCACTATTCTCAGATCATTTATAAGATTTTAGTAAGTCAAATCATATTTTGATCTGGTTCTATATATTTTCAGAAATAAGAATTTCAAATATTAAAAAAAGAAAAGAAAGAAAAGTCTTAGGCACTTTTTCTTATATAAAAAAAGTTATACTTAATAATACTTACCGTAAACATTTATGGATTGTGTCTAAATAGTTAACAATAAAGCCATTTTTATCTATTGAAGTTTTGTTAAATTTGTCAACATCATTGCTAAAGTACCCCCATAAACTCATAACAGTACATTGTGAAAGCTTTTCTGCTGTACTTTCAGAACTAAGAGGGGCAAAACAAAGTTCTTGCAGCCCTGGAATCTAAGGGCAAATAAATATATAAAAAAGAACAAAAATATATTTATAGTTGCATTTATAATATTTCAAAAATACTTTGAAAAAGATTTATTTAAATAGAAAAGATATTTACAATAAGATAGACAAATACATATATTGAAAAAAAAAATGTCAATCAAATTAAATTATTAAACATTAAAGGAAGCATTATATTTATATATAAAAATTTAGTACAAAAACTAATAATGAAATTGTAATCATGATTTTAGAAACAATTCAAAAATATTTATATGAATCTTTATTTTTTTATATGTTTTTTCTAGGGTCATTAGTAATGACTTTTTAATTATATTCTGTTCAAGTAGTTGATTCTTTTCAAAAATTTAAACAATATAGTCACCACCTTTTCACTGCCTCCAAAAATATTTCATGTCTTTTGATAATTTTATCCCTTCTTGAATTCTGTTAAATGATGTACACTCTTATAGGACATGATAAAGAGTGTCTATAGGACATGTTTGACAGTTTTGGCAACATGACATTTTTCACACTTCAGAGCATGCAAATTATGAAGAAGGTATCAGCGAGTAAACTGAAAATGATCAATGCACATTCTGCATAATATTGTTCCTATCATAAAATGTAGAAATCCATTGCTCTTTTTGCAATGGCATCTTCGACTATTGGCAAATTAGGTTACTTTTTATCCATTCGCCCTCTCACTCAGCATGAAAGCAGTTATGACCTATGATTTTCATGGAACAAAGATAAAATTTCCTAAATAAATGCATAGCGCAAAAACTGAGATGATTTCATCATTTCTTCAAACAATCGAAGGCCACTTTACTTTCTTCATCCGAATGAAAGGGTCTCCTTTCTTTTGTCATTCGTGTCTTTGGTTCGGTGGTGTCTCCAGAGTTCTTAATGCATTATCAGTAATAAGAACAATAATAAGTAATAATAAGAACAGAGAACAAGGAAACTTCGTAATTGGTGTTTGTCGGAGGATGTAAGCCATAGTTGAATAACCTGAACTTGGCTGGATCCAAAGATATTTCTTCCCCTCTGATTATGTGACCAACTTAGCTGACCTTGGTCAGGAAGAGTTGCGAGCTCTTCATGTTTTGTGCAAGATTAGTGTCATGTAGCCTCTTGAAAACCTCTTCAAGAATTGATAGATTCTCTTTAATGTCAGGATAACAGTTCCTAAATAGTCTGCAATTTGTTTTGGAGATTTTTAATCTCTCTTTCAACTCATTACTCAAAAATCTGGAATAATTTTTGGAAATTCATTCAATCCTTTCTCCAACTCAATTAACATCTCCTTCAACATCTCTCCTCAAGTTGGATAAATCCTGGGAGAACATGAACAGCAATGAGAAGACTTTGAGGCAAGATTGAACTTTCCTTCAGAAGTGCATAGCACAAAATCCTGTCATTTATTACATTCACTTCAGTGGAAAGATTTCAAATAGATTTCGAAAGATCATTTTCAAAATCAACTATCTCAAGATCAGTACTTTTACTCACATAGTAATCTCAAAGCTGGCCCAATAACGTTGGTACTTTTATCTCCCCCAGAGAAGAGCTTCTTTGTTTTTACTGACATCTTTTGATTTTTTTTAAATTTTTGTTGGCCTGGAATATTTTTATGTCCCACCATATTTTTGAAGATAAGTGATTGATTGTTTGCTCTGGGATACTATTAGATACCCCTTGGGAAGGTGCCCAGTCAATTCGGGATAAAGAAAGAACGTAGACTGTTTCGCATCCACTTTTTCCTAATGGTGTCTAATCTTGTACCTCGAAACATTGAGGGTCTTGTACCTTGAATACCTTGAAATAATTATTTTTTTTACATTTGATTTTGCAGAATACATGCTAATGCCGAGGAGTGAGGAAGGAATCAAAATTTTCTAGTTTTTCATTCATGTTTCTAATTATATTAATATGTCGTTTAAGTTTATAAAGTCTACTTTTTGTTAAATAACAAAACGCTAAAAGATATAAATAACAAATAATTGATGAAAAATACAATTACTCTTTTGTTTTCTGGTGTTTATTTTTGAAAATTACCATTATTTCAAGGAAGAACAATTGCTGTTGCAACATACAGGAGCATTGTAGTACCTTGAAACCAAAACCTTATTTCATATTTTGCTACTTATACTAAAAGAACAAAAACACTTTCATCAGCTAAATTGGGATGCCAATACCAAAAATCAGAAAAGTGTTTTAAGGTACAATAATTCTACAGTCAAGAATTCTTAGAACAATTCCAATATTTTACAAATTACAAAATACAAATTTTGTTTGTCAAACATCACAAAATGATCTACTAGCATTCGAAAGGAAGATTCTCCGTCGAATAATAGGTCCAGTGATAGATGAAGGATTAGGAGAAACAGGGAGCTTTATGATCTGTATAAGGATTAGATGTGATCAGATTCATAAAGCTGGGGAAACTCAGTTGGGCTGGCCACTTAATAAGAATGAGAGACAATGAGATCCCCAAGAGAGCCATGGACACCGTCTAGCACAGAAAACGGCGTGCTGGTAGGCCAAGGTTAAGATGGATTGATGGCGTGGCAGCAGATGCACAAAGCCTGTTAGGAGTCAGGTGCTGGAGAACGGCTGGACAAGATCGAGCCGAATGGCGGCGGCTCATTGAGGAGGCCAGGGCCTACCAAAGGTTGCAGCGCCACGGAGAAGAAGAAGAAAAAACATCACAAAAACAATTTCAAACATTTATCCAACATAATTACCAAAATCAATTATAACCGCCTTATCCACACCTATTAACAATCAATCCAAAATGTATATGGCCTAATGAGCCCCTTCATCTTATAAATTTTTTTTTATTTTTCCATCAAATATCCTTAACTTGCATCAATTGGTATGAAAATAATTTATTAAGAAATAAGGATTTACTTAATTTTAATAAATTAGATTCACTATGTGAGGGACAAATATAGTTCATTTCAGTGTATAATTATTTAAAACTAAATCAAGACTGTCAAATTCATTTTATGATTATTAATACTTACAGAATATACTTTCTTCTGTAGTTCAAATATAGACAGTAAGAATTCTTTGTTAAATGCAGATCCAAACTCAATAAAACCACTTGAAGTGTTGTGTCCAATCTGCAATTATAATTTTAATTAATAAAAGAGGAGAGGTACAGCATTTGATAAGTTGTACTACTTACTTTTGGCAAATTAATAGGTTTGAAATAAAGCTGTTCAGTCCTGTAAAAAGGGCCAAATCTTTCTTCAAAATATTTTTTTTTTCAATACGTGAGCGTGAATCAGGAGCAGCCCAAATTTTGATTGGATCAGAAGTTACTTCTAAATGTAGAACCCCATAAGTACATACTGCTATTGCCCAACTACTCAATGCTAAAACCAAAGTTGGCCTCATGGCCGCAGCTGAAAATTGTTTGAGCTTTATTAATAAGAATAATTTATGTAGCTGGAATAATATTAAAAGTTTCATAAAACTTATCTGTGGTCACAAGAACTAAATTATAAGTACAAAATCATAACTTTTCAGGTTAAAACTGTTTACTTTTTACTCTTCTTGAAAATCCCGATATTAAAAAAAAATAAGAAAATAAATAAACATATAAGAAGTATTTAAAGTATTTATATCAATGTGAATCAATTATCATTCTAAAAATAATGGTTTGAAGAATAATTTATTAGCTGAAACCTTTTCAGCATTCTTCTTTACTTATATGTTTGTTATAGTATCTCATTCTTTAACTAAACAACTTATTTCTAATTACTACAGATAATTAAAAAAAAAAAACTTTATAAATAAATTTTATAAAAAGATAGGTTAAAAAATAATATCAACCATGATATTTACCTTTTCCACAGTTGTAAAACCAATTCTTGAGTGTTGCCTCTGTTTTATCACTTAATTTATTCATAAATGAAACCTCCATATTTTCATAATTGTCAACATTATTTTGTTGTAAATTAGGAATGTAATCTACAAAAAAATTAATAAAAATGGATACTACGATACCTATATTTTTCATAATTTTAGATATTTTTTAACTATTATGTAATTACACAAATGATTTACTGGGATTTTTCTTTCGCCGTATGACACTTCTGAACCTTACTATGAGAAACGCAACAAAAAATAATAAGAAGATCAAGAGAAATATCAGGCCAACTCCATCAAAATTTCCAACCATAAAATTAAAATACATTGTTGAATAATTGTAAGCTACAGGACAGCTTTCTAAACAATCTACACAACTACAAGCAGCTGAATCATTCTGAAACATGGTGTCAGTAAGAAATCTTTAAGCATTTAGTAAACCTATTTTAAATAAAAATAATAAATAACAACTTACGTCTGGTGCTTCATTGCATTTGTACACTGATTGATTAAATGGAATAAAATTTAAAAAAGGTCTATCCAACCTCTTGAAATTGATAGTGAATGGTGCCTGAGGGTTCTGTGTTGAATCTCCAAGAAAATGGAACCATCTAGGAATGTAAGTTTTTATTATTATACTTGACTTCATTATTCAAAGGTTTAATACCAGGAAAGATAGGATGGCTCAGTTATTGGCCATCCAACTTCATATCTCTTTGAGAACATTAACAGAAAATTTGTTACTATAAAAACTTAATGATGGAATTTATAAACATATATAATAATTATTCGATTCTTTATAATAAAATTTTTAAAAAATAAATGGAAAATGGTTAAAACTTGGTATATCTTTTTTTCATGGATATGATTCAATATTAGAAAAAAAAAATGTTAATTTTTGTTAAGGGTATTTAAAAAAAATAATTAAGATTCAATTTTAATAATTATAAACATTTACAAGACTAAATCTTCAACTTTGAAATTGTATGGCAAAACAATTTTGGTCTTTAAAACAATAGGACATTATTAACTTTTGTAGGTGGTTCTAAAAATATTATTCTTGTTTTCATTACATACTAAAGAATGTTTTATTTTATTAACATTTATTCTATTTTAATATAAATATTTATTCTACAGTAACTTATAAAATATTAGGACGTAACCGCTATTGGTCAGAAGGTATTGCCTGCCCGAAGCATAAATCAATAATGTTAAAAGTAAGTGTAACGTCTTAGTGAAAAACAAATGCATTTTAAAAAGTTCGATGTAGTTGTAATAATATTCATGCCTAGACCTTTCAAACCCTAAAGGGAGAAAAGATGGAAACATTAATTGATATATAAGGAAAAATAGAAAAGTATTGTTCAAACCATATAAAAATCTACAAGCATTTTCTTGAGTAATTTTATGTCACATGTTACAATGTTTATGTTTTATGTTACAGCTTATTTGGTTTTAAATAACATTTAAGTAACAGTTTGGTAAACAAACAGAACCTCTTACAGTTATAATTTGTCTGGCTGTGGCAGTAGAGAAAAAATGAAATTTTACATACTTAAGCTATTTTTTATCTCCTAAACTAACCTTTCAGGATTACAGTCTTTAGCTGTATAGCTGCCACATGTAGCATCTATTGCTTTTCTACCCAATGAAGGTATGAGTACATTTGAGCAGGATTTGAAAGCCCCATCCATAAAATTTGAAGATAAATAAAGATCTATACTTGTAGCATATCGCTCTGAAAAATAAATATACATAATTATTAATGAATAATATGCAGCAATTATTCTTTTTCCTACCAGGGATAGCCTAGTGTATGACTAATGGGGAATAATGACACCCTCTCTAGGGGCCCATAATTATATCCCCCATCCCATTACATGATTATAGGAAGCACAGTATTTCCAGGATGATGAATCCTTATAGGGTAAATAGGGGCGAAAATGTAGATTTTGACCATTAGTTGATCATAGCTCGGATAAGGGCAAGCATTTTAAGTGTGAAAATTTGCAAATCAACTACACTTTGAGTTACAAATAAAAATCAGCTGAAGGCAGAAAATGTAATTTCTGAGTCTTTGGCCGTGGATCGACTTCAGGATCTGGAGACCCTCCTGGGGCACACCCAATCTATAATCTATAATTATAATATATTATTATTATTATTTATTAAGTTAGTACCCTTAATTGGGGAGAAAAACCTGGCAGTTGAGAGTGATTGCTGAACACATCCCCTCCTTGTATAACTGTTGGTCACAAAACAATACTTCCTTACCTAGTATTGAACCCAAGACCCCTCATGGGTTGTAGCAATACAGGTTTTTTAAATATTGTTTTGAATTGGAAACCTGTAATTTTACTATCAAAGTAATGGTATATCTATGAATCATTATTAACCCTCGAGTGGTCGCGTATGGTTTAGTTACAAGAAAGGTCGAGCGGATGACTATAGTCATCTACTAAGTTTTCTGGTGCTTTAGCAATAGGCATCTTTTTTAATCCTTTTATATTCAAAGATACTTTACAAAGGATAAGGGAAATAAATTATTTACACTAAATAATGAAATATAAAGAAAGCACGTAGATCATTATCAACACATACCAAGCTGACAATAATAATTACGGGGAAGGTCGCATGGATGACAAACGAAATAATTCACTCAAATAGCACAGTACTTCAAAAATATCAGTAGAGGGCATTCAATGTAATTATAACAAACTCTAATTGTATTAATTTTGCTAATGTAGACAAAAAAATTGAAAGGTCAGGTGGAGGACAATTGTTAGCCAACCAAAACAAATGAGATTTACAGGTTGGGAATATCAAATAGCAACTAACAGAGGTACTGAAACTATTTCCCTAGCCTCCCTTTGCAGAATCTAGGCTCGTCATATTCATCCATGCCAAAACAAATACACAGTAGCGATGTTAAGAGCAGTGGGAGGGGTCACCTGTGGTGTAGTGGTTAGCATAGCAACCTACTAAACCCAAGATTGCGGGTTCCCAGCCCGACAGATGACCTTAGGATCTTTTAAAGGGAGTAAAAAATCCTTAGCTATGCCGTCCTTCGGAAGGGACGTAAAATGGGGGTCCCGAGCCTGTGCGATGTCAGGTACTCGTTAAAGATCCCTATCCTAATTATACCTGGATAGGCCAAATTTAGGACTCCCACCGTAGCATCGTCCAATTAGCCATAGCAGCATAAAGTGACAAACGAATTAAACAAACAAGAGCAGTGGAGGACTATTGTCATCCGCGCGACCACTTGAGGGTTAAGTAAACATTAACCAGTTTACATAAAATTGGATAACAGGGTAACAGTACTCTACTGGATCTCATATGATTAAGCATACTCATAACACATCTTTACCATTGAAGCACCTTCTTGACATTGGTTTGAGATATTTCAATGTGTTACTCATCAAAGCTTAACCATGCTACTCAAATTATTCTTGGTTCTCAGAACTATCCACAGGCCCTATTACTATTTCTTCATTTCTGACAATGCTTGACACAGTTTCCCTTCCCTTTCATTTTTCTTAATCAAGTGAAATAAATCTATACTATTATATAAAAGGACTAATCATTTTTCGTTTGTGATCACTAACTGCTAAAACTACTGGGGTTCCTGAGCCTGTGCGATGTCAGGTACTCGTTAAAGATCCCTATCCTAATTATACCTGGATAGGCATAATTTAGGACTCCCACTGTAGCATCGTCCGATTAGCCATAGCAGCATAAAGTGACGTTAAACGAAAGAAATAATAATAAAACTACTGAACCAATCTGTACCAAATTTTAACTGCATCATCTTCATAGTTCAAGGAAGGTTTAGCAATAATAAAATTTAAAGATTTCCAATTAAATTTTCATAAAAAAGCAATAAATATTTGGTGCACAGTGATGTTTGAAAATTGACCGATAGGTGGCGAGTGCCATTTAAGAGAGGTTACAAAGGAACGGATGGTGTTATATAGAGCTAAAATTTTATAATAAAATATACTTATTTTCAATTAAATTGTTAATTAAAAATTCTATAAATATGCGGCACAACATGTGGATTCCAGTGAAGTTTAAAAATCAACCAATATATGGCTAGGGCCATTTACAATACTAAAACTATTGAACTTATCTGTATCAAATTTTAACTACATCATCATTGTTCTAGGAAGGTTAACAATAGAGAAATTTACTGTAATAATCACTTAAATGTACAGCGATAAGTGGTAGAAAGAGGTTTGTAACACTGCCATAAACTTTTATGGTAAGAAATTAAAATCCAATCAGATGACATCGATAAAATTATTTCTGTCGTAATAAAAATTAATGCCTAATTAAATATCAAACCCTTGCTTTTAGATAGTTTACGTAAAAAAAATATGATTCATGGGCTTTTAGTTGTTAGCACTGATAATGCAGTCCATTATCCGCAGGAGTTTTTTAATAGTCTCTGTCCATTTGGATTACCAACTCATACATTAACAATTAAAAATTTGAAGTCCAATTATGCTTTTACTTGATCTACAACCACCTAACCAGTGCAATATTAGTAGATTAAAGGCTACAGTTTTGCATGAAAATATCCTTGAAGAAATAATTTTCTACTGCATTCTTCAAAACAAGATTTTTATTGATAAAAAATTAAATCATAATCAGTTAAAATTATCTAAGTTCTTCACTTATGGGAGTGGGCAAAGCTGCGATGCGGGATGCTAGAAAAGTATATAAATATAGTTAAAATAAAAATTGCTTCAAACAACATTTGTGTTTTTATTAACCCAAATCATTCAGAGATAAGGCATCTTAGGTGGAGCTAGAACTCCAATAGGATAATGTTTATTTATTTATTTTATCAGCACTACGGTCCTCGAGGACCTTAGCCTTCTCCATCACTCTCTTCCATTCCTCTATCTCCGGAGAAATCTGTCTATCTTCTGACACCTAGGCTCCTGAGGTCCTCCTCTGCAGGAGGATAGGGGGGGGGGGGGGGGAGCAAAATCTGACCTCTACCTTCCCTGTGGTGCTCCCTGGGTAACACAAACAGAGGTGGTGTGGCAGATGGGGCTCCTAACTACAGTGAAAGCAATCCGTCTAGAGGAGCAAACCTTGATCAAAATCTCGGTCCTCCAGGTTGGGGGTTGGGTATGGGGCCAACAACCCTCCCCCGCAAAAAAAAAAAAAAAAAAAAAAAAAACTTATCGTAGGATAATGTTACCAAATCAAAATATATTTATAAAACTAACTTCATTTATATCTTGATATATAAATCATATATTAATATATTGATACATTGATCTATACATCATTTATATTGATATATAAATATCCAATCATTTACATACATTTCAATAATTATGAATTCTTCAATAAAATCAAAAGTAGTCAATGTAGGATAACATTAGAGCGTAATTTATTTTTTAGAACAATTTATTTGATTGAATATCAACCATACTTAACAATGTCACTTAAGTAGAGTAATGTATGTTTGATTAAAATAATGAAAAATATTGCGTACTTATCAACAAATATCTCATGAGCACATAAATATTCACTCAGGTGCCATTATAGTTCCCAGTTCAATAAACTGAATACATTACAATTCAAGAATAGATTTTAACATACACATGCATAACTTATAAGATTACCATAAGTTTCTTCATTCAACTGTACTTCTCGCAATTGAATGTATTCACTTTGCTTGGGATTGCATGTTGATGAGCAGGTTATGGTTATTAAATTTTCTTGGCAAGAGGGGCATCTTTTAAATACAGCTGACATGGCATGGACTTGTTTTTGAATTCCATTTATAATTTGGTCAGCATTACAGCATGTGGCAGTGTCTCTCCTTAAATAAATAAACATAATTAAAAGGAGCCAAAATATTTTACAATCAAAGATAGCAAAACTTATGTTAACTATGGAAAATATAAAGAATATAAAAATATATTATAATAACAAACTCTTTTCATAAATAGCCTTACTTTAGATTTCAGAGAAAGAAATACTTATTTTTTAATTAACATACAGATTTATTGTTAACTCCATCACAGTTTAATTTTCAATCTTGTTTCTTAACATCCCATTGTTCATAAATATAATATAGTTATAGTAAACATGTTGCAAATATTGGCAATGAAACCTTACCAGGCTCTAAGGGTATATTTTCAAACTCTGAATAATTATTATTTTATTGGAATCATAATTAATTTAATCTCTAATAAAATGGGATTTATGAAAGTGATCTGAAAATTCAGATATGGTCTAATTTAAAGAGTTTTATAGGAAACCTCTTCAATGAAAATGGGATTTAGATATTGTAGATAGAATACATAGTATAAGTATGTTCAATAGGAAAATATCTGCAAGAGAGGAGAGTGTTACACATTACAATCTTATGTTATTTATTTATGTTATATGTTAAATCTAAGCACCACTAAGCTACCTCATTTTTTTTTCTTAACATATACCAGATTTCTAGGGACTATATATTTAAGATAGATTGAAATGTATTATTGGATAGTTAGTATGCATATATGTAGTTATAAGTTGAAATGAATTAATCTAATATTGTGCCACAAAAACAATAAAAAGTATCATAAATACCAAAAGGTGCTTTTCTTGTCAATTTAACTCCATATTGTTTATTATGGTAGTCTTCTTATTTATTCTCTTTCTCCCACTAGCAAATGCATGTTGGTTTTTAAGAATAATGGCTAACAGTAAAAGGCATATATTATTCACCTTGTTCATCATCTCGCCAACCATTTTACCTCGTCATATCCCAATGGCTTCAGTGTGAACTATATAGAAATTCTTGTGTCAACCTCTAGGCCACTTGCCCAATGGTTTAGCCTCTATGGTTTTTATTATGTCTCTATACAGCATGTATACTCAAACCATTTAAACTGTTAGTTTAGGACAAACATCTTATTCTTAGCTCTTCATTGATTTTTTGATTACCGAAGCAATCTCTTCTTGTTTACCACACCACCCTTCTGAGAAACTTCATCACAATCGCAGTGATCCACTATGCAGTTTTTCAGCGAAAACCCAAGAATTATTCAGACGAAATAATAAAATATTTCAAACAATATTTCTGATGATATTATATTATTGCAAATTTTTTTCACTTAAAATTGATATTTATATTCTCTATCAGCAGAAGAATATGGTACTTGATGAAATGTGGAGAAAGTTTTTATTTTTGGCTGATCAAAGTAATGCATTGCAAATAAGTCCACAATAAATGGACAGAGTATAAATGAACAAATAAGAATTATAGGATTGATGCATTAATTGCCACTTCTTTTGGAATCCTATCCTTCCATCCCTAAATTGATTCTGAAGTCAGTCAAGCTACAACCTATACTTCATCACAAAACTCAGCAACTCTTTATCAGATGATGTTTAACATAGCTAAAGACAACAAATCAGAAAGATGCTGCATTTTTGTTCTCAAAATTAAGATAGAAATATACCATTGTCAACAACATTCAAATAGAAGTGGCAAATAATCTATCAATCCTAATTGTATTGATCCTTCTATACCATCAAGCATGCCTGAAGTAAATTAGAATAAATCGGTTTACTCCAATACTAGTTTATGATTCAGATAATTTGTTATAACAAATCTCTTCCCTCTAATGAATTTCATAAAAATTCACTAGGTGCAGTTAAAGGTGAGGAATACTATCGCTAATACCATACTATACCTCCTACTATTGTTGCCCAGTTGTTCAAAAGCACTTACATAAACGTTACTTCCATATCGGGTAACGGGCCCAATAGTTAGACAGCTAATTATACAATCATTTTATGGACAGAAAACCCTTTTCCCGCATAAATATAAGATCCTTATTTCAAGTGAAAGCCTTAATGTTACCTCTAAGCTGGAACTATTTTGTTCAGTTCGTTTCCAAAGTGGTGTGTTAGGACATGTGCGGTTTCGTCTGATTTTGGAATGAAAACAAGATCTTATTAATAAGGTTTTCCTGATTATTTATGATAGTTTTTGTCCATTCCAATGACTGTTATGCGAGGTCGAGTTATTTTCCAACGCATCAGTCCAAGAAGGAATATAGAAAAAAAAGGAAAAGGGTAAACGCACCAGTAGCTGACAAGTGCACCAGTAGCTGACAGCCTCTTCGAAAAATAGAAATAATGAAGTTTCAAGGCCTTTTAGATCCACCTCTCTTAAAGCTATGGCTTCTGTTAGTATTTCCTCATAGTTAGGTCGTCTACTCTGTTTTATTTATGTGGTAATTGTAATAAAAGACGGCCACTACAACTGCACATTCTCCGTCAGTCGTTCAGAGCCTTACAAGCAGAGGACACCCAACTAGGACACCCAGGTAGGTTTCATATTCTCTTCTTTACTTATTCCTTTTTATTCTCAAATTAGTGTGTTGTTTCTTGTAATTAGTATTTATAGATTGTGTTTTATCAGTTTTTGAACCTTATTTCATGGTGAATTAGGAAATACAATGGGTGCCAGGTTCTGGATCCTAATAATGGGTCATCACCAATAGCTGACAGGCCCTGTCAACTACTGGTGCCTCTCATAATTTTCTTCCATCCATTTTTCCTTATTTAATCTTTCTATTTTGTTATCTATTCTACACCGTTTAATTCTATTTTTAACGTAGGATATATATTCCAGTAGCTGACAGGGGGTGTCAGGTACTGAAACAAAACATGTATTGGAATCAGCTATTGGAATCACCGGCATTTTTCTATTTTTCAGGGCGGTTTCCTGGAATCTAGGATAGCTCCCACTAAAAAGGTTTTAACGTAGGGTTCTGAGGATAAGGATAAAGCTCTCGACGAGGTTCGCATGGGGATATCTGTAGCTAGTGCTGCTCGTAAAAATAATGTTCGTAGAACAACACTGTTGTTTAAAGTGACAGGAAAATACCCAATAGGAGCGTAAAACGGGGCCCTCCTATATCATGTCCTGTGATGAATTAAGTTGGCTTGTGACATGGAAAAATTGGGTTTTCCTGTTGCCTTAGGTGAACACTTATTGAAAGCGTCCAGCTCATATTAAAAGGATTGGGTAGGGAAAAATCCCTTCGCAGATGACCACCTTGTCCGAAAGTGGTTTAGTATGTTTCTTAAATGGAACCCACGTCTATATTTTTGGCCCCTTGAAAACCTTAAATCATCGCGTGCTTCTGTAACTAAGGAAATTATGATACAACGGTTTTCACATGTACATTCGCATCTATAAGAAAAAGGTCTGGCGGATATCTTGGATGATCCCAACCGAAGTTTCAGTGCCGATGAAAAAGCCTTTTTTTTTTAAATCCGAAACGAAACAAAGTTTGTGTTGGGAAAGGAGAAAACGAAACTTACCAAGCTGCAGTAACCTGCTCCACACACTTTGAGACAATTTATAACAAAACCAGCATACTAGAAACACCTCTAATTACCTTCCCAAGCCCTTTCAAAAAGGCGCTGCTGTGGCTTGAACCTCCCAAGAAAATATCAAAGAGGAAAAATTATGCGGCTTTGTAATTTATGAATCTTAGAGGGATATAACAAAAAAAAAAAATCTTTAAAAAGAAGAAGCGAAGAAAAAGAAAAAAAGAGAGCTGTAGACAGAAAAAAAAAAAAAACAAAACAAGAACTAAAAATAAACAATTTTTAAAAAAATAAAAGTGACAAAGTTGGGACCAAGAATAGAAATTAAAAATAAGTCATCTTTCAGTGAAGAAATTTGTGCACAGTCAGTAGTCTCTATAACTAAAGGTGGTGGAACTGGAGTCAGATTTGAAGATGATTCACAATTACCTAGCATTGTGCCCATTGTATTTCATTTTAATGAATTTAAGATGAACGCTAGATAACAGTCTAAAAAGTTTCAGATTATTTGTGTACGAAACTTATGAGTTACCTGTATTGAATTTAAGGTGTATAGCCAAAAATAGAAAACTCAAGTACCTTATTTTGTAACAAATGATAAATTTATATTTCCTGTTTTAAAATGAAGAAATGCTAAAGATTAAGCTATTTTTTGTATGACTTTCTTGTATTGACTTCTTCAGCTACTGGAGCATTCCCTGTCAGCTACTGGAGAATACCCTCTCAGCTACTAGAACAAAGTTATTTTTCTCAAAATTGGCATTTATCCTATCATTGAGCAAAGGTTTTTAAAATTTTTAAGATGTAGTAAGCAAGGGGAGAAGTTTTTTTTAAAATATAAAAGTGAAAAAAATACATCACCATTAGAGTATTTAAGCCATTAAATGCACTGAACTTTCCTTAAGCATGTCAGCTACTGGTGCGTTTACCCTACTATTGAATACTGAACCTTTAATATAGTATTCCTTACCGTTAGATTGGATATTTATTATCCAGTCCTGAGAAATTAGACCAAAAAATGACCAAATCTTGAACTCCAAAAATAAAAAGATCTGACTGCTGGTTATCATTCACCTCCCTTAAAAGTGTGTTTCCGCATGGAGCAGCCAGTCGCAGCAGCTGCGTCAGCCAGACGCAGCGGCTGGAGGCGAGGTACTTCTTCAGTTGGTTTTAATAGAAGTGTTGCAAGAGGGGCAGCTGCAGCAGCCGCCAGAAAATTGAGAAGCTGATCTGCTGCGTTCGGACTGCTCTAGGGACCAGTCCAGACGCGCTCCTCTGCGTCTGTGCTATGCAAACCCACATCACCAAAGTTCCTTGTACCATTTTAAACTGTATATGTATATATGGTAAAAACGTGGGGTTCACAGCAATGGAGACTTCCAAGTATTGGTTTGTTTTCTGGTCTTCCCACAATTTACTAGATTTCAATTTACAGTTTGTTAGTTTTCATAATACGCCTCGTTGAGCTCCCGTTTATTAAAAAGTTTTATTAAAAATGGTTCGTTTTAGTGCGTTAGAGATATAGAAATATAGAGAAATTATAAAATCTAATTGAATGAAGTTCAGCCGGAAAAACTTCGTGAATTTCTCCTTGTCATTCTGGAGTTGCAGCCCAATCAACGAAAACCTTCTTCTCTTCTTCGGGAAAACATAGGATCAATTGATCTATATCTATCTATCTATCATAACATGGAACTCCTCTTCCTCCATTAACAATCACAACACCATTTTTCTTCTCAATATACTCCGCTGAAGCCAGAATACGAACTGATGAACTTGTGGAACCACCCTGAACGCAGCAGCCAGAGGTGCAGCTCAATCAACGAAGAGAGAAAACCTTCACTTTTTCACTTCACTTCTAGAAGTACACTGCTTTTCACTTGAGGTACGCATGATGATATAGAAGGATCAATACAATTAGGATTGATGAATTAAATGCCACTTCTATTGAGATTATTTTATTTGAAAACTAGTTTCGAATGCTAAACATTCATCTTCAGTTCTAAAACATACAATAAAATTTTCAACACATCAGTACTATGTTACATAGATTAAATATACTAAGGTTTTTAAAAAGATAAGACAAGAAATCAAGCATAGGCACTCACCTTCGAGGTAACTAAAACACTGAATTTGTGAGAAGTAAAAGGGGGGGGGCAGGTAGGTTAAGTTTTAGATTTACAACGGGGTTTCCCTTATGACTCATTGGGTTTTTTCGTTCCTATGGGAAATAAATTTAAAATGGGGCTATTGGATATGTTAATCTGATCATTTAAACAAAAATCTGGATCGGTTTTAAACGATTTTATTATTTCTAGTGATTCAAAAGTATTTAATTTTAGGCTATTTTCTACTTGATGTAATATTTTTACTCCCGAGTCTTAATTAAATTTGTGGTTATTTTCATTTAGATGGATAGCGAAATTGGAATTTTGGGTCTTATTAGTGTATGCTCTTATATGTTCATTTACTCTTTGATTTACTGATCGTCCGGTTTTTCCCGTGTATTTTGCTTCACAGTCATTACATTTTAATTCGTATACGCCGCTTTTTTGGAAAGGGTCTATTTTGTCTTTCGGTGAAGGGAAGTATGATGACAATGGCTTATCTATTTTAAATGCAGGGTTTAAACCTATTTTTTTTTTAATTCTTTTAAACCTAATTTTTTTTAATTCTTTCCCGACATAGTTTTTTTTGTACGGATATTGGGCCGTAGTTAGCTATGGTATCTTTGTTAAAAATTTATATTTTTTTATGCTATGAAATGCTGCGAGGGGTAGCTGTTATAACTACCTCTGGGGGTGTTTCCTGTTTATGGAGATTTCTATATAGTAAGTGGAGTTATTAAGTGGAGTTAGTGTTGTTTATTTTTTATGGAGATTTCTATGTCTAAAAATGGTTTAAAGCTTTTTATTGTTCTCGTGTTGTTTATTGTTTATGGAGATTTCTAACTCCACTAACCACTTAACCACTAACTCCACTTAACTTAAATTTTTTAGACATAGAAATCTCCATAAACAATAAACAACACGAATTTAATATATACAGGAAACCCACACACACAGATGTAGTTATAGACAACAATGCCAGGAGACCACTAACACACAAACTCGCAGCATTTCATAGCATGATATACCGGCTTTTAAATATACCGCTAAATGAACGAAATTTTAACAAAGAAATACAAACGATTCACACTATAGCTAACAACAACGGATACAGTAAAACCACAATCGATAATATTTTAAGAAAACAAATACATAAAAAAACTATGAATAATATATACAAAACACCCCCAGAGGATAAAGCTACCCCTAAAAAATATATTTTGATACCATACTACGGCCCAATATCCGTTAAAGTCGGGAAAGAATTAAAAAAAATTAGGTTTAAACCCTGCATTTAAAATAGATAAGCCATTGTCATCATACTTCCCTTCACCGAAAGACAAAATAGACCCTTTCCAAAAAAAGCGGCGTATACGAATTAAAATGTAATGACTGTGAAGCAAAATACACGGGAAAAACCGGACGATCAGTAAATCAAAGAGTAAATGAACATATAAGAGCATACACTAATAAGACCCAAAATTCCAATTTCGCTATCCATCTAAATGAAAATAACCACAAATTTAATTAAGACTCGGGAGTAAAAATATTACATCAAGTAGAAAATAGCCTAAAATTAAATACTTTTGAATCACTAGAAATAATAAAATCGTTTAAAACCGATCCAGATTTTTGTTTAAATGATCAGATTAACATATCCAATAGCCCCATTTTAAATTTATTTCCCATAGGAACGAAAAAACCCAATGAGTCATAAGGGAAACCCCGTTGTAAATCTAAAACTTAACCTACCTGCCCCCCCCCCCTTTTACTTCTCACAAATTCAGTGTTTTAGTTACCTCGAAGGTGAGTGCCTATGCTTGATTTCTTGTCTTATCTTTTTAAAAACCTTAGTATATTTAATCTATGTAACATAGTACTGATGTGTTGAAAATTTTATTGTATGTTTTAGAACTGAAGATGAATGTTTAGCATTCGAAACTAGTTTTCAAATAAAATAATCTCAATAGAAGTGGCATTTAATTCATCAATCCTAATTACACTGCTTTTATTGAACATATATTCAATTGAACGTTCAGAGTGATCTAGATATAATTATTTTATTTCAAGGATTAGATCACAAATTACTTATTATTTATTTACCATTAATTAATTAATTAAATTAAATTAAATGTAAGTCCCTTGAATAATATACAAAATGGAAAAGTTATATACAATAAAGTTTAACATGTGTTTTTAACTAAAAACTGATGTCTGATATGTTTTCAGCTTTTTTAAAAAAATTATAATTGCGTTTAACTTCTGGCATTGTACGATTAATATTTTAAATATATATATATATATATATATATATATATATATATATATATATATATATATATATATATATATATATAATATAATATATACATATTTTAAAGGATATCGTTTTGGGTTTAACATTAAAGAGAAGTAAAGGAGTGTAAGCACAGATTTTTTTAGTGCAGTTCTAATTTCAACATTTTTCTGAAAAGTAAAGACCTGTTAAAAATAAATTAAATTAAAAATATGTACGGTTTAAATTACATTTTAAATGATAGCCAATAAATGGTAGTGGTAATGAAATTTGACTTTTCATCAGTATGATAAATTTAAGTCCGTCAATAACAATACAAAAAAATTGTTGATTTTTGAAAGGAAGAAAAATTGTTAGGTTTCAGAAAAAATTATTTTTTATAATTTAGGCATCACTGGCAATAGTTTTGATAGATAATTAAAATGCTAATCGTAAGTTAACACCCATAATGAAAAAATTAATCGATTTTTTTTTTAATAAATAGCAAACTGTTTAAGATAAATTTAAATTAAAAATGAATAATTAGCAGTGACCTATTATTTCATAGCTACAGCAAAGGCACTATGACCATTTTACTTATAATAACTAAAACTATCTTTAACTAAATAAAAATACGCTACCTTTCTCATTGTAGTATGAAGGACAATATTTTTTAAGTAACTCTAGTGCTGTTGAGTTGGTTAGTAACTTTGGAGGACCTTCGTAAACGCATTGTTGTTGTGAGTTTCCCTGTGAGTGGCAGTATCCATACATAACGCAGTCGGACGCGACAAGTCTCAACCTGAAAACCTAAATTGTATATTTCCTATATTATAAAACATTTTATTTTAGACCGTCTAAAAGATAGAAAGGGAAGAGAATCTCCATATCTGATTCATAGAAAATTAATTTTTAAAAATAATTATATACAATAAGCTAAAATTTCAACATTTTTGTTTAAATTTTTTTTGCTTGGAAAGAAATTAATTATTCTATCAGGACTGTTTACTATTACATATAAAAAAATATCATCAACATAGGCACTACAAGCTACAGATATTTATCAAAATAACAGTCTCCACTCGTCTATTTAAAATAAAACAAGAGGAGATAACGGGCAGAGATGAGTGAAGAAATCGAACTTTTCTTGCCAATACTGTACAAATTCTACACTATGTAGACGATAAACAATATATTATCCAGACCATGTCTTAAAACTGTTTTTTTTGTTTTGTTTTTTACAATAAAAGCAGCATGACATGGAATATGTATTCGAATAATCCAGGCAAAGACCAAATAAATGCTTACCAATCCTCCATAGTCAGGAGAACTCACTTTAATGATTTAATTGAAGGCTTCAGAATTAAAAATATAATAGTGTTATGTATCTATATAGTATAAGCGCGTTCCGACAGTATTTTAACCCAAAGGTACTGAGCAGAATTACCACAGAAAAAAGGTATTGCTTTAAATTGGCAAAAAAAAAGGGAAAAGCCTGCTGTCGAGAAATATAAAAAAATCATTGTTATAAACATTAAATTAGACTAGTAGTAATTAATTATTATACAATAATATATTAACTATTATTGTTATTAATATAGCACTACGTCCCTGATAGTGGAGACTTGGCTTGCTCTAGCATTGATCGCCATGCTTCACGGTTGGGTGCTGCCGCCTTCCAGTTTCTGACACCAAGTAGAGTTAATGTGCCAGCAGCAATTCTACCTTTCCATCGTTGTTTAGGTCTTCCGATATGCCTCGTACCATAGATTTGTACAGTAATAGTCTTCGCAGCGATTTCCTCCGGACACATTCTGCCAACATGACGCCCATCGTGGCCGGGAGAGCTTAATAAGTTTGCTGTATCCATATCTTTGTACACACTTTTCACCTCTGCGTTAGTTCTTCTCCAGGTTCTTTCGAGTATAACCCGCCAAAGATTCTCGGAAGGGCTTTCCTTTCAAACCTCAAGAGCTTAAAACTCATTGTTCTTTGAAATCATCCAGCATTCAGATCCATACATGAAAACAGGTCTGACTAGTGTTTTATTAATCCTTAGCTTAGCATTCCAAGACAAGATGCTGCTCCTCGAGTGCTATTGTAGAACAAAATAACATCGATTGGTTGTCATAATACGCCGTCCAATTTCGTCATTGATGTCATTTCGGACATTGATCTGCGTGAGGACATTGATATATATTTAGAATATATATATAAATTACAGGCATAATAGGTAGTGAGTGCATGTATATTATAAGCTAAAATATATAAGAAAGTGATCCATTTTAACTAATATGAAGACATTAAAAGAATATTCCATTATTTTACTAGAATTAGACTAAAACTTCCTGGATTTTAAAATTCTAGTAGTTTAAACGAAATTAAGAAAATTTAAAGGTGCATAATGAAATTAAAAATAAGAATTGTATCTATTAGATAATTTTTTTAAATGCTATAGAACATTTTATAGCCAAAACAAAACTGTTGTTCATGATAAAGTGGACTCTCTCTTATCCGAACCACTATTAAAAGAATAAGTATATATTATGGAAATCTTGCGTGATTTTAAACATAAATACATACTTTTTCTATTTTAAAAAACATCATCTCCTTTTATAACGCATAAAACTCATTTATGATTGCTGTACATTAGTGGCCCATCGCCTCCCTCTGGAGGTTGACTAACATCTATCGCCCCCATTTTATTTTCATTGCATGCCTAATTTTAATTTAAAATAAAGCAGTTTTGTTATTTTAAACAATTTTATTACAGTATAGAGAAACAACCATAGCAATTTCATTCGCTCACTCAAATATAAAATATAAAACAAATTAAAATGTACATTTTGACAGATTTGTTTAAGAACAAAGATGTGAAATAATGTATCATATTTATAATCACAACAACAGTACATTTAAAACAGGAACACATGTTCTCATTTTTAAACTGGATTCTGGAAAAAATAAGAGATTTGAAAGAATAAATAAAAGTTTAAAAACTTTGTAAATACTTTATTTATCTTGTGCTTGGTGGATTTCAGTCGAAGCGTGAATATCTTGTGTTAGTTAAGTTTTTTCAGACGTAACCAACAAACCAACAACCAAATGAGTTCTACCGTTGAGCACATTTTGATTTTTCCCCTCTGAATACTCATCGCTCCCCAAATCGCTAATGGCGATCGCCCCCAGTTTAAGAATCCGTGTTGTACACTATCTTTCCGCGGATCTTGTGTATTCTTCTAATTCAGTCCACTTTTAACTCTGCCTAGAAAACAATACAATTTGTCTAGGATAATAATATAAAAACGGAGATTTTTACTTGTGTAAATTTAGACATATGACGATAGGATCTCAGGTTAATACTAAATTTAAAAAAAAATATATTACGATCAACCTTACTTAAAGGCAATAAAGTGGCCAAGGATATCCTTCCACAATCTTAAAATCGTTAAATGTTAAAAGATTAAAAACAAAATGATGTCCTTAAGGACGAAAATTAATTTGTCGAGTAGGAGAGTGCCCCGCAAAGAGGGGTGTGGCCCAACCTCATTGATCAGGGGGGTGACCCCCAGATCCCAAGTGGCTATCTCCACGTTCGTGCCTATGGGTGCACGTGCGGGGTGGACACTATCACCTGGAGTCCGGGTGATAGAGACTAACGGTGAAGGCTAAGCCTGCTGGTGTCGATAGCAAGCAGGCTACGGGAACGTTTCCCGCCCTCCCTATTTAGATGAGCATCAGCCCAAGTGCTCATCCGGGGACGTAGGGGAAGCGTAGGAGACCTGGTCTCTGGGCCAGTGACCATTCCAGGTTTCTGGGGCTTAGCCTAAAAATGGTACTACGGGGGTGAGACCAGTCTCACCAATGGGTGGTGACCGGTATAGCCTGTCACAGACGTAGTGGTCGTGATTAGAAGGCTGGGTGAGAAGCAAACCAGGTTTCTGGTGGTGACTCAACTAGCTGGAAGCTAGCTTATTCTTCTCCAAGGTGTTGCGGCATGCGTTCGCAGCACCACCTATGTCGTGATCATTGGTCCTTGGGATGGAGGGAAGGTAAGGCCAAACGGCTGTGTATTCCTTCCATATCCTGAGAATTTCCATATCCTTCCATATTCCATATGGGGCTATCTTTTCTCACATACTAGCTGTCGGGTAGGAGAGTGGCTAAGGTTATCAAAAATCAACAGATGCTGACAGATCTGAAACCAGTATCTTCCACTGTCTTTTGGGTCAATAATTCTGGTCGAATCCATTAATTCTTGATATTATTATTTTTTTAAAACATTAAATTGATCTTCATTGCTGAGTTTTTTAACAGTGCAATAAGTATTCAAAACTATTGAAAACAATAACTCAGAATCATTGAAAAAATTATTTCAAATTCTGAACAAGCAAAAATTTCCTTCAACAGACATGCTTTTCAATAAAATAATTAACAATTGTTATGATATTTTCAATAACAAAACAAACATAATTTTCATTTTTAAATTGACATGTTATTGAATTTATAATGGTAAAAGTAAGTTGCGTGTTAAGTATGAATAAAGAAGATGATCAGGGATGCAGCCAAAAAGAAACATCAAGTCCAATTAAAAATACTAAAACTTTGCCACATAATTATGGTATTTTTACTTGGTCTTTTTATTTTTATTGTTTTGTTTTATTAATTTAATTTTTTTATTATTTTTTTTTTTTATTGCATCCATGATGCTTCTTTAATTGAATTTATACCTTTTTCCTACCCTCATCCCTATAGTCAAAATATCTCTTCAGTTATATTAGTTCTTACCGATTTTCACCACTTCATTTATTTAGTTCGGATTTTTCGTGAGTTTTCTGCACCCTCTCATTATTAATGAGTTAGCAAATCCTTTACAAAAAAGTCGAATAGATACTAAAACATCCTTTTTATTAGAGGCGGGGGAGAGAAAATCTCACAAATTCATATACAGTAAAAGTCCGAATAATCAGATTTACTCTTGTGTTAGGGTATTGAAATAAGAAATACAGACATATGTAATGTTTTAACTATGTATTTTGTTAAATAATAAAATATGTGGCTTTTTATGAAAGTATATATATATCTATGCAACAACAAAGTTTAGTTTAAATGTCGGAAATCATAGATGTTCCGACACAAAACTCATCCACCAATTTTTCCCTGGATTCACCTTTTCTAAGATGCTTTACAATGGACAGTATTTAACAGTTTATAAAACATGTTTTCTTTTAGGTGTCATAGCTCCGGGCCCGGAACTAGGTAGGGGCAGAGGGGACACGTGCCCCGGGCGGAAAATTTTAGGGGGCGGCAAGATTTGAAAAGTTTATAAGAAAAGTTTTTATCATTTTTTTTTTCATGTTTTATAAACTCTATAATACTGTATTACGGAGGTATTGTATTTTAATGGTGGAGGAGGCGGCAAACTGACCCTTTACCCCCTGAAAAATCTCCTAGTTCCGGCCCTGCATAACTTTTGAATTAATAAAGAGACCACTCGCAACGGCAATAGGGCCCAGGGTGGGTAAAACCCGTGTAGGATGGATGTGCAATACTTCTAGAAAGTCACTAAGATCTATCAGAAGACCTAAAATAAAACGTGTTTTATTAACTGTTTCCGAGATAGTAAGTTTACTAGGAACTTGACGGTTATGAGGTGTGTGGGCTCCGCCCCTAATTCTGAGATGCAGTCCCGGTACTGCCGCTGAGTCTATTTGGTTTCACGTCTTTTATTGTGTCCTGAAAATTAATAAGACGGATACTATCGTATTTTACGCGATTTCCGAACCACGGCCTACAATGTCTGTTAATAAACTATTAAAAATAGTACCTAATAAAAATAGACTTTCTTCAAGTCAAAGCGGATAATTGGAGTTTCACTGTACTTTTTTTACTCTAAATGAAGAAAAAGAACTTATTAAAAAAAAAAATAAATAAATAAAAAAAAATACCAAGACAAGAAGTAACATTTCTATCATTTTTAGGGTATTGCAATATTGAATTTAAATTGAAAAATGTGTTTTACTAGGGATATTAAGATACTTTATTGCTGGTAAAACACACTAATCACTGGTCGAGCTGGTTTACAAATTGCTATAAATTGCTACACTGAAAAATTACTATACACTGAACTCCTGACAGGATAATGTAAATTTATGAATGCCAGAAGAAATGTGATCATTTCGTATTCAAATTACTGGCTTTATTAAAAAATATATATAGTTGCATAAGTTTCTATTGAATCAATATTACAATTTCTTCAATTAATTTTTTTCAACACAACTAATTCCTTGATATTCAATACCACACGTTACAATACCCATCTATGCTTCAATGAATATGGTAATAATGTAATTTAACAGTAGTAGATATAAGATATAGTAGATCGATAGATAAATTGTATTTAGGATTTAATTTTGCGAATAGACGATATTTATGATAAATAAAAAAAAATCTAGCTATGACCTGTCGTCCTGAGGCCAATATAATTTATTTATTTCATGACGATGACTTAGTTATGTATATAGGTATTGAAATGATCATAAAATCAATTATTTTAATATATTGTAAATGTTTAATATGAAAAATATATAACAAGGAACAAAAATAAAAGAATTCACTGATCATATTTATATCCCATCAAGAAACTTGCAAAAATATATGCATTCGTCAAACTTAAAAAAAATCAATACAACTGTACTTACTAGTGTTACAAAAATCATAAAATGAAGCGACCTCATCTTCACTCCGAATTTTGCGGCTGATTGATCCATTCATCCAAAAAGAATTCTACAATATGATATCAACTTTATCTTTTTTGAGAACATTATTAAACACTTGTGCAAACACACTTATCATCTATTTCTTGAGATTTAGAATAACCAAAAGTTAATTGATAAGCTGAGGATTACCAGCATATTATTGGATAACTTTCGTTCCATATAAAATATTTTTGTATACTGTCTAAATGGTTCAAGTCCGTTAAAAGTAGTTAAATTTCAATAAAAACAAATAATTACGTTGAAAAATAAATGAATTGGACGTTCATATTTCTGTTACATAGAATTGTAGTCTAGTCCTCTAAAACTGTGGGTATTGGTGTTTTTAAAAGATCAGATAGTTCTGATTTTTTTTATAAGTGTTGTGCTTGTGTACTAACAGCGACTAAGCCGGTCGCTTTTTAGTAGCGTGAAACAGTCAACAACCGTTCGAAAGGTTAGTTTTATACTCTATTCTATAATTTGTGCAGCTGTAATAATGAGCCATGAAGATCAAACGAGGATAAACGTAGTAAAATTTTATCAAAAAGTGGAGAATATTTTTTTTTGCTTTTGCTCTGTACATCCTAAAGTATTTTCTAAAGACTTTAGAACATACTTGATACAGATCAATTTTAAAGGTAAGTTATTTTGCCATAAGCCGAGCGCAGTACAGTATTGCGAAGACCAATTTTTGTATATTGATAAGCATAATTAAAACCCAAAAAAGTTTTAAAAAATATCTATGAAAGGACACTAACATAATTAATCAATGATTATAATTTAATTCCAATATTTCAATCAAAAAATCAAATATAATAATTGAGGCGTGGAATTCCAAGACGTTTTCTCAAAAAATAGTTACATCATGTCGAAAACGGCCGTAGAAAAAATAGTTCCCTTTCCTATTCCATTCTTACCTTTATTTAACAACTGTGAAAAATGTTTAAAAAAATGGACTTATCTGGGTTTTTAATTCTACCCTTCAATAAAAACACAAAACTAGATTTAAATTATGTGCTGTGTATAGGCTCTGTATTCTCATATTCTCATAATGGTGATGTGCATTTTTCACATCACATGCCGATTCTCATATAGAAGATGCCATATTATCTTCTTCATCAATGCACACGGAACATGTGCATAGAGTGGAACATCTACCAATGGAGTTTCATTTTATTTTTATAAGGCATTTCGGAGCTGCATTTCTTTCTATTATGGGAGACGAGAGTCCGAATTGGTTTGGCAACCCAACCCCTCTTAAGAGGACGTTTCTCATGCCCCAAGCATTTCGGTATCTGTGTTGAATTGGGTTGGTGGTAAACGTGAGAGACTTGACTTTACAAGAACTGCTTGGTTAAAGGTAGCTTCAGGGTTAGAAGGAGACTTGCATTTCTTCTTTCATGTTTATTTCGAAATGAGTGAACAATTTTATTTTAGTCGTTCCCATGGCCAAATTAGACACATGCCGTATAGCATCCACCGAAAACGTGAATAAATAAAATCATCGTCTGATTGCTTGGCTAAAAAAATTCGTTGAAAAAAGTCAGCGAGTCGACTGTAATTTTAGTTTTTTTTTTCCAATTTTAGCACTGTTTTCGACAGAATGAAGCATGGTCACATTATCTTTAAGTTTGATTTCAACATCGCCGAAGTTACTATCACCGATTTTGAAGATATGTACCTTCGCTGACCAGTTCATGAGATAAGTGATAATTAAAACCAGCTGTACCTACTGAACCAATGCTTATTGACATGAGAACTCTCTTTAATGGGAGTGGAATAAGTTTATGGAATCATTGTAGAAGCTTTCTAACATCTTGATGGAAGGAAGAAGGCGTAACCACATGCTGCTCACTATTAGCTGATATAATATTGGAATACTTTGTATTAATTCAAATTAAAATAAATTAAATATGAAATGGTTTGTAATAATTAGATAAGGTATTTAACAAAAAAATATTGTTATTACGTTGGTTAAGAAATATCTGAGGGATGTTTGTGAACTAATTACATATATTGATGATAAATAAAAAAAAACTTGTATATGCAATGTATACAGGGTGTCACAGACATAGTGTAAAAAAAAAAAATTGGGTAACACTGCATACCGAACGGGGTAGAATGGCACAGAAACTAGTTTTATATCTCAACAGATTGAGATATGAAACTAGTTTCTGCGCCATTCTACCCCGTTTAGTATGCAGTGTTACCCAATTTTTCTTTTTACACTATGTCTGGGACACCCTGTATATGTACAGTTTTATACTGGACTACTTTGTTTTCAGTGATATAATTAATGAGATATAATCCAACAATTTCCAAGACTCTAAGGTAGTTTTATAGAAAATTAAGATGATAAAAAAATAGCGAAACTAAATATGAAATTGTTAAACCATAGATACAATATATACTTTACGGTTTATTGTTACTGCGTTAACACTTTTTATTTGCTTTACCATATACATTTCTGTTTTTATTTTTTATAATCCCCTAATTTATATTTTAAGAATATTTTTAGCGATAATGATGGTTATCAATGTTGTGGCTGAAAAGTCGGCGTAATAAAGTAATGATCTGCTAAAGTTAAAAATAAATCATTTCTTATTTTTCCTTTTGATTGATCCCTTCAACATCTACAAGATAAAAAAGCAAAATTATATAATTATATGAAACATTGTAATACATATAATCATACAATGTAAGACACCTTGGTGATAATCCATTGAACAAAAATATTTATATGAAGTGTAATGCAAACGAAAAAAAACCTTTCACCCAAAGCAATTGTGATTTTAATAGAATATTGTCATACAATAAAAAGAAATGAGTTCTTTTTTTTAGGAACACCTGTGCAAACATCTCCTACCCGTGTAAGATAAAATCGGAGTGCTGTTTACATTATATTTTTATCGTACGACTATCTACTTTACGGTCAGGAAGCTTGGAAAGTTAGACGTAAAATTGCATAATCTACTGATGATGACTTTTTAATAGAATACCGAACTCATTTTGGAAAACAACTTATTCCTCTAAATAAGTTTTTCTTTTAGAAACCGTTTTTATTGAAAATATAATACAATTTACTTCACTCCAAGGCAATAAGCTATATGATTCATTCATACGAGTACAATAAAACTGGTCTTCTTCAAAAGCTAACGTTTTGTGTGCCTTTTAAATAAATGCCACATTTTTATACTAATTTGAGGCCACTTGATACGAAAATACAAATACTTATTTAAAGTTAGCTCTTATTTAAAAAATATGCCAAGTATAAAAAAAACTTGACTTCAGGAAAATGTCAAAGAATAAAACAATTTATTAAAAAAAAAAAAATTTTTAAATTTACTTTTTATATGAAATTGATAATTTTAAAATATCTACACAATATTTTACCTGTTTTATCAATAAATTTTCTTCTTTCTTCTAGTCTTTTATGATCAGTTTCAGTTGTGTCTCTAATCAAGTTCCAGGAGTAGTCCACTAACATTGAAGCATTCCAGCGGCCCACAGTGGGACGTATGGCCAATCTAGAAGGAAAAAAGTCATAATGAAAATTAATAAAACTATTGTGATAGGTGTATAGTTAAGTAGTATCAAAGGTTCTTTCGTTTTTTTGGAGGTGGATTTCAAGGTAAAAAGAACGATCAAAGTAGTACCTAACTCCACAGGTCAAAGTTTGTTAAAACTATTGATTCTTTCAATCTAAATTTGTGTATCATCCTATTGATATTTTTTCATTATTCTTTTATAATTAGTGAATATAGACGATCGTTATACCAGGAAGCCATGCTCAAAATAAGTTTTTTATAATTTGACCTATTATATAATTTTTTTAAAAGTGCAGTAAACTAAAGCATTTTTTAAACTAAAAAGACCTATTACTAAAAAGTACCCCAAAGTACCACTCTGAAATTTATGGTACTATGGTACTTTATGGTGGTGGTAATATACCTTAGAAGGTATATGAAATAATCATGAAACATTTAGCTGCTTTTATCTGCTTTCGTGTCTAAAAACGAATTTTCAATTTCGCGAAGAGAGTTATTTCGTAATTGGCAGAACTGTAAGGGCATTGATTTAATATATATTACTATATTTAAAACACTTATATTAGAGGATATTATACCAACATCTATAGCTCCACTGAAGAGATATTTAAAATTGGTAGTTACGAAAATTAAAACGAAATAATAAGAGGCTGGAAAACCCTGGAAAGTTATTAGGAGATTGAGAAAATCACTTTTATAATAAAAAATCATTTTACATACGTTTATAAAGTTACAATACACACAAATACATAAGAATAGATGTATATATGCATGTTTTTACTGTATGCATTGAATTTTCATTTAGATAAAAATCGGTTATGTTAGTTTATTTTTTACTAACATAAGGAGAAAAAATGTGTAATCGAAATTAATGAAATTGTTGTAATAGGTGTAAACGGAAGATGTTTATAGAGCAGTATTAGAGTTTTTTTTTGGTTTTAGCTGTGGGATTACTAAGTAAAAACAAGGATGTAAGTTGTACCTAACTCGACAGGTCACATTTAGTTTAAATTTTTGATTCTTTCAATTGAACACTGTATAATCTTGTTGATATTTTTTCATCGTTAGTTTATAGCATAAACCAAGAAAAAATAAGTAAACAAGAAACGATCTAACGAATTTTTATTAAATTAATATGATACAAATAAAATGAATGGTGAAAAATTAAACCTTATAAAAAAAAATTGGAACCACGGATAATGGGGGCCTACTGTATAGTATTTTCCTTATGGTTGTGACTTCAGTGGTTTTATTTTACCTTATTTAAACTCTATTGTTTATGTAAATCAGGTTGCCAGGTCTGTTAAAGCGATACAGACTTTTTTCCTCCTAGATTGGTCATTCGTCCCACTGTGCGGCCCTGGTATCTATTTTCCATTGTTGATACATATGTCTTGTTGGTATTGTTCTCCAATTTCGTCAATTACATCACCGCAGTTAGTAGTGAAAAATTAAGATGGGAGCGAAGATGATGAATTTATATAAGAGACATAAATAATGAAATGAAATGAAAAAATAAACTTTATTCTGGGACTTACTGTCCCCTAAGAATAAAAATAATGCACAGTTAAAAGTACAATTGTCTGGCATGTTATTTACAAATTAAATGCATCAGTAATTACAGTATACATTTTTTATAGGGAAAAAAATTGAATTAAATTAAAAAAATAAATAAACATATGAAAAAATAATTATAACTTAAAACACCATCGTATATATATATATACACACACACACACACATATACATATACACATACATACACATACATATATATACACACACACACATACACACATATATACATAAAAATATGATATATGTATCTATTTTAAAATAGAACTATATTATGAATATATACATGAGAAAAGAAAAAAAAAATAATAATACAAATATGCTAATATAATAATTACAATGCATTCAGAAAGATGAAAAAAAAAAAAAATCCATGAAATAAAAAAATATAGTGAATAGAAAGGAAAAGATAAAGAGAAAAAAAAAGTTAACTATTTGAAAAAAAGACAAAATATTTACAAATAGCTGAAAATATATATTTTTTATATTATAGCTATATGAGACAAAAATAAAAAGCAATTTTGGACAGACTAATGATTAAAATTGACAAATTTACCAATAATGATATAATTATTGAAGTAATTCATTGATATCAGATATAGTTGAGATTGACTGATTGGATTTTTAATTATTACACATATTGGCGGCGCACAGTAGAACGAACGTTAGGGCGGAATGGACATTCGTTAATATCTCCGCTTCTGCTTCTCCTAGAAGAATGCTATTGGTACCGTTTTAAAGCTTTTTGAATGGACTATTAAATGATATGCTAATCATGATCAGATCGTAAGAGGAAACATGTAAGAATTCCTGATTTGATATTTCGATGTTGGATAATTTATCATCATTTACTTACCATTTATTGTACCTATATACTACGAGAATATATGCAATAAAATATTCTATGGAATGATAAATACATATGTATTAAATAAAATTACAAAATAAAACGTAACAAACTAAAATATTTAATTATTAAAAAAAAAATAATATAACAATTGATAATTACTTTTGTCAGTTGATATCCTAGGACTAATTGATACATCAAAGTTATAATATATGTAGGTGCCTATATACAATTGTTTATTTAAATAACGATCAGAATTAAACTCATAACAACATAATTTTAATTAAGATTCTTTTTTCTATATTCTAAGTAACAATAAGTGATTGTGCTTCTGGTAATAAATCACGTTTAATGTTTATTATTCTCGGTCTAAGAGTCGAAATTAAGGGATCCGAATTTATTAATAAATTATTTAAAACATCTCGATTGTTTGATTGCCTCGATGATTTTCTGGCATGAAACAGTCTGAAATTTCGGAATAACTTGTGATTCGCTTCTTGAGCATCTTCTGACAATTGTCCTATAGGTATTATAGCATTTTTGGCTATCAGTGTTCCGTGCACGAGCAGTTTGTGCACGGTGACTGGCATATAATACCAGCCATACAGAGATACATACAACCGTGCTGTCTCTTTCGTGTAGGCTTCAAAGTTATCAAGTTTTATAATTGACCCAGAAGAAATAGCTTGTAATATTATTGCAAAGCGTCTAATTGGATTTTCGTCAACCCCTGTTATAGCTGATGAAGTTTCGGGGGAGGCAAAAAATTTCCTTGCAGTATTTCCATCATTGCTTGTACCAAAACTTTGTCTTACGTGGTCTACACAAAGTCCTAACTGAATTTTAAAATCATGTTGAACTTGATTTTTTTTCCTTGCAAGTAACTCCTTTTGCTCTGTTGTTTTTGCACTCCAGGACTTGAAATCTAATCGGTAAGAGATGTGAATTAAGCACTCAAAAACACCTGATCAAACAATGCAAAGGGGACAAGCCAAATGAGTAATACTCATCATTAACTATTTCCTTGTTTGTAATAATTTTTAAATTGTTCATTTCTTTAGGTGTTGCATTGCACAAAAAACACCTCATAGCTGAAGAAGTTTCAGTTAAAATATTACATATTTTGCCATCAACCATAGTTAATAACATTCTATAATTGATAGAGATTTTGTCATTTATATAGGGAAGTAAATTATCAATTTGTTTCTGAATGTCTCGAACTAAAGACGTTACAGTTTCATCTGTTTCTTTCGTATAATTAAATGAGATAGGCCTACAAAATCTGGTCGATGACGGACATTCATTTTGCCAGACTATTTGACAATTCTCTGAATTTATCAAATTAATCGGTACTAAACAGGCAATCAAAATGACCGAATCTTCGCTGAAAGTTTCAGATGAAGAATAACGTTGTTTATATTGTGATTGGTTACCCGCCCCATCACATCCCCACTTAATGTTTAACGTTAAACTACGAAAGTTATCATTCCCTATTTCACCACCCACGACTTGTAAAATCCGAGAAGAAGTATGGTCAAGTAAATTTTGCAATACGATATTTGCTCCAGTGTCACTAACCGATATGGATTCTTCTGGGGGATAACAATCTTTTTTTAATTTTTGGATCTGATAGTAGCTGGGGTAAAGTGATGTATATCCTAATGCTTTTGCATTATTTCTGACGGCATTGTACTGAAACTTAGTAAAATCAGCGGCTGTATATAATGCTAATGCCTTTTCGTTCTCTTGGTCCTTTGGATTTAAAAGGTTTTCTGACACTTAGTACATGTTCTGGATGCTCCCTAATAAAATTAACAATGTAATCTACGTCATCAGATTTGAACCTTTTTTTCATGACAAAAGCGAACATATCCTCTGAACATTTTCTAAAACTTTCCGTTTTTCTCCGTCTTTGTCTATCAGATAATTGCTCGAATGATTGAGAACAAGATGGTATACTTGCGCTTGTTGATGATGATGATGAAGGTAGGTTCTGGATAACATCTTCAGAAACAATGAAATCCAAATTCAACCAGTTTTCATGCTTCTCCAAAAAAACTATTGATCTTCCTATGGGACGAAATCCAGCGAGAGTTCAAACTACTACTGAATTTTCTTAATTTTTCCCGTAAGCAGAACTTTGCGGTATTTAAAATTTGTTCCAGTCCAAACGAATTAATCCATGTTTCCAATGCCACGTCATAATCTTTAAAACTTATATGATTAAATTGGAAAAATTGAAAAACTTGAAAATTTGTTTTAGGAACCATTGCACCTATGTCGTTAAAATAACAAACACAAACTGAGCATTTTATATGAGGACAAATGAATGTAAACAGACAAACAAAAGACAAAAGTAGGTAAACAAAAGAAAACTTGCGAAAAGTAGCGCCAATATCAACAAAAATCATTTAAAATTAATTCTCAAGACCTAGAAAAGAAAAGAAAAAAATCATTTTCTCGGAAAAGCGCACCTAAGAGCAAAATCCAACTAATGGAAAAAAAACTTCAAGCATTCTAGTTATTTACTGTGAAGGTAGTTTTTGGGCGATTTTCGCAATTTCCATTTGAGTTTTTTCTCCTAATTTTCATCGAAAAATCCCAGACGTTTGAAATAATCCCGAGTTTTATTTGCCTAAAATATCTTATTATGGATAAGTTGTTTTCCAGTAGTTGCACGGTTAATTTAAAGCATTACCTCAAACAATGGATTTTTTTAAAAATATGAGTTTAAAAAAAATATATATATTTCAATGCAGAATTTTTCCTATAAGATTTGATTTTAACATTAATTTATCTATGGATTTTGTTGAAAAGAAGTATAAAGTATAATTTAAGATCCAAATAAAAGACAAATTTAGTTATTAGAGAATTGGTCCAATGTCCAACAAATTCGTTGATTCGTTCCACTGTGCGGCGTCTAACTGGGATTTAAGGAGATATTGGAATAGGAGAGTTTTGAATGAGTTTAAGGAAGGAGCATGTCTAATTTCAGGAGGTATAGAGTTCCAGAGGGTAGTGGATCGAGCTTGGAAGGAGTGTTGGTATAATGCTGTTCGGTGGAAAGGAGTATATAGGTCAGAGGAACGTGATCTTGTTGTGAGTTGGAAGTGGACGGAAGACTTGCATTTCAGCAGGTTATGGATGTAGGGTGGGCAATGGTTATTAATGACTTGGTACAGGAAGGTGCCTAGGAAATATTGTCTACGGGAGGATGGATAGAGCCAGTCTAAGGCAGTGTAAAGGTGCGATACATGTGAACGTCTTGGGGTACCGGTAACAAGTCTGATAAAACTAGTCATGATTCGTTTTAATCTGTCCCGGAGACCCACCGAGAGGCCCCCATACACTACACAACCATAATCGAACTGAGGAAAAATGAATGAGGAAACTAGGAGTTTTTGCGTGGATTGAGGAAGGAAATGACGGGAACGATGGAATAATTTGAGGATTCCTATTGATTTTCGGGCTATTTGGGCGATTTGGGGCTTCCAGGAGAGGGTTTGGTCAATAATGATTCCTACATTTTTGGCAGAGGAACAGAAAGTGATAGGTTGATTATTCAGGATTAGGGTAGGAAAGTTAGTAATGGATCTGAGAAGGGGACTTGAACCGATTACAATTGCTTGAGTTTTCCCTGCATTTAGCTTTTTAATTATGCAAGTTGGCCCAAGTACAGATTCTATCGAGGTCTTCCTGGATTCTAGATAAAGCTTCATGTAATTCGTTAGGAGTAAAGGATAAATAAATTTGAGAGTCGTCTGCATAAAGATGATGGGAACAATGTATATGTATGAATGTATGTATATGTATGTATATGTATGTATATGTATATATTGTTCATAAAGATTACCGCAGAGAGGAGGTCACAAGTTATCATCCTATTGCCTAAAAAACCATATATACCATATATATATATATATATATATCTGCATTTAGCTTTAAATTATGCAAGTTGGCCCAAGTACAGATTCTATCGAGGTCTTCCTGGATTCTAGATAAAGCTTCATGTAATTCGTTAGGAGTAAAGGATAAATAAATTTGAGAGTCGTCTGCATAAAGATGATGGGAACAATGTTATATGTATATGTATGTATGTATGTATGTTATATGTATATATACATACATATATATATATATATATATGTATGTATGTATATATATAGACGTATATATTGTTCATAAAGATTGGTCACAAGTTCAACATATTTTTCATTTCTCCTATTGCCTAAAAAACCTACCTACTCCTATTTTTCAAAATCCTACAAAACCGAATCAAAGTTTTGATCCTTTAGAATTTTACCAATTTGGGGCCCAATAAAGATTCCTTCTCTTATTTTGGCGTTCTATGGACAAGAACATTTACCTCGTAGGTATATGAATGCAAATCCATCGTTTTTGAGAGCCTTGACAAAGTTCTTAGAACTTACCTTTTTGTTTAGCCACTTCATCAAATTAGATGAATAAGTAGTGGAACTAAAATGTGGTACCCAGGGTTTGTCTTGATTTTTAATTCTTATTCCAAAATAGTGGAAGTAAGAAATTTCTAAACGCTGATTGGACATCTCTGGCTTCTCAGATTCACGTTACTGCATATCTCGCAAAAATTGTCTGCACTATTAATAAAATTACCTGACATAATGAAAATTTTAAAATTTTCTCCAAAAATATGCCGAAAATCCTAAGAATTCTAACGAAACACAACTTTTGACTGGCAAAATAAAATACAGGTAGCCTTACGCACAACAAACGAACAATTAACAATTATGACTGTTTCAGCCGTTCATCTTATGTTTTAAAAACAATTTCTGATAATTTGTTTAAATTTAATTATTTTAAAACTTTCTTTCTCAATTTCATATTTTTGGAAAAATAATTTATTTAAAATGTTAATAACAAAATATAGTTATATTTTATATTAAATGTTTATAACAGCGGTTTGTGTTCATATGATACAATCATGTATTAGAAGGTTGTATTAAGTCTCAGTTAGTTGGCCGGTTTTTGTTGACCACTTAGCGTCATGTTAAACGGACGATGTTTTTTTTGTTAATTTTGTGTCTCGTGCCAGAACATTAATCGTAACATCATTAATCGTAACTATTGCGATTAAATTTCGAAAGATATACTCAAACTTCCGGTTATCGGCAATTGGGAGGCCGTATAGCTCCTATTTTGTTTTTTTTTTATCTCAACTCAGGACTTTTATATTATTTCGTCTGGGACTCTTGGACCACGACCATCGTCAAGCAGATCGTATGCGGCCGGCCAAGACGAAAAGATTAAATTTAGTAATCAACAGAACCAAAAACATGACATTTTTCATAGGGTATTTATAAGTCAATTGTGCAAGGAATATTTATATTTTTTAAAGCATTTTTTTTTGTAAAGATGAATATTAGTTTTAAATATGTATATATATTAGCAGTTAATTTTTTTTTTTGTTTGAATTTTATGTTTTTGTTAAATCAGAGTTCTGTTTGTTTTATTGTTTTCCTTTTTTTAACATTACGGCAGATATATATATATATATATATATATACTAGCTGAAAGTACCCCGCTCCGCTACGGTTTAATATCATTAGGATGAAGACAACTTAAATTAGTAAAAGTTAAGCTTAACGTTGATAATTATTATTACTTAAATAAACCTGAACAATTCCATTCTTAGAATAATTTCAATAAGTAAATTTGACAATTTGCAAAAGTTAATTTTATATTATTTTAAAAGCCCTCCAGTGAAGCTTCGAGGCAGCACTACCATCTTACCCAGCTCTGATACCAGACCATCAGCTTTTCTTATGGCATACTTTAAGTGAATGTAGTCTCAACTTCTCAACTTTTTTGAAGAAAGTTTAGTCTTTCTGTTTCTATTTTTGAGTACATATCAAGCATAAATTGGTTGAGGAGATTACGAAATTAAAGTAAATAAGGTTCTTCACCTTCACCTTCCTCGCTCCACTAACATTTAGGCGTAAAAATCAGTTGCTGACACAGTTTTTTTCTTAAGTGATGTATTGGAGTTTGGGTCACGCTGAGGGATGTTAATACTGTACCTTTCTTCTCCATGGTAGAACATGATACGGTACTAAAGAGAATCATACACTTGGTAGAACTATTGATTCTTATCTGTTTTTTGTCCCTACATCGAACTGGGCTTACATGTCATCACCAGAGAACATAAGTCTTTTAACCTCCTCTTTAACATAAGTCTTTTAGTAGCTTCTCGTCACGTAACAACTCAAACTTTTAAGGGTCCACCTCTGCAGCCGCCATCATAGTTCACAGAAAGTACCAATATTATAAATTTCGACATCGATCCTATTTTTGTTTGTTTAAAACTATAAGAAATCTAATTTGTGGTCAAAGTGTGCGGCTTAAACATCTAACCTATTTTTTAACTTAGCTTATATCCAAATACCATATGATAATTAATCTTTTATTATTCACCCAATAAAAATTGAAATCGCATTTTTCGCAAATTAGCCGCGATCCAGGCCGATTTTTTAAAATTCCTTTCTTAGCGAGCATCTACGGCCCTAGAGGAATCTACATATCGAATTTCATTCCAATCCGTTCGGTGGTTTCTGAGATTTCGTGTTAAGTGAGTGAGTGGTATTTGACAAATATATAATAGATATATATATTAAATATATAATCACAAATGTAAATGGAATTGAGAGAAATTGAATTAATTATATTACTAATGTGTATTTAATAAATAAGTTAAAAAAAAGAAAGCACTCAATATTTATTATATTGACTAATTATTGGTCAAGTTAACTTCTAACTTAAAAAAACCAGCGTTCCAGAGTTGGTACGCAAGGGAAAAAAGCTGCTCAAGGGTGCAATTTTTATTACCATTACGGTGCCCTAACAATGACTATGCTAGTAATTCCTTAAAACTTTGAACTCTCCTCATAAATATATGATAAATGTATGAAAATTGGAATTTCCAAATTTAGATTCAGTAAATCAAATGCTATAGATATAGTACATTTTCATGTAAAAGGCAATTTTTATGTAGACCAGTGTAATTAAAGTTAAAAATGGTAAAAAATATAAAGTTTTGTCTATCCTCAATTTTATTTTTCTTGATACCCAAAAACTTTCGGCGGAGTTCGATCTTCACGTACGATTAAAAGCATTTAGGAATTTTTGCAAAAAAAAAAATGCATTTTTTCATCTCAAAGCTAATTTACTATTAGATCATATATATGTAATTTATATTATATCTCGTAAAACACCCACGTTAACATGCTTAATGTGTATATTTCGGCAAAATATGACAATTAAGACATGTTTAGTTGGCTGGCGTGGGTGTCAATATAAATTATATATATATATGATCTAATAGTAAATTTAACTAGCTTTGAGATGAAAAAATGAAATTTTGAATCGGACAAAAAGTTTTGGAGTTATAGCGAAAAATATGCCAAAAAAACGAGGATTTCACAAAATTATGGGATTTTTTGCGTTCTGGCATATGCATTTCAAGAGACCCGGATTTATACTTCATATTTAGAGACTAATAGTAAATTTGACAAGCTTTTAGATTAAGAAAAGAAATTTAGAGTCGGACGAATAGTTTCGGAGTTATAGTGAAAAATGTGCAAAAAACGTGGATTTCACAACAGTACGGGTTTTTTGAGCGTGCTTTTAAGGAGCATTATTAAAACTTCTTATATAATAGTCTAATAGTAAATTTAATCAGCTTTAAAATGAAAAAAAGTAATTTTGAATCGAACAAATAGTTTCGGAGGTATAGGCAAAAAAGTACGACAAACATGTTTTCGCAGAGAAGTGGGACTTCTTCGAAGAAAGCCTCGTTTTCGTGTTATTGGTAAAAAAACGAACATAACCGGTATTTGTGGCGGTTTTTGCTATTTTGGGTATGAAGCCGACGTCTGCCGTGGCAGCAAACTTCAGATCCGGATTCAGCACCCCAAAAACATAAAGATCCATTAAGAATAAAAGTTTGGCAGTTTTTTTCTTGAAAACGCACTCTTAAAGCCTTATTTTACTGGACTAAGGGGCAATGGCCCCAGAATAAAACTAATTTTTATTCTATTTAAGGAGTTTTCTTTATTCTGTCAAGATATTTCCTATTTAAACCTTTCAACCAACAAACATTCTTGATGCTCACATTAGAGGATTGAACTTTTATCGAAAGCGCGTGAGTATTGAAAAAATAAAACTGCAGGTAGGCAAAAGTTTAATATTTTTCACCAATGATCAAAATTCAACAACGAAAGTCAACTACGTATTTAAACATAGAAAATCTAATCTAAAATATCTAAATAGGTACAACATATAAAAACTAGCTTAATGAAAAAAAAAAAGAAGTATAGAATAACAATTAAAAGACATGCTTCCTGTACATAATAAATACTCATTATGTAAGTTTTCGTTTGAGAAATAATTCGGAGCATTTGCAATAGATTAGAAGAGTTTACATAGTTGATTGAATTCTTTTGACAGTTAAGAGTTTTGTTGTCCCTCACTGTTCATACATTCGAATAGTCTAGAGTATTAGAAATTTTTTATCAATAGATATGCCTTTGTAGAAGCATCTGTCAATTTTTTGATTGATGAATGAGAAATTTAACTAATTTTTGTGAACACAAGAAGTTTGCTTTTAGATATTCAGCGTCAGACAATACTTTTCGCTGTGATCAACTATGATGTTGAGAGGAAGCGGTAACAATAGGCATCCTTGTGTAACCCCTTTTCTACATGGCTTTTGAGTTGATACTAATTCCAGGATAATTCGGAAATCATCTTCATTTATTCTAGATCTAATAGTAATTGGTACAGTCGCAAAATAGTGTAGTGAAATCAATACATCAAATCGAGATGATATTGGACACCTCACATCATGTACTTATGTCATGTACAAATAAAAAAATAACTAACGACAACAATTTAAAGAGATTAATTAATTATAAAGGAATGAGTATGGGTGCGGTTCTTTATCAGGTATAATTGATGTCTACATATAATATGAATATTAATTTTATTTACAGTCAGTTGGTAGCACTTAACTGTTTTGATAATTTTTTTTCATATTGTTCAGCACAAGGTGAAGAATTTTAAATTGTCCTTGAAACCCGGTTCCCTTCATCATGATTTCGATAGAGCCTGCGTTAGACAGATGGGGGAAAAAAGAATTACGTATAAAATTGATGTGTAAAATTGATTTCAAGAGGTGAATAAATTGAGGAAAAATGAACGTATTGAGATTCTCGAATATCTGAGCGCGTCAGCACATACTCACAAGAGCAGCTTTTATCAGTTTTTGATTAAACACTTAAAAAAAAAAAAAAAATAAAAATCATTCCTTTTCTCCCATAACAGTACTGCGACGTATTTCTAAAACCCATTCTTACTGAGACACCTAACAACTATTGTATACGTAAAAAAAAAATAGTAGAGTTAACATTCATTATAGTTAAATTACATAATGTCTTCATTTCCATTTATTTAATTTTAAATACGGATCATGAAACACAGCCTGTAAACCGGAGTGATAATGGACGAGCCCCATTTTCTTGACATCTTTTCATTCACATTCAGTAATGTGAACTACCAACTTGACTGAAAATAGAGAACTGTAGCGTGATGTGAATTTGATATATGAGTGCGTTGTAGTTGCTTCTTAATGTTGCAACTTTCCCCTGAACTGCTTCAAGCTATTATTTAAGTCTTGTTTGGCGTGAATACTAAATACTTTTCTGTTACAAGGTAGGTAGATATTTTTTTATTATTTATTATAATTATAAGTGTTAAAGAGAATATCACTGAATATTCAGTTGTTAAGATACAATATCATTAAATAAAGTAGATAAATAAAAATAAACAGTAATTTTGAGCTAGATTACATATTTTTGGCATTGGTAGAATGAATTTAAACGTCATAGCTTTACTTGATAAACTAAAAACAATATATACGAAAGAGGTTCTCTTCATGCTGTGAATACATATTATGTCAATGTGCTAATCAATGTTTATTTTCAATTTATAAAAGAATATCAATCAGTTCATCTTTTCAAATTTAAGGGAGATTTTTAATTTTTATAAATCTTTCAAAATATGGCGCGAGGGATTCTGTCAGTGAACAAGGGCAACTTTAAATTACAGCTGTTATTACGGAGAACGAAATTCGCCAATTTCATTGCAATAAGCAGTGGCAGGATGACTTTACATTTTTAAAGTTTTAAGTATGAGGGGGGGGGGGGGGGGGCGGTCCCCTTAGATTCGCGCCCGTTTTTAACCACCCCCCCCCCAAAAAAAAAATATTTTCGCAATACAAAGACAGACGTGACATAAACTATGATCATGAAATGCCTTAAAGTTTTTAAGAGTGAATTAGTATTTTAATATTAGTCCAGCCAATGAATACTGAAATGAGGGGTCCAGAGTGCATGAAATATGCGCTTATTTTTGACTTCATAGCTTTATTAGGAGTTAGAAGGTAAACATACTAAAAGTTAGAAGGCTTAAACATACTAAAAGTTCTAGACTTAGTATGCTTGGCTTGGGGAATATAAGCTTACAATGGGGAGAGCTTAGAATTCCTATTTTTTGAATTATATCTCGAAAACGCTAGACTTTAAAATATTATAATTCCAATAAAATTGAGAACAAACACATTTGTCGAACTTCCAACGGTTTTCGACATACACTTTATTGAAAACCCATAATTTTCGAGAAAAAAGAACGTTTTTGCCTCACTATACGTCGAACATTTGCTTCTAGTGCGTTCCACGATTGTTTCTCAGAAACTTATGTCAGAATCAAAATTGTAGAACATTAAAGTTACTTTAATTTTATATATACGCTTTTGGTTGAAAATGTTCGACATATAGTGATGTAAAAAAAAAAATTTTCTCGAAAATTATCGATTTTCAATAACGTATATCTCGAAAACCGTTGGAAGTTCGACAAATATATATTAAATCAATTTTATAAGAGATTTAATTATCTTTAGATTTTATTCGAAACATAATTTTCTAAAGTCTACCGTTTTCGAAATATAATCCAATACTCCAAAAATGGGACCTTCTCTCCTCCCTCTACCTTAAACTCATCCTCCAGGTGTGTGTCTTTTAGTATGTTTATCTTCAAACTACTGACGAAGCTATGGAGTAAAAAATTAGCGCATATTTCATACACTCTACAGTATGTTTATTGACTGGACTATATATTATACTACAATAGCATGTTTTTTCTCATTCTCAATACTGATATTGAAGGCAGTGGAGATACGGTAAAAGCACGGTAACTGATGAAGCAGTTGATTGGACTCCATCTAAGAATCCAAATCAGGGTAATTTAAAGCTCTCCATCCCATTCAAATATTTTAATGGCTTCCTATAATATCCAAACAAAATTATCCCTGAATGAAGACTGGTGCGATGATTGGCAGATCAAAGTAAATGAATCTGAATGTACCAACGAATTTAACCTTTATTCCAATGATATACTTTTACCTACAGCTGACACACTTCGGTATATATGTTTCTAATTAAACAAAAGACTTACTCATACTCTTTACATTTTCGAAATTCCATCCAAACCGTCTGGCTCGATCATTATCCAGTTCCACACATCCTGGTAACCCCCTTGAGTATTGATTAATACGTTTTAAACAGATTAAAACGACAGTGGCCCTGAAACCTTTTGTGAAACTATATCAATGTTGTAGTTATGGCAATCGTCAGATTCTCTACTCATGCCTCTCTCACTCAGCCTCCACTGGTTTTTTTTTTTACACCAGTGACACAGCTGAGAGCGAAGAGCTGGGACCTCTCTTTTTTTTTTGGACCTCTCTTTTTTTTTTTGGACCTCTCTTTTTTTTTTCTCGAAAAGTTCGACAAATATGTATTAAATCAATTTTATAAGAAATTTAATTATCTTTAAATTTTATTCGAAACATAATTTCCTAGAGTCTACCGTTTTCGAAATATAATCCAAAACTCCAAAAATGGGACCTTCTCTCCTCCCTCTACCTTAAACTCATCCTCCAGGTGTGTGTCTTTTAGTATGTTTATCTTCAAACTACTGACGAAGCTATGGAGTAAAAAATTAGCGCATATTTCATACACTCAACAATATGTTTATTGACTGGACTATATATTATACTACAAGCATGTTTTTCCTCATTCTCAATACTGATATTGAAGGTAGTGGAGATACAGTAAAAGCACGGTAACTGATGAAGCAGTTGAATGGACTCCATCCAAGAATCCAAATCAGGGTAATTTAAAGCTCTTCATCCCATTCAAATATTTTAATGGCTTCCTATAATTTATTTATTTATTTATTTTACAAGCATCTTACAAGAGGGTCATTAGCAACAACAAATATATGTGTTTTTTAACATTCAGTTAATTCAAACATTATTGGTATGTGATATTTTAAAAGTAAACATAATTATACAAAGTTATAAACATTGGATATTTTCAAAAATTTAAATAAAATTTGCACAGACGTTTCACTGTCACCAAGAGCGATGTCAATCCGGTTGGCCATTCCGCAATCTTTCCTTACATCCTTGTGTTCCTCGCAGTCCATTAAGATGTGCTCCACGGTCATGGGTACATTGCAGGTCATGCAGGTCGGTGGGTAGAGTCCCTTTAGAAGATACGTGTGCGTTATAGCTGTGTGTCCCATTCGTATCCTTGCCAAGACAGCTTCTTCGTGGCGATTTCTCCTTTCTGATGTTCTCCATACGTCAGGACTACTTTTAATTTTGCCTAATTTTTCAGCTGTTTTGTTCCACTCTGTAATCCATGATTCATAAATTCTTTTTTTTATATGAATACACCAATCCGATGCAGTCGTTTTATTGATGCATATGACGTCTGAATTGGGTTTCAATCTTGCAGCATTTGCAGCTTGATCTGCTTCTTCGTTTCTTCCGATGCCCAGATGAGAAGGAACCCAAAGAAATTTTACCACTTTGCCCGAACGTAGACATTCCCTCTCAAGAAGTTGGATTTTCATCACCAAAACGTTTTTTGAGTTCCTGTTTTCCAGTGATTTCAGTGAGCTTAATGAATCGGATACAATCAGATGATATTTGCATTGACTATTCATAATGAATGTCAGCGATTTCCAGATTGAATAGAGCTCACCGGTGTAAACACTATTCGATTCTGGTAGAAGAAATTTGTAACAAACAGAGCCCGTAATAATGGCACATCCAACTTCAGAGCTGGATTTTGAAGCATCGGTAAACCAAAAACAGTAGTTGAAGTACACTTCTTTTCGTTCATTAAACATTTTTTGGTAAATGTGATGAGGAGTCGTGGGTTTTGAAAAAAATGATAGACTGTAATCAATCGGACTTTCTGTTTGTATCCAGTTAGGTATTGGATTGCCTGGGAATTTAAAATATTTAGGGAAAAAAAATTGTAAATCATTTGCCCATATTTTGCATCTACAATGGAAACATTTGCAGGATCGCCTATGCTCTTCATTCAAAATCGTATGTGTTGTAGGATCGTAAGCGAGGAGGTGTTTTCTTGACATAATTTGGCCGAAGTATGTTAAACTCAAATATTTTCTCCTTAATTCTAAAGATGGCTGACCACTCTCTATGTACAAACTTTGGGGCGGGTGTGGTTCTGAATGCACCAATACAAAGACGAAGTCCCTGATTATGTATAGTATCTAGTGATTTCAGTGTTGAAACACTAGCAGAACTGTAGGCAACAGCTCCATAATCAATGATAGGCCTTATCAGAGTACGGTACATCATTAATAAAGTTCGTCGATCTGATCCCCACTGAGTGCTGGACAGAACTTTTAATAAATTTAGCCCTTTCTGGCATTTTGCTTTTATTTGACGAATATGTTCAGACCATGTTAGCTTTTTATCGAAGTAGATTCCTAGGAATTTGAAAACTTCTTCAAACATAATAGGTTGTTGATACAAACTTAATGACGGGTTCGTTTGGCATTTTCTCCTTTTACAAAAATGGATGGCCACCGTTTTGGAACTTGAAAAGTTGAAACCAGTATTTTCAGACCATGATTCGAGATTCCCTAGAGTTGTTCTTAATTTCCACTCGATATATTCTATTGACTTGCTTCTTATATAAATAGCAAAGTCGTCAGCAAACAAAGAACAATTTACTTCTGCAGGCGTTGTATTTACAATGCTATTTATGGCTATTAAAAATAATGTTACGCTTAGCGGAGATCCTTGGGGCGTTCCGTTTTCCTGATGGAATGATTGAGAAAGGTTAGATCCAACCTTAACTTGAAACGACCTATCTTTAAGAAAATTGTTAATAAATGTTAATGTTTGAAAAAGCCCTTTGAATTTCGTTTTCAAGCTTCGTGATTTGGTCGATAGCAGAGCGGTGTTTTCTGAATCCACACTGGGAAGTTGAAATGAAGTTTTTTGAGTCCAAGAAATAAATTAGTCTATTATTAACCATCTTTTCGAGAAGTTTAGAAACACAAGAAAGTAGTGAAATAGGCCTATAGTTATCGATGTTTATATCTTTTGTAGTTTTCCTGATTGGAATAACAATGGCCTTCCTCCAGGCTTCGGGGAACATCCCTGTCGTCCAGATTTCATTATAAATTGAAAGGAGAAATGATTGTGCAATTGACGGTAGTTTCTTCAAAAAAATATATGGGATCTGATCGGGGCCTGCAGTAGATTTATCTTTGCATGTGTTTAAGATGAAATTCATTTCAGCTAGAGTAAATGGCTGATTAAAAATTTCTAAGCCATGTGTATGAAATTCAATCGAGTTTTTTTCTTGTTCACATTTATGCTGCAGAAAATCGATGTTATAATTATCAGTTTTCGACATAGTAGAAAAGTGATTTCCAAAATGCTCAACTATTTTACCAGGGTCAGTTATGATTTGATTATCTACTGAAATCGAAGAAACAGAGTCAAGTTTTTTGGATCCTAGGATGGCATTAACTTTTTTCCATACTTCTGTTATGGTAGTATTATTGTTGATAGAATTGACGTAAGTCATCCATGAATTTCTTTTGCTGGCCCTCAATATCTTGTTAGCAATTGATCTCATTTTTTTAAATTCAATTAAATCTTCCAACGATCTTGTTTTTTTTGTATCGGTTCAGTGTTTTTTTTTTTATTCATAATTGCGATCCGGCAGTCTTCATTCCACCAAGGAACTAGAAGTCTGTCATTATAAATTACTTTATGTGGAATATTCTTTTTTGCTGACACTTTGGTTAAAGAAAGTAATTTTGTTCTCCAGATTGACATATGATTCTTTTTTCATTTTCATTTCTGTTTCTATTAGCAATGAAAACTTTTCCCAATTCGCACTTTTAATTGACCATCTCGGAACTCTATGTAATGTAGCATTTGAAATATCATAAAATTTAACAGTCACAGGAAAATGATCACTTCCATACAAGGTGTCCTTTACGCTCCACTGAACTTTATGTAAAAGTTTAACGTCTATGAATGATAAGTCGATTGCGGAAAAGGATCCATTGGCACAAAAATGAGTAGGGGAACCATCATTTAGTAGAATTAAAAAACTATTGAGATCTAAAAATTTCTCTATTTCTCTTCCTCTATTCTTGTAGTCTGATAAAGTTGAACCCCACAATTTATGTGTGACCATTCATATCTCCGACCATGATTAGAGGTCTTGGGAGTTGGTCAACTAAAGCTTGGAGATCATTGGCAGTGAAGTCCGGTTTGGAGGTATATAGATATTGCAGACTGTGATAGGTTCAGGTTTGTATAATTGTATAGCAACAACTTCTAAGGATGAGTCAATATTAATCCGTTCGGAATATACTTCTTTTTTAACCATAATCGCTACTCCTCCCCAGGCAGATCTGCAATCATTTCTGTCTTTTCGGTAGATGTTAAAATTTTTTAAATTAACAGTTTGTGATTTTAAAAAATGTGTCTCTTGTAAACAGCAGCATATGGGATTTTCTTCAGCTAAAAGTAATTTGAAGTGCTCGTAATGTTTGTAAAATCCGTTACAATTCCACTGTAATATAATTGGGTTTTTTGTTGTAGTCATTTTATTAAAGTAATGAAAAGTTGTTAGTCACTTCCTAGTTGCCGGTGATGTCGTCTGTATTTAATGTACTTTCTGTAGAGTCCCACTTTCTTTTTAATATCTTGGATATCCTTAATTTGGATCGTCTGTCAGTTGTGTGTTTCATTGCTTCGGCAAGCATGTCTTTTAAGCCCTCTTTTTTGTTCGTGAACTCGTGAACTAGTTCGCTGAAGTTTTTAGTTTCAGACGACATTTGAATGAATTTCACCATTTCATCAAAAGAAATGGGATATTTATGTAAATTATCTTCTATTAACTGTCTAGCATTTTCGAAGTTGGTTTCAGTATTGATATTGGTCTTTTTCAGTTTTTTTGACTTATTCCGAGAAGGTTGAGGTGCTGGTATTGGTGGGAAATCTTGTAAATTAATGGTATTTTCAAACTCATCCGGAGAATCTAGAGATAAACTTAATTCTATATTGGATAAAGTAGAAGCAGGAGGACTTGAGTAACATCGTTTAGTGCCAGAAACCGCCACGGGTAACGCTGCTAAATTATTGCTCGAATTAACTGCTGATTCGGCACCGGAACTATCTACAGTGATATAGTCCTTGTTGTTTGACTCATCACCATGGCTACGTGATACTTGGTTAAAAGGCTCTATTCCGTTACTGTCTTCTTGTGACTCTATTTTCAAAGGGTCTCCATGACAACCTCCTATGGTCGTAGGAGCCTTATTAACCATATGATTTGGTGTGTCTAATATTGAAGAATTGGTTATTGTTTCACAATTATTTTTAATATCTTGATCAAAATGTATTAATAGGTTTTCTTTCCCGTTAGATGCCTCTTGAATATTGTTATCATTATCGCACTCAGGGCAATCTGTAGATATATGACCCGGTTGTTTACAAATAAAACAAGTGACAATGTCTTCACTGAAAAAAATTCGATATGATACATTGTCATGTTTTATAAGTAAAGACGTTGGAAGTTTATTCAAATCTTCGGGTGGAATGTACACTTGCCGTCTAAAACTTAGAACGTGCGTCAGCCTTGGGTCTTGGTAACCAGCTCTTAGAAAATGCATGGGAGAGACTAATTTTATACCTAGGCTTTTGAGTTCATTTTCTATTGCTTCGTGTGGAATTGAAAGGCAAGCATTAGAAATTATTATACGTTTGGCTGGGTTAATTAACCGTTTCATAATTATTTGTTTGTTGTCGATGGTTATCGATTGATGTTTTTTTAGGAGGTTATCGATTGCTTCCTTATTGCTAAAATGGATACAAAATCTTGAATTGGATATTCTAGAGGTGTATCTTATAAATTTTGGGTCTATTAATTCTACATTTTTGAGAACATATTCTTTTTGTTTTATGCCTGGTAATGTATGTAAAATGATAGCATTTTCTCGTTTTGAAAAACGGTCTGAAGCGGTGGCTTTAGCATATGTGGTTTCAGTTGCGTTGAGGTTAGACTGGATTTTCGGATTTTCGAGTAATTATTTCTTTGGATCAGTTCCATTTCTTTCTGTTTTTGATTTGATGGTTTCAAAACATTCTGAGACATTTTTGAGGTATTAAGAACTGTTGCCATATTGTTCCAGAGCCAAAGCTCTGTACGCCTGTAAAAGGCGTTAAATAAATTGACTGACTATATATATCTATATATATATATATATATATATATATATATATATATATATATATATATATATATCACTATTTTTTTTTTAATAATGGTACACGCGCACTAATATTGTTCAAAGTGCACAAAATAAAGTCAATAAATGCATAAATAGCACTCGAAATATATAAATCTTTGGGACTGACCTGAAGCGTGTCTTCTTCACATGGAGCCCAAACAGCTGATCCCGGCTTCCTATAATATCCAAGCAAACTTATCCCTGAATGAAGACTGGTGCGATGATTGGCAGATCAAAGTAAATGAATCTGAATGTACCAACGAATTTAACCTTTATTCCAATAATATACTTTTACCTACAGCTGACACACTTCGGTATATATGTTTCTAATTAAACAAAAGACTTACTCATACTCTTTACATTTTCGAAATTCCATCGAAACCGTCTGGCTCGATCATTATCCAGTTCCACACATCCTGGTAACCCCCTTAACAGATTAAAACGACAGTGGCCCTGAAACCTTTTGTGAAACTATATTTATGATGTAGTTATGGCAATCGTCAGATTCTCTACTCATGCCGCTCTCACTCAGCCTCCACTGGTTTTTTTTACACACCAGTGACACAGCTGAGAGCGAAGAGCTGGGACCTCTCTGTATCTTCTGGTCCCTCTATAAGAGGAGGGACAGGTCTGGCTCGGGGGGATCCCTAGGATGAGTGTATATTGTAAATAAAGTATGATTGTATTTTTAACTTTTAATTTAATTTTATTTTTACTATTATTATTATTTATTTTTTTTTAAATATTTTTTTTTCCACGTAAGGGCCTTAGAGACCACGCGAATATCATTCACTTCTTACTACTTCTCTCCTTCCTTCTCTCTTCCCACCTTTTCTTCATTCTTTCCGATTGCTCCTTCCATCTTTCTTCGGTCCACGCTATTCCTTTTCTCGCATCCTTCCTTCCCACAAGAACCTTGATTACATTTAGTTTTTTCCTGTATTCGTCCTTATCAAAACAGTCCTGGTCTGTTATTCCCAGTTTCTCAGTTTCCTCTTTCATCTGTTTGACATATCCCCCAGAACTCTTGTATCCTCTGATTTTAAAGAAGATTTCTCTATTTAATCTATCTGGGCCCATCCTCACCATATGTCAATAGAACTTTAATCTTCTTATTCTTATGTCTGTTTCCAGATCATTTATATCCTTGTAAATTTCTTTATTAGGTCTCAACCTAAAGCCTTCTTCTGTCTTCTTTGGTCCGTGAATTCTTTTAAGTATCCTTCTTTCGATGGCTAACATTTCACACACATCAGGCTGGGGAGGGAAGATGTTTCCATTCCATATAGTATAACCGGTTTGACGACTGTATTACAGTGCCTTATCTAAGCGTTTATTGAAAGGCTTCTTTTATTACACAGATTGCTTGTCGCGAAGCTTAGTCTTTCCAGTTTGCTATTTTTTTCTTTTACACATTTCCCCAAGGTACTTGAATTTATTTGTGACTTTAATGCACTCGTACTTTGTCTCTACTATTTTCTTTTGAAAATTTCTGTCGGCACTCATCATGAATTCTGTTTTCTCAAACGATATTTGTAAGCCTGCCTTTTCAGCAATTTCCTTCGCTTTCAGTCTCCGCCATTAAGGCAAGATCGTCCGCATATGCTAGGCATCTTACTTTGATGTGCTTGTTTTTTGTTCCTGCTTGTATGCTTGTATTAATTAACAGTTTTAGGCTCAGAATTTGTTCGGGACATGATCTACCCTTCCTGAAGCCTCCTTGATATTCTCCTATCTGTGGGTTCAGTCTGTTAAGTAGCGCTTTTGAGAATATTTTATAACTGATAGATAGCAGGGAAATTCCTCTGTAGTTGTTGGTATCATTTTTTGATCCTTTTTTATGCAGGGGATGAATTAGAGCGATTTTCCATTCTTTTGGGATTTTTTTCTTCCAACCAAATATCCATCATTAGTTCTGAGATTCTTTTTCTGAAATTATCTCATGTTAATTTCCACATCTCCGCTATTACTCCTTCTTCCCATGATGCTTTGTTGTTCTTTAGTGCTGATATAATATCGTCTATTTCTTCATCATCAGGTGGATCTGAATCAATTTTTTCGGTGGTATTTCTTTGTATTGCCAGTCTATCTTCGGGCTCCTCACAGTTGAGTAGTTTTTCAAAATATTCTGCTAAGATATTCCTGTTCTCGTCACTAGTCTGTGCCAGTGTCCCATCTTCCCTTTTCAGTACTATACCAGTGGGATTGTATCCTTTAATTTTTTGTTTGAAGGATTTCTAAAATAGTCTTGTTTCGTTCTTTTTGATGTACAGAGAAAATCTAGAAATACCACAAAACTGGGAAGAGGCTACTAACAATATGGTAAGAATAACTTGCAGAAAGGTTAGCCCCCAAAGGAAAAACAAAAGGAAGGAATGGTGGGATACGGAATGCGAAGAAGCAATAAGGAATAGATTGAAAGTATGGAAGGACTGGAACCAAAACAAAACATCAGAAAGGTAACAGAAATATATGTTGGAAAGAAAAATATCACATGGAGTACTAAGAAAAAAGAGATGTACCACAAGGGCCAAAAACTAAATTTCAAGTCGAAACAAAAAAAAATACTACATGGGGGCATACAATATAAACTCCCTCATTCAGGTGGGCAAACACTGAGAGCTCACATCAGAACTATACTGATTAAAAATATTCATTATGGCAATGCAAGAGACAAGATTCACTGATACTGCGATAATGGACTTTGGCGGGTACAGAATATTTAAAGGGAAGCCAGGGAGAAGGATCATGAAAAATGTTCCCCACCTTGGGACGGGTTTTATCGTGGATTAAAGATTTTTAGACACAATAGTCGATTTAAGAGCACTAGTCCTAGACTTTCAGTACTCACACTTAAGGCAACCAACAAGAAGTACACGATAATTTATGCACATGCGCCCATAAGCGATGATAACAGAAAAGATCCGGAAAAGGTGGAGGACTTCTGGAGAGATTTAGAAGAAGGGATAAGCAAGATACCATAAAGATACTATTGGGAGATTTCAACGCGCAATTGGGAAAGGAAAGTTTAAGAAAATAGTAGGGGAATATCCAGCACACAGTAGGACAAAAAGAAACGGGGAAAGACTAATCAGACTATGCCAAAGTGCAGGAATGAAATTAATGTCGACATATTTCAGAGCAAAAGCCAGTAGGAAAAAAACATGGGTATCTCCAAATAATCTTCTGGGAGAATTTCAACTAGATCATGTGGCGATTTCTGAAAGATACCATAAAGAAATACAGAATGTAAGGGTGAAGAGAGCAATAAACGTAACATCGGATCATTTCCCGTCACAAATCAAAATAAAATTGGTACCAGCCAAAAGACACCGACAAACAAATGAAAAAAAGTTAAGAAAAATAGATAGGGAAATTTTGGTTAAGTACTTTGGACCATAGTACTTAACCAAAATTTCCCTATCTATTTTTCTTAACTTTTTTTCATTTGTTTGTCGGTGTCTTTTGGCTGGTACCAATTTTATTTTGATTTGTGACGGGAAATGATCCGATGTTACGTTTATTGCTCTCTCACCCTTACATTCTGTATTTCTTTATGGTATCTTTCAGAAATCGCCACATGATCTAGTTGAAATTCTCCCAGAAGATTATTTGGAGATACCCATGTTTTTTTCCTACTGGCTTTTGCTCTGAAATATGTCGACATTAATTTCATTCCTGCACTTTGGCATAGTCTGATTAGTCTTTCCCCGTTTCTTTTTGTCCTACTGTGTGCTGGATATTCCCCTACTATTTTCTTAAACTTTCCTTTCCCAATTGCGCGTTGAAATCTCCCAATAGTATCTTTATGGTATCTTGCTTATCCGTTCTTCTAAATCTCTCCAGAAGTCCTTCACCTTTTCCGGATCTTTTCTGTTATCATCGCTTATGGGCGCATGTGCATAAATTATCGTGTACTTCTTGTTGGTTGCCTTAAGTGTGAGTACTGAAAGTCTAGGACTAGTGCTCTTAAATCGACTATTTTGTCTAAAAATCTTTAATCCACATAAAACCCGTCCCAAGGTGGGGAACATTTTTCATGATCCTTCTCCCTGGCTTCCCTTTAAATATTCTGTACCCGCCAAAGTCCATTATCGCAGTATCAGTGAATCTTGTCTCTTGCATTGCCATAATGAATATTTTTAATCAGTATAGTTCTGATGTGAGCTCTCAGTGTTTGCCCACCTGAATGAGGGAGTTTATATTGTATGCCCCCATGTAGTATTTTTTTTTTGTTTCGACTTGAAATTTAGTTTTTGGCCCTTGTGGTGCTCCGATTCACCACCTCTTCGCTTCTCACTGTCGGGCCCCCTGGAATCCGATTGCCCGACTTTGTCTTCAGGGGAGTTGTTTTCGAGTCAAGCTCTTTTCATGATATTGTTAGTTTTTTGGCTCAGGTTTCCCTGACAGAGCACAACTAAGGTAGTTAGCCTTAGAGGGTTTCGTTTTAGTTCCTCTATTCCTAGCCTTTAATCGGAATAGTGTAATCACGCCGCACCACGTGGAGGCACACATTCCTAAGGAGTTTTAGATAGAAATGAAAGGCACTCCTAAGGATGCCGAAACATTAGCGGCTAAATATTATATAATATATATATATATATATATATATATATATATTTATATATATAGTGCCTTTTATATGTTATATATATATATTTTTTTTTTTTTTAATTTATATATTTCACTAATACCTATATTGTATATTTTAAATTATTTATGTATAGCATAGTTCTTCTCTATTCTTTTTTTTCATTTTTTTTTACTGTACAAATGTGTGAATTTAATCATAAAGCCATCTATATTACTTATTTCCCACATTTGTGGCATATTGTAATAATAACTCGATAAATGTAAGAAAAAAAAATCATAATGTATGTAGTTAGAAAAGATTTATGATTGAATATAACTCAAGAGAACTAGTTCATTACCTTCTTCTTTAAGCACTCCTTGCCTTAGAATAGTTAATGCTGGAATCAGTAAGCAGTGGCATAAGATATAATAAAAGTGCGGAGGTCTGATGTCAACACGCAGTGGAACAATTTGAACTTTAGAAAAAATAAATTAATATCATTATTGGATAGCCTGTTGATATTTACATAAAATAAGATGGGTATTATAAAGTTGTGAAACCTTAATTTTACTAACAAAGGGACGTTTTGACTTGTAACTCACAGATTTGAATGCCGATTTTCGTGAAGGTAGTAGGGACCTATGATAGTGCAAAGCTAGAGTTATAGCCGCCAATGAGCATTGGGAGCCGAGAAAAAAAATAAAATATAAACAGAACTCAGTGAAGATAGAGAAATGATTCTTTCACGATAAAGTGTAGTTTTGTATGTTATTTAAAATAAAAATACTTTCGTTATGCTTAAGAGACGACCCGGCTTTATCGTGCTCAAAAACTCGAAATAAATGACAAAATTCCAATGCAATCCGCTGTAAATCAGTTTTTTTTTTTCATGAAAAACTGACCTCAAAGTTTGATTTAGCGCACCGGTCATAACAACTGCTGTGTTAAGCCAATTAAATTAGTAATAGCATCACAAGAATCAGCGCACATTCAGCTTTTTATCCATGTATAAAACATTTACTCCAGATTTTAGTGGACAAAAACTAATGAGAATAAATAATTCCAAGGTAAACTATAACTTGAGATATTTCAATAAGGACAAATCCTGCGACCTCCGGGTTTGAGCTAAACTATGCAGTTTCAGGGCTTCTAAATGACCTTAAAGTTTAGTTTCAATCGGTGACAAAATATGTGAGATAGCGCAATTATTTACGTTTTTAGAGAAATTGACTGACTGTCTGCCTTATTAAATTCTACAAAATTTTAGTGGTAAATAAATTTAATCTGATGTCAGTTGGATGATATCAGTTTTTAGTGTAAAAATTTTCCTCACCTATATTTTTATTTCAAATAGCTTTGGAACCCTTAGATTGAAGAATAATCTAAAAATAATATCAGGTTTTGGTTTTTAAAAAACTCCGCTAACCTATATGTTAAAAATTGGTTTTATTTGAAATTTAGTTTGTAAAAATAAAAATAATAATGGGAATATACTATTTTTAAACGTTTTATTTATATAATATAGGTAAGGAAAAAATTTTTCGCCACCGATTGAAGCCAAATTTTAAGGTTGTCTAGAAGCCCTAAAACTGCTTAGTTGAAATCTCAACTTAAAAATTTTAACGTCCTCAAAAGGGATTAAAAAAACTAAATTTTTTTTACTTTGGTGAAATTTCATATAAGGGTTTTTTTGGTGCGCTAAGGGCCCCCGCGCAATGGCAACTTTGTCATAGCAACTGTTTAGTTGCTTTAAAGAAACTCAAATAATAAACACTGAATAGAATGCGGCCCAGCGCTCGGGCAACTTTTAAGTTGCCTTGACTAATTAACACCTAGACCTATTCCAAGGGTGACTAAACAGTTGCCGGCAGAAATGAATCATGTGGGTTTCTACGTATCCTCGCGCACTGTCAACTATTTAGTGGCTAGACGGCCCTCTTCTACCATGCTCATTCTAAAATAATAAAGAACATCTTTGGATGTTCATTCAATCTGAAGAAGAGCTTATAAAATTGCCCGGCAAGAAGTCGGGAACTAATAATTGGATGTGCCCAAAACATGTTGATCCTTTATTTTTCGAAGTCTCAAAATAAGCGAAACAGCACAGATGGCTTCCACGTAACCCATTGTAGACTGAGCTGAGAGGCATTTAGTCGCCAAAACGGTGGTGGCCTACTCATGGGTGAGTAAACTGTTATTAGTTGCTAGTGATTAAAGTTGGCAGTGCGCGGGGGCCCTTAATCGAGATTTGAGGTCAGTTGATCGTGAAAATAATTTTCCATATAGATTTACAGCGGATTTCAATGTAATTTTGTTTCGAATTTTTGAGCACCCTAAAGCCGGGTCGTCTCCAGAGTATAAAGCAAGTATTTTTATTTAAAATAACATACATAACTGCAGTTAAACGTGAAAGAATTATTTCTATACCTTCACAAAGAGCTGAGAAAAAATATAAAAAGTGATTTTCATTTTTTTTTTTTCTTGGTTCCCAATACTCATTAGCGGGTATAACTCTAGTTTTGCACTACCATAGGTCCCTACTACCTACACAAAAATCGGCATTCAAATCTGTGAGTTACAAGTCAAAACGTCCCCTTGTAAGCTTAATTTTACTATTTAAGAATAAATTTAGTGTTCCTCACAGCTGGCCGGTTCTTCTTCATTGCAGAAAGCAGGAACAACAGGCCCATCCATCCCTGGACTCGTAAAGGACTTCAGGACTCAATCAAGATCAATGTTTAAAACACTAAAATTATTTGTTTTTTAAAATTAATTAAGGACTAGAATGTGAAGGATAAAAAAAAAAAAACAAAAACAACAACACATATTTCACAATTTAATTTAAACATAAACATTACAAAAATAGAGTTTTATAAACTAAATGCACAACAACAAAAACAATAAAATAGCAAACCAACATAGATGAAAATTAAAACAATTTTTCAAAATTAATATTATTATACAATAAAATATTTTGGTTCATTTCCTAAGATATGATGGACTAAATAGTTTTGAAAATTATTCGTTGAAGAAATTATTCATCCTAATGTTTATGGATAGGTAACATTGAGTTAGATAATATTCATTCATAAGAATGAGATAAATTGTACTTATTAAAAAGGAAAATATTAAACGTATAATGTGAGAATATGAGCTGAGTCATAATATATTTTGAGTATTCTCTAAAATAAATTCCACTGATTTGGGGTTATTTGAAATTTAGTCTATAAAGAAATTTAGTAACAATAAGATTTGAAATATTGATAATATTATGAATTGATAATTAAATTGAAGTAGGTTGATCTTGTTTAAAATCTCGCAAAGGTTTATTGAGGTCACCAAACAGATAGGAATATACGTAACCCTTAACATGTAAAGTTAATAGTATCATAGAAAGGAATTATGACAACAAATGCCCATATATATGTAAATAGACTATTCTAATAATCAGTACGGTTCTGTAAATATCGATTGATCGCTATATTAGTATGTTGCAGGTTATACTTGTAGAGGTTTTAGAAGAATGTGGAAGAGTTTTCATGTTATAGTTAGTTGGTGTTCATAGTTTTTATTTGTTGAGTTTAATTATTCGTTACAGGTATGCTTAGTTACTAATTTATGTTAATTATTCTATGAGATGTATGTTAATTTAATGTTTATTCGTTACAGAAGAATAAAACTGTTTTAAACCAACAAGCCATTCGAAATCCAACTTACATATATATAAAATTCAGTTTAGTAGTTTGTACCGACTTATGGACTTGAACTGTGGGGGAAAGCAAAACAATCGAATATCAAACGCATTCAATCCTTCCAATCCAAAGTCCTTCGTAATATTGTAAATGCTCCATATTATGTCTCCAGTTATGTAAACGACTTATGAAATATAAACAGGAAGGCCATCTGTAGTCACTGACCTAATGAGGAAGTGCTGACGACGAATTCTTATTGTATAAATAGTCTATATTGTTCTTCGTCCATTTTCAGTCATATACGATGTAACCCTGTAATTCTGTACATTTTAATAAACGCTTTTTGTTAAAAAGCATTTATTTATCCACCTTACATAACTGGCGCCGAAATAGGGATCACCAGAAGTTCTCCAGGAATCAGTCCATTTGACTTTTTTTTTCGTGTCCTCTCACACCTGAAGAAACTTTGGATTCAATCCTTTACTGGTGAAGCCCTGATACCGGAAGAAGATAAGCTGGACCCCAAGACAGAATACAGGACAAGAAGAAATTCATCACCTTCATCGGACGAGAACCCGAGGAACTACGAGATCAATTGCTGTGAGTACACTCCGTAAATCTTATACCACATTTTAAAAAACTTTTCCTATTATTATCCAAAATACATCCAAATATCCAAACCTGCTCCTTATCAAATATTGAAATAGACTCCTAAATATGATGGAAATAGTTAAAAATTATCGAATTATAATTTTAATTTTTAACAATAATCGTGAAAGCGTAGTAGTATATTATTTTCGTCAAATAAAATTTAATAATTTAATTACAAACTAGATTTTTAACAAAAAGACCGCACAAAAGTTTCTGATATTATATAAAAATTAATAAAAAAAAAAAAAAAAATAATAATAATAATAATAATTTTAGAGTTATTTTTAGAGCTCAGAGCAAAATTGTAAAATAATAAAAATAAAATAAGTATGGATAAGAAATATTTTTCAAAAATTGTGAGCTGAATCGAAAGGTTTTATTATAGGCCGGATTTATTAATTTTTTTTTAATCTCGTAGGAATATGTTTTTTTTTTTTAGAACCATCCAAGCACGAACGAGAAAAAAAAAAAAAGATTGAGCTTTCTTATGTAATCAGTTAGAGCCCTAGCCAAAATAATTTAAAAAAAAAAAAAAAAAAAAAGAAAAAGACAAAAAAAAAAAAAAAAAAGACTTAAAAAAAAAAAAAAAAAAAAAAAAAAAAAAAAAAAAAAAAAAAAAAAAAAAAAAAAAAAAAAAAAAAAAAAAAAAAAAAAAAAAAACAAAAAAAAAAAAAAAAAAAAAAAAAAAAAAAAAAAAAAAAAAAAAAAAAAAAAAAAAAAAAAAAAAAAAAAAAAGCCTTCGTTACAGACAGAGCGAGTTAGATTTTTTGTTTATTTGATTCAATGACATTATGTTTATAATTATTTGACCCATATTTTTTTAAAATAGTTTTTTTTTTTTTTGTCGTTTTTTTTTTTTGTGAGATCAGTAATTTAGTACCATTTTTGTTTATAATTACGCCCTGGACAGTGAAATTACCTAGTAAGTCCCTTTGACGTACTGGACTATTTTAAGAATAATAAATTGCTCGCACTCTATATTCAAGCAATAAATGTAAACATTCATTTTATTTATTAACATTTACTTAAATTAATTAAATTAATAAGAATTAGCCGAACATCGCCAATATTATCTTTAAACATAAAAAAAAAAAAAAAAAAAGAAAAAATCTTTAAAAAAAATAAAAAAAAAAAAAAAAAAAAAAAAAAGCATCCCCAAGAAAACACCTAACCATTGGATCACTTAAATAATCGTTTATTCTTGAATAAGGGAAGAAACCCTCTATTTTAGAAGACATGAGATCTTCTGTATTAACCCCAAACGTGTGGGATTTTAATAATAATGATCCAAGGTGTAAATATTAATATCATTCTTATAGTTTTTAGTTAACGACCTATAAATTATAAATAACTTATTGGGCTTTGAACACCCAGGCAAGCTATTTCTCCAAGTTAAATAAAAAACGGTTAAGGTTAAATTAAATGAAAGATTGTGTTAATTGATAACTAGACTCATTATTATATATAAATAATTATTTAATAGAATATATAAATTGTAATAATGATCTTAATGAAGAAAAACAACCATTCTAGTAAAGTAAATATGTAAATACGAAATAGAGATAAGTTAGAAATATGTATTAGAATTTAAAATATTTAGTAAAATTTAAAAAGAAATGACGCAAACGATCAAAAAGATCAAATAAATTTGAGATTATTAATATTGTATCAAAAGATATATGTTGTATTAAAGAATTAAGTTGATAAAATTAAAATTTAGAAAACGTTTTTAATTTTGTAAGTTTAGGACTTATCTGTCCTGTATAATACGTTTTAAATGTTTTATGTTTATTTATTAGATAGTTTTGATAATGATAAATATAGAATTGAAGAAGGAATTATGGATATAAATAATAATAAATGTACAAGTATCGTCTATCTATTAGAGATGGATGAAATTATTGAAACAGGTGGAATCGTGACCTATTTTCCCGAGAAAACCAGTTCAATAAAGAAAGATATTCATAAGTTAATTAGAAATGATCATATGAATAAAGAAGAAAAATAAAATAATATTTAGAAACTAATGATAGGAAGAAATTTATTAATTACGAGGAATAAATAACAAATAATAATATAAAAATAAAAATAAAATTAGTAGATATAAAATGAAAAAATGAAAAAAAAAAAGCTTGGTGCGTAGCTTACGCCACAGGACTGATGACTATTCGTCCTCAGCCTATAGACGTAATAAAGCGGAAATTCATCTACTCAGCAAGTCCAGTGACCTTTTGTCCCAGTGACTCTGCCGAGGTAGTAAAGGAAATGCATCTAATCAGCTAGTCCAGTGACCTGTTGTCCCAGTGACTATGCCGAGATTGCAAAGGAAATTCCAAAAATTATTACGCACTAGCCATATGAATTAGGAAGAGGAAAAAAAATAATTTTAATAAAATATATTTTCGCTATTTCCTTAATAATAAAATTAGATGAAAATAAATTAAGTAGTACTAATTTATTGTAACATAAAATTATTATATTTATTATAAAGTTATAAATTTAATATTATTTAAAAATAAAAATATTATTATTAGTTTTTATATTATAAAAATTATATTATTAGTAAAATTATAATTTATTATTATGTAGTTATTACAAAAGACGAATTGCCCGTTATACACACAAATTATCACTACCAATGTTTTCAACCAAGGAATATTAGAAAGTAAATATAAAACTATGTTAGAAAATTTCATTAAAATAATAAGAAATGATTTCATAATATTAAATTAAAAGAATATAAAAAACTTAATTTAGATATTACTACCCAACAGAACAAAAAGAAACAATTTCAAATTACCACGCCGGTAAAACTTATCATAGAGGTATTACTGAATCTTATGCACACATTCGGAGAAGATATTATTGGTCCGGTATGTTCAGGGATATTATTGATTACATTAATAAATGTCCCATTTGCCAGCAAGTCAAATACGAAAGAAAATCCTGTAAAGTAGAATATAAAGTAGTTCCTACCCCTAAAAAAAAAAAAAAACCGTTTGAAAAAATTCATCTTGATATTTTCTTTTATAATAATAACAAATTTTTAACCCTTATCGATTCATTTTCAAAAAAATTAATTGCATATCCCCTTTAAAGTCTCAACCAGATAGAAATTCAAAGCGCATTAAGTAGTTATTTTGCTCTTTTTTCCACTACCAAAAATAGCGCAGATGGACAATGGTAGAGAATTCAATGATAATAGCCTGCAAAACTTTTTAAATTATATGAAATAGAGCCATACCCACGTTACCCCTGGTCACTCTGACTCACAAGGTCCGTTGGAAAGATCACATTCAACACTTATCAAATTGTTGAATGCTATACAGCTAGAGAATAAAAACATATATCTAGAAGACAGCATGAAACTCGCTCTTATAGCATTTAATAATTCAATCTGTTCAAACTTAAAACTGACTCCAATGGAAATCACCTTTGGTAGTTTTCAAAGTCCATATTCAGAAGAATTAAAAGACGCCTTTCGTAACAGAAGAACTAGCTAATAACTATTTAAAGGAATTACAGATCACCCATAAGGTCATTAAAAATGAAATAGACAAGGAGAAACAAGAACGCACTGACAGACTCAATGAAAATCGTGAACCTGAACCCCCAATTTCTGATAAACCCTTTAAAACGACATACAATAAAAAAACAACCCAAATATTTCAAGACAAAATACACCCATCGAAATTCGAACATCTCAGCCTGAACAAATTCCGAGTGAATAGAGGTTTAATCAATGGTCTAGGCTCAGCTATTTTCTGGCTCACTAGAAATACGGATGCTGACGATAAGGCTAAAATGAAATTCTAAGCAAAGTTCAATCGAACATTCTTTAGAACATCACATAAATAACCAAATATCAATAAATAACAAATTTAATTAACTGAAGTTAATAATGAGAAAATAAAACAATATTTCAAAATCTCTTGAATAGAATAGACTCCGATTCGTAGAAATAAACCAACACAATACTCATTTTTGTTCAGGAACCTTATGCTACTGTATAATAAAATTAACGATAGACACTAGCCTTGAATTCTGTTTCAACTTCAGTATTTTCTCATTTTCCGAAGATCATGTCATCTTTATATTAAACTTAATATTAAACTAATATCCGAACATACTGAATTTAGGCAGAATATCCTTCATAAAGACTATTTCCATTTCATATTTTGTCCAAATTCCTTTATCCTCTCCCACCTTTGAAACAAAGGCTAATTAATTTGTTACCTCTCTTGTATTTCCTACTATGGTATTAAGATATGAGGAGTTGTTCACTGGTGATTGCATCTTAATTTTCAATAATTTTTAAGAAACAACAAATCAATATTGGTAAAATTTAAGACTTTGAAAATCAAACAGAAAATCTTGAAATCAAGTTTCTTATTGAAAGGAAGTACAACAAAAATTTCTCAAGATTTCAGCAAGGCAATGAGAGATAAAAAGAAAAGCACTCATTCCATTTCTTATACAAGCAAAACATTCCCTCAAAACTCATTAACAAGAAAGAACATCGAGAAAACATCTTTTGGCAGAAGAATAGGTGGAAGCATCCTCCAAGAGGCGGGAACAGAGTGACACTGACTTCTCGTGACAAGACAGCTGTAGTAAATACTCTGTGAGTAAACAATCGGGATTTAAGCAACAGATCTATAATGCCTGTAACTGACCGCTCACTGTTTATTCTTTATTTGCTTCTTTTTTCTTTTATATTAGTAGTTGTAAAAATGTTTGTGTCGATTCATATGTTTATATCTTTGTGTTTATTTATATTTCTAATATATTTCTTTATAATATTTCTGGTGCAAATTCATATTATGTCAAAAAGACGTCAATAATGTTTTATTTTTATTTGTTTTTTTTTTCTTTTACCCTAACAAAGTATTATTAATTATGTTTACTAAGTATGTTGATGATGTTTATTAAGATAACAAAACACTATCAATTGTGTTTATTAAGTACTAATAATTATGTTTACGAAGTATGTTGATGATGTTTATTAAGATAACAAAACACTATTAATCATGTTTTACTATTAATTATGTTTAATTTGTTTAAATTAAATTATTATGTTTATTAACTATTATTTCTATTAAGGGCCAAAACCCCCTGTAATTGAAAAATGTATTTTCTGAAAACAGTAATTTTTCATTCATTCATTCAATTATAATTGTATAAATAACTCTAGAATAGATAATAAATGTAAAAATGAACTTTTAGAAGATAAGGAATTGTAAAGTTTATAAACTATATACCCCTAGTTCTTAAGTATAATCTATAGTTATTAGTTCTTAATATTCAGTATCATTATTAGGATTTTAAACATAAACATTTATTGTACACCCTAGGCTAACCTCATTTTTATATTTAGACAGAAATGAATCCCTTTTCAATGTAACTCAACCATATACTTACTGGGAAAGTGAAATTTTGTTACCCTCAGAAACACCGTACTTCAAACATTATGTCAACTATTCGTTTGAAGAAATTCATAAAGCCAACATTAATATAGAACCATTAGAAATAATAGACGAAAATATTGTAGATCATTTTTCAATTATTTATTCAGTATTGCTAATAGTTATAGTTGCCTTCATTATATATATATATTGTACAATAATAGATTCACCATTATAGCATTTTGTACTTTAAAATGTAAACAGCCAGAAACCACGCCATCAAATTCAACCTACCCAGGTCTACCTCTTACTTCGCCGAGGACGCCTTCATCCCAGGGATGGGCGAGTTATGTAAACGACTTATGAAAATAAACAGGAAGGCCATCTGTAGTCACTGACCTAATGAGGAAGTGCTGACGACGAATTCTTATTGTATAAATAGTCTAGTAACCTCTTACAGATTGTTCTTCGTCCATTTTCAGTCATATACGATGTAACCCTGTAATTCTGTACATTTTAATAAACGCTTTTTGTTAAAAAGCATTTATTTATCCACCTTACATAACTTCCAACAAAAGCCTACATAATGATCTCAATATACCTTTTGTTCTTGACCTGATATCCCTCTCCAAATTCCATCGAAACCTGTCCAACCATCCCGACCATCTTGCTCATTCATTATGCAGTTCCACGCATCCTTATAACCCATCTCGCAGATTAAAACGGTAATGGCCCCGAGACTTATAGTAAATATTTATTGTTGGAGTTCTGGCAACGACCAGCATCTCAACTCAAGTCATGTGCGACTGTGCCATAGCGCTCTCTCTCAGCCTCCTAGTGAAGCAGCTGATAAAACAGCGCTGGAACACTCTGAGCCCGGCTAGCCCCATAGAGGATTGAATACCATAGACGGGACAAAGTGGCGGTGGAGGCAGGGTGGGGGTATGTCCAAACGTTCCAAAGGGAACGCATTGCGCCTAGGACGAGGCTCCTAGCTTCTCCACCTCCCCTTTGCAAATTAAGCCAAAAAAACTTTTTCTTCTTCATTTTATGTAGTGTTTTGCTCATTAAGTATTTTTATTTTTATTAATAAACTTACCATGGAATTCATCACATAAATAAAGGGTTTAGGCTTTAAAAGGAGCAATAAAAGGCATTAAATAATAGTTAATATCACATTATTTTATTATTTAGAATTAAGGCTTTTAAAAAAAATACAACAGAAAACACATTTTTACAACATATAATTGAGGTATCAAGCGTACATGATTTTAAAAACTGTATATTATTGGTTAAACACTAAAATTTGTAAAAATAATAGGGAAAAATAACAAGACAATAAGGAAAATATAAATATTGTAACGTAATAAGAACTACGTTCGTTGCTAAGGAGTATTTACTGGTTGCCATGGTAAGGGGAATAAAAAATGGGAATAATATTAGTTGGTTATGTTTTGATGTCATGTTTGTTAGTACAGTGTGAAACTTTGTACAAAAAGTCGTGTTGTCTGTGTAGTAATAAAATAGTGTAGGTATGTGTTCTAGTTAGTTCGATTGTTAGCTATTCTATTCTGTGTACGTAATTGTTTTCTGTTATATTACTTTGTTAATAAATAATATGTTCATAAAACCCCCTGTTTATTAATCCTAACTAGTATAAATAAACATTATGAAACTGTACATTAGCAGAGGCATCAGAGCAATGAAGTCAGTTGTTCTTTAACAGCCATTGCGTATTGTTCGTTGTCCTTTTTATTTATTTATTTTTTTTCTCACTCTATTTAACCAGTGCCGAAACCCGGGACAGCGGGGGAGCAGAGACCGAGGTAAGAAAATTTTTTTTTCTTTCCTAATTTTCGGTCTTAAAAGAGAAGCAGATGACGGATAACATAGCAGAAGTAATAATCATGAAATCACGAAGCCGCGAACATCCTATTGAATTTTTAAATAAACTAGATGAAAAACGAACTATGATTATAACTCTATATAAATTAGATGGAATTAACGGCGATCTTTTAAACCAATTATTAATTCAATTAGACACGACCCTAGTCCGTACTTTTATACACGGTGTTCACCCTACTTTAGGATCCCACTTACAGGTACTACAAATTCGAAATTTGCATGAGGCCCGTTACAAATTAATTAATGATTGCAGTATTATTATGGAACAATTAAAATATACTAGTAGTATAGAGGTCATGAACAATCTTGATGTACCAAAATTCAACCCAATTTTCAAAATCCAAATTTTAAACCTAATTATAAGCAACAGCAAGTACCTCGAAATCAGCATCCTGCGTTTCAGTCAAGACCATTTAATAATTTTAATCAATATAGAACCCAATTTCAACCAAGATTTAACCAGAGTCCTCATTTTCAACAAAATTCCCCAAGATGGAATTCACAAAATACTGTCTCAATGAAAAGCATACAACCAGAAAGCCAATTTAACTCAAACCTCCTTACGTAGTGACTTACTTAGAACCCAATTACGAAAATCAACAACAATATAATGAACAGCTTCAATTTAATAAATTACAAAATCTAGAAGAACAAATTTGTTTAATGAAAGAAAATTTGAACAAATTAACGAACCATTTTTTTAGAACCAGGCCACAGCCCCCATCAACCACCGCCAGACAACAATTCGAACTAGCAACAATCCTCTAAACACTTCCTTATTTTATTGACTATGAAAATCGAAAATGGCTCATTGATACAGGATCATTAAACAATTATATTAACCCCGAAATTATACTACTCAACTGGCCTCGTTATAAAGAAAACTTTCGTGTTAAAACACCCGTTGGTGAAACCGAGGGTTTCGAGTATATTATACCGTTCCAAATTAATTAATGATTGCAGTATTATTATGGAACAATTAAAATATACTAGTAGTATAAAGGCCATGAACAATCTTGATGTACCAAAATTCAAACCCAATTTTCAAAATCCAAATTTTCGAATTCACAAAATACTGTCTCAATGAAAAGCATACAACCAGAAAGCCAATTTAACTCAAAACCTCCTTACGAAGTGACTTACTTAGAACCCAATTACGAAAATCAACAACAATATAATGAACAGCTTCAATTTAATAAATTACAAAATCTAGAAGAACAAATTTGTTTAATGAACGAAAATTTGAACAAATTAACGAACCATTTTTTTAGAACCAGGCCACAGCCCCCATCAACCACCGCCAGACAACAATTCGAACTAGCAACAATCCTCCAAACACTTCCTTATTTTATTGACTAAGAAAATCGAAAATGGCTCATTGATACAGGATCATTAAAAAATTATATTAACCCCGAAATTATACCACTCAACTGGCCTCGTTATAAAGAAAACTTTCGTGTTAAAACACCCGTTGGTAAAACCGAGGGTTTCGAGTATATTATGTTTCCATCCAATAAAATTTTTCCCAAAAGTAATTACATAAAAATGTACGTTTTTAAATTTTCCCCTAATTATAAAATATTATTAGGAAACGAAACATTAAGGTCAATAGAGGCCAAAGTAAATTTTAAAGAAGATATTTTAGAAAAAGCTGGTAATGAGAAAAATTTATTATTTACCATGAATAAAAATACAGAAACTAGTAATAAGATAACGTTAAAACCAGGGAATAATGTTATACCTTTCCCTATTAGGTCAATTCCCATTTGTGAGTCAGGAATTATAAAACCTCTTAAAATAGAAAATAAGATTTTTATTGATGAAAGCTTAGTAGATATAGAAAATGATAAAGCTTGGTGTGAAGTTTACGCCACAGAACTGATGACTATTCGTTCTCAGCCTATGGACGTAAAAAAAAGTGGAATCTACTCAGCAAGTCCAGTGACCTGTTGTCCCACGGACTTTGCCGAGATAGTAAAGGAAATTCCAAAATTAATACGCACTAGTTATATTAATTCGAAAGAGAAAAATAATATCATAAATTTAGTTTCGCAATCTCCAGAAATAATGAAAAGAGATAAAAAAAAATTAAGTAGTACTAATTTATTAAAACATAAAATAATTGCAAAATACGAATTGCCCGTTTACACACGAAATTGCCGCTACCCCGAATGTTTTCCAACAGATGTCCAGATCGAAATGGACACAGATTCAGTTCTAAAAACCGCGCTTGGTACAGAAAATGTTAACTCTGACTCACAAGGTCTTTTAGAAAGATCCCATTCAACACTTATCGAATTGTTGAATACTACACCGCTAGAAAATAAAAACATATCTCTAAAAGAAAGCATAAAACTCGAAAATCTTAAAACAACTTACAATAAAAAAAGAAACCCAAATATTTCAAAATTAAATACGACATATCAAAAAGGATATTCACTAGTGATAAAGGACCTTTTAAAAAACATTTTAAATTCTAACCCTACAGTATGAAACGCCCAAGAAAGAAAAAAAAAAAGAAAATTTAAGAATTTATCTGTTTCAAGTCAAAATGAGATACCTTCTCATCATAATATTGTGACTGACTCCAATAGAATCCTAAAAGATAACAGACCTTAGTAAGACTTCTGGAATAACTCCCGTAAAATTACAAAATTCCCTAGTCATTTCTAAATTTTATACCTATATGCATAATTTAAATATAAAATCAATTCAAAGCGAACTAGATTCCCTTAATGTTATCACAGCCCACTTAAAATACACCCAGTCGAAATTTGAACATCTCAGCCTGAACAAATTCCGAGTGAAAAGAGGTTTGATCAATGGTCTAGGCTCAGCTATTTCTTGACTAACTGGAAATATGGATGCTGATGACAAGACTAAATATGATGAAATTCTAAGCAAAGTTCAATCGAATGAACTATCTTGAGAACATAACATAAATAACCAAATATCAATAAATAAAAAATTTTAATTAACGAATTTAATAATGATATAAGAATTATTCAAGTCAATAATGAGAAAATAAAACATTATTTCCAAAATCTCTCGAATAGAATAGACTCCGATTCTGTAGAAATAAACCAACAATACTCATTTTGTTCAGGAACCTTATGCTACTGTATAATAAAATTAACGATATAGACACTAGCCTTGAAATCTGTAAACTCAACATTATTTATTTAAGTATTTTCTCCTTTTCCGAGGATCATGTCATCAATAAGACCAATATTAAACTAATATCCGAACATACAGAAGTCTGTGAAAGGAAGTACAACAAAAATTTCTCAGGATTTCAGCAAGGCAATGAGAGATAAAAAGAAAAGCACTCATTCCATTTCTTATACAAGCAAGACATTCCCTCAAAACTCATTAACAAGAAAGAACATCGAAAAAAAAAAAAAAATTTTGGCAGAATTGGTGGAAGCATCCTACAAGAGGCGAGAACAGAGCGACACTGACTTTTTGTGACAAGACAGCTGTAGTAAATACTCTGTGAGTAAACAATCGGGATGTAAACAACAGATCTATTAATGCTTGTAACTGACCACTCACTGCGTGGAGTCCCAGGTGCCAGCGGACAGATAGGAGAGGTTGGGTCCCTTTGTCGCAAGTGCGGCAAAGAGTCCGAAACACCAGCCCATGTGCTGGGAAAATGTCCCAACAACTCACTCCTGATCACACGCCGTCACCACAGGGTCAAGAATGAATTGATAAGGCTCCTCAAGAATAAAGGCTTTACCTGCTTTGACGAGGTATACTGCATCGATACCAACGGGTCCACGAGGTATGCGGATATTGTCGCGTTTCCGAAGAACGGACGGACAGCGCTCATAGTGGATCCTACTGTAAGGTATGAAAATAATAACCTCGATCAATCAGGTGAAGTAGAAAGGGAGAAAATGGATATTTATAAAAAATGTATCCCTTTCCTCAAAGAGAAATTCCGCGAGACATTCGGAAATAGAGATTTCTCCGTGAAAGGATTATGGTTTGGGTCTCGCGGAGTCATCCCGGAAAAAACAAGGAGCTTTTTGGAGGACCTTGGCGTGGAGGTGAGGGATATAGCGATAATGGCCGAAAATATAATATTGGACTCCCTGGGAATTATTCACCACCACATACATGGTGCATAGGATGGCCCATTGCAATGTACAGTTATTAAATGTGCATTTATGTATATGAATGTGAGGTAGATATGTGAATATTAGGAGGGGGATAACATAAAATGAAAGAATAAAGTGAAAGAGGAAAAGAAGCGAAAAAGGAAAAAAAAAGAAAAAAAGGGGGAAAAAGAAAAAAAAAAATGTTATTAGTTTGTCTAGTATTAGGTAATATTAGGTAGTATATTATATAATTATAACTAAATTATAAATTACAGTGTTGTCTTTAATTGGATAGATGAGTATGCTGTGTTTATAGCACCCAATAAAGTTGGGCAGCACTATGTTTATTGTTAATTGTTTCAATAAAGCATATATCTCTCTTGCTTCTTTTTTTTCATATTAGTAGTTATAAAAATATTTGTTTGTGTCAATTCATATGTTTATGTCTTTATGTTTATTTATATTTCTAATATATTTCTTTATAATATTTCTAGTGCAAATTCATACTATGTCAAAAAGACGTCAATTATGTTTATTTTTATTTGTTTTTTTCTTTTACCCTAACAAAGTACTATTAATTATGTTTACAACGTATGTTCATTATGTTTATTAAGATAACAGAACACTATTAATTATGTTTATTAAGTACTAATAATTATGTTTACGAAGTATGTTGACGATGAGATAACAAAACACTATTAATTATGTTTATTAAGTACTAATAATTATGTTTACGAAGTATGTTGATGATGTTTAGTAAGATAACAGAACACTATTAATTATGTTTTACTATTAATTATGTTTAATTTGTTTAAATTAAATTATAATGTTTATTAAGTATTATTTCTATTAAGGGCCAAAACCCCCTGTTATTGAAAAATGTATTATCTAAAAAACAGTAATTTTTCATTCACTCATTCAATATAATTGTATAAATAACTCTAGTAATAAGTAATCCCCAACCTTTTATAAAATATATACCCCTAGTTCTTAAGTATAATATATAGTAAATTAGTTCTTAATATTCAAAATCAATAATGATTTTAAACATAAATATTTGTTGTACACCTGAAGTTAACTTCATCATTATATTTGTAGAGAAACGAAACCCTTTTCAATGTAACCAAAACGTATTGGGAAAGTTAAATTTTGTTGCCCTCAGATTAATTATGTAATTAAAATTATGTTAACTATTCTTTTGATGAAATTCATAAAGCCATATTATATAAAACCATTAGAATAGTAGATGAAATATTGTAGACCATTCTCAATTGCTTATTCCGTACTAATAATTGTTTTAGTTTCCTTTATATTATATATATATTAATATGAAAAGCCATTAGAAATAGTAGTTTTTTATTTATGTAAAAAAATATCTGTAGACCACTTTTCTCAACTTTGCTTATTCCGTGGGAGATTTTCGTTTCTCTCAAATAATTTTTTAATGTTTTAGAATTAATTTCAGTTTGTTTTTAAATTATGTATTGAAAACTTTAGGTAGATACTTTATATATATATAAATGCGTTTAATTTTATATATTTATATATATATATAGGGTGGTCTATATATATATATATATATATATATATATATATATATATATGTATAATAATAGATTCACCATAGTAATATTATGTATTGAAAGATGTAAACAGCTAGTAACCACGCCATCAAATTCAACCTACTATTATTACGCCGAGGAAGTCTTGATCTTAGCGGGGGCGAGTTATGTAAAGGACTTATGAAATCTAAACAAGAAGACCATCAGCAATAACTGACCTATCCGGAAGTTTGCATCATTCAAGATCAGCATTATTTTCTGTATAAATAGACTCGTGAACCCTTTCGAGGTGTTCTTCGTCCATTTCAGTCATATACGATGTAACCCTTCTGTACATTTTAATAAACGCTTTTTGTTAAAAAGCATTTATTTATCCACCTTACATAACTCGAGATTACAGAGATGTATGATAGGTTGGTGTGTACACCTATCAAAAATCTCACGTATTGTAAACTCTGGAAGGAGGATCCCCGCTTTTCACTTATATTACCCTCGGATAGGTTTTATATGCGGGCCATTCAAAAGCTAAATATCCGTGTTAGTAGCATGAACTATTAGCAGTTTGTTGAATATTATCAGGACAAGAATCCTACATTTAATGCATATGACGGTTCGGTCAACGACATGTTTCTAACAGTGCCTGAGAGTTTCGATATATGTAAATATTTAATGGAGTATCAATCCGATTCGAAAATAGGCAACATCAAAGACTTTATACAAAAGTTGTATAACGTATTAGAAAAAAAGTAAAAAAAAATTGTATTGAAATAGTCTCTGTAGCTAGTGCTGGTAAGAATTTCTTTTTTGATGCTAATTTAAAATTTTACATTAATACCGGTTCTATTGGTAATTTCAATAGGAACTGTAACTTTCCTTTTCAAGACGCTGCTCAAAGACTTGTAAATTTGTGGAACGAGGGCATTTGATACCGTCAAAATGTTATGCCATGATATTCCCTGGAATATGCTATTTTGCTATGTTAGTCTATGAGAGGCTAATATGTTAGTACACAATTCACACAGGTAATAGCGAAAAAGCTACATGCACATTAGGTGTTATATTACCTTTTGAAACAAATACATCTAAAGAGGCCATGGCAAACGCCAATGCCCAATATCCCATTTGTGATTTCGGTCCTTTGGACCAATGTTACTATATAGGAGAATTAAGATTATTAATTAACTGCAGAATTAAGCGAAACGTCCTAAACCTCATCCAGGCAGATGAAGAGACGTCCTGAGAGGTCATCAAGGAGCGGCTGAAGAAGGCTTACGGTGGACGCCGGAAGAAGAACTATTCCAACTCTTCAGAGCAGACATCCACGCCAGAGCAACGGTTGCTATGTAGGTGGTCTTATCTTACGGATAAGCGCACCGGAAGTAGAGGCAATGGTGGCTTTTGTAGCGACCATCCTTAAAGTCCAGCTGGCAGAAACGGGGAAGAAGGAAAACTTCCCCAGAGAAAAATGATTCGTGAAGTGCGCACAGGAAATGATGGATGCTGGCGCCCGCGAAGAAAAAAGAGGTTGGAGCGAGGTGGTTTACCGGAAATCTCAAGGTTCATCATGGAAAAATAATGAAGCTGAACGAGAACCTAGGATGTTGGATCGCAGGAGGCAGGGACCGAAAAGACCAGCTGCTACCAACAGGAGAGAGTACCGGCGGTGCCACGAGGGTGGCAGTCCTGAACATTTAATGGCACAGTGTTCCCGCACGAAGTGCTTCGCAAGACAACGCCCCTACATGTTCAAGAGGAGAGAACATCCACGGGGCAAGACCAAGACCGGAGTCCCCTAGATCATCGGAGGCATCCGGTGAGATCATGGAGGTATAGGGCGTGAGGGCGAAAAGCGGCGGAGCAGTTCAGCGGCTGCAACGGAGCAATCCAGGTAAGGGCATGTTCCTGTAATTTAATTACCTTGGGTGGCCCTTGTACCATTGAGGGAGAGTTAGAGAAATGGTCGGAAAGAGGGGAAAAGTTAGTTTGCCATGTGATGGGGGATATGTCCAAATCATATGACGGCATTATAGAATGTGACTTACTGGAAAAGGTAGAGGCGAGAGTATGTAGTAAAAAGGGGAGGTGGAGTGTTAAAATCGGGAAGAAGAAATACAGATGCCGTTTGGTATTAAAAGGGGACAAAGGGCAATTGGCGTAGTAAATAGGGCCAGGGAAGATTGGAGGGGGGAAATTCTGAGGGAGTTCAATGATATCTTCTTTAAGGAGGGCGATAAGCTAGGCATTACGGGTAGGACGGAACACGAGATACCTTTAAAGGAAGAGCTGGTCACGAACGTTAAAGAGAGGAGATGCCCACAAGCGCTTCGCAGGCATATCCGGGAGGAGATAGAGGAGCTTGAGGCAACAAGGGATTATTGTTGACAGCACGTCCCCCTACAATAGTCCGCTCTGGGCCGTGAGAAAGAAGAGTGCCCACCGGGAAGAAAAGTACAGGGTGGTTATAGACTACCGGAAACTCAATGAAAACACCGGGGATGATAAATACCCTATCCCTAGATTCGAGGACATTCTGGATAGGTTAAGTGGTGGCCAGGATATTCAGCACGCTGGATCTGAAAGCCGGGTACCACCAGATCCGAATGAACCCCAGGGACAAGTGTAAGACGGCCTTCACGTTTGAGCGAGGGCACTACGAATTTAGCTGAATGCCATTTGGACTTAACCCAGAAGAGGCAGCAGTAGTCTCCCAGACGAACTGTCATGTCTCTAAATAGTAATTCAATTAATTTCTTTGGACACAAAGTAAACATTTTTTTTTTTTTTTTTTTTTTTTTTTACAAAGGAATATTTATACAGAAGCAGTCAAAAACAAAGATCTCAGTGCAAAATTAAAAAGCAAAGAAGATTCCAACTCCTTATAAATTCAGTAAGCATGAATTATTTTTCATAGCCAATTACAGTAGTAAAGCCCTATGGCACCTACATTTGTCATTGCTATATATTGTAATTCAATAATTAGATTTATTTGGGCCCATAGGAAACATTTTTTTTTTTTTTTTTTTTGTTACAAAGGAATATTTTTACAGACGCAGTAAAAAACAGAGATCTCAGTGCACAATCAAGAAGCAAAGGGGATTTCAACCCCTTATAAATTCAGTAAGCATGAATTATTTTCCATAGCCAATTACAGTAGTAAAGCCCTAGGGCACCTACATTTCCCATTGCTATATATTGTAATTCAATAATTAGATTTATTTGGACCCATAAGAAACATGTTTTTTTTTTTTTTTTTTTTTGTTACAATGAATATTTATTTTTACAGAAGCAGAGGAGATTCCAGTTCAAAACCAAGAAGCAAAAGAGATAGCGATGAAGAGCTGAAGGTGTTAAACTTGAAAGAAGCATTTTTTATAAAAGATATGAATAAGTAATATAATAGCTTGAAATGAGAAGCCAAACACACCATCTAGGATTCAATTTTCACTGTTAATTACATAGCTACATGTTACCACATTATTAAGTAATTTTTATTTTATTCTTGTATTTTTATTTAGTTACAATATTTATGTATGAAAAAAAAATATGGTTAAGTAAAGTAGAATTATATCTAAGTAGAGTGAAAAATTTCACTTGAGTGCAGTCTATGAATTCCACCCTTAGTCTCATCCCCATGCGTTGTGAGATGGATAGCTATAGTTGACAATAAAAAGACAGTTATCTACATGGATGTCGATGAATGGGAGTTTATTTCTGACCAGGTTCCGAAACTATTTTCATGTTTTCAAAAAAGGAAAAAAGCGGATTTGAAGGATGGATCGAGAATGCAAAATGTAGTTTGCAAATTGTCGACAAGAGTCCGTGCAAGGGTAATAGAAATAGAACAAATTTCGCATTGCTTTGCTATGTTTAATCGGGAGCACTCACCTCCTCACCTTCTACATCTTTCACAGATGGCAAAGTTGTGTGTAAATATAGAAAAAATCAACGACTCACTGACCTTAAAACGACAATTTGTCATACACAAAAGAATTCAAAAGACAAAGTTTTGATTGGAAAATTTAATCTTGCCACTATTAAAGAATTTAAACGCATAGATGAGTTGAGTATCTACACAGTGGACACCAGTCCCATTCTCTCGCTGTTATCCAGGTGAGTCAAACAACGCGAATTACATATTTTTGCGAGTTCTTTATGCCGTTATTATTCAATTAGTATTATAAATATATTTATTTACGATATATTTGATTCACCAGATATGAGTTCTACCCCACCTGCGTCTCCAGTTAACGAACCCGAAGTATGTTTGGACGACATGCATTCCGAGAAGCATCTTCTGAGAAAACGTTCTCCTATACCTCGGAAGATAGACGAAGAGTCGGATACAGCACCAATTCCGAAGAAGATGAAACCAGCGACCAAGAAGACATTTCTGATGCCGTTGCTTTCCATTTTGACCACGGCTGTACAGATATCATTGATTCCAGTTTCGTCGTTACCCCACGGGCTTCACCAGATTACGAGGACGGTATTCAACCCCCGAGGCCGATACCGCAGATATGGGATCAGGTATTAAATGTATTTTCATGTATTTGCAAGGAGTTGCAACAACCCTTGGACAACGTGGACTCCGCGACATTATCAAATATACCAGATATTATTTCCGCAGATATATTATACACATTTGGAAACCAGGACGAAATACAGACTTTCGAAACTTTGTTGAGGATATCATTGGGCGAATATCTAAATTTAACAGACCAGATGGGTTCTGGTATGCGTTCCTACACGCAAACCATTGCTCCCAATTTCCACTTCGCCCACGACTGCGCGTATAGTAACAGATCATGCCGTTGCGGGTCCATTACTATAGAAGAAGAAGACGAGGAACTGATGCTTCCTTCGCGCGCTACATCGAAAATCTCAAACTATATTCAGCAATGGAGGGAAGATTCTGGTGTGGCGTTGAAATCGGAGGTTGCCAATGCCTCGCAGATAATACAACTAAAGATATTACCATTCGAAACTGTGAAAAATTTAGACAGAAAACTTTGGTGGACCGTGGCGAAAGAGGTATACGAAGTAGGCATGAATGACGGATGAATGGTTGGAACATCCGGTATTTCGTTATAAAACCAAAATGGATTATTCACTTAAAGCTGCTATTAAAATATACAGAACAATATTATCGCGTCAGCCTTTATATACATAATAAACATATACAATATTATTCCTCGAAAACGGAGGTATTAACAGCGGATGAATCCTATCACATAATAGAATTAATACTATCACAACAAATGGATAACATTACGTGTCATACCTTTTTAACGTATCTATATAAATTATTAAATCACACTAGTGATAAGTTTAATTCAGGGTAAACCGTCGGCCGGTAAAACATGGTTTGCCAATATAGTAGTGGGAAAACTAATGATAAACACTGGATATGTAGGGAATCCAAATAGCTTCAGTCAATTTCGATTTCAGGATTGTTCAAAACGTAATTTATTAATATTTGATGAACCCAATGTAGAGCCTGCAGCATAAGAAAATTTTGAGTTACTGTTTTCCGGTACACCTCTATCGGCTAACAGAAAATATGAAAAAAAAGAAATTTGATAACGAGAACACCTAAAATAGTAACGTGTAACGCGGATCCTTTTCCTCAGAACCTCGCATTCAATTGTCGTATGCATAGACATCAATGGGGGGTATCCATAGACAATATCATAACACGCCTAAAAGGAAAGCAAATACATCCTGACGGACTTTATCAATTACTTTTAGAACATTCAGGTCCTACCGGCCTACCACCAACAATGTTGCAGTCTGAGCCTTCTCTGCACTTCGGCAGCGAAGAAAACGTAATGCAATCGACCTTCGAGGAAGACACCACAGCTGACGCAGAAGGTTATACAGCCGATACACTTAATGATATGGAAATAGCTTTTGATAGGTTACAACCTGAGGATATGTTTTTTTATTTTGAATAATAAATACACATATGTAATATATTGTCTTTATTAAATATAGATATAATATAATAATCGTGTTTTATTTACAATGGTGCAAAACCAAACACTGAATTAGCAAATACAGCTCCTATACCTTTATGTTTTTCTCCAAATGTAACTTTATGCATAGGATTAATACTTTTAAAGGTATAATGTTGATGTAAATCACTAGTAACTATAATTCTCGTTTTAACTTCCCATGTACAACAAGCAGACACATATTCTTGTATCTCCTTATCCGGAGCATTTGTTTGAATGGGCAACACACTTATATGTAGACTCGGTTGTGTGTGACCAGAATTAGCTGGTGTATGGTCCGGTATAGTTACACTATGACAGTGTTCTATTACTTCAGATAAATATTCTTTAAATGTGGATTTACTGACTTTAACAGCGCTTAATTTAGTTGTACGTTTTATTTCAAACGATTGGTCACTAGTCAACACTCCAACGTATACTGCTATATCCTCACTACTCATTAATGTTTTATTAGTTACTGCGGGATCTTTAATAGCCCTCGTTTCTTTAGCCTTCATGACATTAGTTTTTACTTTATATGTTTAACGTACACATGGAGTATCTATATGATCTAATAAATTAAATGTTTTACTAAACTTTACTATTTCCAGCCAACTGCTTGTCATAGTATTCTGTTCAGTAGGTTTCAGAGGTATCATAAATCCTAGATATGTCGGAAGGCTACGAGGTATACCTAGAAAAGTAGGTATACTATTATCAAAGTTCGCATCGAATGAACAATGATTGATAAATTTTAAAAAGCTATTTACCAGCATAGTCAAAACTACAAACACCATTGAAGTAATAGACAAGTTAAAAGACTACCTTAGCATATTCCTTATTCCCCTTGAAATGGATAATGGTCCAGAATTTGCAAACGAATGCCTTAAAAATTTTCTCCAATATAATAATATTAAACGACCCAAAATTATCATAATTCAAATGGCATCATCAACCGAGCTCACATGAAAGGGCAAATCATAGAGGAACTAAGAAAGCAGGTCACCTTCCACAGGACTCAAAGATGTTTTATTAGGAGCCTTCCTTAAGAAGCACACTTAAGCGCAAGAATCATCAACAAAGCCATAAAAGAAACCAAAAATAAGAAAAATGACTGTGCCTTATGATCTTTCATGATGCTGTTGACAAAATTGGGCACGATCACAATGTTAGATAGAAGCAAGGGGTGTTTTACTGGAACTAAGAAACGTTATTCCCAACCTCTTATCCACAAACAAGATCAAGATAACTGTTGGAGCCCATTTCACTGATCAGATCAAGTTGCGCAAGGCGGCCCTTTGTCTCCTTCGCTATTCAATCTAACAATTGATTATCTGTACCACAACCTATATGAACAGAATTTCTCGAGAAGTAAAGGATACAAGTTGAGAGATCACCAAGATTGTGTGGTGGTTCTCCCAGGATTTGCAGATGATCAGGCAGTCTCTACACGTGACAAGTATGCAACAAGATAGATAGCACCAAAGGATACTGGAGGAGATTGGTCTGGCTATAAGCCCACAGGAAAATTTAGGCATTGCATTGAATAGGGGTGGGCTGCAATCAACGACGCTCTTTTGATAATGGAGAAGTCATCCATATGGCATGGCATTCCATAAGAAAGATGGTACCATTAAATAGGATTCTTGAGGAAGCTGATCTTTAATGAAGAATCTGTGAAAAAGCTTAATTAAAACTTGGATAAGATATTCACGTCTTCCTCAAACCGGCACAAAAGCTCAATGTTGTTAATCAATATGTGTTCCCGGAAATGACATTTCTCCATTAACATTAGCCCTGCACAATTGCATGGCAATGACGTAATATCCACAGAAGCATTAAGACCATTATTGGACTATAGGCATTGTTATTAACAAATAATTTTGTAAACGTTTTCAAACTATTAGATCACTTACAGAAAAACATTAATTATTCAAGAACAATGGACCAAGAAAACATACAATTTCATTAATAGATAGAATAGCCCTTTAATATTTTCCAGAATTTCCCTAGATGAGAGAATTATAAACATATAATATTAATTATAATATAAATTGATAATATTAATTAATTAATGAAATATTAATCACTACATCATGAGATTCACTGACATAGATGATATTAGAAATGCTATAAAAAATGACTGTTCATTCATTTTAGATTGACTCTACTTACATAAAAACTATTTTATGCCATGAAATAATTTTACAAAATAACTATAACCCTAATCATAATCCTAACTTTAAGCACAACTATAATCATAACCATGATCTAAATTTTAATTACAATTAAAAGGTTAATCCTAATTTTAATACTGACACGACTTATAATAAGGGTCACACTAATTTTAATCAAAATAAATTAATGAAAAAGAAATAGACCTTTCAAAAATCTAACAGGTTATAATTTTCGATGTTTTAACTGGAAACAGCTAAGTCAGAAGACTGCCTTTCCTACGGGACCTTTTAAAGCCGACTCAGCGAATACCGTATTTATGATAACCGTAAGGTCAAACAACCAACCAGTGAATCAAGTTACACAGGATTAGGACGGGATGAATGGCATAAAGCAGAGATTAGATGCCCTCACACAATGGTTTGAAAATTGTTTAGAATTAGGGGGCAGCCGGCAGAACCACCGAATATCCCTTAAATTATACAGATCTGATTTAAATGATCTCAATTTAAATATTTCAGACCTGACTTATTCCTTCCGCAGCTTTAAAAAATTACATTTATTCACATCCCTTACCCTAGGGAACTGAATTGAAATCAGAAGAATTTATTATAAGGACGCCAACAGGATGTGAAAAGGGCTCTACAACTGTTTGTATTGACCTTGCTCCAAATTTAGGGCTTAATAATAAATGATAAATTAAGTTTTAACGTTTTTCCAATTAGTAACAATTATGATATGCTTTTAGGATATGAAACAATAAAAGATATCTTGATATTAAAATTCATAGAAAAAATGATCATTTTTTTTTATTAGGAGACAAACTTATAATAAATAATGGTTCAGTTGAACATAATCAGATAGATATAGTTAATCATACTAATAATTATTATAAAAGTAGTAATATTAATGTTAATAATGTAATATAAATAATGATAATACAAATAATTTGAGTAAAAATTTTAATAATCAGAATTGTAATAATGATATTAATACTAAGAGTTTAACAAGTCATGGACATATTTAAGAATATAATTTAAATTAATTAAATTAACTTTTAAATAAATATTAAGAAATGATAAAAAATGAAAATGACCCATTAAAATCTACAAAATTATTAAAACATTCCATTAAACTAAAAACTGATAAACCAATTTATAGTAGAAATTATAGATATCCTCATCAATTTAGGGAAGCTATCTCCAATGAAATAGAAAAACATTTAAAACCCAATATAATTAGAGAAATTAAATCAACATATAATCATTTAAAAAAAAACCATATAACTCACCCAACTGGGTGATACCAAAAAAAAGTAGATGAGAATGAAGAAAAAAAAAATTGATTACCAAAAATTGAATCAAGAAACCATACCAGATAAGTTTCCTTTGCCAAATATTGAGGACCTTCTTAATCAATTAAAAAAAGCAAAAATTGTTTCCACTTTAGACTTAGCATCTGGTTCCCATCAAATTGAGATGGATAAAGAATCCAAAAAAAAAAACGCTGATTCTATTAAATCCGGTTACTATGAATTTCTCCGAATGCAATTCAGGTACAATGAATATAATTTTAAGAAACACCCCGAATTGTTTAGTCTATATGGATGATAGAATTATTTTTTCAAATAATATTAATATACATTTATTACAGTTAGAATCAGTTTTCAAGAAATTCAACTTGATAAAATAGTAATTTTAAAAAACCAAAATACTATTTTTGGTGTATATAATGTTCCTGGAAGGTATAAAAACCAATCCAGTTAAAGTTGAGGCAATTGAAAAATTTCCACTGCCTAGAACTTATAAAGGCATAAAACAATTCTTAGGTATGACCTCTTATTATAGAAAGAAGGGGTTAGGGGTGGTTAGGTTAGGGATGGTTAGGCCGTAAAGTTTCTGGCTTTGCCCCCCGCCTTCAACAAATAAAAACATGTCTTAACAGGTTTATCTTGTAAGCACAGTAATGCGGCAAAGTTCCTTGTGCGTGCGCAGGGGCACAGAACTTCTGAAGGAAGTTCACTAAGGGTCCAGGGGTTTAGTTTCCACTTGTTTACATTTCAGTTGTAGTAAACAAAGTCAATGCTGTGACCTGTGATAATCAGACTTGTTAACAGCAAAACTGCAATCACTGCATTACATGTACATGTATTTCTAGAATAACAGTTAACAGGGTCAATGCTGTGACCAGTGATTATTCAACTTGTTTATTTGAAAACTGCAAGGGTTGCAGCACGTGGCAATAGGGTTGTTAACTCTTAAAAGTGCAAGTACTGCAGTTTCAGCATTAGGATTTGCAATTCTAAATAATCTAAAACAGTTGTACTAATAAGTATGGCTTATTCCAGTGATATGTTTGATGTTGAATTGGAGCGTGTTGTCAATGCTGAAGAGCAACGTCAGCAACCACCTTCCAATGAAGATATTATCGCTCTAACATATTGCGAAGATAATGAATTCGAAATTAGTAGTCTTGCCATAAGTAATTATTGTAATAAATGCGAAGTATGTGGGAAGACTAAATATGACAGGAAACCTTTAAAACAAAATTCTGTATCACACCAACTCGTGATAAATCTTTTGAAAAACTCATGATGGACACTTTGCACTATGAACAAAAATTTATAGTTACAATAATAGACGCATTTTCCAAACATCTTTTCATGAGAATAACAGATGCTTGCAATTCCAAACTAATATCAGATTTAATTATAGAATAGTTAGGATTATATCCATCAGCTGACAGAATAAGGATGGATAATTGGAGAGAATGTAAAAACAATTTAGTAGAGAACTTATTAGCTTTCAAGGAATTGAACCCATGACCATCCCAACTCAGTAGGCCTTTTAAATAGAACTTATAGAAATTTTGAGAAATTTATAAGAAACAGAACCTAAAATTAAATTAAAAAAGAGGTTAAGTCATGCAATTATTCGTTCAATAACAGTTTAAATCCAAAATTAAAATTAACCTCAAATGAGATAACATTTGGCACTCAAAAGAATAAAGATAATAGAGCACCTATTATGGAAAAACGTGTGGAGCAGTATCATAATAATTTAAAATTAATACATGACCAAATAAAAGCTAGAATAGATAAAGAGAAAGAAATTAGAACTGAGCTACTTAATCGAAACATGGAAGATGCTGATATTCCGGAAAATAGCTATACTAGGGTTAGAAACTAGAGTCATACCACCCTGCATCTGACACCTACAGGTTTTTCCATGAATCTTACTCAGCACTTATTAACCCTTATCCCAGCAGGTACTCACAGTAATTAATTGAAATATCAGTAGTTAGTCCATGTCCAATCGAGTCATTATTACCCATATCATTATAATAGCCAATTACTATTATTAATTTATTATTGTACATATTGGAAAAATAAAGTTTTTTTTTTTAAATTTGACTGAGGCAGTTACCAAAATTGATGCCCATCAGCAGTTGCTGCATATCATATTATCGCAGGCGAAATTAAAAGATGTTTTTCCGCAATTCAGGATTAGGACTACTTCTCAAAGATTCCTCACCTGTGAAGCTATGGAACTTGAATTACCTTACCTAGCATTCCATCTCCAAGAACTTCAGATTCTGATCCCCACATACAATTTTCCTGTTTGGATAGTACCAAAACAGACCGAATCCTCAGACAAAAGAAAAATACAGACGGTGATCGACTATAGAAAATTAAATCACAAAACTACACCAGATAAATTTCCCCTCCCCAACTTAGAAGACCTTTTAGGAAAATTAGATAAAGCTACAATCTTCACTGCAATGGACCTTTTTTTAAGATTCCACCAAATTAAAGTAGAAGAAAATTCTATTTCAAAAACTGGATTTTCGACGGATCAAGGACACTTCGAGTTTCTTTGTATACCCTTTGGACTTAGTAATGCTCCAGCAACATTATGATGACTATTGGATACAACAGAAAGCAACTCTTAAAAAATTAGAACATAATCTAAAAATCCAGCTTAAACGGATATGGATCAGTTATAGCAACACAATCAGAAACTATATTGGCGCAACCAAGCATTTTGGGTGAGAGTAGTAATACCACCAACGGACCATCGATCTTTATTACTATTTGTTCGGTAATGTGGAAAGAATAAAGAACTTGTTCAGTTCTGATTAACTTTATTTAACTAACAAAAGAGTGGGATAACCTAAGCACAAGCATTCATGGGAGAGCGTCACTTCTTAATAAAACAAGCTAACATGGCGTCATACATTGAGGCACTGTTACAATCAGTGTTGCCATTATTAATTTGAATACATAATAAATTTTATTGTTTCCTAACACTCTCCCTCAATAAAATTTTAAATGCAATATACATTAATAAAAATTCTCTTTTATAATGATAAACCAACACTACTACAAAATTGATCTAATAAATTTCCCGAAACTGGTTTAGTTAAGGCATCAGCTAATTGTTCATTAGATTTGATATAGTTCAAAATAATTGTACCATCTGCAACCTTTTAACGTATAAAATGATATTTGATGTCTATGTGTTTCAGTCTTCTATTTGCATCTGGGTTCTTTGCTATAAATATAGCACCTTGGTTGTCTTCATTAATCTTGATTGGAGTCACATTCTTAATACACAAATCTTCTAGAATATTCTTGATTAGGCAGGCTTCACTTAAAGCAGAATTCATTGCAACATATTCGGCTTCTGTAGTCGAAAGACACACTTTTCTGCTTACTTGATGACCATGAAACCGTACATCCATAAACCTTAAAAATGTATCCTGTTGTTGAATGTCTATCATCTTGACCTCCAGCCCAATCGGAGTCCACATATCCTTCTACTATAGGAGCATTTGCATTTCTTCGGAAAGTCAGTTTTAAATCAGTTCTACCTCTAAAATATCTTATAATTCTTTTCAAAATTAAATATAATGACTCATTGGCTCTATTTAAATACCTGCTTGCTTTATTAATGGATATATTCAGGTCTGGTCTGCTACCTAAAGTGGCATACATTAATGAGCCTATGATTTGGCGACATTTTTTTTTTTTCTGATTCAGGATTATTTTCAGTCACATCAAATTTAAAATTTGGGTCCATGGGCATTTTTGTAGATCTGCAATTATCCATTTGAAACCTTTTGAGGATTGATTTCAAGTAAGATGCTTGGTCAATTTTAAGTATCCCTTCTCCATATTTTGGGTTATTGTTAGACCTAAATAATTAATTTCATTTTCGATGTTTTTCATTTTAAATTTTTTTTAAGATTAATTTTCAATTCTTCTATGAGATTTAAGTTGCCAGAAAATATAAGAATGTCGTCAACATATAATATTAGGTATATCAATAGGCTATTTATATTTTTTATATAAAGACAACAATCAGCATTAGATCGTTGAAATTTTTGATTTAACATGAATGTGTTGAATTTAGAATACCAATACTTGGGTGATTATTTAAGTCCATATAACGATTTTTGTAATTTTAATACTTTACCATCTTGCTCCATGCCAAGTGGTTTCCGTAGGTATACCTCTTCTTGGATTTCCCCATGCAGAAAAGCATTTGTAACATCCATTTGGTGAATATGCATCTGAAAATGATTGGCTACAGCTAGTAAAATTCGAACAGTTGATAGTTTTGAAACGGGTGCAAAAAGTTCTGAAAGGTCCAGACCCTCCTTTTGTTGAAATCCTCGTGCTACAAGTCTGGCTTTATAAATACCACCAGGTTTTCGTCTAAAAATCCATTTACAATCTATTGCGGTCTTTCCTTTTGGTAGGTCAACCTCTTGCCATGCATTATTTTCGATTATTGAGTCAAGTTCTTAATTGATGGCTGAGACCCAACCTTCTTTTTCTGGTCCAGAAACAGCTTCTTCGTAATTCAGTGCACTCTCACCCTCAGCTAACATAAAAACTTGAGGTGGCTTTATCCAAGTTTTCGGCGACAATACTTCCTTGGTTCCTTTCTATTCCAATCCTTAAAGTCCAAAAAACCTTCATACATTTACGACATGCTTGCCCTTCGTCCTTCCATTTATCTTTTAAACACTAGATCCCAGCCTATAGATCTGTATATCCCTTCTCATCGAACTGCTTCCTTTGAAAAATCCTTTATTAATCGTGCAGCTTTATTTTGGAATTCCATACCCATTTCGATCCGCAATACTCCTTCTCTCACTTCCTTTAAACATAATTTATTCATCTACCTCCTCAATTATCAATCTTCCGAAATTATGTAATATATTAGTGTTAGAATATTTCTTTATGTTATATTTTATTTTGATTTTGTTATTTTCTTATCTTGTTTTTCTTATATAAACCCTAAGATTTTTATTTTTTCAAATCTAAAATTATACCCTATATATTTATATGTATATAATTTACATTCTATATAAGTTGCTGCCTGTTATTTACACAGCCAGACAATGATACCTTTTTATTGTACTTTTGTCTTATTCTTAGGGGACAAGGTGTCCCAGAATAAATATTATTTTTCATTTCAAACTTCAAAATCTTTAAATTTTTCAGGGAGCTTCAACTTGCTTCTGTCCCTAAGATGTCTCTCTTCTTGACATTGTTCTCTGGGATGCTTATCGTCTTCTATTCTGTCTTCAAAATGAGCTGGAGAATCAGCGAATCCATAGAAATCTTCTGATGACTCATCAGCACCCTTTCTCAGTAATTTGACCTCTTCTTCATCTTGGAATTCTGGACTTATATCCTCTTCATCCGACTCCCAAAATATTTCTGAGTTTTCAAAATAATTATTTTTATATTATTATCGTAAACATTAGGCGCAATCACAACTCTTCGTTCCTATGGATAACACACCCTATAAGCCTTTGAGTACTCTTCATATCCAACAAATATTTCAGTTTTTCCTTTAGGATCCCATTTCGACGATACTGCAGCTTGTTTATAATCAAGTTCCAAATTTAATTCAAACATCTTATTATTTAAAATTGCTTCTGCAAATATTTGGCTATTTTTAACCAGTTGACAAATTTCTCCTTTGCCAATCACCATGAAGCCCTTTGACAAAGCTTGAGTCAAAGAAAATAAATTCAATTTTAAATCGGGAACAAGTAACACATTTGTAAGCACTTTAGGAATTTTCTTGCCACTGACAATAGCTGTTACATTAACATTTCCGACACCTGTTGCTTCCAATAAACTGCCATCACATATTTTTTACAAGGTCGTATATCTTCAAAATATTCTGTGCACGGATACATGTATTCAGTTGCACCACTGTCAAGATAAAATTTGTAACGATTATCACCGTTACTCATGCATGCCATACTCACAAAAGCATTTTTCCATTCGCCTTCAGTATTCTTATTTGTATTTAAGAATGATCTGCAATTCTTCTTAATGTGTCCTGGTTTTGAGCAGAAGTGACAAACAACTTTAGGCCTAACACCTTTGTTTTTAAAACACTTTTCAGTACTATGATTGTTTTTAGAACAAATACTACACCACATATTAGTCCTAAGTTATGCAAACGACTTATGAAATCTAAACAGGAAGGCCATCTGTAGTCATTGACCTAATGAGGAAGTGCTGACGACGAATTCTTATTGTATAAATAGTCTAGTAGCCTCTTACAGATTGTTCTTCGTCCATTTCAGTCATATACGATGTAACCCTTCTGTACATTTTAATAAACGCTTTTTGTTAAAAAGCATTTATTAATTCACCTTACATAACTGGCGCTCGAAATAGGGATCATCAGAAGTTCTCCAGGAATCAGTCCATTTGACTTTTTCGTGCCCTCTCACACCTGAAGAACTTTGGATTTCATCCTTTACTGGTGAATCCCTGATACCAGAAGAAGATAAGCTGGACCCCAAGACAGAATACAGGACGAGAACCCGGAGAAACTACGAGATCAATTTCCTGTGAGTACACTTCGTAAATCTAATACCATATTTTATTTAAAACCTTCCCAATTATTATTATCCAAAATGCTTATTTCCAAACCTATACCTCATGAAATCACACAGCAGGGAACATCCTATCGAATTCTTAAATAAATTAGATAAAAAACGAACTATGATTGTAACTCCATATAAATTAGATGGAATTAACGCTGATCTTTTAAACCAATTATTAATTCAATTAGACAAGACCCTAGTCCCTACTTTTATACATGGTGTTCACCCTACTTTAGGATCCCACTTACAGGTACTACATATCCGAAATTTGAATGAAGCATGTTCCAAATTAATTAATGATTGCAGTATTATTTTGGAACAATTAAAATATACCAGTAGTATAGAGGTCATGAACAATCTTGATGTACCAAAATTCAAACCCAATTTTCAAATTCCAAATTTTAAACCTAATTATAAGCAACAGCAAGCACCTCGAAATCAGCATCCTGCGTTTCAGTCAAGACCATTTAATAATTTTAATCAATATAGGCCCCAATTTCAACCAAGATTTAACCAGAGACCTCATTTTCAACAAAATTCCCCAAAGTGGAATTCACAAAATACTGTCTCAATGAAAAGCATACAACCCGAACGCCAATGCAACTCAAAATCTCCTTACGAAGTGACTTACTTAGAACCCAATAACGAAAACCAACAACAATATAATATACAGCCTCAATTTAATAATTTAATTACAAACTAGATTTTGAACAAGAAAATACCGCACAAAAGTTTCTGATAGTATATAAAATTCATAAAAAAAAAAAATAAAATAAAAAAATAAAAAAGGGGAAAGAAAAAGACAAAACAGCGTGAGAAGCATTTTTTATTTGATTGAATGCCATTATGTTTATAATTATTTGACCTTGCTTTTTGAAAAAAAAAAAAAAAAAAAAAACATCCCCAAGAAAACATCTAACCATTGGATCACTTAAATAATCGTTTATTTTTGAATAAGGGAAGAAACCCTCTATTTTTAGAAGACATGAGATCTTCTGTATTAACCCCAAGCGTGTGATCCTAGGTGTAAATATTAATATCATTCTTATAGTTTTTAATTAACAAGCTATAAATTATAAATAACTTATTGGGCTTTGAACACCCAGGCAAGCTATTTCTCCAAGTTAAATAAGATACCGGATAAGGTTAAACTAAATTAAAGATTGTGTTAATTGATAATTAGACTCATTATTATATATAAATAATTATATAATAGAATATATAAATTGTTATAATGATCTTAATGAAGAAAAAAAACCATTCTAAAGTAAATATGTAAATACGAAATAGAGATAAGTTAGAAATATGTATTAGAATTGAAAATATTTAGTAAAATTTGAAAAAGAAATGATTGAAAAGATCAAATAAATTTGAGATTATTTATATTCTATCAAAAGATATTGTATTAAAAGAATTAAGTTGATAAAATGAAAATTTAGAAAACGTTTTTAATTTTGTAAGTTAGGACATTATCTGTCCTGTATAATACGTTTTAAACATTTTATGTTATTTATTAGATATTGAAGTGATAGTTTTGATAATGATAAATAAAGAATTAAAAAGAAGGAATTGATTATTATAAATAATAATAAATGTACAAGTACGTCTATCTATTAGAGATAGATGAAATTATTGAACCAGGTGGAATCGTGACCTGTTGTCCCGAGGAAACCAGTTCAATAAAGAGATATATTCATAAGTTAATTAGAACGGATCATATGAATAAAGAAGAAAAATAAAATAAAATTTAAAAACTAATGATAGGAAGAATTTATTAATTACGAGGAATAAAAATTTAGAAACAAGTAATAAGATACCTTTAAAACCAAGGTATTATATTAAACCTGTCCCTATTAGGTCGATTCCCAATAGCAGGTCAGGAATAATAATAAAACCCCTTAATATAGAAAATAAGATTTTTATTGATGAATAAAAATAAAAGTATAATAATATAAAAATAAAAATAAAATTAGTAGATATAGAAAATGATAAAGCTCGATGTGTAGCTTACGCCACAGAACTGATGACTATTCATCCTCAGTTTATAGACGTAAATAAAGTGGAATTTATCTACTCAGCTAGTCCAGTGACCTGTTGTCCCAGTGACTATGCCGAGATAGTAAAGGAAATTCCAAAAAAATTTATTACGCACTAGCCATATGAATTAGGAACAGAAAAAAATAATATAATAAATATATTTTCGCTATTTCCTGAAATAATAAAAAATATACTAAGTAGTACTAATTTATTATAACATAAAATTATTATGTTTATTAGAAAGTTATAAATTTAATATTATTTAAAAATAAAAATATTATTATTAGTTTTATATTACAAAAAATATATTATTAATAAAATTATAAATTTATTATTATATAGTTATTACAAAAGACGAATTGCCCGTTTATACACAATATTACCACTACCAATGTTTTCAAAAAGATGTCCAGATCGAATGGACCCAGATTCAGACCGCGTTTTAATAAAGAAAATGATAACTCTTACTCACAAGAGATCCCATTTAACACTTATCGAATTGTTAAATACTATACCGCTAGAAAAAAAAAAAAATTTTAAATTCCATCCCAACATTATGAAAGGCCCAAGAAAGAAAAAAAAAAAAAAAAGAAAATTTAAGAATTTATCTGTTTCAGGTCAAAATAAGATACCTTTTCATCATAATATTGTGACTGACTCCAGTAGAATCCTACAAGATAACAGACCTTAGTAAGACTTCTGGAATAACTCCCGTAAAATTACAAGATTCCCTAGTCATTTCTAAATTTTATACCTATATGCATAATTTAAATATAAAATCAATTCAAAACGAACTAAATTCAATAGCAAAGACAATTAACGCAATATCTTTAAAGAGGCCTGACAATAATCACCTTAATGTTATCACAGCCCACTTAAAATACACCCAGTCGAAATTTGAACATCTCAGCCTGAACAAATTCCGAGTGAAAAGAGGTTTAATCAATGGCCTAGGCTCAGCTATTTCTTGGCTAACTGGAAATATGGATGCTGATGACAAGGCTAAATATGATGAAATTCTAAGCAAAGTTCAATCGAATGAACTTTCTTTAGAACATCACATAAATAACCAAATATCAATAAATAAAAAATTTAATTAACGAATTTAATAATGATATAAGAATTATTCAAGTTAATAATGAGAAAATAAAACAATATTTCCAAAATCTCTTGAATAGAATAGACTCCAATTCTGTAGAAATAAACCAACAATATTCATTTTTGTTCAGGAACCTTATGCTACTGTATAATAAAAATTAACGATATAGCCTTGAATTCTGTAATCTCAACATTATTCCCTCAAGTATTTTCTCCTTTTCCGAAGATCATGTCATCTTTAATATTAAACTTAATATTAAACTAATATCCGAACATACAGAAGTCTTACGCCAATTAGGCAGAATACACTGTTTCCTTCATAAAGACTATTTCATTTTATTTCATATTTTGTCCAAATTCCTTTATCCTCTCCCACCTTTGAAACAAAGGCTAATTAATTTGTTACCTCTCTTGTATTTCCTACCATGGTATTAAGATATGAGGAGTTGTTCACTGGTGATTGCATCTTAATTTTCAATAATTTTTAAGAAACAACAAATCAATATTGGTAAAATTTAAGACTCTGAAAATCAAACAGAAAATCTTGAAATCAAGTTTCTTATTGAAAGGAAGCACAACAAAAATTTCTCAGGATTTCAGCAAGGCAATGAGATATAAAAAGAAATGTACTCATTCCATTTCTTATACAAGCAAGATATTCCCTCAAAACTCATTAACAAGAAAGAACATCGAGAAAACATTTTTTGGCAGAAGAATAGGTGGAAGCATCCTACAAGAGGCGAGAACAGAGTGACACTGACTTCTCGTGACAAGACGCTGTAGTAAATACTCTGTGAGTAAACAATCGGGATGTAAGCAACAGATCTATTAATGCTTGTAACTGACCGCTCACTGTTTATTCTTTATTTGCTTCTTTTTTTATATTAGTAGTTGTAAAAATGTTTGTTTGTGTCGATTCATATGTTTATATCTTTGTGTTTATTTATATATTTAATATATTTCTTTAAATATTTCTGGTGCAAATTCTTATTATGTCAAAAAGACGTCAATAATGTTTTATTTTTATTTGTTTTTTTTCTTTTACCCTAACAAAGTATTATTAATTATATTTACAACGTATATTGATTATGTTTATTAAGATAACAAAACACTATCAATTGTGTTTATTAAGTACTAATAATTATGTTTACGAAGTATGTTGATGATGTTTATTAAGATAACAAAACACTATTAATTATGTTTTACTATTAATTTTGTTTAATTTGTTTAAATTAAATTATTATATTTATTAACTATTATTTCTATTAAGGGCCAAAACCCCCTGTAATTGAAAAATGTATTTTCTAAAAAACAGTAATTTTTCATTCATTCATTCAATTATAATTGTATAAATAACTCTAGAATAGATAATAAATGTAAAAATGAACTTTTAGAAGATAAGGAATTATAAAGTTTGTAAAATATAAACCCCTAGTTCTTAAGTATAATCTATAGTTATTAGTTCTTAATATTCAGTATCAGTATTAGGACTTTAAACATAAACATTTATTGTACACCCTAGGTTAACTTTATTATTATATTCGAAAAAAAAAAAAAAATTGTACCCCTTTACAATGTAAAATTTTGTTGCCCTCAGATTAATTATGTAATTAAAAATTATGTTAACTATTCTTTTGATGAAATTCATAAAGCCAATATTAATATAGAACCATTAGAAATAATAGACGAAAATATTGTATTGCTAATAGTTATAGTTGCGTTCATACCATGAATTTGTTAAGCGAAGAATCAGCATGCCAAATGTTCATAAGGCATTTTGGGCATTCTGTTCATATGTTATGTATAAATAGAAAAGTGGACAAAATCGTGGACTTGTTTAACGTTTTGGAAATGGTTAGCAGAGACAAATGATAAAGAGCTAAAATATAATATCAACCAAAGTAATGAGTTATATTTTGCTCAGGACGAAGTTTAAGGACAGAAGATATACTTTTCAACCTTCTCAAAATAAAAATCCTGAAATTTATCAAATTATCATTTTCAAAGAAGTCCATATCGACAGCCAGCACCATGATGCTAATAAAAGAAAAAAAATTAGAATATTTTCAAATAATAAATATAAAATTGATGATAACCAAAATAAGAGGGGGTATGCTCAAGACAACCGAGATATCATAATAATAGTAATAAAAATGGGAATAATCAAATTAACGGATCTTCATATTACCAGAAGAATATAATCAGCAAGGAAGTAGATACATGGAGCCACTACCAAGGAATCAACAATACGAGCGACATTTACAATGTATAAAATGGATATACAAGAAGATAGTACATCTGATCTTGATGAAACAGAAGATCAAAGAAAATAATGACTGAAGAGAAAATACTTCACAAGTCAACAAAAAATCAACCAATTGACTATATGATAATTGTGATGAAAATTATATGCTGAATATTTGTTTGAAGACAATGTGTTGATAGATGAACATAATGTGAAAAGTATTAAAACTAATAGATAGCCCAATAATTAATATTAATTTAGGGCAGATAATCAACAACGTTCTAATCGATTCAGGAGCAGAAATTTCTGTCATGAATAAAAAATTTTTTCAAAAATAATAATCAAAATTCAGAAATTTAAAAATATTACCTATAATTAAGACCAATATTATTTCAGTATCGGGAAAAAAGACTGCTTGTATAAATAAACAAATTTTTTTAACATTGAAGATTGCTAATACTGAGTTTGATATCAACTTCTTATAGGGCCTCCGCCCGAACATTGTATCATGCCGTTGATTTCTTAACATTCAAACCTTATTAAGTGGGAGTAACTCTTATATGGAAAATGATAGAGAGCAATTATAAGTTGAAAAATCAACCCTGAGCAATTTTAAAATTTCTGAAGAAACAGATGAACTAATTTAAAGATAGGAATGATTACGAGGATAAAAAAACTGTATGACATCACGACAGATATTGACATGTATTCTGTGTTTTTCAGAAACATAGTTAATATTTTTAAATTACAAAAACTACCAACACAACTTGAAACGTTTAAAACTAGGAAAAAAAATTATCGAGAACAAGATTTGAAGACTAGTCCGGGAGTGCATAGAAGGCGACGATCACAAGATTAGAAGGGTAAATGGACCAACACCATGATAGACAATTTTCAATGTGTCAAATGAAATCCAAACATAAGAATGAGAGCACAAAAGGCGGAAATTAGACCAGATGATTCTAGATGTTGGGATAAATTGAAACTTCAACTTCCTGGTACGCCAGTAATATTAGACCCATAGAAAAAAACAAAAGATGGTTACAGTTAGAAGTGGTTTTAGAGGGCAAGATTTTCTAAACAAAAAGACTAAAAACATTATATATGACACTCACACTAACCCTAACATAGAAGTCTACTATTTACATTTCTTTTGGTACCCATGTGCAATAACAATTCTAAAGGGATAGCGCACACGTAGTGAGGAGACATTGAAAAGCGTTAGCTACTTTTCGTGTGGGGAATGTTTTTTAAAATTGGATTAAAATTATCATTTTGGTTATAAAAACAGTTTACTGAAGAAATTTGTAAAGGAGTTCAATTTGGGAAGGCAACTTTTTCACTCCTTTTGGAACAGATATTTACTGGGGGAGTGTCTGTAAGGCTAGCTACACGCTATCGGGTCAACAGCATTTGAAGAAAAGTATTTCCGTTGCCAACCTTAATGAACAATGTGAGGAAAATTAGATGGTTAGAGGATTGGCCTTATTCAGGAACAGACAGATGATGCGCAAGTGTTATACTGTGCTAAATGAAACAGTAGTTAACGTAATTTCACAGCAATGGTGTTTGGTTGTTGTGACTCACACTTTAAAATCAATCAAAAATTTTTCGGGCAAAAAAATCAAGTTTGTCCATGTTATAGGCTTATCTTTTGCCATCGGCCGGTAGCAAGAAAAAAGACCTGCTGATATGCGGGGGGGTAGGTTTCGGGTGGTAAATTATTAAGGAAATTTGCTAAAGAACAAAACGCCGACCGATGCTAAGGAAACGATCAGGATTTTTTGGGGGTGATTGTGACTTTTGATAATAAATTCTGTAAGAGGGTTGTATTAGCTGATAGATAGCACGCCATTATTATCAATAAGATTAAACATAAAAGCAATTCAATCATTCCTAATAAATTTCCATGGAGAGGAAAAGAGACACAGCAACACAAACGCGGGGAGGGCAACAAGATCAAAGAAAAAGGGGGGAGACGCCGGTGACGGCCAAATTGGGGAGCCCTATTTTAGATTGATGCCAGGATAGGTTTTCCAGATTGGGCCATGCTGACGTGTCCGGGGATATCAAGCTGACAAGATGGAAAAAGAAATGTACATGGGGGCAGTAAACATTTAAATTCTGAAGGGAGACTACTCCAAAAACAGAACTTCTAGGCATTAGACATCGGACAAAATTTGATATTTGAGGGCAGTTGCAAATAATAGAAGAACAGAGAATAGTGCCATAACATTCTGCATAGTTGTGTAAAAATCCACCAAATCGTCTCATTAGATGATAAATTACCTCGGACCATTAAATATTGAATATATTCATATTAATGGAAAAAATAATAAACTCGCTGATTTTATAAGCAGAAAACCCAATTGAATGTCCATAAAAGATTAGGTATTGATTTTAGAGTAAGTCATATTCAAGAAGAAGTATTTTTCAAAGAAATAGGTATGAATCAGCACAATGACCTAGAGATCATGAGAAAGTTTGAAAAAGATAAACTCAACTATAAGTAATTAATGGTTTGATACATAAAAAATTAAAAAAATAATTTTTTATCCAGCTAACTAAGACGACGCATGATGAATTTGATAAATATGGTCCCTAAAGTTCTGTCATGCAGGTGTGACAAATGTTTTGAAAATTAGACAAGAAAGATTTTATCATGTAAATTTAAGAAAGCTAATAGCAAAATATTACAAAGCTGCCATAATTGCCAAATAATATATATATATTGTACAATAATAGATTCACCATTATAGCATTTTGTACTTTAAAATGTAAACAGCCAGAAACCACGCCATCAACTCCCGCTTACTACGCCGAGGACGTCTTCATCTCAGGGAGGGGCGAGTTATGCAAACGACTTATGAAATCTGAACAGGAAGGCCATCTGTAGTCACTGACCTAATGAGGAAGTGCTGACGACGAATTCTTATTGTATAAATAGTCTAGTAGCCTCTTACAGATTGTTCTTCGTCCATTTCAGTCATATACGATGTAACCCTTCTGTACATTTTAATAAACGCTTTTTGTTAAAAAGCATTTATTTATCCACCTTACATAACTCTAGAAACAAGAGCCTTATTCTCTGAATCGGTATATCTGAGATTTGCTCTCCCTTCCTCTATTAACAATCTAGATGTGAGTTCGTTGATAGATTGTCTACAAGGATCGACAGATTCCCAAGACGATATGAAGTATTTCATTTCTGAGGGAAGGGACATAAGAATCTTTGTCATTACTTGTCTGTCAGAAATACTTTCCCCTAACTGCTTTAATTTAGAGGCAATGTCCATAATTGAGGATATGTGAGTAGCAATCCCTTTATTCTCATAATGGTAATTAAAGAACCGTTCATGCAATAGGTGAACTGAGGTCTCTGATTTTTGTTCATAAATGGTTAAAAGCTTTGACCACATTTCAAAAGATGACTCACATGTCAAAAGATGGATCATGGGTTCATCTTCCATTCCGCTAACTAGTAATTCTTTTGCTTTGCAATCCTTTCTGACCCATTCCTCCAAATCCTTACCTTCAGCTGGTTTTGACTTTCCTTCTAACAAAACATCCTGCAAGGATTTTGCTTCGGCCATTATTTTAATTTGGAATTTCCATATATTCCAATTGCTGCTGCCTTTCAGTTTTGTGAATTGTTGTTCCATGGCTAAAGAAATTCTAGAAAACGATGATGACCACAAACTTAAAAAAAAACCTATTACAATAGCGTCACTACCTGATCAAAACCAACGCTAACACTCCCGACTTTTTAAATTTAAATTAAACGCTTCCGACACTTTTGTTTTTAACTATGTGCACTGGGCCCATAACCTGTTCGGTAATATGGAAAGAATAAAGAACTTGTACAGTTCTGATTAACTTTATTTAACTAACAAAAGAGTGGGATAACCTAAGCACAAGCATTCATGGGAGAGCGTCACTTCTTAATAAAACAAGCTAACATGGCATCATACACTGAGGCACTGTTACAATCAGTGTTGCCATTATTGATTTGAATACATAATAAATTTTATTGTTTCCTAACACTATTACATGTTTTGACAGACGAAATTCAAAAGTACAAAACTGAAACTGCAAAAACACCGTCCAATCGAAGAGTGGTGTAACATTTCTCCAGAAATAACCAAAAAACTTGTGGGATCAATGCCAAAGTGGTTTCAAGAATTTACTAGAATGAGAGGATACCCAACAAAACATAAGATTTCATTTTTACATCTTAAAATAATAAATTATTAACTGTATAAAAATGAAAATTGTATAAATTTATTATTTTGATGAACACAATTATTTATTCATTCTTTCCAATATAATATATTAATATAACTTAGCTGTTATTAGACCAAAAATAAGTTTTTCTTAAAATTGAGTGAGTTCTTTTCCTAAATTTGAAAAATAAATTTTGGAGGTGAGAAAAAAAATACAGTACATCATGGTGTATGAATATGACTGTCACTAACAGTATATGTATGGTGTCAGCATTAAAAATGTTAACAAAAATTGTTACAAATCTGTATGTAAAATTCAAAATAAGAATAAAAACAATATCACAAACAAGAGAAATCTCTTGACTGAAAATAGTTAAGATAAGATTCCTTCATTATAAAATTTTTCTTTCAGTATAACCCAAACTAAATGCAACACATTTTTTAAACAATATGTTGCCACAAAAACAAAACTATAAAAACCATCATCAAAAAAAAATATATAAATTTAGATAGTACCCTGCAAATATTCTTAGGAAATCAGACATACACTATGGATTACTACTTTTGTAATAAGGAGGATAAGGTATAACCTCACAAGTTGATCAACCAAACAGAGAAAGAAGGTACATAGGATCTATCACATAATTTTGAAAAAATATATAAATAAAGTGATTAATTAACTCAGCTCATAACACAAAACATACGCAATTTTTAAAGTAAATTATTACTTCATATGCCAAAAAATGAAAAAATGAAATAGAAAAAAAAAAAAAAAGAAAAAAAAGGAGTAAAATAATGACTTTACTGAATTAAGGAAATGAACATAAACCTTCCAACTTAAAAATAAAAAACAATATAAAATTAATTATTTATAAAAGTAACTATTGCTATTTTACATATTTGTTAATGGCCATTGCTTTTTCTAAAATATGAAATTCATTCTTCATTCCGACATTAAATTGTCTTTTCAGATAAAATTCAAGTACAATACCGAACATACCAAATGAGCTTAAATCAATAACAGTGTCCTGCTCCCAAAGAGACCTGTAAAAAGAGGCATCAAATTCAGAAAATAAAAAATACAAATACCTTCCAATATTTATCAAACAATGGAGACAGTTACTGACTTGAATTTATGGTGGAAAACTTATTTACAAAACCTATAACTGCCATTTACTTAATATTACACCGAAGTATTGCATAAAATTTCGAACAATCAACATAAGTATTCATGAAAACTTGAACAGAGCAAAACTTATTTGTGTTGAAAAAAGACTGTTATTTTGCATTTAATTGTATTCTGCAAATCAAATCCTTTCGCACAATGGAGCAGCATAACGTGTGACATGTGTCGGAAAGGTAAACAGAAAAAAGGAAAAATATGGTGGGGGTGATCCGAGTAGAAGGGATTGTTCAGACTACTGCATCATCCGGACGGAGGTATTCAGATTATTAAGGTATTACTGCATAAATAGATTTAATTTTGAAATTTTGAGTTAATGCCAAGCTTATTTATGTCAAACATCATAAAACTCCAACCTGAGTTCATTTTACAAGTTACTAACCTATTGTAGCCTGACTGGGGAGGTAAAAATTTATTTTGAAGGTCTATCATACAATACAAATTAACAGTAATAAAATAAAAGTGTAATTTATATTAAATATAAATCTATTTATGTTTAATATTACCATTTAGGATTATCTTCATATTGTGACAAGTAGACCAAGTGAGCTATGACAGCATTATCCCATGTAGTATCCTTCCTTCTTATCCAATGTCTGGTATCAGAAGACTGTGTCCAAATTTCTTCCTCTAATGTGACATTATCTCTCTTCAGAATTTCTAACTAAAAAAATTAAGTATTTTAACACACATAAAAAAAAAAAAAATATTAGCTAATAATAAAAATATAACAGATCTATTTTATTAATTTAAAATATTAATGGAAACAGTTAACTAATATAAAAAAGAAAATGAAGCCAAGACACTGCAAAATCTTCATTTTTTAAAAAAGATAAATATATGTATACATAATTCTAGGAATTCCTACACAACTTTAACAAATACATACATGGAAAATACTATTAAATCAGCAATACACAACTTTCATACCTAGAGGGTTGGAATGATGAAAACTACTTAAGAAAAATGGTATGTCCTTCAGAATAGACACAAAAACGTGAAACCAATAAAACAGGAGGTAGAAGTTGATAAACTTTTTTTTTTTTTGTTCCCTCCTGAAATAATGAGGACTATAGACACTAGCTTTTATTTCAAGATATTTTCTCTTCATTAGAAAAAATAAATCATGACAAGAGGGATCTATGAAAAAAAAGAAAACTGTTAAGAATTCGTGTTTGAAATATGTAACCAAGATAATATTCTTTAGGTTCAACAAAGGATGGCAATACCGTCCGTAGATTTTTCGGAAATACAAAATTAAGCAGTGAAATTGCCGAACATGAGATAACATTAATAAATAATTTGGGCGTATTTTGAAAGTTTCTAGTGGTAAACCAATTACTATACCGAAATTCACTATATTCACTATATCAAACATAATAAGTTATATATCTGATAATGAACTATATAGGTTATATGAGGCGTGGAGATGCAAAAGGGGGTAAATCCACTTTTTATCATTTTTAATTTTTTTAGTTAGCGTCCTCATATTGAGGTACATCGTCCACCATATTTTGAGAAGCCCTTTCCAACAGTATACGTACGATCTCTGTATTTGGATCTGGCTTTTCGATGCATATAGACCGACTATATATATTTTTGATAAAATTTTTTTTATTTTAACACCTTATTATATTCACTGTCGCTATTCTATACTAATGGTTTATATACAATCAATAGATGATGACGACAGCAGACGATTAAAACTTAAACGAACATTGTAGCTTCTACGAGTTAAAATTTATACTAATTTCAAATCTCTAAACGAAGCAAAATAATCTCAAAATTGCGGCGCTTCCCCTCCACCGCGCGCGATGCGTCAGGGTCTTCGCTTATCGTAATGAATAATACTTTGATCTTTTAGTAATCCATTAGTATAATTTAATTTAGGATGTAGAGGATAGATTCGAAACTACAACGCCTAACTGTATCCTCCGGATTTTGTTATCATTAGGTTTTTTGGATTGCCCCCATATGGTAGCAAATTTAAAGAGGTATTCACGTCAAAATATTAATTCTATTTCATAGATATGAATTTAATACTGTGTATGTTTAAATTAAATAAAAATGCTATACAGTGGAGCCTCTATTATCCGAACCTCAATTATCGAAACGCTCAAATTAACGGAACCTTTTCTTTTGGTATGTAATTTTAATTAAATCGATCATTTAATTACTTATTTGTATTGTTGGAACTATTTTTATTAAAAAATTAATTTAAATGAAAATCAAAATTATTTTTACCATGAATGTATATAAGGGAAGCTCAATTTATTTCCCAGAAACTGCAAAAAATGAAATTCTATACATACCTACAATTTTGTTTACTTAAAACTGTGTACTCAATTAGACCATTTATTTTTTTCTCTCAATATCGTCCTAATCATTTGCTTGGTAATAGATCTCACCGTAAGTCTTAAATCGTTCTTTGAGAGGTATACTTCGCTTTTGTTATCAGTTTTTGTTTTAAAAACTACATGCCATGATCCATGCTAACAAAAAGGAAACGAGAGATCTTTTCAATTAATGACACAATGGAAACCATTACGTGGCTAAAAAAAAGTGAATTGGATCAGACTTTAGCTATCGATTTCAAGGATGGTAAATAACGGAAATCAAAAATAATTCTAAATCAATCATTAGGTACCCCATTACCATTTCAGTGAGACGGGAAGTTTGAATCTTTGAAAAAAAAACGAAAACTGAACTGCTCGAAGATGCTGTTTACACATAACAATTTTTATAAAACGATAAAAGTATAGTTGACTGGATGATGAATGGAGAAGAAGATTGTCAGGGATGCAGTCAAAGAAACATCACGTTAAAGAAGAAATTTTTTAATACCTGCCAACGTTTCGACCTGCGTTGCAGGTCTTCTTCAGGGCCTCCGAACCACACTTGAGAGGAGAAGGACGATGTCTCTTCAAGAGTCAAGTGTGGTTCGGAGGCAAGGAAGGTCGAAACGTTGGAACGTATTAAATAATTCCTTCTTTAACGTGGTGTTTCTTTGACTGCATCTATGACAATCTTCTTCTTTATAAAACGAGTTTCGATTATCCGAATTTTTGATTATCCGAACCACCCCTGACAACATTAGATCGGATAATCGACGCTCTACTGTATATACAAAATTAAACGAAAGAAAATAAAACTAATACTGGTGTACTAATACTTATGACACTGACTGTACATTATTAGCTAATAAAAATTATTAGCTTCGAATTTCGCCAGGGTAGTGTTTTTGTTTTCAAAACTTCTTTTACATAAAATACCCCAGCCTATTTATTTCGTACTGTACTCGATGTTAGATAAATTATACGAAAATATTTTTTAATAATCACTAAGAAGATTCGGTACTGAAATCGGTAATCATCGTTATAAAAAAAAAGAAAATACTTAAATCATAACATCAGGGCAAAGGTAAGCAAGAAAACGAAAACTATATATAATACCAAAAATTAGGTTAATATGTAATCTAATGTTAAGTTAACCTAACAATAAGTAAAAAAATGCATATCATAGAAAAGTTGCTAAAATCTACTTAAGAAACAGAATACTGTTAAAAAGACGTTTTTAATGTCAAAATTAAATTTAATTTTATTAGTGATGAGGAGGGGGAAAAGTTTTCCATCACGAAAGTGGCAGAGTGGATACAATATTTTATCTGAACCTAAAATTAATTTCCCTTAATTCTCTCGATAGCTTTTCCAATTATCTAAATCCATCGATAACATTATTCTAATGAAACCGAAGACATTTAGATATACCTAGAGAAATAAAAGAAGGAAACTTTATAAAGAGGACATCGTTGAGATAAGCAACATCAATCATCTTCACTAAGATTTTTTTTCTTTGTAGTCATGAAGATTAGATTTAAGCTATATATTCAATTGATAAACTGATAACGATAAAAAAAAATCAATCAGATTGCATTTTGTCTAAAGATTATTATTTGCCGTATCATAGTGACAACCCAGCATAATTAATAGCATTTACTAAACTCTTGGAAATTATTTATAATAATGCATACAATCAAAAAAAGTTATAATCGCGAGCAAAAATTAAATATACTCATATATCACACAGATTATTTCATCGCGACTTAAAGGCTGAGTTGGGAAAAGTTTAATCATAGTTAAATATCTGGCAACTAATTTCCTGGAATCAATCACATGATTTAATCATGATTAAGTTAGGTGATTGAATACAAGACATTAGTTGTCAAATATTTACTAAGCTATGATTAAATTTTGCACAACTCTGCTTGTAGGTTGTAATGATATTTGCGAAGTTAAATAACTTTCAATTCATCAAACTTTCGGGTCCATAACCAAAATCACATAACCTTTATTTAACAATAATACAGAATCACGAACAAATACAGAATACATAAAAAGAAACATCCAATTTTATAAATAGATAAAATATATCCATATCAAGCAGACAGAAAAATCGAAGAGATTAGATATGACAGCGTCCCGCGAAAATTACTATGGGAATCACTTGAACAATTCAATACTAACTCTGATTTAGTGAGAGTGATAAAGGAAATTTACAGGGAAAACAAATCCAAAGTAAAAATTGGCTCACCGATATCAGGAGAGTTTGGAGACACTAAAGGCCTTCTTCAAGGATGCTGCATGTCTCCGTCTTTGTTTAGGGTATATGTTGATAGATGTCTAGAGAATTGGACACAAAGATGCTGCAAAATGGGAATCCCAATGAAAAATACACATCTGTTTCAGCTACTATTTGCTGATGACCAGGTAATCATTGCACAAGATGAATTTGATATTTCATTCATGTTCAAAAAATTAACCGAACAGTATGAGAGGTGGAGCCTAATGATAAACTATGACAAGACAAAATATATGTCATCAGAAAACGATGAGGTAAGTGACCCAGTTCAACCAATTCTGCTATCTAGGCACTTTTCTTGAAATCAATGGGAGAGCGACAGAAGAAGTGAAAAAAAGAATAACAGATGGACGGAAAGCTATCGGAATGTTAAATTCAGTCCTCTGGAGTGCCTACATATTTACCAATGTCAAAAAAATAATATATAAGGCCCTGGTAGAAAACATAATGCTATACAGCTCAGAAACATGGCCTCTAGAAAAATTGCAAGGCAAAAGATTTCTGGCTGTGGAGATGGATTTTTGGAGGAGATCAGCAAGAATCTCAAGGATTCAACGAATCCGGAATGAGATCATAAGAGAAAGAATGGAAGTTAAGAGGAATATTCTGGAGGAAATTGAGGGAAGGAGACTGAGATGGTTCGGCCATATTAAAAGAATGGAGAATAGAAGAATCCCCAATACTTATGAATGGGAAGCAGAAAGGAGGAGAAGGAGAGGTAGGCCTCGTATCAGGTGAAGAGATGTTGTGGCTGAAAGTATGGCTGGCCGAGAATTAATGGAAGAAGAAGCCATGGGTAGAGAGGAATGGAGGAACCGGCTGAGGGAGGAGTTAGATGAAGGAAACTTCGAATAGCGAAGAAAAATCCTATCAAAGAAGAATATATGTGTACTTGTATATATTGTATGAATGAATACATGCACTGTTACCAATTGCCATTCACTGAGGCAGATTGTACATATATTTCAATTGATTACAACTTACAAATTAGAAAAAACATTTTATAGATTCATAATAAAGTCGATCAATGATACTCCCATTCGATCTCACTATTCTCAGGGTTGAATTTCATCTTCTGATGAAGAGAAATGCAGTTCTCTCGCGATCTTTACTGTTAAGTGAAATGCCCAGGTTTCATCCCCTGTTACAATTGATTACCAAAAGTCTTCGTTATCTGTACAGCGTTAACAAAAATGCATCAAACTGTATATCTAACCGCTTTCGGAGATTATTTCTGGCAACTGTGAGCATTTCAATTAATAAAAAATAAAAAAATAAAAAAATCATAAATAAGCCATATATGTAGTTAACTATAAAAACGATAATACCATAAAATAGATAACTTATCGGAATGAATTCTAAAAATCCAACATTTTGAGTACATAACAAAAAATTTTCAGATAAAAAACAATTACAAAGAATTTCCACATACGGATTAAATGTAATTGAAAATCTAGATATAAACGAAATATGAGCTCAGCAAAATGTCAGCTAAAAAAAACAAAACAATTATTTCTGTTTAGTCGGCAGAAGATGATGTCAACAGAGGGCTGAGAAAAGCAGAAGAGACAACTAATCTGCTACCCAAGCATTCCCACGATCATGTTGGAATACTAATAAACTATATAAACTGAAACAAATAAATTATAGATTGAAATTTTTTTTAAAAAAACACTCATTTATAGCGAATCGAACTCTAAAGTAGAAAATAATTATTATTTCATGTATAGTTTGTGTTAAGGCGATAGAAAACTAAACAATCAATTACGATTAATTAATTTGGAATAAAATTAAAGTAAAACTTAAATTACTAACAAAATAATTCAATTTATAGCAAAAAAGCGTGGGGTGCAATAATCATTTGTTACGGAGGGACAGATGGACTGACATCATTGAGATATTATTATTATTATTATTTCCATAATAAATCGACTTTTATAAATAGTTACTATTGAAATCTTTGTAATATCAAGCACCCAAGCTTTTTTACTATAAATTAAATTATTTTGTTGATAACTTAAATTTTACTTTAATTTTATTCCAAATCAATTAATCATAATTGATTGTTTAGCTTTCTATTGCCTTAACACAAACTATTCATGAAATAAAAATTATTTTCTACTTTTGAGTTCGATTCGCTATAAAAGCTTTTTTTTTTTTTCAAACTATAATTTATTTGCTCAATTTTTAATCTTCAAACAATATCAATAGTATTTATATATAAGTTCGATATAAACGTATATAATATATACTTGATATATATAATAATATTCAGCTGAGTATTAGCTGAATTGAAAACGTGTTTAAAAACACGACTTCAATGTGACGTTTTACAGTTTTCGACTAAGTATTCTATTCTTTCTTTCCCAACAGCTCTAACTATATTGATCTGCGCAAAAAAAAAAACAACCAATTGAACCAAATTCGTTCCTAATTTGAATTGCTTTAGTTATGAATAGAACACAAAATGTGCTAAAAGTAACAGTTTCTAAGTTGTTTGATCAAACAGCTAACAACATCCGATTTTCAACCCATTCTCCCCTCTCCCCACAACATTTTTTGATTAGACTAGCCATTTTTGTGGTACAGACTCTTAAACATGACCAAAACTAACTTTTTGAGAAAGTTGGCGAAATTCGTCGATTTTTGATAATCCATTGTGTCTAAACGTCTAAAATAAATTTCAGCTGAAGGGATGTCTTTAGTCGCACAATCTAACAAACTTTAGTTTTGTAAATAACTGTAATTTTTCCATTGAAAACATAATTTTTTATGTTTCCATGCAAAAATCTGACAAAAAAAGTGCAAACATTTTGGGTTTTTTGCCTCAAACATTTCCCTCTTATCAAATGTAGTCACATTTATGATATTTTATTCCTAGGACCCATCTGGACCATTTAAAAAAATAAAACCTACTAATCCACTTTTCCAAGGCAGACCTTTTTGGGGGTAATAATAATAATCTAAGTGTAACAATGTCAACAAAATTATTATTTAGGGTTTTATATCTTGATTCCTTTACTTTGTTATTCAGTTGGTTACAAATAAAGTATTTTTTTTCTCTGAATGCCTTTGATTATTTTGACATCGAAAAAACATTTTTTTTTCAGGAAAATTTAAGAAAAATACCTACATTAATTTTGGAGTCCCAGGGACTCTGCGATGCACCGAGTGTTAAAGTTTTCGGCCACGCCGGTTAAGGGTTAACTTACTTTCAACTTGCAGGTATTAAAAAAAACTAAACAGAAATAGTCAAAAATAAATTGCTAACAGTGAATGTTAAAAGATATAAACAAAATTTAGCAGATACTGACGATAATCAACAAATGAATTAATTGAAAATTATCTTCATTCCACAGAAGCATATATGAAATGTGAAAAAATAAGAGAAACTATTAATTTCTGTCCTGAAACTTCAATAATTGTAACATAGGCCAGAGAGTCTTGCATGATCCTTTTAGGCAGAATATTTCCTCCTAAGAATTACTGGTTTAAAGGTATAAAGAAAGAACGTGAGGTTTTTAAGTTTAAAAAATTGCGATTTCAAAATTTTGGATACAACAGCTAGGAAACAACTTAGCAAACCAAGTTTTAATAATTTTTCCTTTGCATGTTTTAAAAGATTTTCTTTCTTTTTCAAAAATGTACAGATTAGAAGATATGAGCAATAGATTGGAGAAATACTTACATAAATTTAATTAGAGTTGTGTTATGAGCATCAATTTTTTTTTTTTTTTTTTTTTTTTTTTTTTTTTTTTTTTTTTTTTTTTTTTTTTTTTTTTTTTTTTTTTTTTTTTTTTTTTTTTTTTTTTTTTTTTTTTTTTTTTTTTTTTTTTTATATAAATGGTTTTGTTAGGTGCTTAATCGAACAAAGCAACAGTCAGCTTCCGACTATCAGAATGAGTCAACATTATTGGTCTAAAAAGTCAAAACTAAAAATCATGCTTGATGATACTATATATATTTTTTTAGAGTGATGGATCCAAATTTTAGATCAAATGAAATGAGGATCAGAGAGATTTTCAAGATAGCTAAAATGGATAATCATCCTTGAAACTTTGTATGCATTCAAAGGGTTGAGCGATTTGAAGAATATTTAATCTCACAAAAGATTATTTGAACAGAACATTAAAACAATGATGTTTTCTTCACATAAGAAAAGTACTAATTCAATGGTGTGTATATATCCTACTAAAATGAATTGATAAATTCATTCCTTACCTTACTACAGTGGGGGAAAAAAGTACTTGCACACCCCGTTTTTTCTTCATATGATGAATTGATAATTGAAAACAATCCATTTGAGTTTACCCAATAGAAAGTACAACTAAAACTTGTTAAATAATTGTATACATGGAATTGAAAGCTTTGATCATAACAAAAAAAATTATAAAATTAACATAAACACCAGGAAAAAAGTATTTGCACATAAGTATGAATGTTTGTTTGTTTACTTGTAGTTTCCTTCCTAGAGTATATTCCTGTTCTTTCCTGTTCTCTTGAACATATTTGAAAATTTAGGGCACGTGTTGGACCAAAATGTTTGAAATCCCCACATACTGGAAAGCACCATCTCAAGAATCTTTTGATGCAAGAGTGGAAACTAATCAAACCAGATTTAATTAAAAACCTTCTACTCTCAATGCCAAGACGTTTACAAGCGGTTATTGATGCCAATGAACTACATAGGAAATATTAAATTTGAAAAAATGAAGAAAAAGTATGGTGTGCAAATGCTTTATTTTTGGTAGGTATTTTTTGTAAGATTTAAGTTTTGTTTTACTAACCAAGAAATTTTTCATTTGAGTTATTTTTATTTTTATTTATTTTTAATCAGTTTTAAATATACTTTTTATTTACTAATTTATACAATACACAATTTTTTTATTACCAAAATTCACAATTTAATAAAAAACACTTGGTGTGCAAATATTTTTCCCTCACAATAGATGAATATATATTTTCAAAAATTATTAAAAAAATGTCTATAAAGAAATTTTGGATTTTTTCCCGCTGGTATATTTTCACGCACTGTGAGAAAAAAAAAAATCTAATATCATGTAAAGAAGCCGTGTTAAAAGAATTAAATTTGGGAATTATATGTTCTTAATGTGCTAATAAACCATAAACAGCTTCATTGATCATCAGAAAATGTTCAAATTTAAGGGAGAAAAAAAAAAGAAGAAGCCTGTTTGGAGTCATTCTATATATTTTTTTAAGGAGCTCAATCGAATTACTAGGTTGTTTCAAATGTTCTGTCGTTTTTGTATTAATTAAGATTTGTTGATTTGAAGCAACAAATAATAAAAATATCCAATTCATTAATAAAAAAAATAAAAATAAACATATAAATAAAAAATAACAGCTTCAAAACTTAGTTCTTGAAGAACGAAACGCAACAAATAAATTCTTACCTGAACAAATACGGCCGACTCCACGATTTATACTGATAACACTGTTTCATGGATACCAGTACTTGATTATGAACCTTCACAGAGAATCTAGATCGATGGAACGTTGTTTAAGATAACAAATGAAATGAAGATAAGTTAGATCTACGAGACAGCTAACTTTGAAAGTTCTTGGTTGTTACGGTTGTGCCCACTTTCAAGAAATAAAAATCCTCCATAAACCTATACAATCTATAATAATGTTCAAAAGGTTTTGCGACATGTTAAGGAAAAAAAAACAGTCTCTCAAAATATTATCAGAACTTTAAAAGCAATCGAAAAAAACAACAAAATAAAACAGTTCCACAACCCAATGCTATGTTATACTATGTATTCAAAAATAATACTCTATTAAGAATTTAATTTTTATGGGTTTAACGTATTTTGCACCACTGCGCGGCGGGAGTACAGGGAGAGGTGGTAAAAACGGGATTTTTATTATAGACTCTGTATTTAGAACATACAGTGAGCAGCAAAAGTTTCAGCACACCTATTACATTCACTAAAATACGATTATTATTACTCTCGTTATACAAAAATAATTTTTTTGATGATTACATATTCTTCCTAATTCACGCGAGAAACGCACCTAATAATTAAAACCTCCAAAATATGAATAATATTTATGTATTTACTCTGTAAATAGAAAAAAGTGTAAACTGACTGCAGCAAAAGTTTTCGTACAGCATCAAATTGTCTCATTTAATCCCTTACCATAAATACTTGAGGTCTGATCAAGAGACGTTAACTAGTTGTTAATCCTGCCTCTTTCTAGCTATGTTTTCATCAGTTTCTACTCAGTGTTTTATAAAAAGCTGCGGCCCGATAATCAGAATACCTCTATTCAACAGTGGTTACATGTACTTTTCCTCAGCTAATGTTCTTACGTCCAGATTAGTTCAATGATTAATATACCTCGTTCGACGGTCCAATACATAATTAAATGTTTTAAAAAAACGAAAGGCTGGAAGATAAGGGCCGGTCGGAATGGCCGAGAATTTGATCCCACTGAGATGGGAGGAGTTTGAGTTGAGATGAAATGGGAAAAGTTAATGCTGACCTCAAAATACCTGTCAGAAAGACAGCAATGAAAGTAAATTTCGAATTTGTAAACATTTGCAAGATCTAAAACTATTAGAAGAGACCTAAGAAGATATGGATTTCAGGCCAGAATAAATAGGAAAGAAGTAATATTCGTCTATTTGATCCTTGCACTTTAAATTTCCTTTCGTAGACTAACTGGAAGTCGTTTCAGTAGTCTGGAAGCTTATTTTAAACGTTTTTTATGCATTTTATTCTTTCAAGTATAATTTTCTAAGTTATAAATGTTTTTTTTCTATTTTCTCTGGCCTGAAATCCATATCTTCTTAGGTCTCTTCTAATAGTTTTAGATCTTGCAAATGTTTACAAATTCGAAATTTACTTTCATTGCTGTCTTTCTAGCTGGTATTTTGAGGTCAGCATTAACTTTTCTCATTTCATCTCAACTCAAACTCCTCCCATCTCAGTGAGAACAAATTCTCGGCCATTCCGACCGGCCCTTATCTTCCAGCCTTTCGTTTTTTTAAAACATTTAATTATGTATTGGACCGTCGAACGAGCTATATTAATCATTGCACTAATCTGGACGTAAGAAACATTAGCTGAGGAAAAGTACATGTAACCGCTGTTGTATTAGAGGTATTCTGATTATCGGACCGTAGCTTTTTATAAAACACTGAGTAGAAACTGATGACAAAATAGCTAGAAAGAGGCAGGATTGACAACTAGTTAACTTCTCTAGATCAGACCTCAAGTATTCAAGGGATTAAATGAGACAATTTGATGCTGTACGAAAACTTTTGCTGCAGTCAGTTTACACTTTTTTCTATTTACAGAGTAAATACATAAATATTATCCATATTTTGGAGGTTTTAATTATTAGGCGTGTTTCTCGCGTGAATGAGGGAGAATATGAAATCGTCAAAAAAATTATTTTTGTATAACGAGAGGAATAATAATCGTATTTTAGTGAACGTAATAGGTTTACGAAAACTTTTGCTGCCCACAGTACATAAAAATCTAAAATAACCGACCCAATGGTCGGCTGGTTCCTGAGTTAGCTCGACCACATTCTAGAAGGGGGGGGGGAAGACAAATAGGTATCATTTCAACGGTTTAACAATAATTGACCTAAGGGTTATTCTAAAGCTTACCCTTCTGAAGAAATGTGGAAAATAATTACTCTGGGTTATTCTTCTTTTCAAACATGTCATTTCACCTAAAAAAGAAAAACATTAATGATACAAATTATGCTATAACATTCATAATCATAAGGATTATTAGTTCAATCCCCCAGTTAAATTAATTAGAAATGGTAATATTTACTTATGTGACTAAATGAAAATAGGGACAATAGCAAATAGTAATTTTTGCATTGCTCACTTCTGATTCTTAACACACCAATAGTTATTCAATGATCTAAACGAGGCTCCTTTGCTATTTATGTGCTAATTAATAAGAACTTTCACCTCTTCACTATGTTTTGACAAGGCGCTAAAGATTTGTATTAAATATAAAGTCATAAGCACAATTGTAATATACCCAATGCCTATAGGCAAGAAATTCTTCCTTTACTGTTGAGGGGAAGTTACGTTACTACGTTCGGGACCTGAGTTGAAAAAACAATTCCACGCCTTAATAGCGGTGTAATATCAAAATACATCGATAGGAGGCGGGACCCATTCCGCTTTCGGAGTTCAGTTGCCATAATTATACCAAAACCATAATTTATAATTATTTCTATATATCTAGGCAGCCAAAGATTATCGCTTCCTCACGAAATAACAAAGGAACCAGAAGTCACTATTAGTTAAAGTCGGACAAAAAATTTTTAATACTTTAATTTCAATGCAATAAAAAAATTAATGTATATAAAAAATATATTTAATATAAATATTATTGGAAATATTAACCATGGGAAGAACATGCGCCAATATTTGAGTATAAGAGAAAACATCTAACAAGGGGAGGACACACTCAGTCTCTCACGGATCTTGTTGGCAATTTTTTTGGAGGTTCCTGGTCAAAAAATATTAGACATGTATTTTGCCGTTCCGACCAATGGGCCCTAGAAGCCGAGAAAAAAAATAAAATAGCATTAAACTAATTGATTTTTTATCTCGAGTTTAAAAAATGATATCGACATGATTCTTGCACCAAGATTTTCAGTTTTGATTGCGAATTAAAGGAAAAATACAGTCGCTCCATAGATTTTGGTTTAGGTTAAATAAATTCTAAAAAAATGCTTAGTTTTTCAAGCAAACTACCTCTATAGATTTTTTCACACAAAAATTGAGGTCAGATTCTAATTCAGCACCCTCAAAAACATTAAACATTCTCTTCCATGAAAATGAAATTTTAAAACCGATTATTGGTTACATACCTTTAAATCGTCATTACTTTGTCATGCAATTCACTGGTTGGTATCGCTGGAAAGAGGAGGGTCTAAGCTTTCTTTTGATGTATATAAATGTAAAATTCGATGAACAAAAACCTATTAAAAAAATTGGAAAATCCGAAAAACTTTTTGATTTTTAACTTGAGTTTGAAACCAGATAGGATGATGAAACCAAATATATTTCAAGCGTATTACCACCCTATATTTTGTGTAAAAAAATAAAGTTGATATGTTAAACCGTCTAAGCGTAATTCATGTTTTTATCAATTTAAACAAAAGTTGCCTACCATTTATTTGGTCAGACAAACTTTGAAGCTTACAAACTTTTATTTTTCTATTTGGATGAAATTTCGTATTTAAGGGTTCTCTTGAATGCTGAATTCGAATCCGATATCGGTTCTTGTGTGAAAAAATTATATTGAATATACTTCACTTGAAAAATTTTAGCTTTTACACTGTAAAAATATATATATATATATATATATATATATATATATATATATATATATATATATATATATATATATATATACTAATTGGGAGAAATAATTTGTTACTTTAATTATTATTAAAATAATTATAATTATTAATTATTTATTGTAATGATAACTTATTACAACTTAATATTTACATGATATACAGACAGAACCACATATTAGATTTGATTGTTAAGTATTTGCAGTTGAACATGTTAAAATATGATTGTGATAGTTGACATAAAAACATTATAGCAATAACTGCCTCACTTCCGTTGCTGACAGGATTTTGTTGAATATAATGAAAATGAAATTGTAATGTAATAAGCTTCAGTTATTAGAACCCAGTAAACAAAGATTACAAAACGGGTTAGAGATGTGTTCTAGGTTTGAAGAATAAACTGTACAGATGAAATTAAAAATTATAATCAATAAAGGCCATGTTTTCATTTCGATCAACCAATTTTTAAGCGCAGAAATGTAAATTAATAAAATGGCCGACAAGTCGGTGCTTTTTACCTTTATAAAACAAAATTAGTAAATAATATTCACATACGATATACCTCAATTTTGGAACATAACCAGTAAGTTGTTATTTAAATCAAAGGTACCCCTAGACTTGCAATCCTCATGGCCAAACTGAATAGGATTATGAAGAGTAAATAATCTGAGTAGGAAAATCGCTTGGTTCCTATAGGGATAAGTAACAGAAGAAATAGTAACACAAAGGAATAAATGATGATTCTTAAGAAATACACAGGTGGTTCAAGACCTTTCCCCAAAACTAAACTAATAGAAACTCAATTTTACTGATCTGAGAGTAGTATTAGGACCTCTTAGAATTCAGCTTTGCTCTGAGGGTCAGGTTTGGTTCCGAGTTCCCCATTTTTATTTTGCGGACTTACTCTATGTATTCAACATTTTTCTTTCTATAAAAAATGTTTTTGTTTTTTTTTAAACCTTGGTATATTTAGAAATTATTTTTTATTCTGTTTTACATATTCTATAGATGGAGTTATTACCATCCCTATTTGTTACTGCACTTTAATTAGATGGATTGTAATATTTTTCCATAAAAGCAGTTTCTAAAACAAAATAGGCTAATTCAGCCCCCAGGTTATGAAAATTGTGGTATTAAAAAAATGGTAAACTAAATCCTACTGGACTTCTAGATTAAGAGGATATCTAAATGAATATATATATATATATATATATATATATATATATATATATATATATATATATATATATATATATATATATATATATATATATATTTATATTATTTATATATAATTACCAATATTTTATAAATAATTGATTGGTAAATCAACATTTCTAAAAAAAATTTACTGGAATTATTAAAGGAAGCTGACAGGGGAGGAGAAATTTTACTCTCATTGAAACCCAATCATTTTTCAGCTCAATTGTTTTAATCTCATCAAGACATTTGTAGTATGAGATGAAGTTTTATACATAGGATACTTATTAATGATTCTCTAACAGGACTAGACATAACTAACGTTTAGCTAACCATAATATGCAATTCTATTACCTAAAGCAACTTAAGTGTAATAATTGTGTATGAAGCATGCTAATATTGATAAACATTACACTTTAGTAAATTAGAAAGTTTTACCTCATTCGGTCAAATACGAGCGATGTTCCTCCCCTCATAAAATAATTAATTACATGAATTATCTTGAGTTTAATAACAAGTTAAATATATCTAAAACCTTTAACCTCAGTGGTCACATCATACAACTCATCTTTACAAAAAAGCAGTTTTGAATTTTATTTTAAAGATCATCTATATGGGACTATATTATTATTGCATGTTTGTAACATAAGTTGTCTCACAATTTGATTTCTTTCTGACCACTGTTATTCAATTTAATTTCTCAAAAGTTATCACTTACTCACCAAAGCTACAAGGTATTTTTCACCAATCTATTTCACATAATGAATAAAGCAATTTTGTGTTCACAAGCTTTAAAAATTTTTATAATATATTTTTCAAATATATAAATAATTGGTATTATGTCATTCTCTTAAGTCTGTTGATCAGTATCTAAATCTATTTTTATATATATATATATATATATATATATATATATATATATATATATATATATATATATATATATATATATGTGTGTGTGTACACATAAAAGGCCGTGGGGAATATGAAAGGGTAAAGTTTATCCCGCTCCAATTATTTATGTCTTTTTCCTATAATTGGCACCTATTATACATCATTCTCCAAAAAGCCCTTGATAAATGAGCTCAACTTAACTCAACTCCCAAAATAAATAAGCATTAATTTATGAAAATTTGAAAAATTCAGGGAGTAATAAAAATGTTACAATAGTTACAATGGTAATATAGTAAAAGAGAATTGTACTATATTTCTAGGTGAATTTTATTTTTTTAGGAAGATGCCGGTGGCAAATAAAACTAGCAAAAATATACTTAACAAAATTTACAGTCTGAAGTCCGAAATTCGTAATCAGTGAAAAAAATATTTCGAAACTATTATTATTATTTTTTTGAGGTTATGCTGAGTTTATAATTTCAATTATATTTTCACTGAAGTACTCCAATGACATCCAAAACACACTAAATTATAATTCAAATTGATTTAATTATTCAAAATTTATTCTATTTTTTTTTTTTTTTTTTTTTTTTTCACATTGTGAGAAATGATTACCACAATAGGTGCCTACCATTGGAAAAAGTATGGAAATAATTTAAACATGCATATTAATTAATTAATTTCCATAAATTTTAAAATAGCAGGGAAGTTACAAAAAAAAAGTTTGATAATTGTACCATATTTCTGTGTAAAAAAATAAAAAAAATAAAATGGATGACAAGACAGTCAACATAAGCTATTTAAACAAAAAATTCTTCTTCTTTTTTTTTTTTTTTTTTTTTTTTCATTTCATTTGTCATGGCCTTTATACAGACATTATCGAAACACAATTATTACCTGTATTTTACCTAATAAAAGATTGAGAAGATAAAATTTCCTATCAGTAAATTTTAATTATATCAACTTTTAGAAAGACAAACATGAAAAAAGACGACTGTCTTAAATTAATATTAATAAGATTTTAATTTCAACAGCTATTACATAACCTTGGTAAACATGAGAATCATTGCTTATGTTTACAGAAATGTAACCAACCTCTCTCAGAGCTTAAACTATCTAAATATTCAATTAAAAACACAAAAAATAGGAGAATGTATACTTTATTATTTAAACCAACAAATTACATAAAAAGCAAAACTAAAGCAGATACAATTAATTATATTTTATATGAATAATGTATTTTATAAAACATAAACACGTTAATTTACCATGTTTTGACCATTTAATTCATGTATGTGCACATAATTCTTACTTAGTTTGAATTAATGCATCTAAAATGAACAATACAGGAAATTTTTGGCTTGATAATAAAAGAGTTAATAAACTAAGATTCACATGGTAAGTACATTAATAAACTCAAAATTAATTTGACCAATATTAACTTTATAAGCCAATTTATTAAATGTATAGTAAGTGAATTTAATTTCTGTCAGATTTTAGTAGAATTACAACAGTTATGGATAGTCATTAAATCACGCGCTAGATATTATAGTTGAATAATTTTAATGAAAAATATTATTTATAAAACAAATTACTTGGTAAACAATGAAATAAATTATTTATTCTAAATTAAGCTAGAAATAGAACGCAATTTAATATAAATTACCTTCTTGGGAAGAAGAAATGATTTCAACTTTTTTGATATTGCTATCTGAAGGTTCATGTTTTTTAAGATATGTTTTTAAAACTGTTTCAACAGGAAACTTGAACAAATGTTGTATATTTAAAGTTACGACCATCTTTTAAATAATCCTGAAAAAGTAATTCTGACATAATCTAAATATACTTAAAATAATAAATGTTTAAATAAATAATTATGCAAATTGAGACTAACAAAAAATAAACAAGTCACAAATAAAGTAAATGTTTTATAAGAGTACCACTGACTTGATCTTAAAAACAAACAGTACTTGAAAATCACGTCTAACAAAACATATTATTTTCACAATTCATTTTATAACCTTTAGCAGTTATGATGCAACTGCTCTTAGAGATGTACTGGAGTTTCTAACCTTTCAGGCATCTATCTACTTATCAAATGTAGTGGGGAGGGGAGAAGAGAACCAATTAGTTCCATAATGAAATAAATATGTATTAAAAAAAACTTAATCATAACAGATTAAAAAGAAACAAAGTATATGACAAAAATATTTTAACATTCTTGAGTTCATAATTAAATTTTAGAACACAAAAGACATTAATGCTCATTTAAATTCATCGTTTGGTTGGTATCTAAAACATTTACTTTATAAAAAAAAAAACATATACATATATATATATATATATATATATATATATATATATATATATATATATATATATATATATATATTTGAGCACAGCAAAATATGAAATAATTTAACCTTGCTAAGGTTAAATTAAATTAAAGACCTAAAATTACAAACCTAATATATTCGAAATGATAAATTTACATATATTCAAAATCTAAACAGGTTGTGATATGATTACTTGTTTTTTTATATCATTAAAATTGAAAAAAACAAACAAAAATACAATAAAATTATGCAACTCTTAAACTCTAAATTAACCTGAGACAATAAACCATAATTTTTAAAAAGTTTCTCGTACATTTTATACATATATTTATGTGTAAATCTTTGAATATACATACCAGATATAATACCAACAAATAAAGTCTTAAAAATATTACACTTAGCATAAGTTTTAGTTAAAACTAAACATTTATAAAAGTAGGACCTTTGAAAATTACTTTTATATTGATCTTTTTCATTCTAATGGCTACAAGTAATTAAAATTAATCTACCATACGAACAATTAATTATTATATTTTGAAAATAATCTTTCAGAATATTATTATGGTTGATATAAAATATTTGACCAAAATAACTAGTTTTGATGCAGAAACTGCAGTCAATGATATTCACATTTTTATATACATTAAACATATTTTTCCTTAAAAATCAATAAAAATGTATAAATTAACATAATTTAATACAAAATTATTTGACAAGTTCTACTTGAATGAGTTAAGAATGACAGTAATTTATCAATGTTCGATTCACCTTTATTTGGAATTAACAATTATACAAAATAGATAGAACTTTAAAAGAGTGAAAAGAAGTTATATATTAGTACAAAAATATAATTTTATATACTTTGTCATATTTTTAAACAATGAGCGATTTGTTGAGACATACAAAACGGTAGGATAAAATAAAATTGAATTAATCATTAAAAACTTATCTTAACAAAGTTTATGGTACGGAGAACGCTTAAGAATGATATCTTCTAAACGTCTAAAATTATTAGTACTAATTATACTTATCAAAATAAAACTTACATTCTCAGAGGCATGACAAAAATACTGCTTTGTACATTTACTTAAAATTAGACATAAATTTTAGGGTTTTTCCCTTTTTAGAAATTAACTAGTCTAAAAATTATATTGGACCTTTATTCGTCCTCAAACAACTGAGATATCCATGTATTTTAATTCGAACAAGAATAACATCTATATACAGCAGTTTAAGGTAGAGGGCTATCTGTTCCACTTCCACCACCACTAGATAAGGCATTATTCTTGTTGTTTTTGTTAGCTTTAGATAATGTAGCTACTTCCTTCTGTAATTGCTTGATTTTGGACGACAAAGTTTCTACCTTCTTCTCAAATTCTCGCTCAGTATTCAACATTTTGTTTCGTAATTCAGTTTCATTAGTAAAATGTTTAGCTTTCAATTCTGTTATCTGAAAAAATAGTTTAGAATATAAGAACACCTTGGTAATTTTCCATTTGAATGTATACAATAACATTAATAATAAATAAAATTAAGAAAAAAAAAATGTTACCTACCTACTGATCTATTAATACTAACATCGTTTAAATCCACTTGTTTAATTCACTTCTGAACTTCCTAGTCATTACAAAGAAATAGGTGATTTTTAAAAATCTGCTTTAGTTGAAAATATGAAAGGAGAAAATCATTCCTCAATATTTACAGTGATGGTAATAAAGTACAACCATTTAGAACATTCTGCAAACATTTACATAGGAGAATAATTTGGAGTCTTTTCCGTTTTAGGCAACCAGTTATTACATGTATGAAAATGGTGATTTAAATAATAACAAAGGTCAATTATTTAAATACATATGATTTATTAACTATACAAAGATATTAACATGAAAATTATAAAGAAAAAGGTAATTATTCTGGAGGCCAGTAGGATTTTATTGCCTCAAAAATTTCTAGAAATAAGTCCTTATGTTCATTCCTACACCTCCATACTTACTCACACAGGTAGGAGTCAAGCATGCTAATGTGATACTATAAATTATTTTCATGTAATGTCTTTCTTTGCATTTCATCTTCATACGCAGAACACCAATACTTTGCAAAAATGAAATAGCTTTTTTGTTTGACTTAAAAACAGAATATACTAAATGTATATTCACACCTGGGGCAATGTTTCCCATAAAATTTCCATTAATTTATCCCGAGTGAACTTTGCAGTATGTGGTCCCTTATTCACCACTGATAACTCGTAAGGGACCCATTTTTTTATTTTTCCAATTTGATGTAGGTATCTCCAGGCTGTTGCTTGTGAAACATTTAACTGCATACCTATTTCCACATATGTTTGATGCGGATCCAAATCAATTAATTCTCGAATTTCCTGTTCGTTGGCAACTTGAGATCTTCCAGAACGAGCATCATCTTCAAGCGTTTCATTGCCTAGACGAAATTTGGAAAACCAAAATTCAGCTATACATTCAGAGGCACCTTCTAACCAAACATGGAATATATTTTTCAAGCAGCCTCAGTTCTCTTCTATCCAAGTTTAAATTCATATAATAGAATTGACTGAATTTGAATTTCAACACTCTCCATTTTAATATAATATTTCTTTAAACGTTTAGTAGTGACTGGATTAAAAAGTAATCCCTATTTCAAAGACAGTAAACAATATGGTTTACATAGGAAAAAGGTCAAATTGAGAATAGAATCATAGCAAAGATGGTACAGACCAAATAAATCTGAATTAATGAAAAAACAACAGGACTTTTAAAACAGCCTGTAGGTGGATTGAAATGAAAAAATGACCTTTATTTATAATAAATTTTATTTTAATTTATCATATTTTAGATTTCTATAGTGAAAGATTTCGTCTGATCAAAAATGACAATGCAAACACCAAAATTTATAAACTGTTTACTTTGAGCCACTTAATTAAACTTTGATTAAATTTTTCTTTTGTTCCTACAAACAGTAAAGTTAATGCAGTTTTATAATTACTGTGATTAATAAGAAAATCTTTTACAAAAAAATTATTATGAATTATTAAAAAAAAAAAAAAAATACAAATACAAATGAAAATAGGAGACTTATGAGACTATATTGTTCTATAATCATGCCCAGCATTTTAGTAGGAATGTCCTTGTATTATTTGCACACAACAGTTTTCTGTTTGGATTTCGGAAGTTTCTTCATCACTGTGATTGCTTCAGGACCTTAGGTTGTCTTGATTTCTTTGTAAAATCCCATTCTTCCACTATAGATATTAATTCATTAATACTGGAAAATATCTATAGTGGAAGAATGGGATTTTATGAAGAAATCAAGACAACCCACAGTCCTGAAACAATCACAGTGATGAAGGAACATCAGAAATCTAAACAGAAAACTGGCGAGTGTGAAGAATACAAGGACATTCCTACTAAGATGCAGAGCATGATTATTAGAGAACAATATAGTCTCGAAACGCCCCCAAAATAGTTGTTTTTATTTACTGACAGAACCTCAAGAACCTTACTAAATATATATGTAGGTGGACTAGAGAGATACAGAAACATAATTTTTTTGAGGCAAGATATGTGCTCATTACAGAAGAAAAAAAAACAGAACTAGTAAGATGAGGTAAATAACAAAGGGGATACTTCTCAATGTAGAGGACTGATAAAAGGCTTCTCCCAAATAAGAGAAAAGCCAAAAATTAAATTATGCCCAGAACAACCAGTCTGATTAATGATTAGCTGTTCTTTCTGGTGTCCTAGGAGTTGGTGTTATCCAGTATTATCTTTTTTCCTTTTAATAAATAAGTAAATGGATTAAAGAATAATTTTATAACAACAAATAAAATATAAACTTAATTAATACATAAGCGAAATCAACTTCTTAGGGGGTCACCTGTGGTGTAGTGGTTAGCATAGCAACCTACTAAACCCAAGATTGCGGGTTCGCAGCCCGGCAGATGACCTTAGGATTTTTTAAAGGGAGTAAAAAATCCTTAGCTATGTCGTCCTTCGGAAGGGACGTTAAATGGGGGTCCCGAGCCTGTGCGATGTCAGGTACTCGTTAAAGATCCCTATCCTAATTATACCTGGATAGGCAAAATTTAGGACTCCCACCGTAGCATCGTCCGATTAGCCATAGCAGCATAAAGTGACGTTAAACGAAATAAACAATCAACTTCTTAGGATTACTTTTTTAATTTTTCAATAACCTTTCAACATAAATAAAAATTCTCCTAGAACAATGGAGCCAAGGCTTGAGGCACTTTCAAATGATGAAAAATGATCTAAGTTTGAGCAGAATATTATTATTAATTAAGTTATTTTTCAAGCAACCAAATGGAAAATTGTGTTTTTTATTAATATTCTAAGCATTAATCTTAAGCATAAATTTCAATAATACATTCACTAATTCTCAGGAGCCTTCCTTTTGCAAAAGGAGGAGAAGCAAGTTTTACTGTTAAAAACTATTGATGTGGATTGTATGAGGTGGAAAACAAATTTTGATGAAAAAAAATATCATGGCATAATTTTCTGTACTCTAAAAAACACAAAATATTATTAATATTTATTTTTTATTATTATTATTTTTCCCCCAATGTATCAACAATACCAAAATGACATAAGTGTTCGTAAAATAAAAAAAATATACTTTTTTGAAAAAATAAAAAGATAGTGGCTTAAGAGGAGTGAGGGGAGGCTAAAACACTACATTAGCATTGATAGCTTGTGAGCAGGTTTTGATAATGGCCCTCTTTTTAATTATTACAAAATCATACCATAAACAAAAAAAATTTTTCGAAAAAGTTATGTTGTTTCAAAAATGTGATAATTTTGTCGATATTGCATTTGTTATCTCCAAGCATTACCGAGAGTCTTCTTTCCAGCCGTTCCTGTTCAAAAAAAATTTCGTAAAGCGGGCATTCCTCCAGAATATGTCTGATCGTCAGTTGGCACTGGCAGTATAAACATTTCGGTGAGGCCTCTCTCATTATAAGACAGCCATGTGTGAGGCGAGTATGGCCAATCCTCAATCCAATGATCACTACTTCTTCTCTTCTGTTTCTCCGATACGATGTATACCACTGTTTGATGTCACTTTTAATTTATTATCTGCCTGGGTTTCATGCCATAATTCCATCCAAGTACACCTGGCAAAATACTTTAAAAAATTGCAAACGTCCGAAGGTGTATAGATTGTTTTGATTTCCAGCGAGGAAATGGCTGCTTCGTCTGCGGCTTCATTCCCTTTTATACCCACATGGGATGGTATCCAGATAAGCACCAAGTTCTTTTGTGAATCTTTGAACATTGAGGCATATGCCTGTGCCTTTCTTATGACTGGATCCTTCGTATATAGGTTAAGAAAAGATATTATGGCAGAAAGGGAATCAGTAAATATGGCAACACTTTTTTCTTCCAGTTGCATAGCATAATGTAACGCCGCAGTAACCGCCCAGCATTTCGCTGTAAAGTTACTTGTGATTGGCGGAAGTTTGTATTTCAAAATCGTAGTGTCCAAAATAACGGAACACCCAACATTGAGCCATATTTGATTTTGAGCCATCTGTTAATATGAGTTTAAAGTTGTATTTTTCTTTTATTTTGTTAAATCCCGTTAAGTATATTATATCTGAGGTGCTAATTTTCGAATATTTTTTGAGTATTAAATCTATTGTTGGAATTTTTAAAGTCCATGGTGGATATTTCAAATCATCGGTTGTAGGTTCGAGGTGTTGTATTTCTTTTATATATCTTCCGGCTCTGATTCCCAACGGGGCAGGGAGTCATTGGTTTTCCAGAAATCTTCTGAACTTTTGTTGGAACACGGATTTCCAAGGTGGACTTTGGTTATTGAATTTTAGTCTACTGACATAACTGCAGGCAAGCTGGTGTCTGCGAACAGCTAGTGGTGCTTGCCCAGCTTCAACACAAATGCTACATATGGGACCAGTTCTGAATGCACCTGTTGCGAGATGTAGACCAGCATGGTGAACCGAGTCAATAGCTGAAAGCTGGGTGAGGTTCGTTGAGGAGTAAATAAAACTTCCATAGTCCAGTTTGGATCTTATCAGGCACGTGTAAACTTTAATCATGCTTGCCCTGTCAGCACCCCAAGAGCAGCCAGCAAGAACTTTAAGAATATTTAATCTCTTGAATGATTCTGAATTTAACCACTTGATATGTTCTTTCCAGCTCAGTTTAGAATCAAAAACTAGGCCTAAAAATTTAGTACTTGGTACAAAGTTTAAGTTGATGCCTCTGTAAGTTAGTAATGGTGGAGGGGTTGGTGTTCTGCGTTTCGAAAACATTATACATTTCATCTTTTCAGATGAGAATTTTAAACCTGATTGTGTAGACCACATTTCTAAGTTTCTTAGGCAGTTTTGCAATATTCTTTGCATCCTCTCCCAGTCTCTAAACAATAAAAGCAATGCCAAATCATCCACAAACAGAAACAGTTTAATCGATTTGGGTATAATAGTCGTAACTTTGTTTATGGCTATTGCAAAAAGAGCACAGCTTAGGAGGCTTCCCTGTGAAATGCCCTCGTTCATATTTCTGATTGAAAAAAAATTGTTACCTATTCTGACTTGAAAAGTTCGATTTTTCAAAAAAATTTTTAAGTAGATGGAGAAGACCATTAATTTAGTAAATCCCCATTCTTGCAGCTGTTGTATGACGAGTGCTGGATTCAAGGTGTCATATGCTTTTTCAATATCGAAGTAAATTCCGATGCATTCTTTCTTCTCTGCAAAGCTGCTCAGTATCTCGTATTCCATAGTTACAAGATGGTCATTTGTTGAGCAACCTCGCCGGAATCCACTCTGTGCGTTTGATAATAAATTGTTTGTCTCCAATACCCATGTAAGACGCTTGAAAACCAATTTTTCCAACAGTTTACATACACAACTTGTAAGTGAAATGGGTCGATAGTTTGATGGGAATAGTTTATTTTTATTGTTTTTTAAAATCGGAATTATAACTGCTTTTCTCCAGATCTCTGGAAATCCTCCAGTGCACTAAATACGGTTATACAGGGTTAAGGGCTGAGACACACACAGCGATTTCTCTGACGAGATCTTCGAGTCGGATTTTGTCATAGTGGTCAGACATCGCGATGTTATAAGCGGATTCATTCTCTTTATCAAGATAAACAAAACTTTAACAAACGTTTATCTACAGCCCGACGATACATCGAAAGCACATTTGGAATCCTTTATCTTTCACTGACCCATCAATATGGATATAGATCTGGCGGAAAGTACACAATTTTGTCAGAACAAGGGATGGATTCCAATTACCCAATGAGGATGAAGATGGTTTCCAATGGCAACTAATTTCGACTGAGAGCATCCATCGGGGAAATCCTAGGGCACTAACAGCCAGAGATAAATTTGCAAAAACATTTTCCAATGAAGTTTAATATACCTATATGATATGTATAATTTTTTTTTTTTTTACAACGTTTGTAGTTGTATTAGTTAATTTAATTGTGTGTTAGTTTATTTTAATTTATTGTAGTTTTTTTGAGGCCGAATTTTTTTAACAACAATTTGTTCTCCTTTTTGAGGCATAATAAGTAATTTATGTTATAAAAACAAGAATTAAAATTTGTATTGCATAAGTACACAACTTACGAAGTTCATTTTTCTCGCTTGCTGTCATCTCCTCATTCCCAAACAGCTCACAAATTTCTTCCCAGCACTTCTTCCTCTGAATACGATCACTGAATTCCGCAGTACTCATATCCCACAGAGCCCGACGCTTTTGAACCTCAATAATTAATTTGTCAATTCTACTCATGTTTAATAATAATAAAAGAAAAAGAAAAGTTGAAACAAGTAATAATTGGAACAGTAAAAGAATAAGTAACAAAATCCGACGCTGTGTCTGTTCAATCTCACTTCATTCAATGCAATGACTATACCCCACGTGGTTCTCAAAACCGCGCGGATCTTGGCTCCAACCACCATCCGCTTCGGTTTCAAAACCACCTGCGATCCGACACCGACGTGTCTGTCCTGTCCCACTATAAACACATTGATGACTCTCCGCGCCGTAAAACCGCGCGGATATCGCGTCAGAGAAACCACTGTGTGTGTCCCAGCCCTAAGAGAGCATTTAGTGTCTGTTTTGGAAGATTTTTAAGCATGTCATTATGTATGTCATCTATTACTGGTGCAGTCGGTTTCAATTCATTTAAATTGGCTTTTAGTTCTTCCATAGAAAATGGAATGTTGTATGAATTATCAATGTTATTATCGCTAAAATCCAAATTTACTTCATTTTCTTCTATCTGGTGGGCTTGGGGAGAATATACATTTGAATAATAATCTGCAAAATATTCGGCCAAAGTGTTTGGGTCTTGTGTGAAATTACCATTAATTAATAAACCTGTTCGATAATATACTTGTTTCCCAGTTATGCTTTGTATTTTCTTCCAGAATAGCCGTGGTGGAGTGTTTGTTGAGACTGATTCTAAAAAAAGGTTTCAAGAATCGTTTTTTTGATTTTTAATTATTCTGCGAGCTATTGATCGTTTTTTAAAAATATTTTATTATATTTTTTTGAGTAGGTTCTTTTTGGAACATTTAACAGATTTAAAAAAAACAACAAAGGAACCAGGACACTAAAGACTATGGAAGTTGAGTGTCCAAAAACAATAATCCTACCTACCTACCTACTATAAATAAAATACATAAATAAATCCATATCATTCCTTCAATGTCTTTTCAATCTCAGATCAATACTGAATTATGGTGGGTACAATCTTAGGAACAACAATCTAGCAAAAAGAGAGTTGAAGAATTTTAATTGTGAACTTATAAGACATAATAGTTTTGAGAATAATATAAATTGGTGATAATCAGAACTTCAAAAGTTCAAGTTTTTCAAACAAAAACATGAACCTTCTGATTAAAAAAAAAAAAAGAAAAATTTTTTTTTATTGCAGACAGCTGTAATATTAAATATACCCGAGCTTCCAGAGGTAGCTATATTCATTGGTACAAATAACAAGGGATGATGATGAATCCCTTCCTAACTAAGCTACACTCACTATTTGTTTCAAAGAGATAACAATACCTCAAATTCCATCTAACCAATTAAATCTCTTTGTAACAATTTATAATGAAATTAGTGTAACTAGAAATTTAATACTACTACGTAATTTGACCAAAATATGATCCATTCAAGAAACCAGAGTGCTGTATTTAAAAAAAAAAATGCATTTTCTTCAAAAACTTTCTTTGCAAGCAAAATTCTTAAAATACTACAATGCTATTAAAAATATTATTTAAAAACTTACTGTTTTGTCCTTATTGAGTAGTAGAGCATCTTTTTGACAAATTTGTTTCTGGAGTGATGCCATTTGTTCTTTTAACTGTGTCATTGCTACAACATGATCTGAAGAGTTGGGGTCAACAAGATCACCTGGGGGCCTGTTAGTTCTCATGGCTTTGGCCACAGGCGGCAATGCCTCTAATCCAGTTTCCAACTTAGCAGGGTCAGATCGATTACTAGATGATCTTTTGTTATTAGTTGAATTACCTCTCGATGATCTATACAAAATATATAACTGGTAATATAGTTTTTTTTGCAATGACAACTTTACTTAATACTATTTTTTCTTAATTAAAAAAAAAAAAAAATAGTCACAGAAATAACATTCTTTTCAAAGACTTGTTAACATACGTAATATATAACGATATTATATACATAACATCAAAGATACAAGTAACAATAGTATTCTGTTGTAAATGCTAACAATAGTATTCCTCAAAATTTCCAGAAAAAAAAAAAAAAAAAAAAAAAAAAACTAATGAGAAACATACACAAACTGACCTAAAGGCTCAGTTAAAAAAAGAAAAAAAAAAAAAACTTTTAGAATTTAAAAATGTAATGATTATTAATATAAATACAAAGAAGCATTAAAAATCCAGTTTGATTTTAAAGGTTATTTGACTAAATATCAATATAACACACTAAACAACACAATCCAAAAAAAAAAAAAAAAAAAAAGCTCAAGAAATGGTATTAATATATTTTTGTAATGTAGCTGTTTTCTGGAAAGGCGAGCAATGAAATGTAGGACTTTAATAATAATAATGGGTTCTGCCCTGGTAAAAGTCTGAAAACCATTGGTCAAAGAGGTGAAGGAAAAATTAATAAAAACTTGTGATATAATTTAGATCATTATGTTTTGATCAGATTTGAAGATATAATTATATTTATATTATTAACTTACACCTATTTTTTTCTTAAGGATTAATTAAAAGAAACAAAAAACTTTCATATGCCTCACCGTTTTTCTTCATCATAGGAATTAACATTATGATTGGTGAGAATATTTCGGGATAACGTGCATTTGTCTGATATGTATTTGGTATTTCTTGAGGATTTTTTAATAGTAATAAAAATTTTTCGTTCAGAGGACCATGACTGTAATCTATTACTATTAAACCTGTACAATGAAGAATTAAATAAATATAAAAAAAAGAAATAATAAAAACTATAATAACACTTTCAGTGCCCTTCATTCAATCAAGTATTTAGAGTTATTAGAAACACTTATGGTGAAATCCTTTCTTTTTCTCCAACAACATAACGCAGTAAATGACAAAACAAAGAAAATATATTTCAATGGAAAAAAAAAAAAAACACACAGAAAAAGAAGGGTTTAAAGGGAAATTTTTGCAAATAGATATCTTTGAAAAGGAAATAGGTTTAGGATAAGGCAGTGAAGGTGTTCATGAAAGAAACTTATAAATGTAGAATAAAGAAATTAAATTAAAAAACATTCTTATATACTGTCTCACAAAAAATGTGACATAGTTAAAAAAAAAATTCAAATATTTTCTTTCTGAAGTGAATTTAACCACAAGGTTAGCAAACAATATTCAGATGTCACGCTGCACTCTTAATACATCAGAGAAATGGATGAGAGTTCACAAAAAGTCTGGTATGTGTAATACTACCGGAAGAATTCAATACATTTCAATTTCATTTTCATTGAGGATAATGCTTGACCACAGGTAGCAATGATTGTTTTGCTATAACTCATTAACATAATTTGAGGTGGCAAATCCATAGCCTGGATTTAAATTCAATATTTGTTCGTTTATTGGAGCTTAACATCCTTATATACTCCAACTAGAACAGGAAGGACAGAGGACATTCAATACTCGTGTTTTTTTTTTTTTTTGTTTTTTTTATATATTTACAGAAGATTGATTATCTAGGAAAAATGGATTGGGTAGTGTGTAGAAACGAATGATATTTCAAATAAATTAAGGAAGAAGCTTTATAAATAGGGCTGGCTAGGATATTCCAAAAGGAGGTGGCAAGAATGATAAAGGATTCGGGACTCAATGGCCGAGTGAGTTGGGGCGAGGGTCTCAGCACGCTAGCCACCAGAAGGTCGTGGGTTCGAATCCCACCTAGGGAGGTTAAAATTTATTTTGTGGCAAACCCACGAAATGAATCGACTTTCCCACTCAGGCCAGTATAGGACTTCAATGGAAGTCTTGGATAAAAAAAAGAAAAAAGAAAAAGCAGTTCTACGTGAAGGATTATACCAGTTTGAAAGTTGGTCCCATGTATTCAGAAGGTATAAGAAAGAACACAAAATAAATAGGTCAAGAGTATAGGAAAGTTTTTTAGTTTTTAATGATTGAAATGGAAAGGTACCAAAGAAGTATTGCTCTAAAAAATCAGGAATAGCCACCCTAGCTCAGAATACCAGCAACATAATTGAAACTGCCTTGGGACCCTAAAGGTGATATCTTGAGAAACAATCTATTAGTAATTAGGAATCGATTAATTATTTCCTACTTTTATGTTATTTAATATTTATTTTATCAGAAGACTAGTTATAAATATTAAACATTCATCTTCAGTTCAAAAAACGTACAAACATTCAACATATGAGTAGTTTGATAAATACATTATACTGAGTTTATATAATATAAATAAATATAAGACCAGATATCAGATGCAAAATAATAACAATAATTATCAATGTTTAAAATTGTAAAGGAGGAGTAAATTTGAGTGGGCTATCTGTTCCTCCCAGACCTTATATTGCTTTATGATTGAATGAGATAATAGTTACAGAAAATAGCAGGAATAGCAGAGAAGTGGTAACCTTGCTTCAGGAATTAGGAATGTCAGTTTATCCCAGAAAATTGAACAAAGAACATAAAGAAAAATTTAACCAAGATATCAGCCTAAGTGAATTGCCCAGCAAACAAAACCAAAAGATCCTTTCCTCCAACTCCAAGGATCATAGGAAAGACATATTACAAAAGACATACAGGCAAAAATGTTATAAAAATAAGTTTAGTAAATAAATTATAACTTATTTTATACCTATATTATGAGTGAAAAATTTAACACTTGAAATTTATAATGATTTTTACTAAAACCCAAATTTACTGGTTCTAATTGGTATTATATTTCGAATCAGCAGAGAAAATCCAATAAGAATAACTTTTATTATTCATGGAACATTCAAAAAGATTAATTTTGTTCATTATTATGTTTAGGAAACATTATTTTATTTTTTCACAAAGTAAAACTAATTTCTAAAATGAATTACTGGTAAAACTCTAAGCACTATAACACTATAAAGCACTAAGCACTATAGCAATTTGCCAAAGGTCACATTTTTATGTTATGAATTTAAAATGTTAAAATAGCATAACATAACCAAGTTTTATACTTATAGATTTAGTTTAAAAAAAATAAATAATAATAATAATCAATCAAAATGGAACAAGAGGCACAATGTAATTAACTATAACAGTGTGATTAGCTGTTTTATTTTTTTGTTTTTTTTTTAAATGACTTTAGTGTCTCTTTATTTGTTAGTCAATTTCATGTTCCCTTATCTTAAAAATATGTTTGACAAAATTGGACAACAAACTGCAGGATAAACAATAATCAAATTTATATTTTTTGTAAAACATTTGTGAACTATTTGGCTAGTGGAATTTTGTTCCTTGTTGGAAAACTAATGATTTCTGTCAAGTAAGTATAGGTTCCCTTTGATCTTCAATTAGTTGGTGTTTAAATAGTAAACAAAGTTTCCTGCTAATTCTGACTAATATAATTTTAGCAAATTTTGTTTCAAACAGTAGGATGTGGGGCAGAATGTAACGTAGTGTTTAATACAGTGCCTCCCATGATTGTATATATATTTTTAATTGTGTTACATTGAAAATAGTTCGAAATAGGAAAAAGAAGACGGGCATTGGTCTAAACAATGTTAATGACATTATAGAAGAACATATAATGATCTCATATTATAAATTTGTTTATGCTCAATTTTTATTACCAAAAACTTTTTTATGGAACACAATTGAGATAAAACCTTTTTCTATTTTTCATATTTTATTTTGTTTAATGCATGTTTAGCATTCCCCATGTACCACTATGGATATTGAACTGTACCCCACTCTTCGGGCAAACTGTAACAAATTTTCGATTCCAGATAACTGAAAAAATAAGTAGCTCCTGAGTATAATTTTGATATTATTTCAAGCCTATTATGATGGATAAAGACTGTTGATTTTATGGTAAATAATCAGAAGACGATATTATAGTTTTTTTTTTTGTTTTTTTTTCTAAAAATAAGAATAACTCTTTTGTTAGACTGTTCCCTACTTGACTCTACATCATACATGAAGTCCTAGATAAAAGACAGAGAACAAGAACCTACTTCATAGCTTAATCTTTATCATTAGATGATCTGGAAACTATATTTAATAATATCTAAAGACAAAAAGAATGTATAACAGTTCTAACCATTCATTATAATTGTCATTTCAATGATGGACAATGCCTTTGGGTTGTCATGAAAAATATGAACATTAAAAATACGTTATCCAAAGAAATGGAGAGGGCTCTAACTAGTAAACACAATATTTATTTTATTGTTGAGGAAAAGAAATAGAAATGGGCAGGCAAAGTAAGAAGGTTAAAGAATAAATAGATTACCAACATGATAGCAAATGTACCAAAAGAACTGCTTGAAATAAAAAAAATAATATTGTCTAATGATACTAATTTGTACTTAGGCGGTGTTTAACAAAAATCAACAATAAGGATATGAAGGTCATGTTTAATCATTATCATTATCTAACATCGTTCAATCTATGGATCTGTTTGTACTTATTTTAAAAAAAAATCCATTCAAGCCTGATCAGAACACAAAAATTTACTTTATGGTTCTGTTACTTTCATTGTGAAGTGAATTTTGATAATATGATTAAATAATTAGCTTTGCATTAAACATATTAAAACTAATATAGCTTTTGTTATTTATTTTACCTATTTTCACGATTTTTATTTGATCTCTGAGCAGCAAGTTTCAACTGGGATCTTCTATCGGCATCCGACTGTTTTGTTTTGGCCAATGCCCTTTTAAATGACAATGTGCACAGCCAACAAAGAAGTTTTCCATCCACCTTAAAATATAAATGACCACCTTTAAAAACTTTAAATAAGGAATAAACAGAGAGAAGAAAAAGTAAGAGGGGTTGTGTTAAGTTGCAGCTAGTTTATTATTATAATATAATAATATTATTATAATTTGAAAATTAAATTTTTTTTTTCAATGTAACAGATATACAGAAATGCAGTTAAACCAACACTAAAACTAGTGAAACTAATATATTTTTTACTAAATAATTGTGTAGGGTATATTTTGTGTAACATTAGCCTCAGTTTTAGGGGAAAAAAAAAATAAATAAAAAAAATAAGTAATAATCTTAACCCATTTCCGTCCACTGTTGCCTATACGCAACACTAATTAAACAATTTTATTTTTTTTATTTTCATAAGTTCAAATAGTTATCTATTTATTTACATCAGCCTATTATTAAAGGTTTGTAATAATGAACAATAATTTGTTAGTAATTTTTATTACTATTAACTATTATTTAAGAAGATAAATATTCCAAGGTTCAGAATTTCATTACTTAAGAAAGCACAAATATCACTAAAACCTGCTGACATAGTAGCTGGGAGGATGCAATATTTCTCAGGGTGTTGATTTTAATAGTATATCACGGTTTGAAGAGCAGTATGAGCATTTAGTGAAATGAAAAATAATCTCTTTCTGGGATTATAAAAATCCTCTAAGAATAAAAAAAAAAAAAAGATTTAATAAAATAAAGGTTGTTGCTGCCTATTAATATTGGAAATAGTAATCCAATAGAGAATGCATATCTTCAACAATCTGAAGTTTGGCTTGCAGTAGCAATGCTTGATTTTTAAAAGAGTGTTATAATTCTTTACAGTATTTATTAAGCATATAGAAAAATAGCTAGATATAAAAGATATTTTAGATGTGAATTGTAATTTTATAGCTCAAAAATTATCTATAACATTTTTATCATTGAATAAACCAGCCTTATAGATTTTCTTCTACACAATAAATTATTGCTTGTTTTGATTCAACTTACAAAAAAACCTTTAGGTTTATTATTATCTACAAATTTAATAGACCAAATTCATGACCACAGACTCCCACTATAGTAGGAATGAAGCAAAAACAGAATTCGGTAAAATCCAGGCGGTTAAAAGCTTTAAACATCTGGGCGAAATAACCAGCAGAAATTTTTCAGAGAAAGATAGCATGGAGTACAGGATTAAAACTTTGGAGAATTTATGCTTCCTAACGAGTAACATTTATAATAAAAAATACCTGTCTAAAAAAGCCAAAAACAGGCAATACAGTACAATGGTAAAACCAGTGATATCACATAGGACAGACTGTGTGCAGATAATTAATTTATTGGGAAGCAAAGGGTACAGAAAAAGGGGAGAGTCAAGTAGTTTGCATTAGAGGAGAAAATTTAATAATGGAGTTAGATTGTAATGATCTTCCTAGAAGTCGTAAAGTTTAGAAAGGAAGGAGATTGGATGATAGTATTTAGAAGAAGCATTGGGATTTATATTAATAGGACATAATATGATTTTTTAAATGTGATGAGGTATACTAAATCTTAAAGGAAAAAATTGAGGCAAATAGGATAGCCATACTTACCAGATGGCATAAGTTTATTAAGATAGAAAACCAATCAGACCATATATAATCAGTGTGGAATTTAATATTGTTATTTCATAATGAATGAAGGGTTGTAGGAGAGATAAAGAGATATGAAAGTCCTCACCACTAAATGGCGGCTCGGAGTATAAGGAGGAAGAGTAAACTAGAAAACAGTGGAAGAGGCAAATAAAAATGATGAATTTAATTTATTCTTTAAAACTAAGAGAGAAAACTCAGGAAATTAACATACAAAAAGGTTTTGTGTAACTAGTTGGATTTCACTATGAAAACTATTGTGTGTAGGCAGATTGTTTTGCAAAAGTTGAACAACGCTGATATAAATTAAACAAACATTTTAGGAGTGGAGTTGTTTTAAATAAAACAAGGATTTTAAATCAAATCATTTTACATTTTTACCAAAATTCTTAACTAGACACTAAAAGGCATTGAGAGTTAGTTAAAAAAGAATTTCTAATTATTAAAAAATAAAACAAAATAAATCTGTTTTAATAGAAAATTAACTTAAAATGAATCATTGCCTTGTTATGAAAAAGATGAAGAAGCAAGTAGATACATCAAGTGTTTGCATAAAATTTGAAACTAATAGTAAATTGAATTTCTATATTGGAAAGCAATAGTATAAATTTATAAAATATAGACTTACTATTTGCAAACTGACTTCTTATAAAGAGAAACATTTATAATTACATTACTTGGTATTTTAATAATAAATCACATTGAAATATAATCCTCACCTTTTTGTCATCATCCTTTCGGTCAAAAGCACACTTTTGCTTGCATTGCTCACAAGTAACTGGAGGTCCATATTTCCTTTCAGAATTAGTGCATCGTTGACATTTATTACCAATAAAGGCTGCTATGATGTTACAATATTCACAGGCAGAAGGTTTACCAAATTGTTTTACATTGTGTTCACATTTACTACATATTGTACTAGTACTTAATTTGCTAAAACATAAAAATAAAAGGGAAATAAATAGACCTTCCAAATAACTAACAGGAGGTACAGCCATAAAAAGATTAATTAGTACTTACTTAGTTTGCTGAAATTCTGACCTACAATATGTACATTTAACTATAGGAAAAGAACCTCTACAATCCTGAAAACAAGAAAGAATCTTTATTAACTGAGAATAGAAAATTTAAAATTCCTTCAATGAATGAGTAAACAAATAAAATTAAAAATAAATATAAGCAACTTTTCACAATTTTTTAAATAAAATACTATTTTTCAAAAAGTAGGATTTTGGAGATTGTTGTAGGACAATAAATCTAAGATAATTAAGGAAATAAATCAACCTGAAAGACAGCTTCATTGCTTCAAAGTTAAAATTTTAAAAACACACAATGAAAGCAACAGAAATATTTAACCAAGTTATTTATTTTTATTTTACTTTGTCACAGGTTAATTTCCCCCCAAATTCCTCTTCAGGCCATTTTTATCAGTATTCGTCAAGTTTCCATACTTCAATTACTTATTTCAGGTGATTTATGCTCACTCACACTTATATGTCATCCTCAGGTTTTATTTTTTTGTTTTCCATTTTATCAAACCCGGAAATTTCAGGAATTTTTTACTTGGAAAGATTTTTCATATATATATATATATATATATATATATATATATATATATATATATATATATATATATATATATATATATATATATATATTTTAACGTTTTACTACTTTATACAACTTTTTAACCATATATTATAAATGTATGTCTCAAAACAACAACAGTTAATTTAAAAATGAGTTACTGAGTTTTTTCACAGTTTTCAAAAACTTAAGTTATAATTACTTCTTTACATACAAGCTGATTTAAATTAAACAACACTAGAAAATCACAATTTCAATTGACAGTACAGCCTAATTCTTATAAAAATATTACATGTCAAGAACGGAATAGAAACTAATCATAATGTTCAAAAATATAACTAAAACAAAAACAGAAAAAGTTTGACGACTTAAGACTCAGGTACTTAAAAATAAGAAATGATAAGGAAAACTAAACAACAGGTCACTATTCAGTTCTAACTTTGCAAATTAAAGAAAGTTTTATCACTTTTATAAGGTTTATTACGGACAAGACACTAATGTCGATTAGTCATTAATATATTCTTTGGAAGTAAATAAATACCGTAGGTATTTAGTATCTTAATTCATAATTCAATGACTAGAAACAGTAATATTCTACAATTGTCATATGAGGCCATCACAATAGCAGGATGTAAAAAAGGCACCTTTTATCTGTCACTGATATAACATCTATATAAAAGGTATATAAATACATACATTTGAATTTTTCATTGAATCATTTTATATTTATCTCAAAATGTCAAAGCAATCAGAGAAGAACTTTTAGAGACTTAAAATTTTGAACATTTTTATTACTATGAAAAAATAGACAAGAAACCAAGCAATGTTTCACAAAATGTATATACCAAAGTATATCATGAAAACGCTTATAAAAAAATGATTAAATCCAATCAAGCAATACAAAAATCAATGACAACCTCAAGTACTAAATTAAAACAATAGAAAAATATGTTAATTTAAGATAAACCATTTGAAAGGAGAACTATTGTTCATGTGAAATAAAATAGCTCTCATTGACAATAAAGGAAACAAAAGAAAAAAAAGATAGACTTCAGGTAGAAATGATAACTATCACTAAATGTTTTTCGATTTGTTTTATTATATGAAAAAAAAAAAAAAAAAATAGATATTAAGATAATGAGAAGCAAAATTGTAGTAGGTTTAAATAGAAATTTCAGAAATTGAAACAATATAGGAAAATATATTGATAGATTGTATACACACGCCTAAGTAAATGTTTAATTTCATTAATAAATAAGAATGAATTATTATATTTATAGAGTAAATAATTACATATATTAGGCAGAAAATAAATAAATTAAATGTCATTATTCTAACAGGTGGTCAAATGTCATTTGCCCAATCAGCTAATGCTCAAAATAACTCTTTGGTATCATTCCAGATTAGCCTTTTAATTCATAACAATAAGAAATCAAACAAACTAGTTCTTTATAATATGGGAATGAAAATGAATGAAAGGGCCACAGAAAAGGGTTGCTTGGATGAAAAGTTTCAAATTAGAGTAAATGCCAACATACATTCTAGAACGTTAAAATTAAATTAAAATATAAACAACTTTTCTTCTTTTAATAGATGATAATACATTTTAGATTAAAAAAATATCTGTTAAAATGGAGATTGAATTAATTAATACACCAGATATAACATTTAAATATAATAAAATAAAAAGTGAAAACTTTAGGAAATGTGAAATATTGAAGTATCTTAGATTAAATCGAATATTTTTGTAAAAATCCATAATTGTTGCCTCAAATATATTATTTTTAACAAGTACCCTGAATTCCTAATTTGCTATTAATAAAAGGTGAATCATCTATATAATGTTTGATCTATAAGATTAATTATAAATAAAAATCACGAAGTATGTACCTGATATTGTTATTAAACATTTAAATTCTTACTTTACATAACTGCTGTCCTGATGAGAGTTCTTCAAACGGATGTTTAGAGAAACACTTCGAACACGCAAAAAGAGCTACACTATTACTCATATTACTAAAAAGAGGATATCAAATGCGAGAGAAACTGCAGAAACCAAATATAAACCTAAACAACTTCAAAATACACAGCACAGCCGTTAACAACTAAAACATCGAGATTCGAGGAAGTTATCACTCCTCCAGGTTATAATTTCAGTTTTACCACACCTGTTCAATCGGATTTTAACTTCTTCTGTAGCCATTATTACCAGTAATAAATATTAAATTTCTCAAAAATCATAAAATAACTGACAATGAGATAACTTTTCATCCGAGACTAATTTTAAAACTTGATTGGATATCCCATGCTTTTAATGCATGTAGCATGATTGTAACCACCAGGTCGTTTTTTGGATAATTAAAAAATTCAATGAACCAATAACTATGGCTTTATTCATTAAAATAATTTCCATTATAGCAAATAACATTATCCCACCGTGACGCAAGATATTAAATTTTTTTTTAAAAAAAGGATTGATCTTTGGTGGTAGAAAACTGATATGGTGTTACTTGCGAAGGTAAGGCTTGCTCCTTTTAGCAGCTATTTTTCGGTAACCAGTTACAGTTAAACCGGTCTGCATTCTAGCGGTAGCCATTCGAAATTGAAACTTCCTCATTTCTCTCCTTTTAGCAAAAGATCCTCAGATTCTATTCTAGATGAAAATAGAAATTACACTAAATGCTTTTGTAAATTGTACTTCAATGTTAAACATTTTATTTATTTGTTAGTAAGGGAATTTTAAAGACTGGAAAACATCAGGGCTAAGTTAGTATGCGGTGATAAGAAGAAAATTGAGTTCCAATTTTGAATGTGTACCGCTAGAATGCGGGGCGGTTAAACAGTAACTGGTTCCTGAAAAGTAACTGTTAAAAGGAGCAAGCCACCTCATCGCAAGTAATATCACTTATTTAATTCCAATCCTAGGTTTTGCTGGTACCTATTTACATCTAACGATGTAAAGAGCACTTACAATGTTTTTCTTTATAGATAGAGGCTATGAAGGGAAAAAAAAAATTGCTGGTTATCAAAACATTTCTGCCGGAGGCAATTGTACTAGCGGATCTGAAAAGTTGATAATCAGTGGGTGGAAGGTAGGGAGAAGCTGGTGATTGGGGCAATGTTTCCCATCCAATTTATGTTAATTTGACCCAGTATGCGGCCGAGTATTGACAGGAAATTATATACATATAAAAAAAATAAATAAATAAAAAACGACTTTGGGAACTTTACAAAATCTAACTTTTGAGTTTCTTTTAAATAAATGCCATATTTGTATACTAATTTGGGGCCACTGATTACGAAAATACGAATATTTATTTAAATTTAGTTCTTATTTAAAAAATATTCCTAATATAAAAAAAAAAAAACTTGACTTCGGGAAAAATGTTGAAGAATAAAATCAATTTATTTATAAAGAAAAAATACATTATTTAATTTTTTATTTTACTTTTTAAATGAAATTGGTAATTTTAACATATTTACACAATATTTAACCGTTTTTGGGTCTTTTGCACTTGTTCCCCGCATTTCATTTTGAGTTTATTATCATATGTTTAGGTTACGAGTAACCCAAACGTAATAACATGCCAATGAGAGATCGTTTGATTGTTCCTATTATTAAATAATTAAATAAAAAACAAAAAAATTTTTAATTATTTATTTAAATATATTATTAAGTGTTATTCGATGTAAAATACCTTTTTCCTGAAAAAATTCTATCGCTTTTTCTTTTGTGTTTATTCGACGAAATAAATCGAACAAAGACATGTCGCGTATAATAATAGATTTTATGGGAAACATATATGGATGAATTTAAAACTGGAAGTGAAGGTGCTGGAAAGATATCCTGTACTGCAGGTCTGGCTGTTTGGGTGGAGTCGGTTAGAATACCAGTTAGTACTATCCATTTCGAACAATGTATTTTATACGGGATTCCGATGTTTATTTATTTTTAAAACTATATGAGGGAATGTCAGCTCTAGGCCCTTTTATTTATATATTGATTTTATTTCATTCATCAAAAGGAAACCCAAAGTAACATGGATAAGTGTGTTAAATAATTACTTATTATAATAGTTATTGCTTTTTTATGAGATCCAGATTTTTTTTTTATTCGTTAGTTTTTCTACTACAGTATCTTTAGGTGAAAGGTAATCTCAAAAAAGAAGTTAAATCACATTGAAAACAGTCATACAAAAAATAATTCCCTGCCTAATCCAGTCTGCCCTTTACATTTAGTAACCATCAATGAAAAACTAACTCAATTTCATACTGACTGGGAAAAACAATAGATCATGGATATGTGAGGATGGATGGACCTATTATCTACTGTTTTTTTTTTTTTCCGAATTTGCAATTTAGAATTAAAATGATCAAAAGACTTCAATTAATAATTTTTTTAAGCCCTTTATTTTGGTCTTTTGCGCTTGTTCCCAGCATTTCATTTTGAGTTTATTATCATATGTTTAGGTTACGAGTAACCAAAATGTAATAACGGCAATGAGATATCGTTTGATTGTTCCTATTATTAAATAATTAAATAAAAAACAAAAAAATAATTTAATTATTTATTTAAATATTTTATTAAGTGTTATTCGATGTAAAATACCTTTTTCCTGAAAAAATTCTATCGCTTTTTCTTTTGTATTTATTTGACGAATTAAATCGAACAAAGACATGTTGCGTATAATAATATTTTTTAAAATTTAATTATTGAATAATAGGAACAATTCAAACGATCTCTCATTGAAATGTTATTACGTTTGGGAAGGTTACTCGTATCCTATACATATGATAACAAACTCAATATGAAATGTGGGGAACAAGTGCAAATGACCCCCGTTTTTTATCAAGGATTTTTCTTCTTTCTCGCTAGTATTTGATAAACCGTTTCAGGGGGGTCTCTAACTAATCAAGTTCCAGCAGTAGAACGCTAACAATTAGAGGTGGGCAAAGTAGTTCCTTTTGAGGTAGTTCATTCTAATGAACTAGTTCAAATGAACTACATAGTTCTTTTGAAAAATGGGGAAAGGTTATTCTCTTGCATTTACTGAGAAACTCTAAATCCCTGTTATAAGTAATATTAACTTCTGTTTACCTTCTAATATTAAAATGAGAAATAAGGAAATAATGAACTGGAAATAAGAAAATATCGAAATATAAGACACTAAATCAATTTTGAATTAATATTAATTTAATCAACAATTAATATACTACTGAACCACCAGTAAAGTTAATTCCTGATGAACTTTCTGTCAGAGAAGTGAAAATAACAAATTATAAATATGAAAAAGACAGAATCCTTAAGTATTTATTTGGCATAACTCCTATTTATTTAACATTTGTAGCTATATGTTTCGGAGACAATGTTCCATCATCAGGCTTCTAATTTTTTTAAAAAACACATCAATCTATAACATTTTACCAATAGTTCTACAATTATATAGTAATGTGTCATTTACCTCTTAATCTGTGATTATTTTCACATTGTCAATTCTCCATGTTATAAGCCATTATATAATTATAAGACAGAATCCTAGTTGAAAGTGATGATGTTAATTTCTGCTATATTTTCTCATGGAAAGTGGAAATAAGAAAACATAAAAAACCTGTGATATACTTTCTCACATTTATTTATAAACTGATATGTTTTATTGAATTAATTATACAATCTGTCTCACTTTAGGACAAAAAGTAATATGGATGACAAAGAATCCATTCACAAAATATGTATACTGAAATTTTATCACTGAAATTGAAACAAATAAAAATTTTTTCCGACCCCCACTCCCTCCCCTGAAACCCCATAAGAAGAAAGACGTGTTTTTGTGATATTTGATTTTTTTTCGAAAATTCAAATAAGTTTTTAAGCGGTCCCAACGCAAGTAAAATTTTGTTTGGGATGTGTAGATGTTCCCTGATTTTTTTCAGATTTTATCTTGATGTAAAATTGAATGAAACATAGCTTAATATCCAAACAAAAACGTAAAAATCGGGATTTTTCAGTAAAAACTCAGTGGTATTTCGGTGCAGACTCAATGAAAAAAAACGGCCTAAATAGCATTGAAAGATTCACTCTTTCTCTTCAATATGGCGCCGATAAACTTGAATTTGGTTGCTTGTAGTCCACGACAAATCGATTTTAGTAAAAAGTAAATTTTAAATTATCCAATTTAGGCCTACAGAATAAGTCAATATTTAATTAAATATATGAAAAATAGTTCATATAGGGGTTTTCGAGGTCGCTGATCACGAATTTGATACATTTATAATTAGAAACACAATTTTGCATTTGACAGCTGTCAATTGTCAAAATATATTTTTGACATCAAATTCGTGATCAGCGATTTTGTATATCCATATTTTGTGAATGGATTCTTTGTCATCCATAGTACTTATTGTCCTAAAGTGTAACAGATTGTATAATGTAAATAAGTGAAACAGAAGTTAACAAAATGAGTTTCATAAAGGATCAAGTGTTTTATCAATTTATGTTTTCTTATTTTCTCTTATCTAATGAGTAAAAGTGTTACAAAATTTAAGAACATTAATTTGTACATGGTTTTTGGTGTTTTATGTATTTTTATTTGTTGTATCAATTTAAGTTAAGTTGTATAATTATTTCAATAAAACATATCGATCTAAAAATAAATATGAGAAAGTATATCATAGGTTTCATATTTTCTTATTTCCACTTTCCTTGAGAAAACATAGCAGAAATTAACATCATAACTTTCAACAAGGATTCTTTCTTATATTATATAATCCCTTATAACATGGAGAATGGACAAAGTGAAAATAATCACTGATTAATCCTAAACTCTTCATGGGAACTCCAGTTCCCATGGTTTTCTCACTCCGATTGTGACGTAATTTTCGATATTTTGCCCTCCCCAACTGTTTTACGAGTTTGAGTAAATCCTAGTCTGCCATGTTTGCACCATTGGGTCATCGACGCCTGATAAGAAGCTACCTAGTTCATTTAGTTCAGTAGTTCCTGAACGGACGGATCCCTGTCCGAGTGGTGGGGCAAATGAACTATAGTTCACCAAAACAGAGAGCGCCCTTTATAGTTCATTTTCATGAACTAGTTCGTTCACGTACAACTCATCTCTACTAACAATTAATCATTTCATCGACCTTTGTATTCATTTCCACTATTGACATTTCTTGGTGAAATCGTTGTCCGTGTTCGTCACTTGCATCACCGCATTAAATATGGAAAAATCAAGATGGGACTGAAGAAAATGAAGTTTAAGGAACATATTGATTGCCATTCAGCTGCTGATGCTTTTGTGGGTGTTTGTTCACAAATTCAACATAATTTTCATTTCTTTTATTGCTTTAAAAAACCATGCCTTATAGACTCCCACGTTTCTTTTTTAAAGCCCAGCAAAACCGAATTAAAGTTTTGCTCTACTTTGAAAGCCAATAATAATCAGTGTATCAAATACTATAGGTATAGTACATTTTTACGTAAAGGGCAATTTTTATGTAGACCAGGGTTATTATTGGACCTAAGAAATTACGAACATTTTCAAGTTCAAGCAGGGTCTGGAGCCTGGGGTCAGCCCCCTCTCTAGGCCTCCGGCGGGACCATAAACAAAATAACCAACCCAGGTGGTTACTTTCGGTGGCGTTCTGAGACTGTCATCCCAAGGGTCTCGGCCAATACTAGTATATGTTTAATGTATATATGTTGATTGGTATAATTGAACTGTCCAGTTAAATTTTATTGATTCTTCTTTCATTAATTAAAAAAGATACCAATATTTTGGGGCCAGGGGTGGACCCCCCCCCCCCCTACGCTACGCTTCTGCTCCCAAGTTTACAATAATAGTACTGGTAAATAAACAGTAAGAAACACTTAGGCAGGTTAAACCGTAGTAAGCAGGTTCAAAATGTTGAAAATATGCTTCTTAGTTTTTTTTTATCAGAAATTTATTTCAAAGTACTGTGTGAAACATATTTAAAAAATAACTAGTAGTCTAATCAGTGTGTTGCTAATGCTAATTGAATTTTGTTTCAGCCAGGGTCGCAGACAGAAGAGGCAAAATCCCCGGGGCCCAAGCTAAGGTAACCATTGTCCAATAGGTATAGGAATATACCAATAGGAAGAGGTAGGAGTTAGGGTGCCTGCAATGCATTTTCCCCGGGACATTGTTTGGCTCTACTACTTTTAACTTAAAATTAAAGATTCTTTTGTTTAGAGGTCTTATTAACAAAAGTAAAAAAAGAGAAGAGCTCTTGATAATCACATACACCGATTACATCGGTCTGCAGGAAATAATATCCTCCTTCTATCAGAGAAAAGAAAATACGAAGAGTTCAAGGTGCAAAATATACATCTAACTTTTTTTTTTTTACAATCACCTATACATTATTAATTAATGTTTAATTTTTTTTTTTTTATATTTGATGAAAATTAATAATTTTTTGTTTCTTTCTAATATTAAAACTGTTTCATTTAATATGATATATACATTTCTTGATCAAACGTAACAAAAATGGTTCGATTTGATAGAAAGAGGGAAAAGCGACAAACGCGACTGTTGGTTTTACACCAATTTCAAGTTTCGCGACTTCCTCGGGCTCAGGGCGTAAACAAGTTGTAAAGTGATTGTTTATATTTTAAAGCAAAAATTTAAATATATTCCCATGCATCAAGCGAAATAATCAAGTTTTCGTAATTTTCTCAAAAAGTGGGGTACGATTTTTTTAATGGTTTGAGGCTACCTAACAGCGAGCAACAGGAAGGGAGAAGGTCCAAAACTTGTATTTATAATTGAGAATACAAACACAACACTAATAGAGCGAGAGCCCGTGAACCCCAGACCGTTATTTTATAAAAGATGAAAATTTGTCAGTGCATGCTCCCAATAGAGGTACGAACGATGGGCCATGAATGAAGTTCGGGTTATCGTGGCCTTGGCAGGTAAACGGTGCTAAAGGTGTGTAAAATACCAGTCTACTATCGTCAATTATAAAGCGTGATTTTTTGATATTTCCTTCAGAAATGTACTTACGTTATAGTATAAAAGCTGATTTTTGTATATATTACTCGGGCAATAATTAGATGATGTTTCCTCATCAGCCAGACACTTACCATCGTGGCAACCCCTTGCCAGACACCCTTAATGCTCATTTATTTGTAATTGTACTTACGTTATAGTATAAAAGCTGATCTTTATATATATTACTTGGGTAATAATTAGATGATGTTTCCTCATCAGCCAGACCGTTCTGACAGTTCCAACACCTTGCCAGACAAGCATGTAGGGTAGTAGCGAGCGCGAGGCAAGATACATATGGCTGGGTGGGAGTGAGATAGTGAGTGATGTCTGTCGCGATCCTTCAGCACGCTCTTGTATTTTACTGCACATGTATTGTTTATTACTCCGTTGTTTTATTGAGACTTATATAAATACCTGTACTTTTTAATAAATCTTTATTTTCAAATATTTTCCTTTTTAGCTTACTATCATTTAGTGAGACCAAGATAGGAGCCCTTTCCAAGCCTGTAACAATTGTTCACAGTGTAGGCTGCTGGGATTTCTAAATTAATACTACCAAATATAGTTATTTTATCCAATGCATTTCGTTCTAACTTTAAGGAGTATCATGCATTCAGAAATTTCTACAAAGCTGTCGTTTCAAAAATACGATTTATTCTTCTAGTCGGTATTTTTTTTTTCTAACTGTTCGGGTATTTTCTTAACTACATCTAATTCTTTAATTGAATATCCCATGAGTTCGTTATTCGCTTTCAACTGCAAACTGTCTCAGGTATTATAACTACTTCAAACCATTATACATTATTTTTAACTACTTTCAATCCCATTAACTTTTATACGTTTTTACAGAAACTGACGAAGAAAAAGACCAAGATATCGAATGGAGTAACAGTGACGAAGATAATATTGATTAGAATGAATGAAATGATATTTAATTTTTATAATATAATATATAATGTCATTTATCTATTTTTCATCATTTATAATAATATCAACTTGAAACGTCATTAATATTTTTTTTCAATAAATTGTTGAGTATTATCTCATTTAATTTTTTTATAACTTTTACCTTTACCTTTGCTACTATTGCTATATAATTATGTATACTTAAAAAAAATATAAGATTATTTTAGCCGATTTAAACACGCACTGAGTAATAAACAATACATGTGCAGTAAAATACAAGAGCGTGGTGAAGGATCGCGGCAGACATCACTCACTATCTCAATCCCACCCAGCCATATGTATTTTGCCTCGCGCTCGCTACTAAAGCTACCCTACATGCTTGTCTGGCAAGGGGTTGGAACTGTCAGAACGGTCTTGCTGATGATATAAAACATCATCTAAAATTAATTTGTACCTAAGTATTACACATAATGATCAGGGGAATAATACTATAACGTAAGTACAATTACAAATAAATGAGCATCAAGGGTATCTGGCAAGGGGTTGCCACGATGGTATGTGTCTGGCAGGGGGTTGCCACGATGGTAAGTGTCTGGCTGATGAGGTAAGTGTCTGGCTGTAGTTTTGATATAAAAATCAAAACTACATGACCTTTTGAGGACCATAATGTACAATTGAAGCATAGAATTCCAAAACCAGATAACATTTTTTTTTAAAAATTAATATGAATTTTTCGGTCTTTTGGCTGGGGGTCTATACTTTTCTGGTGTACCGATTTTTCACATTCTACAATGTGTGACATTTGTTCACCCTCAAAAGTGTAACATTTTGACAAGCTCTAGCCCTGTTGGTGTTGTTCAAATAAAAATTTGAGTTTCTTTATCAGAAATTTAATGGAAAATATTTTTTATTATATAACATTTGTCACACTTGTTGCTACAACCTACAGTTTCGGAGGTGTATTGATTTGAAAGAAAAAAATCATGTTTGCAACCCTTACATTCTCATTACTTTTTTTATTTTGAAAAATTATTAATAGCTAATTTATTAGTTTATTTTAAGTTAATTATTAATTTAATGTAACTGATTGTGAGTTACAGTACACATTTTAAAATTTTGAATATAACAAAACAAGAAAATAAAGGGCTTAAAAAAATTATTAATTGAAGTCCTTTGGTCATTTTAATTCTAAATTGCAAATTCGGGAAAAACAGTAGATAATAGGTCCATCCATCCTCACATCAACGAACTATTGTTTCTCCCAGTCAGGATGAAATTGAGTTAGTTTTTCATAGATGGTTACTAAAGGTAAAGGGCAGACTGGATTAGGCAGGGGAATTATTTTTTGTATGACTGTTTTCAATGTGATTTAACTTATTTTTTGAGATAATCTTTCACCTAAAGATACTGTAGTAGAAAAACTATTGAATAAAAAAAAAAATCTGGATATTGGACTTTGAATTCCAGGTTTCAATAGTACTTGACTAATTAGAAGTGAATTTACATTATATTCTCATCAAAAAGCAATAACTATTATAAGTAATTATTAACACACTTATCCATGTTACTTTGGGTTTCTTTTTGATGAATGAAATAAAATTAATATATAAATAAAAGGGTCTAGAGCTGATATACCCTCATATAGTTTAAAAATAAATAAACATCAGAATTCCGTATGAAATGGATATTACTAACTGGTATTTTACCCGACTCCATCCAAACAGCCAGACCTACAGTACAAGATATCTTTCCAGCACTTTCACTTCCAGTTTTAAATTCATCCATATGTGTTTCCCATAAACTTCCTGTTGGAAACTTTTTTGTTTTAAAACAAAATTTTTATTTTACCCTCCCATATAACACAACTCCTTAAAGAGTAAATTTATCCTGCATGGACTCCACTGAAATGGTCTGACCACACCTACTAATATTCCTCATAAACATTTCAAAACAAATTATTTCACAGCAAATTTAGGGAACACAAAATATACAATTAAGTTGACATAACTAATTAGCCTTCCCTGGAAGAAAAACTTAACTTTAACTATAATACTGAACAACTATACTTGAAACTTAAAGTATAGGAAACTATAATTAATAATTTAATAATCATCCTCAACTGAAGACCATTAGAACTAAAAATACAGAAAAGAAAGTAACCCAATATCATTCAAAACCAATCAATGACTTCCAACATCTTCGAATATAGATGAACACATATTCAATTATCTATTATGTTTGTTTTTGGGGCTTAACGTCCTTATGTACTCCAACTAGAGCAGGAAGGACGGGTTATCCTACAGGTTACAAACCTATTCTAGCCAGGGCAGGAAAGTCAAGATTCATTTGTGGGTTCACCACAAAATAAATTTTAACCTGCCCAGCTGGGATTCAAACCCACAACCTTCAGTACTGGGCGTGCAGAGACCCAAGCCTCAAATCATTGGCCATTGAGTCCTACACTTACCTGTTTTATTAAAAAAAATAAAAAATAACTAGGATGGAATTAAACTAAATTAACTTCAACAAAAAATAACACATATGAAGCTCATCCATTCATGCTCTTTTCCAGAGTTACATCACTATGCATGGCATTGGCAAGAACATATAGATTATTTTGATGTGAAAAATCGTATTTCTGGCATTTAAATCATCTAGTCCTGCTTTGGCTCATATCTATAAATATAATCGCAGACATAGAGAGGAGTTTATTATGCCCTTATCTATACTATTATATAAAAGGACAACGCATTTTTTGTTTGTGATCATTAACCGCGAAAACTACTGAACCATTCTGTTTCAAATATTAACTACATAATCTTCATAGTTCAAGGAAAGTTTAGCAATAATAAAATTTACATATTTTCTATTGAATGGATGTTAAAAAAACGATAAATATGTGATGCGCAGTGAAGTTTGAAAATTGACCAATAGGTGGCGAGCGCCATACAAGAGTGGTTACAAATATATGTTAATATATAGAGCTAGAAATTTATAATAAAATTTGCTTAGTTCAATTATATTGTTATAAAAAAAATATAAATATGTGGTGTGACGTGTGGATCTCAGTGAAGTAAAAATATAACAATATGTGGCTAGCACCATTCTGCAACAGAGTTTAAGTAAAACTATTGAACCCATCTGAACCAAATGTTAACTACACCATCTTCATAGTACTAGGAAAGTTTAAAATAGTTAAGCTTTCTATAATAATAATTTAAATATACAGTATTAAGTGACAGAAACGAGGTTTGTCACACTGTCATAAACTTTTAAGGTTAGAAATTAAAATCCAACCAGATGAAATCGATAAAATTATTTCTGCCAAATACAAATTATAACAAAATTAAAGCGTCAATCCTTTGCTTTTTATTGTGTAAAAATATGATCGATGGGCGTACTAAAGGTGCACTAACCACACTACACACTAACCATAGTGCACTAAGCAAGCACTGATAATGCAGTTCATTAACCGCAAGAGTTTCTTAAAAGTCCCTGTCCATCTTGATTACCAACTCATATATTAAAATTAAAGATTAGATGCCCAATTATACTTTCGTGTAATCATTAAACAACTAATCAGTGCAATTTTAACCCGGTTAAAAATTACTGCTAGGCATAAATATATCATTGACGAAACATTGCTCAATTGCATACTTCAAAAGAACAATATTATCAATAAAAAATTAAAACTTAAATTATAAGTAAAATTTATCTTAGGTCTTTACTTATGAGAGCGGGCAAAGCTGCGAAGGGGGTGCTAGTTACTTTATAAAGCAAACTGTTTGTAATATTATGAGGAACCAAAAATGTTAACTGGGACAGTAAGGTAAAATGTTTGAAAGAATAAAAATGTTTTTAAGTTATGTACAAAATGCATTTTATTAAAAAAATAAACAAAACTGAAAAAAAAAAAGAAGTTAAAAATACAAACTTCACAATTTTAATGAAGAAATCTTGTGTAACAGCAGCTGATTTTTGAGAACATAGTCGAAAATATATACATGAATGCACATATTTTTTTCAATTTTATTCAAAATATTAAAACCATGTTAAAAATAAATAAAACAAAAAAACAAAAGCTCATTTTATAGAAATGTTCTTTAATGTTTTAGAGGTTATCTTTCCTTTTCCAGTGACCAAAATGTTACCTTGCCAAGCAGCCTCACAATTGGAAGTTGTTTTGAAATCCACCTGAAATCGAATTGTGTAAATTAACTAAGTATAAAACTTAATTAAATTGAAACAAACTGGCTCCTTTAATAATGTATAATGTGATTTTTGTTTGTTTTTTGGAAATGATGCTCATATATACTACAACTAGGGGAGGAAGCACTGGATGTGGTTTTTTGAACAAACACATATTTGTTAAAACAAATATTTATGAAAACATTTTAGAACATCTTAATCCTATAAGCATACACACCAGTGCTGCTGATAACTCAAAGAAATATTACAAACATCTAAGCTTGAAAAAATCTGTTTGTTTTTTTTTTAAATTACCTGCCAATTCTTTAACTAAAACCAGTTTTTGGTTATTTACTTTTTAAAGTGTAATCTATCTGTTTCCAAATTAATAACTATTTACTATTACTATCTGCTATTACGACCCACTAGTTCAGTCTTAGCCTGCACAAGCATATACCACCAGTTAGCTTTATTCTGTGTTGCTTCCATCCAGTTTCTGAAACTAGGCAAAGATCTAGCATGAGCAGCCACACAGTCTTCCCAATGGAGCCATAGTACCAGGACCCATGGTTGCTCAACTCACCTGGTACCAGAAACTTGTTCTGCCAGAATTTCAGATGGTACTTCAATAACTATTAATATCTTTTATTTTAAATTAATGTATACAAACAATGAAATTTCACACTTGATGTTAAAATAAGTAGATATTAAATTAAGGACCAAGAGCAGATAATTATTGGTCATGAGTATTCACATTTGACTTCTAATGAAGAGATTGTTACCGACGATGCTTGCTTCTGTATACATACATGTGTACATTTTGTGGTGTTGGCTGCAGTAGTGGCAGAGTTTACAATGACAGAAAAGTATTTTTTCTCTTAAAATCCTTTGTCAAAATCTGGGCTTCATATAATACTAAATTTTTTAGTATTTTAAATTTTAGATTAAGATGCATCCATGACATCATACAATCGCAATATTCACCATTACAGTATATTCTTATATCAATCATAATTAAAATAATTTATTCCTGCTCCTCCCACAGAGAAATAAATTTGATTGAGAGACGGAATGATGCTCTTGGGAATAGACAAAAGACTAGAAACTGGAATATGAAGGATATAATAAGGTCAAACTTCTGGAGGTGTAAAGAGTTTTGCGAGGTGGACATTCCAGGTATTAGTCTGGAGAGAATTTTAATATTTGTTTCAGTTATCTGCTGATGCAAATAACAATGTCATTATGAACAAATAAAATCACTGATTACTAAACCTTGTTTGTGTTTGAAGCAATAGATTTGTGAAGAGTTTATTTAGCTAAATAATCTAATCACAAAGACATTCAATTTCATATTATAAAGCACCAAACACTAAATTGTATTTTTTTAAATGAAAAAGTAATTTTATTTAATCTAACCTGTAACTTCTCCCATATTTTCTTTTTTGGGTTTAAGATTGGATCTGGTGGTGAATCAACACTGTTTTCATAATTTTCAAAATAAGCTCGATCTCCAGGACTAGAATCAGCAGGAGGATCCAAAACTTCAACTTTCTTACCATGCTCATCTTCACTGAAGAAAAAAAACATGGTTAAATCACCCATCTTATAGTTCTGACCACCAGCATTAATATTAACAATAATTACTTACTGAGAGGCACATAAAACCATACCACAAGATTCTATTCCTCTCATTTTAGCTGGTTTCAGATTACATAATACAACTACAAGTCTATTCAACATTTCATTTTCAGGAACATGTTGGACAAGCCCACTAACAATTGTTCTAGGAGTTGATTCGCCTAAAATTAAAATAAAAATATACAGATTTTATATATATTTTCAACTTAAACATAATTTGAAAGCAATGTTATAAACAACAATCAGTCTGTGGTTGCAATGACCAAAATTGGTGGCCGCATATGGTCACAGCATAACAATTAGAATTCCTGTACATTTGAATCATTTACACAGTGCACACTATGGTAACAGTGACCTTACATTGTCACTATTATCTCATGAGTTCCTTCTATATATCTGTACCATTTGGGAAAAACTAGGTAAGTCCAAAATCATAGGTTTTCAGGGCAGTGCTTGGACATTCGAAATTTCGATTTAAAAAAAATTTTTTTACACAATGTGAAAGATGCCAAGCATTTATCTTATTTTGGACAAAAATCAACTTATCTATTTAGTTTTTCCAAAATATAAAGATTGAAGAGTGTTTATTTCAATCAGTTCATTATCTTCTCTATTTATAACTTTCTTCCATTTTGTATTGATTTAGCTCTTTACACACAAAGGTGTGTGATAGTGCCAAAATGCTCTAAGGGATGTCTGATGGATTTATTGTTACAATATCAATCCTCTGTTAATCATTTAGTAATTGTTTTACTTTTTCTATAATTAATTTTGGGGGAACTATTACAGGTTGGAGTAATTGGTTTTATTACTATTATTAGTGTTTTATAACCACTAAAATGTTGTTTAACAGTAAAAAATAAAAGGAAAACATTAATATATGTGTAATTTAAAATAAGATAAAAAGAGTTGTTAAAAGAAGGTAAACTGAAAGTAAACAGAAGGGTATTCATTATAACCTTGGTTAAGAGGGCGTGGTCATTAAATCAGAAGGAATGGTGATGGTGGTAACTGCGTAATATCCCTCAACCACCTAATTTTGGAATTCGCACAATAAATGCATTTGAATTTCAAAATTCTTGATTGTTCAAGTTTCTTATAAATCTGAACCATGTTAACATTTTTTTATTTAATAACTTCACACCTGTCACCATAATGACAACTAATGAATGTGGTGGGATACAAAATGATAAAAGGTTAACAATGAGATGTGAGGCATAGAGTACCTTTTGGTACCTCTCTTACTGTCAAGTTTTTATTTATTTATAACTATGTAAGGTATAAGCACTTTGTTTCAATAAAATTTAATTATGATAATTTTTCATCATTACTATATTTTATTTTCCCACATGAATTTCGATAATAGTTTTTTAACAGTTTGAAGGGATCGAATTCAGCCACAATTCATATCAAACTATTGAGAACCTATTGTATCTCAAGGGATAGCATGGAAATATAATATGATTAATGATTTACCTAAATCTATTTTTTCAACATATAAAGCATCTGCATCAGGGTGACGAGAAATTTCTACTATTTTTCCAATTCGAATATCCAACTTTTGAGGGCCAATATCATTTTCTCCTCCAGCAACATTTGTCTCTATAACATGACATTAATTAAAATAAATAGGATGTAACAATATTATAAACCCTCTTACAATCAGAAAATTATGATTTATAAAATTAAACAATGAGTTATCGCACTAATAAATAACTATAATACTATAGTAGTTATAGTATATTATAGTACTATAGTATACTATAGTAGTATATACTATATGTATATACTATAATACTGATGTTCTTGTAATAGATCTTTAATTTGAGTTTATTAGTTAATAACTCATATTTATTTTAATATGAGTTATTACTCCTATTAAAATAAATATGAGCTATTAACTAATAAACTCGAATTAAAGATCTATTACAAGAACATCAGACTATAGTGAATGTAAATGTAGAGAACAAATATGAAATATTGAAGTATAAAATAAGGAGATCAAATTCAAAAGCATCCCATTATAATGAATTTGACTAAATTTCACTTAAATAAATGAAGGAAGCAAATACTTTAACTTCTTTATTATCAGATAAATCCTTATCAAATAATAACAGAGCTGGCTGAATAGATAAGGAAACTAATTGTCTTCTTATTAAAGAAGAAAGAGAAGGGAGTGAAACAGAGGGGATGTTTTGGAATCAAAATAGAACTAATGAGGTACTACCATCAGAGAGAAATATGAACTCTCTTACATTTTTAAAGTATATAATAGATACTTATTATTAAATTTTAATTAATTAAAGCTTATTATAAAAGTAAATAACTGATATTGCCTACATTAATACTTCATACAGATAATAAAAAAAATAATGCGGAAACTTAACTGTTTTTACTAGGAGCAGGATAGGCATTAGCAGCAAGTTTCTTCAATTCAGGAGAATCAAATGCTTTCCTAATAGGTTCAAGTAACCTATTAATATGCACTTCTACAGCTGATTTCAAATCAGCAGGATGCAGCTTTTGTTCAGCGAAATAAAGTTCAAGGTCATCATAGTTGTGAAATTCAACGGTCCCACCGTTAGCTTCATCACGTTGAATAATAAACTCTAAAATAAGTACAAAGATAAATATTTTAAAAAGATTTTGTACTTAAAAAAATATAGAACTAGCAGTTAATTCAAATTGAATACAGAATTAATTATTAATTTTAAACATTAGTGACTTAAGATTCTAAAAATAATAAAGACATCAGAACAGTCATGACTATTATGGATTTGAAATGTAAAACATAAAACTCTAAGTCAAAAAGAGAAAGAAAGAAAAAGAAAGAAGGGTAGTAAATAATATGGTAACACTATACTATTTTTTAACAAAAAAACAATGTGCAACAAACAAACTTATAATTTATTTGTGGTTTGGGCAAAACAATCATGGGATGGTGTAAAATTTTCTAGCACAACAGAAAACTTTGATTGCAATAATAATTCATCTCTGAACTACATATAAATGCCTAATATCAAAGCAAAGTTTTCCAAGGAAGATTGAAGGCTAGAAGGTATGAATGTCATAGCCACATTGATCTTAAGTGCAGGGGGCTCGACAGCTGAATGAATTGGGGAGAGGGTCCCAGCGCGATCAGTAACCCATGACCTTAAGGGGTTCGAATTCCACCTTGGCGGGCTAAAATTTATTTTGTGGCAGACCCACGAATGAATCTTGCCCTTCCCACCCTGGCTAGAATAGGTTGGTAACCTGTCCTTCCTGCCCTAGTTGGAGTACATAAGGACGTTAAGCCCAGAAAAACAAGTACAAAGAGGAAGAGAAATAATAAAATATAAATAAATGGATACATAATTACGTCATGTCAGAGACAGTATCGTAAGAGGACAATTATTGTTAATAAATATCGTCACATACACAATTTAGGCACCCCCAAAAAGTAATGCATGTCACTGACACAGAGGAAGAGAAGTGGTACTCTTGAAGAGAGAGGGAAACCCATTGAAGTGGGGAACAGGAGCTGGGATGAAGAGGAGAGTCACAAGTGAGGCCCGAAAGAGTGGACCTGAACAGCAGTGGCTAGAGACAATGGATCTGATGTATAAGCAATGAGTATATAAATGTGGGAATTTATAAACTCCACATTTATTTATAAAACCCTCATTTATAAATGAGTAATAAAAATGTGGGAAACCCGTTTTTGGTAGTTGGGAACTGTAGATTATTTTTTGAAGATAAATAAACAACGTAAATCGTTTCCATTGTATTTACTCATATCACAATCCCTGTGTCACATAATTATTAATGAGCTGATAAAATTTGTGAAGGAAGGTGACAAAATAACCCAGATGGGCTAAGGGCCATCCACATAACAAAATCTGCTTCAAAATCTTTTAAGAAAAGACTGAAATCCATTGAGATCTGAAAGTGTAAATTATGAGGATTTTTCTCAATGATTAAAGCAGAAGACATCCTTGTAAACTGGAAAAGAGTGGAAGATACGATTAGTCAACATATAAGACATTTAATAAAGAAAAAAGAATATCTGAAGTAAAAAAGTTTGTGCAAAACAATTGGACTAATCACTTAAATGAGGCCATGAGATATGATATATTTTGGAGGCTACACAAATGTAACAAGGGTGGATAGGAACCAGTGAATGACACAGTCAAATTCATGAAACTAGAGCAATCTCTTGCTTTCTATATTAAACTATTGGAGATTCAGGAAAGATGAGAGAAACTCCATGTGTCATAAGTACCCCATCTCATTATTACAGTTGGTCTTAATTTTAAATTTACTAGGGAGAATTTCCCTTTAATTATTCATGGGTTGGAGTAATATTTTTTCACTTAATCGTGATAAAAAATAATTTCCAAGCATTTGTAGTTGGCTGTGATGGTAGGCATAGGCTGCAAATGTTATATTAATTAAACTAGGAAAAAATTGGTTTAATTGAAAAAAAATAATAAATGTATTTTAATGATTTATGTAACAGTAATGTTTCTTAAAACAATTCTATAGTTGAATTTCATACCAGCTGAAATAATTTTTAAGCTGTCATAATTAAAATCTAAATTAATAATTATTTCATGATGTTTACATACAAATCTTAAATAAATATAGCGTATATTAAGAAAGAGAATAAAAAAAAAAGACTAAATAAATTAAACTGCATTAACTCAAATTAACAGTTATAAGACTATAAAAGCCCTTATGACAAACAAATTGCTCATTAAATTTTAACTTAATATTTTTATTCATAATTTTTAATATGCTTATTTTACGGTTAAAACACACTAGTAATATAAACTTCAGTTTCTTTACTATACTGTAAAATATATATAGTACTTTAAATGACATACTTTCCTCTGGTTTAAGAAGGCTGAAAATAACATGTTTTGTAAATGCCAAAACCCCATTATTTTCAATGTTTCCTGGTTCACAAAATGCTTTCTTAAGTTTTTTTTTAACTGCAGCTGGAGGGTCCAACAAATCAATCTTACTGTCTTCTTCTGAAGATGACATTTTACTTCCTGTGAGTCCAGGAACTGAGGACAGAAATGAAATATATGCAAAAATAATAAGTATATCAGTAATGAGAATGTACATAATCAATAGGTTGTATGTATTGTGTATTTCAACATAGAAAATCAGATATGAAAACAGGTAGGAAAAAGGAATCATAAGTTTTGTAAGTTCAGCAATGTGTAATAGTTCACAAGGACCACAAACAATATTGCTTAAAAGAACACCAACATTTTATACATCAGGCTACCTTGCCTTGCTTTCTGATATAAAAAACATAATCATGAATAATATAGGTCTACTAATTGTATTTATACAGAGTGTCCCGACTTTAAATGGCAAAACTTCAGGAACTTATAGGGGACCGAAAAACGAAGACAAAAATTCCTTTAGAGATTTGCTCGTTTTTGCTTAGTTTTAGAGAAAATCGCAAAAAAAAGAAACACAACAAAAATGTTACAAGTAGTGATTATCACCTTTCAAAGTTTGTTAGGCTAGGCAGTGAGATATGTAAACACTTAATGTTATCCTTTACATTCTTTTATTTGTTTACATTTTGGCTTCCTTCTAGGATTATAATTCCTAAATCAGTCTTCAGTCAGTTACTCAGATATTTTTGTGTTAATAGCATCAGCCATAATGCCGCATACATATTCTAATTTCGCTACCCATAACATCTTCAAAAAGTTCACAATTTATTACCTCAAGATTATGTCAAGATATTTTTTACCTGGAACATTGAATTGTATCACATTTATTTTTTGGAGAACGACTTATCTAATTATTTAGATGACATTCCCTTACAGCAGTGGATTGAAATGTGGTTCCAACTCGATGGATGTCCAGCTCATTATAGCAGAGTTGCTCGAGCTTGGCTGGATTTCAATTATCCACAACAATGGATTGGACGTGGAGGAGTAGTACTTTGGCCACCCAGAGCACCTGATATGACACCCATAGATTTCTTCGTATGGGGAACCTTGAAGCAGAAAGTTTATTCGTTGTCAATCAACTCAAAAGAGCAACTAAGAGACCGAATCATAGATGCAGTGCACTAAATATCATCAGAACAATGTTTAGCTGCAATTTATCAAGTGAGTGCTAGATGTAATGCTTGCATTGGTGCAAGAGGACAACATTTTGAGCAATATTTACATTAAAAAGAACATAACATAAAAATAAATGTAAATAAATAAGTATAAAAATGAAAACTTGTTTTGTTTCTATTTTTGTGATTTTCTCTAAACTAAGCAAAAACAAGCAAATCTCTAAAGGACTTTTTGTCTTAGTTTTTCGGTCCCCTATAAGTTCCTGAAGTTTTGCCATTTAAATTCGAGACACCCTGTAGATATACAAATAAGATTAAATTATAAAACACTATTTTATCTTATTATTATTGACACTATATTATACTGTTATTATTATTGATACTATATTATACTGTTATTATTATTGACACTATATTACCGATACAATATACAGAATAAAATATATTGTAAATAATTATTTTATAAATTAGTAAATAAGTACCCATTGGATTCATGAAATGAATTCTCTTGGCATATCCAAGCTGAGGTAAATATTTTTCAGAGAAAGTAAATATTTTTCTCTGATCAACTCCACCAAACTGAGCATCAACATGTAAGTATTCTTCATCTAGAGCTTGTAAACCTAGAAACATTTTTTTTTTTAATAAGTTTAAAACCGTGAAATTCTCAAAAAAAGTCAACCACAACTACAATCTAAGACACAATGGTAGGGTTAGATAAGGACTGTCAAATTTAAACAGAAGTGAGGAACTATTTAATGTATGTCAACACATATTTCATTTCAAACTTTAATTAGAACAGTCATCCTACCAAGAAAAATATAAATATAAGTACAATGGAACATTATCAGAGCACAACATTCCATTAAAAAAAAATAAATCTATACACTTTGAAATTTTTTTTACAAACATACAAGAGGGTATAAATAAAAATAAATAAATCCATTACCATTCATGATACACGAAATGCAATTCATACGTAAAAATATTATACTACTGACCTTACCTGGATAGAGCAAACCAGATAACAAAGGATGTTCAACTTGTTTAACTACTTCAGCACCAGCTTTTTTTGCATCATGCTCAGTTACTATTGAGCTTAAACGATAAACATCTAATGTGTACTCCCTAAAAAATATATTTTCTCAGTAATTTCCTGACTTATGATAACCTAAATATCAAAATGCTTTTAGAAGTATTAAAAAAAAAAAAATTATTAATTTATTAGATAATTGATTTATTTTTTTTTTCATTCAGTTGTTTTTATATTTGGGTACAAACAGAGAATACTAGAATAGTCAGCCAGGGTAGGTTCTTTTTAATGGCTCTTAAAAGTATAGAAACGTAAACTAACAAGTACTCATGTTAAAGTTATAATAAACCATAATGTGATGTTTATTATTAAAATCCGGGTTTGAAATCAGTAATTATTTTTTCCAAAAAATCATATAATAATTATTATATTTGATATTTAATTTAAAAATCATTCCTGATTTATAAATAAAAATTTCAATTGATTTTTGATGTTATTGATTTGATTAAAAATTATGATCACTCATTGAGTGATACGGTATTGCATAAATAATAATGATGAAATTTCGTTAAAAAAAATATACACACAAATTGATCAATATGTTTTTATACTAAATACTCAAAATACATCTTGGAGATAATTCAAAAAATTTAACTTTCTGATTTAGAAAGGAATTACCCAAAAATTACTATTATTATTAATTTTAAAAATTCTGATCAAAAATAATGATCAGAATTTTATTTTTATCACTTATGATCAAAAAAAAAAAATCATCAAATGATTTTAAAAATTCCAGATAAAAATCTTGATCGGATTTGATTTTTATTATTATTTTTTTTAATTGTAGATTTCAAACCCTGATTAAAATAATACTTAAAGTACATCATGTTTTGATCAATCAGCACATCTTAATTTTAAAGTATAAAGTGAAAAATTAAAAACTCGTTGACTAGGGGGCTGGCCTTTACTGAAAATGATCGACCAGTTAAGGAGGGGTTTCTATATTTCTTGAGCGACTATAACAAGAAAAAGACAAGAGCTGATATCTGCCTAAAGCAGTAATAAGTATGATGCATATGCACTAAACATAGAAATACAGTAATAAAATAACCTGTACATCTTGAAGTAGGTGGTAACACAGTGCATCTGATCTACATGTTATGGAATTCTATAATTAAATCCTCATTGGCTCTGCAACTCCTCTGACATGCGGCCTTACAGAACCAGATCATATTCTTCAAATGTCGAAATGGACTTACATTTTTCTGCTTTGGACCCAGTCTAGTTTAGTCAGTTTAGCCCTTATTGCATCAAAGGTGAAGCAGTTCATGATCACGTGTTCAGACCAGTCTCCGGAACGTCATAGGTAAACAATGAGAGAGCCTGTGGACAGTGCAACTTAGGGAAGGCCCAGTAGTCTGGGAAGATTCTTTGTATCAGGGACTTCTATTTACATTCTAAACAATACTACCATCCAATCATTCTTTTCTGGCAGATTTTTCTCTGACCAAAAGGGCTCAGGAATCTCATCAATCAAAAGGATTGATTTTTGTTCACTGTTTAGATAAAATATATGCAACTGTTATCAATAAACTCAGAAAGCAATACATACATAAGTGAAACTAAGAACCCATGCAAAACTCAAGATACTTAACAACATACATTATATAACGGATATACATGATGGGAAATACGACTGAAACACAATAAATCTTATCAAATTTCATTTTCACTTAAACACACTACCTGTCCCCTAGCCTTAAATGAAAAAGTACTAACTTCACAAACTAAATAAGTAGGTAACACCAAGGACCAACATTTGATCGAAGGATGGCATGGGGACCAAACACTTCAGTTCAATGTAAAACATTAAATCAATGGCTAGGTTATTTTATGTCCAAAGAAGGTTGGAAAGCAATTGGGTGAGAGATTTCAAGTAAAATAAAATATAATATAATTAACAAGAGTGGAGGTGCCAGAAGGAAGATTTCCTCATCATATGTATCTCATACCATAAACTTTTACTTTCCATTGTCATCACATTTTTTGCTGACAGTAAAGAATCTAATCAATAAAAACAAAATAATAATAATAATAATGTCAGCAACCCATTTATAGTATTTTTAATCTTTTATGTGTTTGTTTTTCAACCTGACTTTCACTAAAAAAAAGAAGTCATTAATATTACTATTTTTTGGGTGACATATTCAGAGAAGGACCCAATACAAATACCGATCAATGATCTTAGAAGCAAAATGTGGTAAGAGAGAACATATTCTTAATCAATCAATTGTTACACCAAAACAGAGGTGATGCACTCAGGATCACACTACCATCAAATTTTAAGGACCACCAATGAACACAGAAAGCAATGATTCTCCCTTTCCCCTTGGGTATTATATAAACAACACTACCCCACGGCATACTTGAGAGAAGAGATATTATATTGTCGTCAAATAGAATTATCATAATAATAAATTCTAAAACACTTTAATGTAAAATAATTAGGGGAACTGTAAATATCACTTAATACAAGTAAACCTACTTTGACAACTGATATTCTGAGCCTCGAACAAATTTCAACTTGTCAAGTGGCACCCCTATAGATGTGAGCATTGCTTTTATTGAATTTTCATAATATGATGTTCTCAGCGCTAGCAAGTCCCATGGAGCTTTCATATTATCAAGATAAGCATGGAGATCAGCAAATAATATAGTTACCTAAAATCAATATTCTTTATACTATAAAGATATCAAACTCAAAGTATATTAAAAGTATATTCAAAATAAACTACCTCACATCCTGCTTTTAAAAAGTCAGCAATTTTTGACATGGGGACAAAATAAGCAATATGAGGTTTACCAGTAGTAGCAGTGCCCCAATAAATCTTTAATTCTCTTTCTTTGAGTATATTCAGTAACCTATCTTCTCCTAAAACTTCCTGAAGATTGCGAGTAATTAAATCTTTTTTCATTTCAGGTGTCAGAGAACTTTCAATCACCATCTAAAATCGACAACATGCTTAAATATATTTGCAAAAGTTACAGTTAAAGTTGTAGATCCATCGAAAAATTAGGAATTACTTTAAATTAAAAATATTATTCCTCAAGGTAGAAACATGAAACTGTGAAATCAATGAAGGTGAAAGCTGTCACAGCTTTTCCAATTCAAATAGTTTTTAAGTCAAATCAGTAAATACACAACGTGTCGTGATTTTCGGTAACGATTAGTTTAATTTCAATGAGACCCCTTTCGCTCAAATAATCCAAAGAGAGAGATTCGTTTTGAAGTAACAAATATATGATTTGTAATTCCCATACATCAGTGACACCTAAACTAAATGAGAATATAATAAGCTATAATACAAGATAATAATAAACCTCAAGAAATAAAATATTTTATTTTAAAAAAAAAAGACAGAAATGGTCTGATTGCAGTCATGTACATTCGTAGCAACTATAAAGAGAAGCTTATTTTTCACGAGAATTCATACTACGTGGAAGAGTTTAACTATTTTACATAAAGATAATTCAAACCTACATCCAGTGTTAAAAACGATAAAAAATTTACGTGAATCTAAACTCTCATATCAATTGATATGTTTCACATCCAGCGTTTAAAATGAATGCAATGTTGAGATTATGAAAAATGTGTTTTTCCTTATTCATACAGTACGCGATATTTTACTTTTGGTATGGCGATTTGTAAAAGGATGAATCCATTTTAATGATAATTTTAAATAATACTATCTGGAGTACCTGTTAAAGCAGTAACATTGAATTATAAAGTTGAATTTATGGAGTTTATTTACAGTAATTTTAAATTAACCAAAATTATTCGATTAAACATACTATTCTTAATCATAATCAGTTAGACTCTCTCAGCACTGTTTAAAGAAATCAATATTCTTGACATCGTATATACGCGAACACTATAAAGTTAAAGTATTCCAGTATAAAAAATAAAAAATCAAACATTGCTCTAAATTAATCTCGTTTTATAGTAAAGGTAATTTAGGCATAGATATAGACGGTATGACTGCCACAGAAGCTTCTTGACTGTTCAAGATTTATAGATTCAGTAGATTGGTAGCACAGCCGCGATATTTAAGTCAATTTTTAAATTTATTAAAATAATCGTAGAAAGTTAAGATTTACACTCCAGATATATATATATATATATATATATATATATATATATATATATATATATATATATATATATATATATATATAAAACAGAAACCATAGAGAGATAGGACACTGCCAATTGACTCATGGCTGCCTAAACTCAAAAGATCTTCACTTCCAGTATAATGCGGTTCTAAAGCTAAGCACAGACTACTCTGACGTTACGTGTTCCCACGTCTTATTAGGCATCGTGGGACCACGTCAGATATAAAGCGGTGTTCACATTGGCCTGACGTATAGCAACTACTTCGTGCCCATTGCGTTTCCCGACAGTTTGTATTGAACCTCCAACCATGACTTTATTCCGTGTTTTTGACATGCTGGAAGAAGAAGAAGAAATGGCTGCTTTGTGTATTGCATCCATTTACTCGTCTAGAGAATGGGTCCATCATAGGATCAACATGGGGCGAGACGAATTCGGGGAGTTCCAAAATTTAATGCCTCAATTAATAGAAGATGAAGAGCGGTTTAAGTGCTATTACAGAATGACAAAAACTATAACCTAATTTAGATCATAAATATCTGTTATAATCATCAGTCTGGTTATATTTGATATTGATTGATACTTTTTCCTATCAATAGGTGCCTTTACACATACACGCTTTCCGTACGGAAAGAGCCTCAAACAGGAAAGCATGTAGGTCAAACTTGTGGAGCCAAAATGTGAGGCCGCGCATTCCGTACGGAAAGCGTGTCGACTTGATGTGTAAACTTCATCTCTATACCCGTTTAATTTGATATTCAAGTTACATACCGATAATTCTATAAGGGTAAAACATTTTTTTTTTCTCCGAGGGTGGCGACAGGGGGGAGGAGGGATCGGAATTCAATTGATTTTCGAAACATTTGATATTTAAGTTACATACCTATATACCAATAATTTTATAAGTGTGAAACACCACTGTATTGATTTATTTTATTTTTTGAAGGGGGCGATGGGAGGGGGGTCAGATTTCAACTGATTTTCTAAAAATTTGGTACTCAAGTTGCATACCTACATACCAATAATTTTATAAGCGTGAAACATCACTTTATCGATTTTTATTTATTTATTTTTTTAATGGAAGTGGGAGAGGGGGGGGATTAAAATTCAAACGATTTTCGTAAAATTTGATCCTCAATTTACATACCTACATACAAACAATTTTATAAGGGTGAAGGATCACTAAATATATTTCTTAATTTGGTGGTGCAGGGATTACCGATTATCTGATATCCAAGCTACATACCTACGTACAAACAAATTTATAAGGACGAAACATCACACTATTCCACAGGGAAAGCCACCTGACTCTTCTGACGCCTTCCCACATCTGACGAAAATCTAAAACTTTTGATATTCTTCCCACGTGTCAGATGGCGTGTGGCGTCAGATTGCCTCATCCCACGTTACGTCAGGTTAATATGAACGTAACCGCCCAAAACCCTGTGTTAGATTTTATATCCCACGCATTATGACGTGGTCCCACGTCACGTCAGAGTAGTCTGTAATCACCTTAAGAGTGAGCCTTATTGTCCTTTATAGTTCTCTGTACAGGATAGTAATGGAATAGATAGTGCATTTAGCGAAAGGTGCGTTACTCTTGTAACTAGGTACCCTAAAGTTCAGCTATGTTCAGAAATGCAAAGGATCTTCCCGGACTACTGGGCTTTCCCTAAGTTGCACAGTCCACAGGCTCTCTCATTGTTTACCTGTGACGTTCCGGAGACTGCTGAACACGTGATCATGAACTGCTTCACCTTTGATACAATAAGGGCTAAACTACTGAGGAAAACTGGTCTCTGGGTCCAAGGGGGAAAAAAGAATGAGCAGGAAACAAGGATAAGTTTTGACAAAGCATCCAAGTACTAATCCTTATTTCCTCTAATTACTAAATTTTGTATCAGATGAAATTATAACTGAAAAATACTCTATAGATCATTCCAAACTCCGTCATGTAACCTAAACTTGTTGGAAAATAATCATTGAGCGTAGCAATTTTGTCATAAATTTCGTTGCAGGATATTATGGTAACTTCGTCACTACGTCAATCAAGATGGAAACATATCTAACAGTTTTTCGGTTAATGTTCATTTCATTTAAATTAGCTACATTATTTTTTTCAATTAATAACCCAATTCTCTTATTTTTCAGGTTAAAAATACACTTTTTCTGTTTGGAACATCTGTGCATTTTTTGTCTCAATTTATTTCCAATTACGATTTATTTTATTTTTTAGTGGTAAATATTTATTATTATATCTTTATGTCAAAATAATTCCTTCCTCATTAAATTGGATATTATTAAAAATACTTTTATCATTAAAATTAAACATATGTTATGGTCTGAGTTACTTAAAATTTGCAATATTTTGTCCTCTCTCTTTCTTTAGTGTACTTTAAGAAAATGGATAGCTATTGTCCTGAGAAGTTTCAATCCTAAGGCTGAGAAATGAAATGCTATTAACTGTCAATGTTCTATTACTTAGTGAGTAAATTATTTTCACTAGAAAGGAAAGTTGAAATTTAGAGTAACACTTGTTTATCAGTTGCAGGAGAAATATTCTGTCAACAGTTTTTAAAGCCAGACAAGACAAATACAATACCAAAAGTGAGTTTATTACATATTTGTATTGAAAAACCTGTTATTATCAGAATGATAGTTTATTTGTTGTTAATTTTTTTCTTCATTTATCTCATTGTTTAAAAAAACAACAAAAAACATACAACTTTTTGTCTTCTGTACTTGTCTTAGATAAATGGGTAATCTATTGCATAATTGATAAATCTTAGAGCTTTTATTCTAAATAAATGTGGTCTTAATCTATACATAGATATATATTAGACCTCCAAAATCCAGAGGCAGCTAACGGATATTTGTTTCACATTTTTCCAATTCCGATGTATTCGATCATCAAATATTTATATATATATATATATTACTCTTACCTTCCCATTTAACTAATTCTGTTTGTAATTTTAGAGTCTCTAATCTAAATAAATGTGCCCTTTAACTATAAATAAACACAAATTAATGGAGTTTTGTATACTATTGGTACTAATGTAATAACTAAAATCAGCAATACAAGTATTTTATTACATCTTTACATTTAGGTATGGGACATAATTTTTATTTTTTTTCTTATTTTAAAGAAAAATTAAAAATGATTTACCGGGATAATAAAATGCCTTTTAGAGTCTAGGTGGAAGTTAGTTATATCAATCAATTTTTGAGCTCTTTAATTCTTGGTGCCTAAATTGAACATCAATTGGTTATCATAAATAATTTTTTTATATTTCACTTTAGTTTTGAATATCTATTACAGTTTAGTAACAAAGAGAACATTTTTAATATATGATTACTCGCTGGTTTGGTTGCACTGTACTCTCTTTGGTATCCAATATAGTCCCTTTGAATGAATCTCCAATATTAGGCAGGTAGATCTTTATTAATTAATAAATTGGAAGAAAGAAATGGTCTAAATTCCTTGGACTAAAAACTAGCACTTGACTATCTCACATTTATTAAGATATATGTCTGTGGAAATAAAATGGACCTCTTGAGAGACTCAAGGTGCTGCTTAGCCCGCAAGAATGATAAGGAACAGAAATTTTCTTCTGAATTGGGAGGTACTGTAGTGGTGCGAATGGTTTATAATAAAACCATAGGAATGGTTACAAACAAACAGATCAAAAATAATTATTATGTTTATATGTAATAGACATTTTAACTGATTTTACCGAGGAGAGCAACACCTGTGCCTGACAGCTCCTTTTCCTCCAGGTTGGTGGTTGGACATAGGGCTAGTCACTCTATCCTGTAAAAATCTTCCTATTACGAAACCTTCATCAGCCTTGGAAAATCTAACTATCTTAAATTTGTAACGACCCAGGTATAACAAAGATGCCAGAAGAATTACAGCAAAAAGACTGGAAAGCGATAGCCCAAGGTAGGCAGAAGAGGAGCAGGCTGGTTTAGGCAGCCAAAAATCTACTAGATCTGTAGAGCCAAACAAAAAAATAAAAAAAATAAATAAAAATAAAATGACATTTTAACCAGCAAAACATTTAGCAACATCTACCAAACACTTTAAAGATAAAGAGTATAGATGTCTTTCAAACAGGTAGATGTATTTTAAACATTTTATTGCTTGCCTGGTTTATTTCATTGAGGTTTTTTACTGCAGCAGAGAAGGAAATTAGTTCTGGTCAGGTTCTTTAGATGCCACAATGGATGGTGCTGCAGGGGTAGTGTGCCTTCCACTGCCAGGAAATTAGGAATGAAGGGGATGTAGGTTTAATGTTTTTAATAAATACAATATTTGTTATATACTGGGTTTTATTGCTGAAACAAGTATTTCTTGGATTTCATGCTAAGCCAATACAGATTTAAGGTAGCTGGGGCGTGGGTTTCATTGCGCTTGCTACTGAAGGTCGTGGTTTCGAATCCCACCTGGGCGATTTAAAATTTATCTTGTGGTGGACCCACAAAATGAATCTTGACCTTCCCACTCTGGTTAGAACAGGTTGGTAACCTGTAGGATAACCCTGCCTTCCTGCTTTTGTTGGAGTACATAAAGAGATTAAGCTCCAATTAACAAACAGATTTATGATGAACTAACAGTGCTTTCAGTGGTTCGATTTTTAAAATGTGTGTGATCTGGATAACTAAAAAAAAAATGATCACCTACTTACTGATACCACTCAGCTTTAAATTTGCAGAGATCTATGTCTTTTTCTTATTAAGTGAATAAGTTGTAAGTAGTGAAATTTAAGAAATTTGTTTATTTTAATTTTATTGTATAAGCATTGTGTAAGCAATGCTTAATTTTATTGTGTAAGCATTATTTTATTAAATAAACAATTCATTCCCACAATTTGCCCTGAAGTGTTTAGGGGTCAGGCACTGGCAGTGGTGCAATAATTTTCAAATGCCATGTACTCATTTAGCTTTAAATGGTTCTAGAAAGTGTTTTATTAAAACCCTTATACACTTTACACAACGCACTTGTCTAGAGAAAAAGTAGTGTTACAAGTTTTATAATAATTTCTCATTATAAACATTTCTTTTGGTAATTATTGTTTAATTGTATATGTATATTATAGAGTATACCATATTATGTTAGTATACATAATTTCTTTACATATTTAGATGCTACGAATTTTACTTATGATGTTTTCTAATTTAAATTTTTGTATCTATATTAAAGACTGGCTATTTGATGGACAAATGGTGGAATCATTCTCCAAAACAAGACTTACCACCTCTAGAAAACTGGCAGAAAAGACAAGCACCATATGTTGCACAAGATCAGTCCTTAGATCCTGATGCAATGAAAGTAGCTTCAAAACAAACCGAACTACAATCTTTGCTTCAGCAGATTTATCAAGCTGAAGCAGCAGTTAGTTGATTTATATTTTTCTATTACTTAGCATTTAAAATTGTTATTCTCAGGATAAGAAAAATAACATTAAGAAAACATAATTAGTGAATGCATGTATATAAAATTTACAGACATATTCTAATCTTTAATCTGAAGTTAATAATGCACATGTAATATGTACTAGTTTTAAATGTTATAGATTAATCTACATTTAAAGCTTATGAAGCAAGGATGCTTTTACTTATTTTAGCTATGGATAAGGACTTTGAAAAGTAAGTCTTAAACTGAAAATGAATTTAAAACATTTGAAACTAGTTTTCTAATAAACTAAATATCAGGAGTACAAAATTATTAATTAATTCTGCATTAGACTGATACGAATTTGAGGATTGAAGCTTTTTCCTTCCTTAAGCCTAGTTTACACGAGGCCAGTTGGGAGCAGAGTTACTTGTTATAATTTTGGAGGTATATCTTCTTGGCGCGCAACTTGCCAGGCAAGACAAGTTGAATTGGCCGGGGTTTTATTTTGGGGCAGCTTGCCTTCCCCCTCCATTGCGAGCAAGTAAGCTACCTGTGATGGGCAAGTGTACCTGCTTAGTCTAAACACTTACTTGGTCAGTGCTGTCAACATTGTTTGGCAAGTGTTCTGCATATTTATATTTACAAGTCATTATTTGAATGTTGTTTACTTTTGTTTAAATTCATTTATCTTTAGTTTCGTTCTTAATTTAAATGTTTTTTTTGTTTTTTTTTTCGTTTTTTCTTCAATAAAAAAAGCTTGAAAGAAAGTAGAAAGAAAGATCCTAAGGAGAATTTACGGCCCTAGGAAAACCCAGGAAGGATACAGGTTAAGATCAAATGAGGAGATCTACAAAGAAACAACAAACATAGAGACAGAGATAAGAATTAAGAGACTGAAGTTCTATGGACATATGGTAAGAATGCCTGAGGAAAGACTTAATAAGGCTATTTTTCAGAAAATTTGGGATTACAAGAGTGCACAAGGATACATAAAACAGCTACAAGAGGAGACTAGCAAACTGAGGATTGAGGACCATGACTGCCTTGATAGAGAAGAATATAGAAGGAAACTACAAGAAATAGCAGTTCTTTTGGACAGGAAGGAGCCGAAGGAGGGTATGGTCTGGAGAGAAGAGAGGAGACAGAGGCAATCAGAAAGAATGAAGGAGATATGGATGATGAGAAGGAACAGAATTTAAAATCCATCTTCGTAATATTCGCGTGGTCTCTATGGCCTTTTCCTGGGGGGGGGGGGAACTTGAGATATCACATAAGTGGACTGATGAAATGACTTGTTAATTTGTGGAACTTTACATAGAGCATGAAGTTCTACGGAACATGCATAGTGGATTATACAAAAATAAATACTCATGACAAACAGCATTGGAAGACATCATTAAAAAGATGGCTGTAGATGGATTGTCTGTGATTGCAGCATAAAACAAAATAAAAAGTCTCAGAGCCACCTACAACCAAGAATATTTTTAAATTAAAAAATCTCTATCCTACATTTATAATTACTTTTTTATAGCACATTTCCCTCTGTGTGTGTAAACACTACTTGCCATTAGCCCTTGCCAGACCAAGTGATATGCTCACTTGTCTTACCTTCCAATAGGCCTCGTGTAAACAAGGCTTTAATGACTTCAGTACTTGGTAGAACTATTTATAATGTAGGTGGAATTAATTTTCTAATTCCTACCTAAAATCTGTCTTGGTTTTTATTTTAGATTATATCACTTTGTTCTTATCTTTGAATCTTTTTCTTTTATAACTCTCACTGTGTTCAAACATTCTATGCTAGTGGTGTTCTTTCCATAGAATGTTATTTTGTTTATTACCTCTTTAATTTTATCTGATCACTAAGCTGTTCTTCTATCATGGGCACCAATCCTACTTTTACTGCCTACTAGTGTTGTAGCATCCGGTATCACTTTAAGGAAGGTTAACCAGAATAATTATATGTCATCCAAGTCCCCCAGATAGTTGAAATCTTTGGCCATTCTTCTAGTTTCTTCCTAGTACAAAGTAACAATTACTTGCTATTTTTTTTTTTAATGTGTAAGACTTTATTGCTACCGTTGCCTATTCTTCCTCATTATTTTCTCACCTCTCCAAAATAAATAATACTTTTATTAAGAAGTGATAATATTCCATTTTGAATCCTCTTTTTACTGTAAGTCAATTTCATTTTTAAATGTGTTAGATGTATTAAAAGATACTAGAAAATATAATAATAAGAATGGTACAAAGATTAGTTGAAGAGGAACAGTTTGGCTTTTAGATAACTAAAGCACTCAGAATCTTATATTTACTAAGAGAGCAATGTTAAAAGGGAAAAAAAAAATAGAGAAACAGAAGGAACTGTAGATATGCAAGTTTGGCCTATCAAAAGCCCTAGACTAACTGAAGAAGAGGGGTTAAGATTGTAGATGGTTTGACAGGAAAATAAATTCATGATAGGAATTTGGCATAGCTTCAGCATCTATTATTTGTTTTATTTCTGGATACTTCATTAAGAGGACTAAAGAGAAATTAGGAAGTTCCAATTAGGGAATGTAAGCCGATGACCAGTATGGTTCTATTAGTTGTGTTCACCGATGTTCAATTTTAGTAGAGGATGACAGAAATTTTCAGTTAAATCTCAGAATGTTTAAAAAAGAGTTACTGTAGTTCAAAATTTGCACAAACTCTACAAAGATGAAAGTGATGGGAGTTGGAATGAAGCTATGGAATATGTATGTCATTATAATTGACAAGAAACCTCTTGAAAAATTAGGAAATTTCAAATAATTTATATCACATCGACATGAAAAAAAGGGATTTGTAGATATGGACTTGACTAAATGAATCGGTTAAGATATTCGCAATTGGCATTCCTCTGAAAGACTGAATGGAAGATAAAATGAGATAGAGTTTTCTGTAAGACAAAAAGATATAAAATTTGTCAGAGGACAAAAAGTGGTTGAGTTTGTGACACCTCCATAGGTCAAACCTGGACATTTAGCTAGCCAATTAGATGATGAAAGGGAATTAGCTGATAAGGTTATGGTCACTTCATATGGATGTAGACAGGGAAAACAGCATGTCAGGTTTACCTGTCAAAGATTGGCGGAAAAAGAAAAAGAACTTCTAGAACTAAATGGAAGGATGATACATTGGAGGGCCATCAGAAAAGGGAAAGTGAATGGACAGATTGAAGGAAGCTGGTGGAAGACTGTATAGACTAACTCCTCAGACTGTATAGTTGCAGAGAGGATTGTCTATGGTGATGATGATAAATAGCTCATGAATATAGGAATTAGTTCTTTCAAGGAATTTTGAACAACTGTTTTTAGTCTGTTAATTGAATTCAAGTTGAATGGCATTAATCATAATGTAATGGCTTTAATCCTAATGTGGTCTGTCATTATAACTAGTGGTGGGTTGTTAGGTCATTGATAATTAATTATGAAATTTTCATCATTAACTTTTACTAGAGTAAATTGAATTTATTGTCACATATTATTAAATCTTTTACCTTAATAAAATAAACATTATTATTTTAACCTATTAGAAGAGCCAATCTTGAGGAAATGGTTATATGTTTAATTATAGCTGATAATTCTTCTTGAGATTATTTTCTGATACCATGTTATTTCTATACTACAAAAATTGGTTTTACTATGATGTAAAGCATTGCATGATATGATATATCTCTGATTTATGAAGTTGTGCTAATTTAAGAAACAGACAACAGAATCTTACATTTATCTATATTTGATAAAGTTTATTACAATAGAATTAAGTTGTGCTGATTTTTATTCTACTAACAAGGTGAAGATGGAAACTGGTGAAGTAACAAGAACTCAACAAGTTGCAGCAGAAGCAGAACAGGCTCTCGAGGAAGCTACTAACAAAGTGAGACTATTGAGTTCTGACTTGCAAGCAGCACAGGAGGCTGCAGCACAGGCAGCAATGAGAGCTCATACCGCTCAGCTTCAACTATCTGCTCATGATCAACTGATGTTCACGGCCAGACAAAGAGTAGATGCACTTTCAGCTCAGGTTACTAGAGCTCTTTATCTTTTATTGTATTCATAGATTATTTAAAATTTAATGGGATTGGTGGTGTTTTGACACTAGATTCAAAAATGGAGTTGTTGGTTATTTAGAGCTGTCAAATTTATTAGATGCCATTTAAGCTTTATATAAACTTTTATTTTTTTAATTTCATTAATCTCACAAATCAACTTCTCCTTTATTTAAAATGTAAGTTGTAAAAAAATATGAGAATCTTATTACTTTGAAAGTTAAAAATATTTAGAAGGAATGTGGAAATCAGTATCCTTGGAAACACTACACATAATTTTTAAACCCAAAAATAGTATACATACATTTTTTAATGTGTATCAAATTGGCTAAGAGGTTCTAAACTGCTATAAGAAATTTTAGTACCAAGTTTTTTCTTTTAAAATTGGCTTTGAGTGGCTCTATTTCAAGACTCGGCAGTTTGGAATGATTCTGCCATTTATTCAGGATGGAGAATCACTGGTGTCCACTGAAAACTATGGAATATATTCCAAATGGGAGAAGACCCCAAGAACATCTGTGGTTGTACTACCTCGAGTATATTGACAGATTATGCAAAATAAGGGTTAAATATTTTTAACAGTCCAGGAACTTAGTGAAGAATAAAAAGGAGTGTATATTGTGGCTGGTTGCTCATATATGATGAAAACAACTAAAGGGTGATGTAAAAGAAGAATGAGAAGTCTGGATTAGTACATTACCTATGCATATAACCGGTGTTAATCTTAAACAAATATCATTTAAGTTTTCCTGAAAATTTGATCCGGACATGTTATAACTGGATGAATGCTAGATTGTCTTAGTGCATTCTATTGCTTATTTCTTCTTTCGATCCTCCATCTTCACTGTTATTATTCATGCTCTCCAGGTAGAGAAATGAGTTTCATCTTGTCTCATACTCAACCCATCATTCACACTAGTGTTTATCTACATTTATTTATTTTTGTATGGACTTTATTGATTGGCCCACCTTTATGTCTTTATTTTTGTCTTCTTACTCACAAGGGGAGGACACTCTCAGTCTCTCAGGGATCTTGTTGGCAATTTTTTTGGAGGTTCCTGGTCAAAAAATATTAGACACGTATTTTGCAGTTCCGACCAATGGGCCCTAGAAGCCGAGAAAAAAAATAAATAGCATTAAACTAATTTATTTTATATCTCGAGTTTAAAAAATGATATCGATATGATTCTTGCACCAAGGTGTTTAGTTTTAATTGCGGATTTAAGGAAAAATACAGTCACTCCATAGATTCTGGTTTAGGTTAATTAAATTCTACAAAAATGATTAGATTTTCAAGCAAACTACCTCTATAGATTTTTTCACACAAAAATTGACGTCAGATTCTAATTTAGCATCCTAAAAAACATTGAAAAACGGTTGTACAATAAAATCGAAAAATATCATTTTTTTTCACGCTCTTCGAGAAAAATGAAATTTCAAACCTATTATTGGTTACATATATATATACATATATATATATATATATATATATATATATATATATATATATATATATATATATATATATATATAAAAATTAATTATATACGTATCGTAGAAATTCCAACGGTTTTCGAGATATATTTACTATACGGTAATTAAATTATTAAACGTCCTATTATATATATATATATATATATATATATAAAAATAAAAAGTCGCTTTAATTATATACGTATTCGTAGAAATTCCAACGGTTTTCGAGATATACTATACGTTATTAAAAATCGACAACTTTAGAAATAAAAAAAATGTTTACCTCTTTTTTTGTAAAACATTTGAAGCAAATACCAAAAACATATATATGAAATTGAAGTATATTTAATGCTCTACAATTTTGATTATGACGTTTTTTCTGAGAAACGATTGTGGAACGTAATAGAAGCAAAAGTTTGGCAAAAAGTGAGATGACATTTGTTTTTTTCCCGAAAATCACCTATTTTCAATAACGTATGTCTCGTAAACGGTTAGAATCACGACAAATTTATACATAATAAGTCTTATAGTAAATTTAATTAGCTTTTATGTTTATTTGAAACATATTTTTCTAGTCAACAGTTTTCGAAATATTATGGAAAAACCAAAAAAATGGAACTTCTCCCCTCCCCCCCACTGTTAGCTCACCCCCCAGCGGCGGCGACTTTTAGTATGTTTACCTTCCAACTATTCCAAACGAAACTATTTATATTTCAATATCCAATGCACTCTACAATGTGTTTGTTGACTGGATATATAAGTATATATATATAATATTTAGGAGAAATAATTGATTACTGAAATAATAAATATTAAAGTAATTATAATTATTTATTATTTACTGTTATAATAATTTATTTATTACTTTATTTCGTTTAACGTCACTTTATGCTGCTATGGCTAACCGGACGATGCTACGGTGGGAGTCCTAAATTTTGCCTATCCAGGTATAATTAGGATAGGGATCTTTAACGAGTACCTGACATCGCACAGGCTCGGGACCCCCCATTTTACGTTCCTTCCGAAGGACGGCATAGCGAAGGATTTTTTACTCCCTTCAAAAAATCCTGAGGTGATCTGCCGGGCTGCGAACCCGCGATCTTGGGTTTAGTAGGTTGCTATGCTAACCACTACACCACATGTGACCCCTAATAATTTATTAATGAAATAATAAATAATATAATAATGAAAATGGAATTGTAAGTTAATAACCTTGAGTTATTAGCTAAAATTATTAGAACCGACATCGGATTCGAATTAAGCATTCCAAAGAACCCTTAAATACGAAATTTCATCCAATTGGAAAAATAAAAATTCGTAAGCTTCAAAATTTGTCTTATGGTAGGGAACTTTTGTTTAAATTGACGAAAACATGATTTACGTTTAGACGGTTAAACGTATCAAGTTATTAGAACAACCCAGTCAATATGGATTACAAAACGGATTAGAGATGTGTTCTGGGTTTGAAGAATATAATAAAAATTGTAAATACCTTACCATCAAATCTAATATGTGGTTCTGTCTGTATATCATGTAAATAGTAATTTGTAATAAATTATTATAATATTGTTATTAAATTATTATAACAGTAAATAATAAATAATTATAATTAAATTAATATTTATTATTAAAGTAATAAATTATTTCTCCTAAATAGTAGATATATATATATATATATATATATATATATATATATAGATATATATATATATATATATATATTATTTTATTTTATTTTTATTGTTTCCCTTCCATAGTAACCCTATGGAAAGGTCGTTTATTTTGATATTCTTTTACAGGTTCCATGCATATTTGCATACTACCTGTAATTAACAGGTGTAAAATTATTTTTAATTGTGATGAATTACAAATTGTAAAAGTTCTATATAGAAACTAGAATAAACAGTGGAAAAATAAGAAAAGAAATAAAAAAGAAAAAAAATCATTAACAAAAAAGAACTAGTAAAAGGCATAAAAAAAAAATAAAAAAAATAAAAAAATAAATCTAAAGCAACATAGAAAAGAAAAAAGAAAACAAAAAAGAAAAAAAGAGAGGTATAACGAGTGGACAAGTTGATTTTCTAATGTGTCTTCAAGTGTTTTTAGTTGTTGATGAAGGGTGGTCTTCTTTCTTTACTTGTGAAGTCCAATTGATTTAGCAAATTTCACTAAACGTTTCTTGTATTTTTTATATAGCTTTGCTTCCGGAGAAGGCCATGTTTCCCCATTCATCAATATTGTCTTTATCAGTAAGTATCTGTTGTGTTCGTAAAGGGTGCAGTCATATAGTAAATGATGGAATGTTTGTGGAGTCAGTCCGTTGCATTCACATGTGTCTGTGTTTTTCAAGTGAAATCGTTTCAAGTAGTGATTAGTTTGTCCATGTTCCGTTAGCAGTTGTGTAAATTTGTGATGTGTACTTTTTGGTATATCGTGATTTTGTAGTGTGGTGTTTGGGATGTATTTGTGCAAGGGTCGTCCTTTCGTTGAGTTGTTCCAAAGTTTGTCCCTTTCAGTACGGTTCATTAGTTCAATCAAATTTGTCTTGAGTCGACATGTCAGTGGGTCGTTGGATTTGGGGTTATTAGTTGAGTCTATTAATGTCTTGTTGTCCGTGTAAATGGTGTATTTGTGTTGAGGAACGTACGTTTGTCTTAGAATATATTCTGTGGCCTTAACTACAGCTAATTTCTCTGCCTGATTATTAGAGCAGTTTTGGCCTAGTCTGTATTGTTCATGTAGTAGCAGTTATTGTGATATAGAGTTAGTGCGCATCCTGTGTGCTGTTCGTCTTTGCTTCCATCCGTGTAAATGTCAATACTTCCTGTGTCTGTGTCTTAGAATATATTCTAAGACATAGACATAGATTCCTGTGTTTGTTATGTACTGTGTTAGTTTAGCGTGTATAGCAAGATGTATCCAGTATTTAGTAGCTAGTTCGTCTTCAATGTCCCTTGGCTCCATGTCCTTGTACTTCAGTCCTTGTTTTTTTATTTTGTATAATGTCGTTAGTTCTATAATTTTTAAAGGAATTGGTTTTATCCCTGCAAGGACATAGGCAGCGTCGTAAGAGACAGTGTGATATGCTTTGCTTATTCTTATTCCCATCAGTCTCTGAACCCGCTGAAGCTTTTTCAGATTGGTTGATTTGACTGCTCCTGATTCCCAAAAGGGTATTGCGTAAAGGAGTTTTGGGATGATAGCTCTTTCATAGATAATTTTTAGTGCCTCTGTCTTTAGGCCGCATGTGTTTCTTGCAGCGATAGTTAATCCGTTTACTGTTTTTATTGTTTTGTTAACAACGTAGTCTGTGTGTGCTTTCAAATTTAGTTTCCTGTCGAATGTTATCCCTAAATATGTCATGGTTTCAGTTTGTACAAGTTTTTTGGAATAGAGTCTAATGTTTAAATTTGGAATAATTCGTTTCTTGGTAAAAAATTATGTATTTGGTCTTGTCAGCATTAAATTCGAGTTTATTATCTGTTGCCCATTTTTCCAAAATAATTAGAGCTTGATTGGTGATTAATTGTAATTGGGGGAAACGTTTACCAGTGACGAGAAGTAAAATGTCGTCTGCGTACGTGGTTATCTCTACATTATCTGGAAGTACTAAATCGAATAAAGAGTTGATCAAAATATTCCAGAGCGTCGGTGAGAGAGAAGAACCTTGGGGAGTGCCGATAGTTAGTTTCTTTGAAATTTTGAAGTTATTAGTTACAACTGATCGATCCTGAAAGAAGCTTAATATCAACTGAAATAAATTTCTTAGGCATTGGTACTTCCTCAGATTAAACATTATGGCAGGTACCCAGGCATTATCAAACGCTTCCGATATGTCGAGTTTCAGAATTAAACAATTTTTTTTATTATTAGTTGCTGATTCTATAAATGAATTATTATAATAGAGAGCATCGACAGTACTTTTTTGGGGGATGAATCCAAATTGGTTTTTCTTGAGCAATAGTCGTTTGTAAGTAAAAAGTGGGTAAGTCGGTTGTTGATTATTTTGTCTAAGACTTTGCTCATGATTGGAAGTAACTTGTTAGAGTCTCTCTTTGGTATGATATGTAAAAGTCCTTTTTTCCAGGCTATCGGAATTCGTGTTCTGAGCCAAATCAGTTGATAAATTTTAGTAATTAAGTTTGGATAAATATTTGTAACTTGTTATATAATGTCTGTATTGAATTTGTCATGTCCAGGTGTTTTCTTTTTATTTAAGTTCTCGATACAATGTAGCATTTCAGTTCGTTCAAGGAGATGGTCGTGGTTTGAAGCAGGGGGTGTATTTGCGTTAGTCCTTATTGTAATCTGTTCTTGAGTAATGTCAATCGAATTGTCTTCATGAATCAAGTTATCTAGGAGGTTTGCAATCGTTTCCTTGTAATCTTTCGTGTGTTCGTTATTGTCTGTTTGTACAGTTCCTAGAATGTCTTGGTTTTTCAATTTATTTGCTGCATATTTATAAGACCAATTCTAGGGGTTAGTTTCTTCAGAGCAGTAATTTTTCCAAGAATCAATTTTTGATGTTTTCATAAGTGCCTGGTATCTGTGTTTACAGTCTAAATATACTTGTTTCTTTAATGTTCTCATGTCTTTGTTAGTTTTTGTTTTTTGGTATGATTTCCTAAGTCTGTTAGTTTGTTTCCTCAGTTCAGTTAGTTTGTCGTTCCACCAGGGTACTGTTTTGTGGGGACTATTTTTTTGCAAATTTAGTGTTAGTTAATTTAAACGTCATATTGCAAGTTTTAGGAATCGCTTTGTTAAAAATTTCGATAATTTTGTCCACTTCATAATTGCTGATAATGTCGACGATTTCTGACTCTGTATCTAGTGTATTAGAGTCCGTTTCGAGTATATTGAATTGTGTTAAGTTGGAAGGTAAGATTTTTTTCAAAGTTTTCCCAGTTTACATTTTTGGTTTTGTAGTGTTTTATATCTAAACAGTTATAATTTGTGTGATGTCCGTTTTTTTGCCAGGTAATTTTGTAATAAATAGAATTGTGATCCGAAAAGTTACAGTCATTTAGTATCTTCCAGTTCGTCAGTAATCTTGTCGTTTTGTTATTGCTTATTGTCAAGACAATGTTGCTCTTACCTCTTGGTCCGTTGAATGTTGTTAATTCTGAAGGTTTATTGATTAAGCTTAAATTTTGGGAAATGATAAATGCCTCTAAGGTTCGACCTCTGGGATTGATTTTGATGTCATTCCAGAAGAATGATCTGCTGTTGGAGTCTATTCCGAGAATAATGTAGTGGTTGTTATAATAATTTATAATAGGTAAAATTTTGGCGAGGTCGTTTTCAATGTCTAGGGTTTCATCGAAGTAAGCGCTGATAAATAGGAATTTGTTTTGCTTATTCGTAATTTCAACTGTGCATAAGTCCGGGTCGCTGTGTTGTGTAAGTAAGATTGCATCGACGTATTTATTGTTTATTAATACAGCAGCTCTTGGTTTGGAAACATGTGTTTGATAAATCTGAATATGATGATTGTAACCTGTAATATTGTTGTTTTTAGTATAAGGTTCTTGTATGAGGGTTATATCAATATTTTTAACTTGAATAAAGAGGTTTATGTAGTCCGTACAAATTTTAGAATGAGGTGTGTTTATTTGTAGTATTTTTAAGTCCATATTCGAGAATTAATAGATGATGGAGTGTTGTTGTAAGTCTGTAGTTTTGTTAATTTAGTAGTCTGTGTTTTGAGTAAGTTTGTTTACTTCTTGGATGAATGAGGGACACTTTTTATCAAAAGCTGAATGGTTGGTGTCAATTTGAAATCGATCTTGTTTAAGATGTCGGTTGTAAGTAGAGCAATTTGGACATTGTTTACCCTCCTGGTTACAATTCTTAATGGAGTGATTACCTGAGCAATGAGGACATGTTGTTGGACCTTGGCACCGCCCTTGGAGTGATGGAACTTCCAGCAGTTAGTGCATCGCCTGATCCTGATGTAGTCCTCGGCCCAATGCTTTTTGTAACCTAAACTTATCTTATTGTTAAGTAATTTGATCCTTGTAATTCCGTCTGTTTCTATGACAGCATGTGTCCTTCTGGATCTTGCATTTTTAAGGAAAATAACTTGTAAAGAATTACCTTCAATTTGTAGTCCATAATTTTGCTCCACAATATGTTCTACTACGTTTTCCATAGTTAAATCTTCGTGGACGTCTTTAAAAATAAACCTTGGATTTCTCCATATCGAAGATTTTATATGGAAGTTGTTATTTTCTTCAAGTTTTCTAGAGATTACTCCTCTTTCTTCTTCAGAATTTGTTTCGACAATCACAAAATCTTTTTTTGAGATTATTTTATTAATCCCAATTTTTAAATCTTTTGGTTTTATATTGTCTTTGAACTTCTTCTTGACATCGTCTACGCTATCATTATTCTTGCTTTTCAGAATTAGACTGTACGATGCTGATTTTCGTTTAGCCCGAGGAACTACCATTTCTGAATAGGAAGGGTTTAGGTTACCTTGTCTTTCAGGGATTTGGCTTTGAAATTCTGAGGTGTCATGCACTGTTTTTCGAATTTCGTCTATGAGGATGATCAACTTGTCTTTTAGATCTTTCTTCAGTTCTTTAAACTCCGCTATTTCGTTTAAAACTTGTGAGGCATTTTCCAATTGTTGTACACTTGCCGCCATGTTTTTAACACACACCACACACACACACACACACACACACACACACACACACACACACACACACACACACACACACACCATACACACACACACACACATATATATATATATATATATATATATATATATATATATATATATATATATATATACGAGGGTGAATCAAATATAAACGGTAATTTTCAAAATTATATTTATTGAATAATATTATACAGAAACTATACCTTCAACATTTTTCAATGTAGTCTCCTGCATTATCTACACACTTCTGCCACCGATTTGGAAGCTTGAATATTCCCTGTTCATAAAAAGACTGAGGGCGAGTTTTTAACCATTCGCGCACGTGCTTTTCGACGTCTTCATTGTTTTCAAATCGTTTTCCTCCAAGTGATTCTTTCAGGGGCGCAAACAAAAAATAGTCACAAGGGGACAGGTCTGGACTGTAAGGAGGGTGTTCGAGAGTTTCCCAGCCCATTTCTTCCAATTTATCCCTTGTCAACAATGCGGTGTGAGGCCTTGCGTTGTCATGGAGAAGGATGACATCTCTAATGGGCACACTTCGTCTTTTGTTCCGGTAACTGGTTTTTGCTGACTGTAGCACCTGGCAGTAGTAAGCCGCATTCACTGTTCGTTGATCGTGAAGAAAATCAATGAGTAGAACTCCCCTTGAGTCAAAAAAAATTGTTGCAAGAACTTTTCCGGCTGAGAGACGAGTTTTGGCTTTCACTGGGCAGCCTTCATCCTTCCTTCGCCACTCCTTACTTGCCATTTTCGATTCGGGGGTGTAATGGTGGACCCACGTCTCATCACATGTGAAGAATCACTTGGAGGAAAACGATTTGAAAACAATGAAGACGTCGAAAAGCACGTGCGCGAATGGTTAAAAACTCGCCCTCAGTCTTTTTATGAACAGGGAATATTCAAGCTTCCAAATCGGTGGCAGAAGTGTGTAGATAATGCAGGAGACTACATTGAAAAATGTTGAAGGTATAGTTTCTGTATAATATTATTCAATAAATATAATTTTGAAAATTACCGTTTATATTTGATTCACCCTCGTATATATATAATATTTAGGAGAAATAATTTATTAGTTTAATAATAAATATTAATGTAATTATAATTATTTATTATTTACTATTATAATAATTTATTACAAATTAATATTTACACGATATACAGACTATACATGTGTATATATATATATATATATATATATATATACACAAACATTTTTTTTTATTAATATCTACCAGGTATGCAAGTTTAAAATGTCGTTTATTTCTTAAAATATATACACAGTAATTTAAAAAAAAGTATAATATATTTTATTCAAAGTACTGACCCTCGCTTTCTACACATTTTGTCCATCTCTCGGGCAATATATGGATACCATTCCAAAAGAATGCTTCATCTTTATTTGAAATCCATTCATCGAGCCATTTTCGTACGTTTTCGAAATTGTTGAAGTGTTGCTCCGCCAATGAGTGTCCCATCGATTAGAAGAGGTGATAATCAGAAGGCGCCAGGTCAGGTGAATACGGCGGGTGGGGTAGGAGTTCCCAACCAAGCGAAGAAATCGTTTCCTTAGTCAATCTGGCTGAATGTGCAGGAGCGTTATCATGCTGAAGAATGACTTTGGCGTGCCTGTGAGCCCATTCTGGGCGTTTTTCGATCAATGCGTGACTCAAATTGATCATTTGTTGTCGGTAGCGCTCGGTATTGACTGTTTCGCCGGGTTTGAGAAGCTCGTAGTAGACTACTCCCTTCTGATCCCACCACACACACAGCATTGTCTTCTTCCCAAAACGATCCGGTCTTGCACTCGATGTGGATGGTTGTCCTGGCGTTACCCATGATTTTTTTCGTTTGTGATTCTGAAAATAAATCCATTTTTCATCGCCAGTTACAACTCGATGCAAAAAAACCCTTTCTTTCGTGGCGTAAAAGCAGCATTTCGCACACAGTTTTTCGTTTTTCCATCTGTCGTTCGTCCAATTCATGTGGAACCCATTTTCCAACCTTTTGAATCTTTCCCATAGCTCTCAGGCGATCGGAAATGGCTTGCCTAGTGACATTCAACTGTTCTGCCATCATTTGTTGGGTTTGGGTATTGTCTTCGTCTAATAAAGATTGCAATTCGAAGTCCTCAAACTTTTTTGGTCGATTTTCTCGTTTTTGATCAGTAACATCAAAATCACCACGTTTGAAACTTTGAAACCAACGTTCACATGTCCTGACGGTTGGAGCAACATCGCCATAAGTCTCAACAAGAATTCGATGACATTCAGATGCCTTTTTCTTTTGATTAAATAAGAAAATCATGACATGCCGCAAATGCTCTTTATTTGGCTTAAAATTAGACATTTTTAACACCAAAGAAAGGTATGATACGTCCTCGTAAACGACTTAAAAACAACTGACTTTTGTAAACAAATGACTAACAAACAAAATAGCGTTTAGAGATAAGCAAATCCTTCAATAGGCTAAGAGCGCATTCTGTTGGAATTAAAACGACATTTTAAACTTGCATACCTGGTATATATACATTCGTTTCCTAAGTGTGAGGGTGCTGAATTGGAATTCCAGGGCTAAAAAGATTTTCTATCACATTTTACAGTGTAAAAGCTAAAATTTTCAAGTGAAGTGCATTCAAAATATTTTTATTCAAAGAACCGACATCGGATTCGAATTCAGCATTCCAAAGAACCTATAAATACGAAATTTCATCCAAATAGAAAAATAAAAATTCGTAAGCTTCAAAATTTGCCTGACCAAATGTAGGCAACTTTTGTTTAAATTGACGAAAACATGAATTACGTTTAGACGGTTAAACGTATCAACTTTATCTTTTTACACGAAATATAGGGTGGGAATACGCTTGAAATGTCTTTGGTTTCATCATCGTTTTAAATTCAAGCTAAAAGTCAAAATGGTTTTTGTTCATCGAATTTTACATTTATATACATCAAAAGAAAGCTAAGGCTCTCCTCTTTCCAGCGATATCAACCAATGAATTGTGTGGCAAAGTAAAGGCGATTTAAAGGTATGTAACCAATAATAGGTTTGAAATTTCATTTTCCTCGAAGAGCGTGAAAAAAATTATATTTTTCAATTTTGTTGAATAAGCGTTTTTCAATGCTTTTTAGGATGCTAAATTAGAATGTGACGTCAATTTTTTGTGAAAAAATCTATATAGGTAGTTTGCTTTAAAATCATTATTTAAACTCGAGATATAAAATAAATTAGTTTAATGCTATTTTATTTTATTTTTCTCGGCTTCTAGGGCCCATTGGTCGGAACGGCAAAATACGTCTAATATTTTTTGACCAGAAACCTCAAAAAAATTGCCAACAAGATCCATGAGAGACTGAGTGTGTCCTCCCCTTGTCAATATTAAATATATCTGAAGTGCAGTGCTAGAAAATACATCAGTGAATTACGCTTCAATAATTCAGACTTTTATTCTCCTCTTCCTAGCCTTTTCAGCCTTACGGGGTTTTCGGCAGCAGCGGGTTCAACATATGGGTCAATAAGTCAGACTGTCAAGCTTCATTGTCCTCCAATGATTAAACACTTTCTTATCATGCTCTGTCAATGGTTACTGTTTTTCTTACGTTTTCATTCACAAAGAACTCTCTGCTCAAAGTCGTATAATATCTTATTAGTGTTAATATTTTACTTGAGATTTCATAATTTTCGAGTATTGGCTGCATGACTTCCCTTTTGACCTGAGTTGATGGTCATTCATCCCTTAATGGCATTACTAATTATAATGCTAATATATGTTTATTTATAATTGTTGTTATTATTATAATTACTATTTTACAGCCCCTTTTGATTTCTTTATCTGAAACAGCTTTTTAAATTCTAATTGTCTGGATTTGATCATTTAAATTAATAAATTTGATTATTCTTTAATTAATTTTAATTTGTTCCTCTAGGAAAAAAATAAATATTAATCTCAAGGAAATAACTTATTTCTTCAGTTTTCCTATTTCTTTGAAAACCATAACATAAACTAAAAAGCTTTCCAGTATTGGAAACTGGGGTTGGGCAGTATAATTTTAATTACAACTGGTGAGCAAGCATATTTATACAAAATTAATATATACTGATTTCGTTAATATAATATTTATATATATATATATGCAGGGTGAGTATCTCTTAGTGTAAAAAAAAAAAATTGGGTGAAACTAGATCAAAAATGTAGCAAAATGCCGCGGACCTCACCTTTCTATTCCAATCCATTTCAGATATACGATAAATCAAAGACTTTTTTGAGGAAACCACGATTTTTTCCATAAAAGCTGTAACATGTCCAATTTGTTTAAATATTTTTCAAATGTTGACCAAATTTTCGGTTTTAGCATTAAATTTTCTGTAATAGCTGAGTACCTGTAACCTTGAATTGTACAAACTTGTTATCTAAAGAACAGCTTGATCTTCACCTTATTTGGGAAAGTCACAATGTCTTATATTACTTAAACGCTCACCGTTTTTCGAAAAAACTATCCCCAAAACGTCAAATCTCACAAAAACTTGAGAATTTAATCAGCTTTTGAATGATATGTTAAACGTAATACTTTTGTTTCAATTTCATGGAAAAATTCACTTTTAAAATCGAAAAAACATGGTGTCCTTATTTGGCATACGAATCAGTTACTTGTGTATATAAAACATTATGACAATCCCTTAATGGAAATATGCATTTTAAACATAATAAACTCTTCATTGGAATAAAAAGCAAAGAAAAAAATTATTGTTTAATAGGAAAATAAAAGAAAATTGTCAATAAAGCGACAACAGATCAGAGGATCTTATATTATTACATTTATTTATTTATTATTATTATTTAGGATTTATTTTATTAGATTTTCAATGTAAGGTTTAAAACCCAATGATAATGAACATAGACCTCAATTTTGCCATTAGCTTCTGAATGCAGATAGTAGCTTCTGACATTGAAAATCTAATAAAATAAATCCTAAATAATAATAATAATAAATAGATAAATGTAATAATATAAGATCCTCTGATCTGGTGTCGCTTTTTTGACAGTTTTCCTTTATTTTATATTAAAAAATAATTTCTTTCTTTGCTATTTATTCCAATGAAGAGTTTATTATGTTTAAAATGCACATTTCCATTAAGGGATTGTCATAATGTTTTATTTACACAAGTAACTGATTTGTATGCTAAATGAGAACACCATGTTTTCTCGGTTTCATACAGGTACTCAGCTATTATCCGTAAATTTGGTCAAAACTTAAAAAAATATTTAAACAAATTGGAGATATTACAGCTTTTATAGGAAAAAGTGTGGTATCCTCAAAAAAGTCTTTAATTTATCGTATATCTGAAATGGATTGGAATAGAAAGGTGAGGTCCGCGGCATTTTGCTACATTTTTGATCTAGTTTCACCCAATTTTTTTTTTTTACACTAAGAGATACTCACCCTGTATATATATACATATATATATATATATATATATATATATATATATATATATATATATATATATATATATATATATATGTATATGTATATATATGTATATATGTACTTATATTTAATTAAAGTCAATGTTTCTACAATTTATTTTCACATTACTGATAGAGAGGTTGATGATTATTATTAATTGTTTCAGATGGTGTCAGTCCAAGCTGAGCTGGCTGCCGCACAACAGTTGTTTACTCTCACTAATTCAAGTCAACACTTAGAAGCACAAGCAAGGGCTGGACAAATGCCATTCCTTGACATGGATTCATCTGTTGCTTTTCCTCAAGAAGCATATCCTCCACAACCATATTTGCAAGATACAAATTTTGCTCAAAGATGGCCTCCTCCAATGCCTCAAGTCCTACCTCCGTATCAGTCAAATTTACCTTCTGATCTGGGGCAGCGGCATCAAATGCCGTATCTCTATAGTTAGAAATTTCTGAGTTTGATATGACAAATAATTTGTCAGTTTTTTTAAGGTAAGTTTGGTATTTTTAAAAAAAGTAAAATAGTAAATAGTTGAATAATAATTCTCTAACTTTACATTTTTAGATTTCTTTATTACTATTACTATTAAATACCCTCATATTTAATATTATATTATATATCATTCGGATGGCTAAGAGTGACCCGCCAAAGAAAATAATGACAGAGGTAATGCATGGAACAAGGCTATGATGGATTAATGGTGTGGCTGAAGGAGGACTCGAGCCAAGACTCGAGATTGAGTTGTAGAGTCTGATGAATATTATATATTTATTCTAACCATATTAGTTCAAGAATTGCTCCTCAAAAAAATAGACAATTGGAAAATTTTATTTGGGCCAGGTTTAGATTCATTGGTTGAAGTATTCTTCCACTTCAATTTCTTATGTTTCTTTTTTTTAAAATAATAATAAATTTCTGTTAGCAGTTTCCATTTAGCTTTAACCTTTTTAGCACTGGCAACTTTAAATTGTATAATTTCGTTTTAGGTGTTCAAACTTGGTCGGAACAGGGACCAAAAAGCAAAAATTCGGCAGAAAAGTAGAAACCTAGCACAAAACAATCTAGGCTAGAACGGATACATATCTGCCGCTCAGCCTATTTTCCTTCTTTTATATTAAAATTTATTGATATTTTCACTCCTTGGCCTTATATTATAGGGTTAATGAGGGAATTAGTTCTAGGTTGTTTTTATTCCACAGCTTACTTTCATGTTCAGTTGGAAAATGAAAGTTAATATGGTGCTGAATTAGGTTTGTTTGAGATTTGGCCTTTAAAAATTACGAGCTATGTTTATATTGGTTTTGTTCTTTTGTTAACATGGTTATACAATATTTTGGGATCTTCGAAATAATAGGAAATAAAAAAGAAATTCACATTTTTTAGGGTAAAAGGATATTTTATTTCTCTTTAGGATTTATTCAAATATAATGATTCCATCAACTGAACTTTTCCTTCGGCCTTTCCTCCAAGCATTATAATAACAATAATAATAATAAATAAAGGATTAGTGAACCCAAAGGTTTGATGCCTACTCCACCAACCATTGACCACATACCTCCCTCCAACCTACTCCCCCGAAACCCAAATCTTCCAGGTCGTCCTTGATGCAGTCCTCCCATCTACGTCTTGGTCTACACCTCGGTCCAAAAATGGATGAAGAAACCGGAGAAATTAGAAGGCTTCACAATGCATAACTGCCAGAGTTATATCCCATAAATATAGTTAT